>CM060903.1:1174935609-1176136609 GCA_030737815.1 Allium fistulosum
TAGGCTTAATCTAACTTGTATGTACCAAGGAGGTCGCTCACACTTGGTAAGCTTTACAATTGATGTTAGCCAGGTTTAATGGGTCATATCAATGAAGATGAGCAACATAAGGATCACATGAAACAAAATAGATCAAAAAGTATCCTAGGTGGCATGGTCACTACGACTTGTTATGTTTCACGCTTATTTTGTATATGTTCATGTTACTATTTTTTCTTTTTCTTTTTCATTTAAATGGTAATATACATGTAGTTTAGGTATTTGAACAGATAACACATCACCGAATCAACCAGGAGACTTGTGAAAGTCCACTTAGCAGCCAAACATGAGCACAAGTAGTTAGAGATAAAACTCAACTTCAAACTTGAAGAATTCAATTTCATCCAGAATTAAATTTGAATTTTCACAAAAAGATGTATATGAACCTAGTTTGTTATCCAAATGCATGTTAAGTGGCATGGGCATCAATCCATAGGAGTTGAGTGCAAAACGATACAATAATATCTCATTAGATGGCTACACAACACCCAAGAGCACATACCAGTTTGACTGAAATTTGACAACCTTTTCTAGGATCTCAAACAAAATTTGAAATCATCGATAACATAAACACATCACAAAGACATCAGGAATATCTTATCTCGATCCAGGGTTAAATATACCGACTTTTATTATTTTAATTCACATTGCTTAGTTTTGATCTTATTTTTTGAATGCTAAGATATTTTTCATTTTTGTAATAAATTTTGAATTATTTACCGAAAAGCAACCCTACGTTATTGATTCTTAAAGGTCCTTTCAATCTTTCTTTACTTTATTTAAGTTCATGCGTTTCTGCCTTTAGTTGATATTTGATTTTTCCATTTGAATAATAATTTCAGTCAAGTAGATTAACTTATGTTTGAAATCAATTTAGACTTACTAATTTACTATTTGATTTTATTGTGATTTGATTGGTTTCAACATTCAAGTATAAACTGGATTATAAAGTTAACAAGAGTTATTTGTTTCGCATTAAAATAAATTGAATTCAAATTTTCCAACTTGCCTAAACTTTTTACTTTGCAAACTCTTGAATTTTTGATTCAATATCCATGGACAATTGCATAAAATGAATTGTAAAGTTGACAAAAATTATTGTTTTCATAGATTAAATAACATGAACTCCGATATTTTTTACTTGCAAACATACTACATTGTAGGGGTGAGCGTCAATCTGTTAACCGACCCATCAGGATAATTATCCAACAAAACCAATTAAAAAATTTGGTTTGGTTACCCAATCAAAAATAATTTTCGACTGTTTGCCCAAACCAAACCATCCAAAATTAACCGTGGATGCCCTCATTAACTGGTCAGTTAACCGGACATTAGTTAGCACTTAACTGCTCGGTTAACTGATCTGGACAATTTGTTGCATGTCAAACCCTGGCTGCAAAAACCTTTTTCATCAGTTGATGATGAATATAACTCATAAAATCAGATGCTTACAGTATAAGACAAACATGAGATTAAGATATACATATAAAATGATGTAGGGGTGAGCAGTCTTTGGTTAAACCAAACAAACCAATTCATTATCGGCCGGTTTGGTTTGGTTTTGAAACAAGATTGATTTATAATCGGCCTGTAAAAAAAATTAGTTTGGTTATCGGTTTAACTAAATTAACCGAACTTTTATTATATTTTCAAAATTACTAATGTTATAATAACTTTTTTGGATTAGTTTATTGGTCTAAATAATATTTATTTGCCATGTATGTGTCAAAATTATTATTAGAAAGCATAAGAATACTTTAATCATATATTTAGGTTTTATTCAAATTACAATAATTATTCTAAACATAAAATATGAACCATTTTTAGTTCAGTTAAATCGAATAACCGCCCAAACTTAGTTTGGCTGGTTTGGTTTGGTTTTCATTTTTACTGGTTTTAGTTCGGTTTGACAATTTTCATCATCGGATAAAGTAAACCAACCAAACGTTCACCCTAAAAATGATGCATAACGAAAACAATATAATAATATATTCTAAATAGGCCTGTAAACGATCGGATACGAATTTGAACAGTGTCATATCTGTATCCGAAATCATTTTTGGACATCGATTATCCGTATGTGGGGGGGATCCGGATGGATATTTATCAAATATTCTTCAACTAGCTCACAATTAATAAACCTAAACAAATAGTAAATTTTGATTCATTACAAATCCATTTTAATACTAAAAATATAAAAAATAATAAACATGCTAAGAAAAAAAATTAAGCAGCAAATATTGATTTTTATGCATATTAAATTTTTTTTGCCTAGATAAAATAGTAAATGACAATTATTTTATGTGCTAAAATACACAAAAAAATAACTGTAATCTTGATAAAAACCGAATGAATAATTATCGGATGCAGATATGGCCATATCTGTATCTGTATCCATTTTTTGGATATCGAATAATTTTTCATAATTCGGATACGGATATGGAGGGATTTCGAATATTCCGGGTACTCATTGACAGCCATAATTCTAAATGATTACATAAAGGTGCCACTGAAAATGTGGGAATAAGCTTTTAAAATAAGATAATATATAACATGTATGAAGACAAGGAGCGGTTACAACATGTTGATTATCCTGCTATAATATGTATGAGACGTGTAACATAACATGTATAAAGACACAGATTGGTTATGACATGTAGATTATCCACACAGCAAAATCAAATAAGCTCATCAACGTACTTTAAAACCGGCTACATAAGGCATGGAGCATAACATGTGTAACATCATGTGTTCAGCATTGTACATGACAATATAAAAAAACAACTGTAGATATATTAACCATAACCCCCAAACATACAAAGTGGATCAAATTATCCATCGTCAAATTTAAGTTACAAATGTTTCAAGCTTACCTAATTGTTTCACGTGAACAATAAATTGAAGAAGTGTTTTCGCATGACAAATCAACAATTATGTGAATAAAAATTTAAGACCAGATAAAACAGATATTTATTTTGCTGCTTTGGTTTATTCTTATTGCCGTACATTGCTCGTTGTAACTGGAATATTGCAGTAAAATAAAATGTATGGTAATGGGCATTGAAAATAAATATAAGATTATTTAATTTTGCTGTGTGGATAGTGGATACTGAATGGAAATGTGGGTCTGGTAATAGGCTTAAAGTGGCCTGTTATGTGTAAGCAGCGTGTAATCAATCATAGATTTATATTCATGCCAGCCAAATCATATTTAGGGTCGAGCTTGAGCTTTCAAATATACCAATGGAGATAATACTGTGTTAGTGTTGGAAAACAAACCTGTCACACAAATATCGAGACACTAACAGTCGTTCTATTAAGAATATCAACAATCACAATGCAATAATTAACCATTAATCAGAATTTGATCATATTGATGCAATAGTTAAATACACATTTAGTTTAGGGATGTTTTTTCAAACACCCTTCAAAAGTTTCAAAATTCACTTCCACCCCCATCAAAAACATGTTTCACGAACATCTCTATCAACGTTTCCAGCAAAAATGCGCATTTTAAACTGCAAATATTTGCATTCTACACTGCAAATATTTGCAGTTCTAACTGCACATTTTTTGTGAAATGAATATTTGCAGTCTACTGTGCATTCTATACTTTAAATATTCGCAGTCCACACCGCAAATATTTATTTTACAAATATGTGCATTTTAAATTGCATATATTTGCATTTTAAACTGTAAGTATTTGCAGTTCTAGCTGCAAATATGTGCAGTTTAAAATGCATATTTTCGGTAAAAACATTGACATTGTGTCGTGAAACTTGCTTTTTAGAAGGGTTTTTCAGGTATTAAGTTTGAAAATGGAATTAGAAGGGTTTTTCAGGTATTAAGTTTGAAAATGGAAGGATTCTAATTCCCACTTTAGTTTATGCAATAAGCCAGCTACGCATTTGATAATCAAATATATTGTTATGTTTTTGGCATTAAATAGGTCCATCAAGTATTTACTCATGTTGTAAATATGTATGTACTCAACTCGTTTGATGCAAGAAGAAAGAAAAGAAGGTTAAAAAAAGAGTATTCGTGTGAATTATATTCTCCAATTCCTACATATCTGAATTTTGGAAATTTTAAATTTCTAACAAAAAGGGTACCAGAGTCGTTTTCAATAACCTCCCGTAATCCTTTAGGTATCAACTCTTCTTTCTTTCTAAGATTCATTCTTTATAATTCTCCGCAGTGAGAGCGAACAAAAATCCTGACCAAAGTTTATCATTTTTTAATTCATTTGGCTCTGATAAGGGTTTTGTTGAAAGTTTAAAATTTCTAAAATTCTAATATGTAAGAAGAAAAACATACAATAAAAAATATACAAAAACTTTTCTTTCTTCTTTTCTATCCTCTTGTATCTACCGAGTTAGTACAAACATATATATATAACCACATGCATATGCTATACATAACTGACACTGAACCCCAATTAATGACTAAATGCATACTTGACTTATTTAGTAACTTAATGCATAATTAGCCTTTCAATCAATGAATAAATTATCCAAATAAGTTTTTTTTTTGAAATAGTACTTGGATACAACGTATCACTGGGACAACATAACACAAATCACATGTCAATATATGTTCGAATCACGCTACGCAAGTTTCGAACTTCTGACCTCTCGCACCAAAGCCAAGCCGAATTATTTAATCACTGGGACAATGGTGCTTGTCAATTATCCAAATAAGTTCTATATTGATGTGTGACTATTAACAATATTTTAATGGTCGATTATGATGACTACTAATATTTTGATTATGCATGACTGTTAATGTGTAAATAAATCATTTACCAACAGTTAATACATGCAAACAGAATAACTGCTTAAGAAAAATAAGCATCATAATATGTGAACATACCACTGAAGTAAGGGAATGCTTATTTCCCCGATCCATACCACTGTACAAAAAACCTATGTCTATTTCATTTGAAATGGCTGCCATTGTAGCAGATATGTCATCTACACTTTCATTCAAATTCTGCCAACCTAAAACTGCAGTTAAAAAATAATAAATAATAAATGATGTTTTGCCTACTGGAAAAAAATCCAACTTAACCATAATCCAATGGGTTACGCAGATTTGAATGTGGCATTACCAGTCGTAAAAACATGTGGGGGTGTTGAAAGAATATGGTTGATAAAATTTGACTTTCCACAACCACCAGCTTCAGGGTCACAGGCTAATTGATGATTCATTTCCACATGTTTCAAAAGCTCACCATAAGAGTCATCCCCACAAGTTAACTGAGAATATGAACATTGTTAAAGGGATTATCTGAATCCACAATTACATATACAAGTACTACGCACAATATGTACCTTCATAGTTCTAAGTGCATTGGCATTGATATTGTGAAAAAAGGAGGTGTATTTCATCTGCCTTGATTCCAAACCACAATTGTAACAGTTCATCTTTTCGTATATGTCCATTCCAAAAAGGCTATGAGATAAACATGTATCATTTGCACAATCCCAGTTACCCAAAAAATTACTTCCGTCTAACTTCGATTTTTGTTGAGTAGGTGTGGATGATTTGTGCAAACAGTTGAAGATTACAGCTAATACTTCAGAAGCATCATTCATTTGTGCCTGCCAGAAAAGGAACAACTGAGAAAAACTATTATTTAAGTTAATATGCATACTTAGCTACAATGTAGGCATTTGGATAGTGATTCCTAAAACTACATTTCACAGAAAGATGGATCATACACGAGAGAGTGCTAAATGAGGTCATTGTTTTTGCCAGGACACGAACATTCAACTTCCTGCGCTTCTTTAGGAAAATTCTTCCATTATAAAGTGAAATATATACCATTCATAACAAAAGACTATTTTTCCTTGAATATGAAGCTCTCAAATTATAAACGAGCCAAACAAAGTATGATTGCCCTTTTTCAATGAAACAAATAATATCTAACTCAGGAAAGTTAGAGCACCAAAATACTTGAGTGTAAAATTGTCGCATATTTTGCTTAATGAAGCAGGACATATATCAGTGTAGGAATAATGACAAAATTACCTCTTGAAAGAAATTGCTGTCAGGATACAAGTTACTCAATGCAGTCCTCAAACAAGTAGGAGCAACTGCATCTGTTTGCCCCTTCAAAGATGCCATGCTTAATGCAGTGAAGATATCAAGCAGTGCACATACAACACAAGGATTTCCAACGTGACCATGATGTACTGGCATCTTCAAAAATTCATCCCTGAATCTCTTTACATGCCAAAGTGACTGTTTAACATTAAAAGAAGATTAATACAGAACAAAAGGACTGAACTTCGTAACGATTAATTTTATAAGAACATCTAACTATTAACCTGGATGATAACATTTAGAAAGCAGTTGTACTCTCCAACTTCATTTTTAAGGCCTATTCCATAAAAGTTTGAATCTTTTGAAGTATTTGCACTTTTCGGGGGTGTGGCAAAATTTCCCATCTCCTGTTCTCTTTCCTGAAGTAATTCTGCAGCTGAAACAGGAGACAGACCTCTATTTGCTTGGAAAGTGTCTGAAAAGTAAGACGCAAAACGCATGCCTCGTTAACATATTCATCCTCGTGAAAGAGAACGGTAATAACTACATTCCGATAAATACAAAAAGGTAAAATAACAACAACAACATTAACAAGGAGGCTAAGAATTTATGTATCAATTGAATAGAACAATGAATGGAAAAAAAATGTTAGGATAGTGAAAGGATGTCAAATATGTACTTTTTTGCCAACAGATTTAAGCACTCGGACGCCTAATAGTGTTCACGTTTTGCCTCATCTCTGATAATGGTGCTATACTCCAATCCATCCATAATAACATAGCATTTAATGTAATAGCACCATAAAATTAAAAAGCAAACACTGAAGAAGAAAAACATGGAAGAAAAAAAACAACATTCATGTAAGTACTTATTATCCGGCATTTTAACCCGGCTATATTGAATTAATCGCACGAGTTAGATTCGATTACCATCAAGGCTGACGACTCCAGAGTGATGATTGTGGGATCCAGAAGTCAAGTGCAGATGATAATATGAAGTCAAGGTTGAATGTTCGAAGTATGAAATATGGTTCAACACATAGGACGGATCAGCATAAAATTAGCTCCAATAAAAGGGATCGGTATGTTTCAAAGTGTGGAAGCATTCTTGTAGAAAACAATTAATATCTCAAGATCCACAAGTCGAATACATACTAAATTTTGTGAGCAAGACATGAGGACCCTAGGAAACCTACCATAGGGATCGCACCTCAAGTGGATAAAGTTGGAGGGATCGGTATACTTTCCTTGGAAGGGATCGGCAGAAGACAGCATGCAAACTAAGTTGAAGCAAAGATCAAGCAATAACTCGAGCTCCACTTATCCAATTGGCATGAAATTCGTAGGCTAATCGTATTTTAGCATGAGGAAACCATCATAGGGATCGCACCCCAAAATTCAACCAAAGAAGGGATCGGTACCGAAGATCCCTCTTCTTTGGGAATTGGAAATTGGGTCACGCGACCCCTGTTGTGGGTCCATATGGTTTTGATGGTCCTTTGCCGAGTTTTCAAAGAGATATTTGGTCATCTTCGTCTATAAATACCGATTTGGTTGTTCATTTTCAGAACCTTTACACTGCTTGTTATTCTAGACTTCATTGTAATCAAGTGCTAACTTTGTTCTACTCTTGTACTCAGATTATAAAGTAATTAATATAACAATATATTCAAAGTGGACGTAGGCAAACAATGCCGAACCACTATAAATCGTTGTGTGTCAGTTTTTCTTTCAACTAATTGTTGTTTCTTTGTTATTATCAATTATTTTCATTTTATTTTTCATTTAATTCTCATCAAAAAGTTTTTGTTGGGTGTTTGTGCTCATTTTTTGTGGTGTTTTCACTGAGAAACTTGATTCTCAGCTTATTAGGATCTCTTTGTTGCTACTGGATTGCATAAATCCCCCGATGAAGATCCATTGTTATATTTAGGAAGTTTGCTTGTAATACTCAGATTTACAAAAATTTAAGCAAAGCTATCAACAATGGTGAGGAACACTAGATCTATTTCTCAGAACGTAGAAGGAAACAAGAACGCTAGTATCCAGCAAGGAGGCCCGAGCAGTCAACTAATGGATGTGAATGCTGAGCCAGTTGAAGTCCAAAATCCAACTGATTCTATTACAGGAGAAGAATTCCAGAATCTGATGAGAGAACTAATGGGTAGCCGTCCACAATTAAATCAGCAAATTCAAACCAATATCAACCTAATGAACCAACTCACTCAGCAACAGCAAGGAAAAGCTAGGAGGGACCATACCGGGACCCTACCCCTTACTCGGCATCAGAGGGTTCTAGTTCATCAAACAAGTATCCTGGCCACAGGCGCTACAAACAGACGGATATCGTGCCGAAACTTCGGGGCGTCAATAGGCAGACCATCGTGGTCTGCCAGGATCGATCGGTGCCGATCCCTCCTCCAGATGAGGTAACTTACCTATGCACATTGAGATTCAAGCTGGAGCTGCTGCGGTCGATTTGGATGATGGAGTTCAACTAAATGTTGACCAAGTGCTTCCCCGGAATGATGATGAAGTGAATTTACGAGATACAGAACCAAGAAGTCGTGAAACGGCCCGTAGACATCGACCGGACCATTCAAGTGAGGTGGAACACGACCACCACTTGGCAACACCTATCCAAACGTCGAACTTGTCGACTATGGTCAGACAGTTAGTGGGAGAGGGCTAAGGCTCGACCAATGATGAATGGAAAACCTTAAGAAGCTAAACCTTATTCACTGATAATGTCCTACATGCAGAGTATCCAAGGAGGTTTAATATACCGTCGATGCCTGCCTACGAGAAAAAACCGACCTCGGGCAGCATATCATGAGATATGAATGGTTGATGGATTCCGCACGAACAGATGATGCAACCAAGTGTAGATGTCTTCTCATAACTCTCTCTGGAATAGCAATGATGTGGTTTACAAGGTTACCCCCGTGGTCGATCTCTAGATTTGATGATTTGGCAACAAGGTTTGTGGAGCAGTTCCGAATGCATGCAACTCGCCCCAAAGATGTGATGTCGCTTTCCAGCGTGATACAGCCTCCGGGAGAATCATTAAAAGATTATTTGGAGAGATTTCATATAGCTGTTACAGAAATCGGTAATTTGAATGACCATGCAATATTGATGGCCGTGACAAGAGGGATTGATCCAGAATCTGATTTTGACGATTGGTTAGCTGACAAATCACCCGCAACGTTGGAACGCTTTTACGCAAAAGCGGCTCAATATTTGAGAAAGGAGGAAGCCAGGTCCTCCAGGAAGAAGAATGTTGTAGGACCGAATGGACCCAGGACTGTAAAGACGCATTTCAAGCTTTGGTGAACCACTTGGAGAGACCTCTCATCTTATTAAAGTCAGTGAATCATGAAGATTTATATATCTACTTAGCCGTGTCGGTACACGCTATAAATGTCGCGTTGCTTCGCGAAGAGAATCGAATTCAGAGACCAGTCTATTATGTTAGCAAGCGATTGGCAAGAGCTTAAAGAAATTATCCGAAGATAGAGAAACTAACATACTGTTTACTGATCGCATCACGAAAGCTCGCCCATATTTCCAAACACCCTATTAATGTTTACACCGACCAGCCATTACGACGGGTCTTGTAGGGACCTGAGACATCTGGAAGGTTACTCAAGTGGAATATTGAGCTTAACCAATTCGACATCACTTATCTCACTCAGAGGGTTATCCAAAGTTAGGCACTGGCACATTTTATAGCAGAATTTACTGCGCAGAATTATTTCTCGGAGAGCATTGAAATCTCTATCATACGGTGGAAGTTGTATACAAATGGAGCATTCGATGATCGTTGTTCTGGAGCTGGGATTATGCTTGTAACTCCCGAAGATCGATCAATTTGTTATGTTTTAAAGCTTAGATTTCCCTGCAACAAACAATAAACCAATTATGAGGCTTTGATTGCTGGACTTAAACTCGCCAGAGAACTGGGAATAAAGTCTCTTGAAATCTTTTGCAACTCGCAATAGGTAGTATACCAAGTCAGAGGAGATTACCAAGCTAAAGAACAACGACTTGCTCCATATTTTACCCAAGTCTAAGAGTTGTTGACTGACTTTGAGTATTATGACATTACGCACATTCCTAAGGCTGACTCATTGGCAAAATTTGTTAGTATCGGAGATGCACAACAGATGAGCTTGGTTCCGATCGAGGTATTAAATGCTCCAAGCAAAAGCCTGATGGAAATTGACCGGGTACTGGAGACGAAGCCTGAGAAGGAATTATGCATGACTCTAATTAAAGACTATTTGTTACAGGGAGTTCTTCCCGAACGAAGGAATGAAAAGCGACAAGTCTTTCGCAAAGCTCCACGGTATATCATACAGGAAGAAATTATGTACAGAAAGGGTTTCTTCGTTCCTCATCTCCGGTGTGTCGATCATGATGAAATAAAACGAGTCCTAAAGGAAGTTCATGAAGGGGAATGTGGCGGTCACACTAAGGGGTAAACCCTAACGAAGAAAATACTCCGTTATGGGTATTATTGGCCGACCGTTAATCGAGATGTTGCCGATTATGTAAGGCTATATGACAAGTGCCAAATATATGCAAAAGTTTCAAGAGCTCCGCCGACAGAAACTACACAAACTGTAAGTCCATGACCGTTTACCATATGGGACATAGATATCATTGGTTCTTTACCGATCTCTAAAGGTGGTGTGAAATACGTCATCGTCGCAGTTGATTACTTCACCAAATGGACCAAAGCAGAACCATTAGCTACGATCACAACAAAGGAAGTAATCAACTTCATTGTCTGGAACATCATCTGTCGTTTTGGTCTTCCACAAACTATTGTAATAGACAACGGGACTTATTTCGACAGTGCTGAGTTCAAAGACTTATGTCTTCGGCATCGTATTGAAAAAAGATTTGTGGCATTCGTTCATCCTTAAGCAAATGGGGAAGTTGAAGCTGTGAACAAGTCATAAAATCCATTTTGAAGAAGCGTTTGGAAAAGGGTAGAGGCAAGCGTGTGGATGAACTCTCAACAGCACTATGAGCTTATAGGACCACCCACAAGTCCGCGATTGGTCATACTACATTCGCTCTCGCTTACAGTTCTGAAGCTGTTATTCCTGTTGAGCTTGAAGTTCCTTCCAATCAAGTGACTTACTACGATCCCGGAACAAATAAAGATCTTCTATTGAAATCTCTAGACTTTATAGATGAGAAGCGTGAGGAAGCTGATTTAAGGCCGGCTACACATCGACACCGAGTCGTCCGATACTACAACACTAAAGTCCAACCTAGAACCTTTGAAATCGACGATCTAGTTTTAAAACGGGTTTTTCATGCCCCATCACATACGAATCCTACTTGAAAAAAACCGTATGTCATTGAGCAGAGGCTTAGAGAGGGAACTTTCAAGCTAGCGACTATTGATGACATCACACTCTCAAGGGCATGGAATGACGAGCATTTACGACGTTATTTCACTTAGTTTATTTCTTTTTCATTCAGTTGTGTTTACTTTAAGAATTTAGTTTAGCATTTGATTTTCCGGATATGTAATAAGACAAATTATGTCATTTCCTTGTGTTTAGCAAATAAAGTTTTGAACTTCTTTCATATATGTGTTTGTTGTAGCATTATATGTTAGTTACATTACGAAATTGACTGATGTCGATACGTCCGAACAGGTTCCCAGGGTTTGGAACTAACTAATTACGCAAGTTCCCGATTGAATAAACAAGGTGAGTGTGGTCTGACCGTTCATTTGATAACTCTCGTTCATAACCCGATGGACGTAATACATAACGAGGAATGAATGTGACTTGACCATCCGATGACTGAATAAATCACACCGAGTGATGGGACTGAAATAAATTAAAAGCGATCATGACACGATCGATCGCTCGCTAAATCAAACCCCGAACCTTGAGGGCAAATCAATCAATTAAGGAAAGTACGATCCGACTATTTTTCGAAATAACTCAGGCCCCAGAGTGCGGACTGGAGTATAACACAAACCGGGTGCAATTCGACCACCCGCTAACTAATTCTTATTCCCAGAGTGCAGAAATGAGTACAAACAAATATACGAGTGTGGTTCGACCACTCGCTATCCCGTAAACTCCGATCTGAAACCGACATGAGTAAAAACTCGCAAAGGATGGAGTTTGACCATCCACCGTCCAACTTCGCGAACCCGAGACTGGGAGCAGGAGCGTAATCACTCAAACCGCTGAATCCGACAGCGTAACATTCGAGCTCGAGCCCCATGTTTAGTACGGCCCAGGGCTCCAACCGCATGGATGCCTTGGAATAGAATTAGCGGATTATCATCCAAAGCGACGAGCAACAAATTACAAGTACATTGAATGGAAAGTAATAGTTCGACTACTTAGATAATAATTCACATGAGGGTTCAACAGAAAACAAAGAACTTTTGTTCACATAATAAGCTTCAAAATTGTGATACAAGTTTATTCAAAAAACGGGGGTCATACAAGTACAATCACGGCCAACAAAAAGAAAAACAGTTATACAAGCTATGTGCAAATAGAGCCGAAACGACGGTTATTTCTTAACTTCTCTCCTTTTTGGATTTTTTGGGAGTGGCACCACTCGAGCTTCCACCTGTCTGTTTCCTCAATCCTTTACCCCTTTTGGCAGGTGAGCTTTCAAAAGTAGGAAGTTCTTCGAAATCGAACCGCCGGGTGGAATGACTTGTAATGGGATGAGATTTGGATCGTCAATATCCACATCAACGGGTTCAGACTTGGCTTGTTTCTTCAACAGCTCCTCCCTCTCAATGCGCTCCTTTAAGCTGAGCTCATCAGTATATTTAGTGGCGCCGGTGATTACAACATCATCATATTCATCCAGCGGCAGAGGATCTTCAACCTCATCGTCATCAAGTGCTTCAATAACTTGAGCTTGTTTCTTCAACAACTCCTCCCTCTCAATGCGCTCCTTTAAGCTGAGCTCATCAGTATATTTAGTGGCGCCGGTGATTACAACATCATCATATTCATCCAGCGGCAGAGGATCTTCAACCTTATCGTCATCAAGTGCTTCAATAACTTGAGCATTTGACCCTGGAGCATCGGTGGCCGCCGGAATCTCAATTGATGTCGATTGTTGCTAGGGGTGAGCAATATTCGGTTCGAACTGAATTAACCGACCAAACCGGTTCATTTCGGTGGGTTCGGTTCGGTTATGAAATTCTATCGGTTTGAATTTGGTTTGTAAAATAATTTTACTTTGGTTATCGGTTTAACCGAATTAACCGAACTTTTATTATATTATCCAAATTCATAGCATTGTAATACTATTAATAATTTGTTTAGTAATAAAAACCAAATTTATCTATTGAAAATATGTTAATTTTCTTATAAACTTAAAAAAGTACTCAAAATAGTTTCTCTAAACATAAATATATATGTTTTCCTTTAAGTAAACCGATCATTTAAATAATAATCTATGGTAATTTATTTTACTTACCTTTCTAGTTCGGTTAAATCGGCTACCGACCAAATTAACCAAAATTAATTTGGTTCGGTTCGATTCTGATTTTTTTCGGTTTTAGTTCGGTTTGACATTTTTACCTCAAAACCAACCGAACCGACCGAACGCTCACCCCTAATTGTTGCTCTACGGTGGCACCACTTTTTGGAGTTTAGCCGGGACGCGGAAGACCTGTAGATTCGCAGAAACAAGAAGATAAGCCCATGACTATTGTACATGAAGAAAGAAATCGATCAAAAAGTGGAAGATAAAACGGAATATCTGCATCCGGCTGACTTTCAGTCGTCGTCGAGGTCCCCCTTCAAGAATAGGGATCAGCACTTTATATCAATAACCGGGTTTGTCCGGATCGTAGCTTAGATCATGTCTCGGACCGAAAGAAACCGATGCTCCGGCTGCTTGAAAGGAGGAGGGGGCCTTGGGATCAGGCTCCGAAAATTCAACGATATTTTTCCCTTTGTCGGAAGATGTTAGAACGTCAAAGTATCGGAGTCTCGCGGCGGCAAGGTCTAGGGGTTCATTTCCGCGAAGGATCTACCGTACTAATTTCTGTTCATCTAAATCGACTTCACCAAGGTCTCTCTTTTTCATTTCAACAATATACTCCTAGGCATCGGCGAGCGACTCAAGTTAACCCTCATCAAGAAAGCTCAAATCGCGGTGAAGAAGGTCTTCATTGTATTCGATGACCATAGGATCGAACATGTCCTTGATTTCATTATGACCGGCTTCATTGACATCCTCTACCTGGGCCTTGAGCTGTTCTTTCATCTCATTGCAGCCCGCTTCCTTCGCCACTTCTTTGAGGATTTCAATTTGAGCAAGTTGTTCATCAAGTTTAATCTTAAAACTCCGGGATTCAACGGCTTCTTCGCAATATCTCTGCGATTCTTCTTGAGCTTGCTTCCGGATGACTCACTGCCTCAGATGTTTCCTTGGCACTCTTTTCCGCTTCAATTAGTTTTGTCGTCAACTCCGAGATCCCATTATCTTGGTGCTTAATTATATCTTTATCGTGGATCGCCTCTAGCTTGAGACGATTTATCTCATGTTGTCGCTCAATCGACACCTCGAAGATTCTTTTGCTAAGTGCTGAAACGATTCATGTTGCACGAAAACATCGTTGAAGCATGCGAGAGAGCTTGCTTTAACAGTCCCTGAAGTTGTATGGATGGAGGGGAGGAACTTAAGCCCGTCAAAACAAATCTTTGGTAAAATGACCTTAAATTCAACCAATTTCTTGTTGTGGAAGCTTCAGGAGCAACGATCGGCAAAGATGGAACGGAAGCAACGATTGGGCGTCTGCTCGACCTGCGGTCATGGGACAGCTTGGAGCAAGATGAACCACTATGCACATGTGGTATGGGAGCTGGAGGACCGTGAAAAGAGGTTTGATCGCCACTATGCACAGGAAGATTAGGTAGATTAGGTTGCACTTCCTGATGGGATGACAGAGATTGGGATTTATGTTTTAAAGATGAAGATTCCCTTGAGCGACTACTTCTTTCTCGATCATCATCCCTTTCTCTACGCCTACCTGATTCTAAATCCCGTCTGGATCCATATTGCATCGAGGAGCTCCTCAGGCGATCAAAAGCTCGAAATTAAGACATCGAACCTGCAAAAAACCAAATACCAGAGTCTAAGTGACCATTGCACAAAAGAGAGACGGAAATGGTGTGGTGAAATACACGTGATTGTGAGTGTCCTAGTATCCCCCCAACGGACCGGTTGTTGCAGCCTTGCTTATGGGAGTTTTCTCTAATTTGCCGGTAGGAAGAATGTCGTCACCACTTCTGTTAGGAGAATTTAGCCCATCGATGTTTATGTTAGGAAGTCGTAAATCATAACGTCATCAGGAATTTGGAGATTTGAAAACCCCTTCATCGAGCTTTCTAAATGTTGAAAAGATGACTCTTCATCAATCGAAGTGATAACGAACTCCAGATTCTTAGCAGTTTTTCTCCTGCGAAGCTTATAAGTAAGCTTCTTACTTCTTTTAGCAGGTGTGGGGTAGCACGCCCTGTGATGGTTCGACTACAGGCGCGTTGTCTGGGCTGCATCAGCGTTGCCAGGCTCATTGATCTGGGTAACCCTAATTTCGCCTTCTTCGGCGTCATCTTGAGTCCCCTCGACTAGGGCACGACAGGGTTATTGATATCTTCTTCTTGTTCAACAACGCTTCTTGATAATGCAGCACTTCCAACAAGCCCAATGCTGCGACCTTCTAGTAGCCCAAATAGAGATAACAACTCGTCGATTACAAGGAGCCTGATGTCCATGTCTTCGACAGGGGTAGCGCGAATTGCGGAGATCACTCTTGAAAAACTATTGCCCGCTGGACGTGGGTGGACACCTGTAGACATTCAGAATGTTAGTTGATCCAGAATATGACTCGGATTAGAGAATTTGAAAATAAAGCGAAGACGATACTTACGTCCTTTCAACCATCTCATTGCAAAGCCAAATGGGCATCGAATGTAGAACTATTCGTGTTTGAAAAGGGTAAGTTTGTTCCAACTTCCAAGCACCCGTTAAGACTTGACAGTTGGGTGAAGGCTCGAGAAAAACATAGGAAGGACTTCCTGAACGTTGTTTAAAGTTATAAATGAACCTTATGTCCTCAGGAGTTGGCGGGCGGAACAGAACGCTCATGAATAGTAAAAAAAGTTTCATGGAGAAAGGCGTAGTTGTTCGGGTGAAGTTGAGTGAGGGCTATTCCAAGATATTTTAACATTTCCTGAATAAAAGAATTGAAGGGCGACACGCATCTGGTCCAGCACATGAATTTGTTGCATGTTGTGTACCCCTCCGGGGGCAAGTGAGACCTGTCATTTATCGAAGGCGTCAGAACGTCTTTGAATGGAATTCGATGTCTGGAACATAGTCTGCGAAGGGCGGCCTCACCAATTCTGAAGGCTTGAGAATTTATTGGGTTGTCTAAGGGTATAACGCCTTCTACAGTGTCGGACGCAGGACTTACATCTTCCGCCGGGAGGACGGGAACATCAGGAAAAAAGGTTGGCTAGCGGGCTAGAAACTTCCGTTTGTTCAGTTTGATGGCCATAGGAAAGCTTGCCAGATATGGTAGCGGAACTCGACTCAGCTTCGGGATTGCTATGTTACGAGGCTGGTCCAAAAGACATTGCAGCTAGACGCTCTAAACGTCTGAAGTCCATGTTAACTGTACTTAGTAGATAATCTAGATTAGAAAAGTTTACATCTCCCTCGTGCTAAGTGTGAGCTAGTGTAGTGCAGTGTGGTGCAATGTGATGTGTTACAGAAATAAGCAGCTTAAAATAAGAAAGCAAAATGAAATGACGAGACTGTGGATTCCGACCACAGTGATCGTCATCGTTGACCGTCTCAACTGGCGAAGAGATTGATCGATTGTGTAAGCTTTGGGATCGACTATCGGCATATCAGGGTATGAAATATGTTATTCAAGTCCATATGTTGGGTTCTAGTTCATGTTCTAAGTCCCCGGGATTTGATCGTTCAGTTTCGAGTACAATAATGAATATGCAAGTCATATTGCTCATCGTCGTCATATGTTCAAGTTCATTGAGATGAGATTGATTGTAATTGCTCAAACAAGTGATTATGGATTAGGCTTCAAGTTCAATTCAAAGTACATATATGCCGATCGCAAAATGCCAACCCATATATGCTGACCCATATTTTCCGGCCCCTATCCCAAAGTAGCTCAACCGATCCCTCTCTCCAAACAAAGAGCGCCGACCCTTTTCCTTAAACAAGATTTGTCGATCCGACCATGCTACCCATTTTCACCGATCCCTCCGTGTTATTCGATTCCATTGACCCCTCTCCTCCTTAGCTAGTCCTACCGACCCATCTACTTCACTATCTCACACCAAGCTTCCACACTGATCCCTCTCATTCATCATCAAACGAGGGATCGTTATATCCACGCCATACAACAAATCCAAATCGATCCCTCCTCTACTCTTCCTCCTTCCTTATTCCGCCAAACCATTTCATACCCCACGACTCACCTCCTCCAAGCCACTTCGACCACCGTTTCACCGCGGCATCAAGCACCATCATAATCGCCAATGGCATGGAATCCATTATCTCATCATGAAATCGAAGGTTATAAACTAAAAACCTACATATGTGAGTGTGAGTGTGAGTTAGAGGTGTGGGTGAGTGGTTTGGAGATGTTCGAAATGTAGAGAGAAGAAGCAGGTTCGTGTGGCAGGTTGAATTATAGAAGGATTTCGTTTTGAAGCTAAGGGAAGAAGGGAAGGAGGATCCAGTTTCGATAGAGGAATGAGAGGGTTCGGTGCTTTGAAGGATGGTAGAAAAATGAAGCAAGTAAGTTTGGAAAGAAGGGATATTGGTTTATATAAGAAAGCGAAGGGGCCGGCCCACATTTTCAAGCAAGAGAAAAGGTACCGATCCCTGTGAGCACAAGGAATGAAAGGGCGGGATCGGCTAAACATACGTCGATCCTTACAAACAATTTTAAAAAAAAAAGAAAAAAAAGGAGTGAGGGATCGGCCATGAGTATGTACACAAATAAATATAGGCATCGAAATTATTAAAAACATGAACATACAAAATGCAATGAAAATTAGTTGATACCCGTGAACGTACGAACACGTCCGGGAGCCGACAACAAGAACGTGTACATGAACGTGCACGTGTATAACCTAAAAGTTCAATTTTTGAAATCGACAGAAATTGAAATCAAACCCGAAGCCTTCGAGTTCGAGGCTGGACTAAATAACCTAAAGCTTGTTAGTCTTATAAAACCGGACTTCTATATATCAACTGATGGAGTATAGCCCTGGATTTATACTATTGGAAATCTATCAAGCGTCATGACGATTTAATGAGAAATACAGCACCTTGGAAAAATAATTCGACAAAGGGATAACTATTCAGGAAGCTGGATGGGTTCCTTTTTGATGACTCTAACGTGCTTCACGCTATGTTCATCACAAGACGTACTTTGGGGGCAAGTGTTATCAGGCTTTTTAACCCAGCAATGTTGAACTAA
The DNA here is from genome assembly GCA_030737815.1 of Allium fistulosum. Classification (NCBI taxonomy): domain Eukaryota; kingdom Viridiplantae; phylum Streptophyta; class Magnoliopsida; order Asparagales; family Amaryllidaceae; genus Allium; species Allium fistulosum. The sequence continues at coordinate 1,174,954,234 of CM060903.1, forward strand.
TCGCACGAGTTAGATTCGATTGTCATCCAGACCGATGACTCCAGAGTGATGATTGTGGAGCCAGAAGTCAAGTGCAGATGATAATATGAAGTCAATGTTGAATGGAATGATAGATATGCAAGGTAGAATGTTCGAAGTATGAAATATGGTTCAACACATAGGAGGGATCGGCATAGAATTAGCTCCAATAAGAGGGATCGGTATGTTTCAAGGTGTGGAAGCATTCTTATAGAAAACAATTAATACATCAAGATCCACAAGTCCAATGCATATGAAATTTTGTGAGCAAGACATGGGGACCCTAGGGAGCCTACCTTAGGGGTCGTACCTCAAGGGGATAAAGTTGGAGGGATCGGTATACTTCCCTTGGAAGGGATCGGCAGAAGACAGCATGCAAACTATGTTGAAGCAAAGATCAAGCAATAACTCGAGATCCACTTATCCAATTGGCATGAAATTTGGAGGCTAAGCACATTTTAGCATGAGGAAGCCACCATAAGGATCGCACCCCGAAATTCAACAAAAGAAGGGATCGGTACCAATCCCTCTTCTTTGGAAATTGAGTCATGCGACCCCTCCTGTGGGCCCATATGGTTTTGAGGGCTCTTCTGCCGAGTTTTCAAAGAGATATTTGGTCATCTTCATCTATTAATACCGGCTTGGTTGTTCATTATCAGGACCTTTACATTGCTTGTTATTCTAGCCTCCATTGTAATCAAGTGCTAGCTTTGTTCTACTCTTGTACTCAGATTATAAAGTAATTAATAAAGCAATCTATTCAAAGTGGACGTAGGCAAACAACGCCGAACCACTATAAATCGTTGTGTGCTAGTTTTTCTTTCAATTAATTGTTCCTTTGTTATTATTCACTGTTTCCATTTTATTCTTCATTTAATTCTCTTCAAAAAGTTTTTATTGGGTGTTTGTGCCAATTTTTGGTGCAAACGGTACTATAACATCAATATTAGTAAAATAGATGGAAAAAAAATTGCCAGACATAAAGACCAAAAAACAATCAAAAAAGGAATAATTTATGAAGAATCATTGCCAAAAATAAGAAAAAATTATACTACTGTGCGACTCTGTTTTAGAGTGTTTTACTTTGTAGTTTTAGCTAATGGTGATAATGTCATTTTAGGTTGATTTTCTTCTCTTCTACTTCAAGTTTTTATTTAACATATAGAATAATTTCTTTCTTGCTTCTACCATGGAAGAATTTCAACTCGGTCTAGAGAGTTTTATTTTGTAAATTTAGTTAATGGTGATAAATTTTGCTTTTTTAGGCTAATTTTCTTCCCTTTTACTTCAAGTTTTTATTAAATGTGTACCTTGTAATAATTTCTTCCTTACTTCTATCTTTATTACTTTGCCAAGTATAGCTTGTTTTGTCTATGTGGTATTTTCTAATTTAAACTAGAGTTAACATAGTTTGGTACAATTCAAGGATTGTTTTGATAATGAATGCATCAACGTTTGTGTAACTGTCTTATATTAGAGATAAAGTAATTTTCATAGTTTAACCTGCATACACAACACTAATACACATGAATAAAATTGACATTGTTTTTATTTAGAAAGAAAATCCTAGATTCAATGCAACTATATTAGACATTTGTTATTTTAGAACATCCAAAAGGATAAAGTTACTGCTGCACTTCACATATGTGGTTTAAGTATTCTATTAAATTGTTGTTATCATGGAAACTAATTTCAATTATGGACTGAAAGAAAGATAAGGTGGCAACTAGAACCAACCAGGTGAAACTCGGATCTAGACAGGTTGAGTTTTGTCGGGTCATAATAAAAAAATTTGAAGATCAAGATCCGACCCCACCTAAGGTTTGGTTCGAGTCAGATGATAACATTGTTAATGCATATATTTTATGCTTTTTTTGTAGAGTCTTTTGGGGTGATCGATTCCAATTTAGTTGCATCTTTGTGATATTTCCTACCACCCGTGCCTGATTTGAAACTCATCGGGACCAGGTCAGTTTGGGTTTGGGCTCAAGTTTTGTCGGCTCGGCTGGGTTTGGGTTGATGGATCATGATTGTAATTGTCAGTCCTAAAGAAGAAGAATTATAACTAGCAAGCTTCGTCTATTATAAAAAATGTCAGAACATTTGCTTTAATGACTCACGATCTGCAGTTTGCATGTTGTACGCACAAAATGAAACTGCAGTACATATACCTTAGAGGCGAATAGAATACATCAAACAAAATATCAAAAAAGAATTTCAAAGTGGGATTTATTCGTAAATCGCGAATGTTCAAATTCAATAGTGAAACTGGATTTTAATCGTGGACTGTAGATCCATATTGAAATGTGTACATAAAGGTGTATACTAATTTTTTTCACTCTATGCAGGTTATCAAACCACACTTGCGGATGCAAAAGTAACAACGCTCCTTTCCTTCTGAAGCTCAAGCTTATTTTTCTACATGTTTCATCTTTTTCATTTAGAAACAACAAAACTTGAATTGTGTGTAAGTATATATCTTGGTATTTTTTATTCCAAAATGGATTGAATGGTATTTCTCTTAAATGTGGATTGAGTTTCAAATCAGAATTTGATAATCAAATCAAAAGTATAAAAAGTACAGTTGAAAAAGGATTGAAAATGACAGATTTCAAAGAGAAAATAAAAAGGTAGTTGTTGATGACTAACGGGTACTTTAAATGATTTCTATGAAACCAGTTCGATTAAGAAATATTGTCATTGAATTACTCAAACTATATAATCAGTATCTTGTAAAGAATATTCAGGCAGGAAAAAAATAACATGATGTATAAAACGAACAAAATGTAATAACACATAAAACGTAATGTTGAGATTATAAAGCATAACTAACCAAGGCTCTGAAGCACAGCGATTTTCATGTCTGCTTGAAATCTTTCATCATCGTCGTCCACAGCTTGCAGTTGCATTGGTCTCTCGGCTCCATTATTTACTGATGTTCAAGAAAATATAATATCAGTGACTAAGATGAGGGAGTTCAATGTCCAAAACTAATTTTAGCAAATGTAAGATGAGGCGCAAAAGAACATTGGTTATAGGAAATTTGATTCACTCCAAGGCATAAACATAAACAGATGTATGCAATAAGCCTACTTAAGATCCAGTAACAAATACATCAATGTGAAACACAGCCGTTTTCATTTCAATAACAAATCCACTGTACGCATGAGACAAATTCCCTCATTCTTTTTAATCCCTCAAAATCTCCTGTTGAATTTTTGTACCTGTACATGTAGAATTAAGCTAATTTTTTGTATATATGACTTAAGCTTATGACATTCTAATCACATAGACCATCTTCATAATTATTTTAACTATTTCAAAATTCAAACTATCAGCTCTTTTAAAATCACAAGTTAATGCAAGTCATCGAAAACGTTTATTTTCAATGTTAGTTAATGTAGCTTTGAAAGTTTCGGAATCTTAGAAATAATTAAAATTTTGTAAATATGATCCATATGACTACAACATTATATCCACAAAAAACAACTTAAATGTTAACATGTCAATACGAAAAAATTACAAGGAATTTATGGAAGATTAAACTGACAGGGGTTCCAGAGACTATATATACTGAAAATTGGTGAATTTTATTGATAATGCTACAATACTGTACAGGGTACAACATAGTAAGATAACAACCCATTCACGCGCGTATGTGTTTCCTTGTCCCACTAAATGTCAAGAGTATTTTTTGGTCACTTTTGTCAGTTAAGAATCATAGAAGAATAACAAAGTGGACCAACACACACACACATGCGCGCGCCCACCCGCGCACACGCACAAAATATATATACATGTACACATGTATGTATACATGTGTGTGTATACATGTAGTAAAAATTTAGCCATACTGGTATCACTCTGCAAATCATTTGCTTTCCAAGCTCGAACTAGGTTATTCTTTCTACTCAGTTGCACACAAGCATGTTGCTCAGAAGGACAAGCACCATCTTGATTCTCCTTCCCTATATGGAACCCTTTATCAATAACTGTTGATTGGATATGTAAAAAAAATATACATACTCTCTTATAAGAGCTGTTTTTTCTTTATGAAAAAGCTAACCTTCACTGGATCTTGAATAAGACTTGTTAGTTGTATTAATAACCTTTTGAGTCCGTGAACTGGCTGAATTTGTTTCCCATGCTGCAGTTTTCTGAAAACCGTTTGTCTCCATGCCAGTTGACTTATGTCCATCTGAATTTTACAATCATTATATCTTCTCAATTCATGTTTTGAGTGAACTATTCAAAATACAAACAAGTCTTACTCGTGGAATTATCAGAAAGGTGGAAACTGCCAAACTGTACATCTTGTTTATGCAATAAAATGCTACTTTCATTAGATGATAAGCTGCCCATATATGAATCAATGATGAATCCATCTGTTATACCACTGTGTGCTGAAACCCCAGTGGTAATTTTATACTGCTCTGCCAGGTGCTTCTGTTTTGCCTCATCTTCTACACGCCTTTGGTACTCCAAAGTTTCCTCGAGCTTTCTTTCCTCTTCTTCAAGTTCAATTTTGCGTCTAACTTCTTCTTGTTTATAATAGCCATCATTTATAACGAGATCATGATCTAGAAGATTGTACGATACTGCAACAGAATAGTCACTGCAATGGAAGAAAAAAAGTCACTTCAATGAATCGCAGACTAGTTAAAATGCTTAACAAACATAATATGCACGTAAATGATTAATAAATGCAAACATAATATGTTGTAAGTAGTTATTATCAGATAACAATTGAACTAGAATTGCAAAGATTAATGTTCTAATTTCCAAAGAAAAGATTCTGCCAGGTTTAAAAAGTTTATAATACTTGCTGTGTGTAAAGGTTAGCTAAATACACATTATCGCCTACTTTTTACTGTGTGGCATTCATATGAAATTGTTGTAGTATACACGTCAAATAATCTATTTATTTTTTTACATCAAATAATCTGGAAACATATATAAGAAAAAGCTTTATTAATATACACCCCGTTAGATGCGTCCGTTGGACGTGTGCGAATAAAACTATGAGCAAATTCATTTTATTGTGAAATAATGATTGCATGCATAGATAAAAATACCCCTTTCATGTAGACAAAATATATGGATCGCAATTTCTCAAAGTGCTATAAGAATGTGGGGAATACAATGACAAAATAACCACTCGGTGTAGTAAAAATTGTAAAGAGCATTTTGGACAATTCAAAATTTTCAAATGAGAATTTCCTCATTATATATATATATATATATATATATATATATAGTTGTAATAGTTTTGGTGTCACACTTTTTTGGTATCAACGTGAACTACCAAAAACGCCCATCTATATATTATCAAATCTTAATCACTTAAAATCATAATTTAATATTAAACTTCTTTTACAAATTCAAACGCCCCTAACAGTGGGATCTAACAATTAAACATGTTTTACAAATTCAAAACGCTTCTAAAAATAGGATCTAGAATTAAACTTCTTTTACAAATTCAAAATACTTATTTATAAATATACAAATCTTAATATCACTTGAAAATTTAAAAAAATCATTTTTTGACTGATTTAAACATATACAATTTATAAGGAAAACAATTCACGCGCGAAGCGCGTGCCGTAATACTCGTATGTATATATATATGAATCCGAAGCCGAGAATGAGCGAACACAACCCGACTATGTGAAAAAGGTGCGTAGCGAGCTAAACAAGAGTCCTCCCTAGGGGAATCTAAGTTTGTAATTATAGAGAACGGCAGGTTTTGCACAGCTTAAACTTTTCGCAAAAAACATCAATTCTATCGTAGTGTATCAAATCTAGAACCTTGGTTTTTCCCAGAATTATTACTACTTTTTAATGCGTATAAAATAAAACCGTGGATCATACCTACCAAATTACTTATTTTAAATTTTCATTTCTATGAAAATATTAGTAAAAGTAAAAAGATCAATGTAAAAAAAATGATGTACATATATATATATATATATATTTAAGGTGGAAACCCAATGCACGAGGCTCTCGCACGATAGCGGACTCTGGAAAGGTCGATAATGTACGCAGCATTTCCCTCGCATTGCGAAGAGGCTGTTTCCGGACTCGAACCTAGGCGCCCAGATCACCATGCGGGTGACCTAACCGTTGCGCCAGGGTTCCACCTCCGTGTGTGTGTGTGTTTGAAAGGAAAAAAAATCAGAAGCCAATTCGCTGGAAGTATTTGAATTTAACTCTACTAAAAAAGAGAGGAATGTTATTTACACCCCACATCTCTCAAACCCATAGCAAGTGAGAACTGTGATATGCCCCTTAAAGAATCAGAAGCTGAACATGGTTAAAATAAATGGCAAGATTTCCAAAGGGAAAGTGAATATTATAGGACAACAAAACATCAGGCTGAGAAGTTCCTATAGAAGTGAAATATCGCTGAGATGATAATGATTAAAGGAATATTTGGCTGCCATATAAATTTTCGCTAGCTTATAACACAGGTTCTTGGTATAGGACTTAGATGGTCAACTCTACGATCTAGGCTATGAGTAAATGAATTTTCAGGTGACTTCGATTTCATTAGTTTTCATCCATTTGAATCTTACAAATCTAATGTTTACAAACAATGTAACAGTGTATGCCTCCAAAACCAATAAAAATTCTAAACAAAATTAACAAGCTGTGTTTGAGCACAAGTATTGAATCATTTAAAATACAACAAATGAAACAAATCATCTATATTTTTGGCAATGATCACTTGTCCAATGCTAATACACACGGCTTAAGTTGTTGCTAGAGGTTTCGGGTTTGAATTTATAAGCATGCATAATAATAGATGTTTAGAAGAAGAAGAAAATCCACATTTTCAAATAAAAGTTAATGTTGGTGCAAATATCAATGTCATTCTACTAAAAAGGAGATGGATGAAAATCTTACGGGTGCTCATAATCTTCCTGAAGGGACTCAATTTGCTCGCTGGAACTTATAGCCTGTAAAAGGAGGGAAAATCCATGGGATAATCTATATATCAATACAGGAGAAAAATATGTGAATCTTTATCGATCAAACCTTTGCATCTTTTATTTTTTTAGAATCTTTGCTCTTTTTCTTCTCCTTCAACTTATCTTGTTTTGAATCGCCTCCTTTATTAGCGGTCTTTCTCTCTTCTTGTGCAAGTTCCACTAAAAGGGCTTCTGATGCAGCTTTGGACTTCTCTGCAGCATCTTTATCAACTAATTCCTCTAAACGTATCTAGCAAATCATGGATCAAAAGTTATCAGTGGCAACATATTTAAATATACTAAAGTGAAAATATGTTATCGCTTACTTGAAGGAAAGACCTAACAAGAGGTAGCACAATAGACCGATAATCAAATGCAGAGGCAGGCCCAAGTTTCAACTCCAGCTGTTGCATGATACTAAGACTCCTCATAATTTTTGCATCAACCTTATTTACCTGTAAGTAATGAGTTGACATTTGTCAATTCACTTAACTTCACTAAATTTTCATATTTTTGTACTAAATTATCATATAGACTTTCTTAAAACACGAAGTTACCTTGAATTTACGTTGTAGTAATTCTAATTTTGAGATCACGGTTGGAGCATGGGTATTGCAAGATAGGAAAATTAGTTTATGAAATTAAATTATATGAGAGACATTTGAGGTCTAGACGTTCCAAGCATCAACGATAAAATTAAGTTATCGGAGTACAGGTTTATGGTAGCTATATGTATTTTAAAAAAAAAATACAGTGATTTGGAGGGCAAAAATTGAAGTTCATGCATATCAATACCAATGTTTAATAAAACAAGCTAACAACAAAAAAGACCTCGGAAGATAACTCATCCTTCTGCTTCTGGAGGGCAATTTCAATGCATGTGTCACCTTGCTGCACGTAATCAATCCTCCATTCATCATCTCCATCTTTCAAATCAGGTATTGAAGAATTGACGCCACGAAATGCTTCTTCATATCCAAATTGAGAAACATTTATCGTTTGAGCCTCTTTAAGAATGTTAGATACAACCTCTAGCTCAAATTTACTTCTCTCAAGCATTACCACTTCATTATCTTTCTCCGCAAGCTCTTCTTGTCTCTTCCTTAAAAGTGCTTCATAGCTCTGATGCACAAAGGGTTCATCATCATGTTTACCTCTTTGATTCAACTCTTCAAGACACAAATTCTCGACAGCTTGTATAGCTTCTTCATAAGTTGCAAGTTCACATCTTTTTTCACACATTGCTTGCAAAGCATCAAACTCTTTCTCAAGCATTTGTAATATTTCCTTACCTTGATGTGATTTCTCCTCTCTCTTGCGTGTCCATGTAGTTGTTTCTTGTCCGCTCAATGAACCCATAAATAACCAAGAAACGACATCTGCATCAGGCAACTCACTAGTCCGTCCATGGAATATATCACCATCTAATACAAGAGTTGAAGGGTGTCTGTAGGAAAGATTAACACCATTCAACATAAAGTTATTTTCAGTGCTTGCATTACATGATGAACCATTGGATTCACATTCGGTGGATGAATATCGACTCAATCCACAAGATTGAGATAATTCTTGTAAGAAATTGAGAATTTTTCGGAGCTGAGAAGCTCCCAACAAGCATATACAAATAGGAGACTGGTCTAAAGGTGCACGATCAAGTAGTAAAGTGCCTGATTCTAAAGCTTGAATCTCTTCATTTGCAAACTGCAATACCTTAGTGAGATGCCCTATAGCAAGACAATTATGTTTTACAAGTGATTCAAACATCCCATGAATCCTCTCTAGAAGCCTGCTTCGTTCTGGATCATCAGCTATAGGCCAATCTTGTGTTTTAAGTGTAATGTCTTTACTTCCAATTGAAAACCCATTGCACTTCATTTCATCAGTGTTGCTAGTACTACTAGGCTCACCTAGAGTAGAACTAGGAGAATCTGAATTACCCTTGGAGCTCCAATTATCCGTCTCATACAAACCCTGCTTATCTCCCAAATCATTATCAATTATATCACTTTCTACTAAATCTTCCTTTTCAAGAACTCCACCAAAAGGTTTCAACTTCTTCAAAACTTCAACTTCATCTATAGGTTTCCACATATCACGATTAAGAAGCATTTCATTCCACTCATCATTGACCTGTTGAGGCAAAACGGCCTGAAACTTACTTGCAAGACTACTCATATGGTCCTTCACCACATGTTGAATATGTGAATCACTATCACTAAACTTCTTATCACAATTGCAGCAAGCCCAAAATTTCCAAACACCCTCATTTTGCTCGGCAAACCCAACTGCTTCTAACAGCATATCCAAAGCTACCATACCATCTTTCCTTGCACCAAAATAGTGACTCTTAACATCAGCAACACTTACTTCCCTAAACCCAATCTTTAGATCATCGCTCATTGAACTCCAATAGGCCTTAACTTTCTCCATCCTCTCGTTCATTTTCTTAGAATTCATCATCTTCCTCTTTTCTGATAACTTAGGAAAAGATCGTGAATTCAAGCTTTCCTCGTTGTCAGTATTTGAATCCGACTTATGCTGTTGCAAAATTTTAGCAGCAGCAACACGAACCTCTATCTCCTTCCTCCTCTCTTCGGGTGTTTTATTTGCTTTCTTAATCTCATTTGAACGCTTTGGGCTCGGAACCAATTTAACATCCATAGGATCATCACTTAGACCGGAATACCTCCGCATTGGAATCAACCTAAAACTCTCTTCACCTGCTACAGTCCCACTGAAATTCTTCATCCAACTTGAAATTGAAGCAATGTTCGACTTCTGAATCAAAGCTCTCAATTCTTTACTCACATGCTCAATTCTTGCATCTTGGGTAGAACTCTTCAACTGACTATCATCGAAACTTTCTGTTCCAGGGTCAACCGGATCAGGAATTGCAAGCCCACGTTCACATTCCTGGATAGCAAGGTCATATCCATGCCCAACCATTTCAGCGACTGCGGCCTCGTACAACAAACTTGCATAGAAATGAGAAAACTCGATTGAGTTAGGAGAAAGGTCAACCGCCTTCTTTGCTGAGTCAATCGCCAACTTCAAATGCTTCAACTTAGCATTCTGATCGTCCAAAATAGAAGCGATCTTGACAGCAATGGTCCCATTAACTCTATAGAGCAAAGGAGAAGAGTCCTGATACTTTCCGCAAGCTTCTTTCATCAGTCTAAGAGCTTTCGTGTGGTTTCCACGCCTTAGAGCAATCATGGCTTTCTCGCACTCGGATTTGACAGCGCTTACGTTCGCAGATTTTGCTTCCTCCGCCGCCTCCGGCGAGGCGGCGGCAGCGGTTTTGGGAATAGGGTTTCGCTTTCGGCCCATGATTGTCGCGAAACCCTAGATAGGAGGGCTATCGGATCATTATACAAAAAACGGAAAGTGATGAAATTAGGGTTTTGCGTTGTATACGGTGAGGCCCCGAGGGTATGCTGTGGTCTTAGCTGGGGACGGAGGAGGAACAAGGTGATTGTTGAGAAAGCTTTACTAGAGAAGTGTGATGTTTGGTTGGCTAGTACGAAAATTAAATTGATACAGGAAAAGAAAATGGGTAATATTCCCTTTCCCACACCCCTATTTTCCAAAAAAAAACAAATAAAAAACTACTCCCTTTTTAGTTCTTTTGTTACACCAAAATCCCTTTCAACTTTACCAAATTATTTTCATCTTTTTAATCTTTCAATCTCAAAATCTCTCCACATTTTATTCCAACGACAATTTAACAAAGTTCAAATTTCCACTCAATTTGCACAATGAAAAGGATGATAAAATTAAAAGTTAAAAGTAGATATTTCTTTGTTTATTAGCTAGTTGGTTTTGGTTTAGGGACAGAGTTTTCAACTTTTAGAGATTAATCACTTTTAGGGTTAAGTAAAGTGAAATTAATGGCTTTATTGATTAATGGCTTTCAAGTAAACATCAAAAATAAAAATAATTTTTTTTAAAGTGGATTAATGGCTTTATTGATTTGGGCTTTGCAGCCCAAGCAAGCATTGGAACGAAAATACAATATACATGGAAAAGGATTAGAATCCCTTAAATCCTCTCAAACCAACAGAAATCACTTTACAAACATTCTTTCATTTTCAGTTCGCTTGTACAAAAAAAGACCTGGCAAAAAATTTCATGGCGGCTCCTTGGCAAATCGAGCTTCTGTGCTTGGTAGTATTAGATCCATCCTCTGCACTGCCTCTCATTCTTCTAGCTTGGCTTCGGTAAGTATCTTCTTTCCAATTTGTTTCATCGTTATTCGCATGTCACTTCTAATAAGATTGCTAACAATTCCATTCTTTCCACACATGCCAAACGACATTTGTAATGGCTATGTTGGAGACTTTGGACATCAGATTCGTCTTGTGCTAGTGTTGCTTTAGGTACAAATCTCCGAACTCAAATCACTTAAAGTTTTGTTTCCTGTCAGTTTGAATTATATGTTTGCCTATAAATTATTACTGAATTTGCACTCAAAGAAAAGATGTTTATGACTTTCTTCACTGTTTAAGCACAAAACACATATGATTCCAGATAACACCCACCATTTGACTGCTTGTCCCTTCATAGCAAGCCTACCCATGACCGCTTTAAAAGTGGTGAAGGCGATTTGATATTCTGACCTCTTCATAGGTTGATTTGGCAGTTAAATCTTTGCTTGTCGGTTTCCATACCCAAATATCTTGCTTTTTACCATTATAGATAGGAATGTATTGAATTTGTCTATGAAATTACAAGGTGATAGGGATGTTGCTAGTTTTCCATTTATTATTTTCAATAATGTCACTAACTGGAGTGTTTGTTGCTCCAAATGCCGAATAGGAGTCCCATCCAAGCCTTTGCACAAGACTTTTACTTTTTAACCAGGAGTCAAACCATAGGTTGTCTCATGTCCAGTGGCAAATTGTCTTTATACTATGGTAGCTAGTTCATTTAAGGATTGACTTCCAAATAACTGAAGCATTGTTGTCTAACTTTATATGCCAAAAAAATTGCCTCTCAAGTATTTTTGCCTCATCCATCTAGTCCATAGGTTGTTAGAAGTAATGCCCTTCCATGCTTGTTTTAAAGCAGTAGTTTCCTTCAAATCAGAGTGGTTTTTTAAGCCAACACCTCCTTCACGCTTGAGTCTGCATAACAAATCATAACTCGCCTTGACAAGCACCATTATTCAAGTGGTTAAGTGATTCGGTTTTGGTACGAGAGATCACAAGTTCGAAACTTGCGTAGCGTGATTCGAACGTGTATTGACATGTGATATGTTGTCCCAGTGACATGTTGTATATAAAGTACCATTTCAAAAAAAATCATAACTCACCTTGTGTATACTACCCTTCCATATGAAGTTAGCACATGTTGAGTTAATTTTATGAATGGATGCTTATGGAATTTGAAATGTGTGAAGCCAGAATCTAACTTTTGGGGCGATGGCTGTATGCACTGGTTCAATTACACCTATAAAAGACAACAATTTAGCTCTTCGTACCTGCAATTTGCTTCTAAATTCGTTTTAAGTCCACCACATTCCCTATCAGTGATCCTGTTAGATGATAATGGGACTCCTAAGTATTTTACCGACAATTCATCTTCCTTCACATTTAGCGCTTGTAGAATAGCTTCTCTACCTTGAGTGTACTTGATGAAGTAACACTTTGTCTTCATTTCATTAACCTTAAGTCATGTTGTCTCTTCCAAATTTTGGAAAATTTCTTTCAAACACTAAGCTACTTTCTAACTGGCTTTAACACATATAAGCAAGTCATCTGCATACAACAGATGATTGAGAGAAGGCTGAACTTTGTAAATTTGATATATCTTCTTGTTATGCATGTTAATTCCATTTGTAGTCAGATAGGGTGATAGGGGATCACCATGTCTTAGCCCTCTGTCGCTGCTGATAAACCCTTTAGGAACTCCATTAATTAAAATTAAGAATGTGGGGGTGCTAATACATTCTGTTATCAACTCTAAGAACTTAATAGGAAATCATATTTGTCTAACCATATGGGTGATAAATTTTCTATTTACCCTATCATATTTTCTAAAGATATACTTTTAGACAGATTTTATCACTGCTCTTTTTGTTGAAGTTTCTAATTAATTCATGTGCACGTGTTGAACTATATGTTATGCTTATGCCTTTTATAATTTATAAATACACTCTGACATTCTACTATTATATCTGGTAGTATTTTTAACATTCTATTGCATAGCACTTTGCTAAGTATCTTATAAACAACATTCCAACATGTTATAGGTCTGTACTCTTTAAGTTTTTTGGGTTTATCCAGTTTTGGAATGAGACATAGGAAAGTGTGATTAATCTCTTTGAGATTTTTTTCTGTGTCCATAGCTTCTTGAATAGCATTGACATTTTCTCTTTTAGGCCCTCCCAGTGCAATCTATAAAACATGGAGTTCATCCCATCTGGACCTGGGCATAAGTCCACGTGAATGGAATTCAGAGCAACTTCAACTTCGTTACATTGGACTTTGATGTTCAGGAGTTACAACCCAGCCTTATTCACCACGGCCTTGCATTGAATTTCAGGTAATTCAGTAGTATAATCACCATTAAATAATTATGTGTAGTACTTGATAGCCTTTCTTCTAGTTCTTTTAAGTTGCAAGTTGGATTTTCTTCTTTATCAATGTTGTTTGTAAGGTTATTATGATTCTTCCTAATCGACATTTTAGTGCAGAAGAATTTAGTGCTGGTATCATCTTCCACCATCCACTTTTCTTTTTCTTTCTGCTTCAGTTCTTTGGCATGTATTTGCATCATATCTTTCAATTCACCTTGCAGTTGACAGTAGTGTAAATATAGATGTTCATTGGTAGGATCAGAGTTTAGTTGGATTTGAGCCTCTTTACATTGTTTTTGCACCTCGTTAATTTTGCCTTGCTCCTTCTCTATTATTTGGTTCCGTTCCTTCAATCTATTTTTGATAGCTTTAATTATCATCACCAGTCTATACATGTTGTTACCTTCCTCTTCATTCACATCATCAAAGTTAGTAGCTCTTTGATAATCTTTACAATCACACTAGTGGTTGGCATATCTAAAGGGCTTACCTTTAGATTCATTACACAGTGGAGCTAGGCAATGCAGTTACTTTTAAATTAGGGAACATATTTATGCAATCTACATTAACTAGCACTATGCCTAGCTTATTAGCAATTTGTTTTACCTAACCACTTCGGCATGTATATTTCAGCCCAATTTGGAACGCTTCCACCAGTCCAGCACCAACTACGCGATCATTGAATTCCGCCAGCTGGGAGACTTTGAAGGTAAGCCCACCTCTTTTTTTGAACTTTTAATCACTGCATTGAAGTCACCAAGCACCACCCACTGTTGTTGATAGTTTTTGAAAGCTCTATAATCTATTTCCATAATTCATTTCTTCATGATGCTAAGTTTCTCGCATAAACATATGACATACAAATTTTTAGCCCAATAATGTTATTAGCTTCCACTGTTACCTATTGTTCTTCAGTTTGCATAACTTTAAGGTCTATAAGTTTTTATCTCATACCATCATGATTCTACCTTTAGTGTTACACTCATTATTGTGAATCAAGTGTCATTCACTTCCTAGTATTAACTTAAAGAAGTCCACGCTATCACTAATCATTTTGTTCTCCAGAACACCAAATAAAGTAGGTTTATGTTTTTCCTAAAATTGAGGAGGTCTGATTGTCTAGTACCATTATTTAGCACCCTAACATTCCAGCTGACAAGTGTCATTTGGAAGTTGAAGTTTTCTTCCCCTTTCTCAAGATCCTAGTGGCAGGATGCACTGTTTGCACTTCCTTAGTGTTCATTTTTACACTAATGGATTATTATATGCTTGGTTTGGTTTAGTGTAAGTTTCTTTATCTCCTACACTTTGGTTGCCTTGGACTTCATTAGATGAATCAATTTGAATGTCTAACTGTTGAATTGCCTCTACTATTGCAGGTGCCTCCTTTTTATCCTTCGATGATATCTTATTCTCATCCAATGCAGACTCAAGTGGGACCTCATGCTCCTTTGCTTTCTAATGCTCTGATGGGGGAACTTGCTTTTGTTGGATCATCTTTGGTTGGGCCATATTTTGGGGTTTGTTATGTAACTCCTCATCTGCCACATTAGTATCTGATGTTATACATTTGGAGAGTTCAACTAATTTTGTAAATTTTTTACCTGAACTCATGCTAACTGTCCACTTTTGTAAATTAATATTCACTATGCCTGAACGCTTAGGAACCATGGTATTTTTTGGCACACACTCTATGGTGGATGTGATATTTTTTGGCTTGACCCTCCACACTTGTTTAATCTCTTTACTTAATACATTAAATTGTGCATCACTGTGTCAAAAGTATTTGCATTCTAGGCACTTAGGTGGTTTGAATTCATACTCTACTGGTTGCATATAAAAGTTACCCTCACAGTCCTTAATTCACATGTTTTTTGGGAACTTTATGTCTGCATTCATCTTAATCAAAACTCTGGCAAACTTAAGTCTTGTGATATTTCTCATGTGCTCATTTAGTTTCAAAGGTTTACCAATTACACTTGCTACTTTGCTTATAACATTAGCATTCCATAATGTTAAGTCTAGATTGTTAAAACGGACCCAAATACCAGCATATCTCTCTCCAACCTGAAATTTGGTTCCTATGCTTGACAAATAGTAGCCTACTGTCCATGAACCAAGGACTCTGATTTATGACCATTTGACAATCCTCTTCCTTCTCATACTTCACCAAATAGAACCTATTTTCTCTTGTGGAAATGTTCCATTTCCCTTTTGGTTTCCATTCTCTTTTAATATAGGTATTAAAGTGAACACAATAGAGGTGTCTTCTTGCCAAATAGATGTACACAGAGTTTTTCCACATACCTTTAGCTTCATCATAGTCATTATTGTCCAGTTTTACATACTCGCCCTCTTCATCTCATATCGGATTAACAAAGGAGATGTCTTTATCTATTTGAAGTTGTTTACCCCTAATCGCTTCCACCCAAGACTTAGTGATAGGTGCTTTAGTCCTAGAAGATTGAGAAGGCTCTCTTTGGATTGAAATCAGCCTCTTACCCTTCCTCTTAACCTCCTGCCACCCTTTGTCCTCCTCTTTCTCCTCCGTATTGTCTGTGGCCGCTATCTGAAAATCAAAATTTGTTAGAATAAATATTTAAAAATAATAATAATGTGCAATGATAGTAGATTAAAACAAAATCAAATAACTCGATACTTAGACGCTCTTGAACATTTTCAACTTTACTGCTATCAGCACTCATATTCTAACTTATTCTTTCAATATCCAACCAGCACATAACTTTAAGTCAAATTCACGATTTTTTCAATCAATCTTCAATATATTGTATGAAGGTTCTTAAAGCGTTGGTCGAGGGCGTCGGAATTTGAGGGGTTAGTTCGAACTACAATAGCAGCTAGTAAATATAAAATTGATTATAAAATATAAATATATATAATAAAAGGTACATGAATTAACGTGATTTGATCTTAAGGATCTAGTTAATGATGAAATAACTTTTATATTAACTTTATAGTTGATTTATATTTAATATTGTAAAGTACGATAACGTTGAAGCTCTCAAAATTCAATTATTTTTTCATTGCATCCAGGCTTTTATATGCATGCAACAATGGCTTGTGAATGGTGTTAATGTGTCTTTTGTTCAAATGGTTACAAAGATAGAAGAAATGCTTCCTTATTAAAACAATGATGAGGTAGTAACTTTGAAACAATTCCTTGAAGAAAAACAATGATGGTCAATGAGGGATTGATTCTCAATCCTAGTTAATGTGCTAGTTATATGTCTAAGAGGATGGGAGTTAGGTAGGTAAACTGAGCCAATTTGAAGTCTAGTCAAAGAGTTGCAGTTATGTAGCTTGATTATATAACTTAACTCTTGTAGCAAATTTTTTCAAAATAAAGTAATATTTATGTTATATTTTTTGATGCATACATTTTTATATTGATATATATTTTTAAGAACAAGAATGGTACTTTATTTGAGTAGAGCAGATGTCTCGGGATTCAAATCCAAGACATCTAGACCCTTAATCTAGAGCATCGTATCATTGTCACTTGAGCCAGTAATCCTTGGTATATATTGTATGTGGTATAGTTGATGTTTAAATACACCAACAATGTATAAGGAATTTTTTTTAGGAAAACTATTTAATTCATTACATCTATGAATATGTTTTGTAATCATGAGTATTGAGTTGTATTATAAATATAAGTCCTTAAATGTTCATAGTTAAAATGTTTCAAGAATTAGATATCGATACATATGTTGAGTTAGTCTATGTAATGCTCTTCAACCGACGAATGATGAAAGTTTACTCAAGAACTATGGAGACCTCAAGGGGTTAACTACTTATGGTTATCTGGAACAATCTTCTAACAACTCTTTAAGAGTATTATATAAGTTAATTATATTTAAAGTCAAATAGAAGATCTTATGTAACAATGTGTAGTGGTCTTTTGACTTAAGAGTATAACGAACCTTAAATGTCTAAACTATATTTTGGTTTTGGTCAACCATATGACATCGATGATAGTGTTACGACATAGTTGAGTATTAATTGAACCACTCAAAGTGAAACACTACTCAAGATATAACTTGTCTCTTTCAAAGTAGAAGTTTAGCATCACTGTGCTACTTGTTTTTCTCACAAAGTATAATCGAGGTCCATCATGTCTGAAGCCCAACTGCAAAGACCTACTTAACAAATGTTGACCAACCTAGTTGCATGTTTGTCCAAATAAGTCTCACTTCCAAGGGTTGTCTGCCTCATGATCCTTATCCTGAACCCTAACTGTATCTTCCTAAAAAAAGATGGTCACCCACGAGCCTCATCCTGCAACTCCACCCAACCATCCTCCAAAAACCTCCTTGTCCTCTCTATAACCAGCCAAGATGCCCAAATGACACTAGTTCTAAACCCTTTCTCGGCCAACGTTCCTGCCTGCCACACTTTGTCACATGTGAACATGGATCTGGCAAAAGCTCTCAACTGTCCTAAAAACGGTGACTCTGTATCACTCCCCCAACAAAAGGGTCATAAATATACTATTCATCTAAAAAAGTGCCACCATGTAACAACCAATCCCTGCACCATATCAGTCCTCTAAAGAAATCATGATGATGTATAGTCTACTACCTAACACACATTTGGATAACTCCGCCCACATAACTTCCGAGCTGGCCACATCCGGACCACAAATCGGAATCAACGGCTCAAAAGGAATTTGACATCTAAGGAATCAATTGTAACAACCCATATTTCTATGTCTAGCAATAAAAATAATTAATTATTTTAATTGAATTAAATCAATAAAGTAAACAAATGACATTAAAAGAAGAATTTTTAATTATGAATGAAGTAGTACTTGAAATCTATTCCATTGCATCCATAATATCGTTTATATATGAAAAATATATGAAGTTTATTAAAATCAGATAAGATTGATAAAGTGAGGAGAAAAGAGAAGATAGAGGCAAAAAGGTCATTTAACCAAAACTGTCTTATTTTTGAAATGAGGCCTCCTCTTCCTCATTTATTGTTCCACTTCTTCTCCTTCAAAAAGGAAAAAGGGTTTCAAACCTTCAAATTACATAACTCTTTCATTTCTTCACTAAATTTTTTGAAATGAATATCTAAATTCAAGTTGAAGGATTTTATACAAATCAACCTCTTTAAGTTTATATTTTAGAGAAGTTTGGAGTTGGATTTCATAAATTAAAGGAGACCTTCATGGTGGGTTCAATAAAGTTCGAATTTCTTGATATTTGGTGCGTGGGATCTATTTTCTATGATATACGACCACTTAATATGTTAGCAATCATGTTAAATATTCAATATTGGTTAGGGCTTGGTTAGTGAACTAGAATTGGCATTTCAGAGATGAGAATCTTGTTAATGAATGTTTTGGAGGAGTAAACCATATAATGAATGTGTAAGATAATTTGATATGAGTTGTTGTTGTGCTTGATTTGAATTGCTGAATGGTTGTTGGTTTGGAGTTGATAGAACGATAATGAGATGGTTCATGGCACTTGTAATTGACTTTGTTGGATGGATGTGGAGTTGGAATGGTGAATCGAGTAGTTGAACTTGAATGGTTATGGAACTAGTCAATGGCCTCAAGTTCGTTCATCGAGTGCGAAGTTGCACTTGTTTGAATGTCATACGACATACAAGGGTATAAATTTGTGTCGAATGATGTTAGTGCAAAGTATCTCGATGACATGGGGCATATGTCGAAGAGAGGAAAGAGAAAGACGAACAAGGAAAAGGTGACAAGAATTTCCACCAAGGAAAATTCCACATCCAGGTTCAAGTTTGGGCTAGAATAGGCATTTAGATGTCAGAATTGTAAATTCAGACTTTCGAAATTTAAGGATTTTATTTTGCATGTTTCAGTGTAAATTTGGAAGATTTAGACTTTTGAAATTTGGGTTCATGCGTCTGAAATAAGGGTCAGACATTTTAGATACCCTATTATGACGTCTAAAAATGTATTATTAAACAATGAGCTCTAGGTTTTGAATTTTAATGGGGACTCAATTTCATTTTGGGAAACAGCATGATGCTCATAAGATCTAGAGTGATTATAGAGCCAGATGATGAGTTTAGGGACAATATATCTTATCTAGGAAAGTACGGGTAATGTTAGACGATATTGAGACTATGGCGATGGTTTAAAATGCAACTATATTCGTATAGTGGTTTCATAGTTGTTAGGTGGTTTTGAGACGTGACGACTAGGGTAATGTGATATATGATTCCTTAAGATAGTGAATATATGGGTAAGTATGTATCCCTTAGCTACAAAATTAAGATTTTATATTTCAAGATCATTTGTAGAATATGGTGTGGTTATCCCTGTTGTGTGTTTTAGGCGATGTTGATTCAAAGATAGAAGACGTTTCACCTCGGCAACATAGGTAATAAACATCGGACTACTTTATAGCAAAAGATCATCGATCTCAAGTTACTTGTCCTAAGTCCTCTTGTTAAACAAATGGCAGTGGTTGGGCATGCGTATGTATACTTAGATTCGATATGGTTATGGGTGGTGGATGATACGTTGAAGTGTCATAGTATTGTCTTGCACTAATGACCATGTTAGTGGGTCTTAGCCTTATCGGAGGCCCACTAGCCTAATGTGTGACTATTGAGTCACATTGTCGTGATGATTATTTTTGACAGACTTATCATGTATGGTGTAGCATTGTAATATAAATGTCATAACTTTTTTAAATCAGGTTGAGGATAGTTTCATTACCTTGTATATTACCATTTAGTATTATACATAATATTGTATTGAATTGTGAATCATGCATATTAGTGATATTTTCTTTTCACCATACTTTATTTCTGATCCTCTCTTTGTTGTTTCTTTTGTTATCTACACTTTAAGTAGGTTGACGTAGAGGTGGCTGCTAGTTGGAGGCTAGTTACAGGCCATAGCTATTTTCTGCTATGTTTATATCTCTCTGGTATTTCAGGGATATTGACATGGTATACTGTATAGATGTACCATTTGCACGATGTATTATGATATTGAACCTTATGCCTCTTCGTATGATATGCACTTAGTCTTTTCATGTTTATGTTGCTTTTATATTTTATTCCTTCCACTGTGAGAAGTACTATGATCTTAGATATGATCTTTGTTGTTTTTTTAAAGTCTACCCTTAATGGAACACCTCCTTGATACTTCTGAAATCTAGTTGCTTGTATGTGCAAATTAGGGGTATTATGAAGGGCGAGTTATTGCATCGATCTAAGCCTTTCAAAGCATGATTTCCATGGCTATAAATAGGGGCACTAATGCACTTGTAACAAGACCAAACATGATATCTCTATTATCTTCGCTGTTGTAATCAAAGAACTCTAGAAAGAAATAAGATAAGAAGCCATAGTGGATGTAGACCTATTCTAGATTGAACCACTATATATTTTGTGTCATTCACTTTCGTGCATTACATTTTACTCATATTTACTCCTTTTTTTACATATTAACAACACTTTTAATGAGAACCTTCACTAATTATTATTTTGATGTTGACTAGAAATATGGTCACATTTTGACGTTAGAAGGTAGGCCCTAAACCTTGAAGCTATTCATTTTCATCACTTTTTCCTCTGAAAAAAAAGTTATTCCCTTCAAAACATTCATTATGAACCTAATAATGTTGAAGCTGAAGCTATAACTCAAATGGCCATAACACCAATTACGACATTGGGCAATGCCATAAGCACCATTCTATGCTTAAGCAATGATGTATGGCTCAACTAGGTTAATGGAATTTCTAACATCGAGCAGGTGGCCTGTGATCTAAATAAGCTCCATTCGTGGGTGGAAGCTCAAGAAACCACCAACTATGGTCAGAGAATCCTAGTGGTCATGGACAGAACCCCTCTGCCGCCTACCATTCCAAGTACTTTCAAAATGATGCGTGATGTCGGAGAGAGGGTCATACTTGAAACCTATTGTTAACGTTAAAAAGTGAACGCTAACACCCGGTGTGTGTAATAGAATCGTGAAAGCACCACTCGCGTGACGGGAACAGAATTTAAGCAGTAAAATAGCAGAAAAGCAGTAAAAGACAGCAATTTATAGTGGTTCGGCTTGAGATTGAGCCTACGTCCACTTTGAATCTCTTTATTATTGAATCCGGTTACAAATCGATACAAATCACTTGTCAAATACAATGCAACTTGATCACACAACAATCTCGACTACTAGCTCAAACTTCGGTGATGAATCTTGCTAAATCCGTGTCGGATGAATGAAGTCCTTCACGAAGCTTGTTGTAGTGCCTTGAGTGTTGGAAGATCTTTACTTGTTGAATGAGTTGTGAGTGCAGCAGAGTATGGACGCTTGAAGAAATGATTTGCCAAAAGTCCCCTCCATGTTGAAGCTAACGGGGTATTTATAGGAGCTGAACTCTGAACTGGCCATTTTTCCTAAGTCCTAAGTCGTCGAAGACTTAAGGTAAGTCGGTGACGAGGTAAAGGTGTATAAGGTGTTCTGAGATTGTACACGACTTAGTATAAGTCGTAGGTCGGCGACGACTTAAGAGATAGGTCGTAGGTCTTAAGTTATCAACAATTGCCTTAGATCCAAGACTCCCTTATCTCGTAGACTCTTAAGTCGTAGTACTTCTTAACTCGGAGCATTTCATAACTCGGTGTTGTTAGGTCGGAGCAGAGTTAACCCATAGGTTGTTAAGCTGTTGAGTCGGAAGCCCTTGTTAACTCGCAATTTGTTAAGTCGGTAGGCTCCTAGGTCGGCACACATCTTAAGTCGGCAGCTCTTCTCAGTAGTTAGATTGGCAACTGTTGGGTCAGAGCTTTCTTAGGTCGTAGCTTGTTAAGCCGGAGACCTTTTTAACTCGGAGCCTTCCTTAAGTCGGAGCGTATCTTAGCTCGAAGTCCTTCTTAGGTCGGAGCCGGCTTCTAAGTCGGCATGTGTTTAGATCGGAGGCTATTCTAGCTCGTACACTGTTAGGTCAGACCGTTCCTTAAGTCGTCTTCTGTTAAGTCGCGAATCAGAGGATTAACATTTGCCCCTCGAAGTGTGTGCCTAGGTCATAGGTCATATACTTCGATTTTCTTAACCTGCTCTTTGATTAGGTCGGAAGCGAATTAACAGAGGTCTTAGGTCGGCAGCGTGCAAGTCTACTCACCTTCCTGCGAATAAATAGTTGAGTCATCCTTCCTCTTCCTCACTCATTCTTCTTCTCGATTCAGCCATTGACGCAATTTAGAGCCCTCAGAGATAAATTCCATCCATCCAATCGTCGATCAACCTCCTGTTATACATCGTAAGTTAATCTGATCCGAGTTTACCCATGCCCACTGTCGAATCGATGACTCCCCAGTTTTTGACTTCCATTTGTTTGCCGCGGTTCATTATGAATAACCCTTCGACTGTTCCGCCATTGCCATCGATCACGTTGTAGTTGTGATAGGGCAATAATACGTCAGATTCGCAACAAACCCGAGGCGATTCGAATTGGCTTTTCTGGGCGATCCAATGGTGTGATGGAATTAGGATCGTCATTGACTGTGAGGTTATTGGGCTAACGAGTTAAAAGTTATGGAAGAAAGTGGGTTGATGTACTGACTCGGTCACGACTTAGTAATTTCACTGATTTAAGTCGGAACCGACTTAGCAATTTCATGTGTCCTAGGTTTTGAGTCGCTTCCGAGTTAGGACTTAGAGGATTTGTTGTTGCTTCGAACTAGTTTTTGCTTCTTAATCCGGCCAAGACTCGGGGACTACTAGCTTCGACCCATAGGGAATCTCTCTTAAGTCGTCACCGAGTTAGTACTTAAGTTTTCGGCGATTAAGCAGATGACTTTTGAACTTTGCCTGGACTTCGAACTGTTGAACTATGAACTGTGTTGCATGTATTTCTTTTTATAGATTGCTTCAATTTGCAAGTTAACAATCCTGCTTAACACAACATTCACAGAGTACTGGGACGAATATACTGTCACTGACTGCCCACATCGAATGACAGATTAGTTGGTAAAGAGAAAGTTAAATTGAATGAATATGAATGAGATGTTGTACAATAACCAATTCAAGTGAAGTATTAAAACAAAATCGTAATAGTCAAATGAAACTGATTTGTCTGCATTAACACTGCACTTGAACATTAACAAGTTTTGAAATTCTGTAATCGATTGATTGTCAACTAATTTAATTCCAGTTATGCTTGTCTTTTATTTTCATTAGTTTTGCACAGCACTCCACACTTTTTAGGAAACGTGCACCTTCACATTTGGACATTCGGCTGATTGTGTAGAATGTCTTCTCCACAAGAAGGAATAGAGCAAGTTGAAGATACATTTCCAGTTGCTGTCCCGCTAAATGATCCTCCAGAAAGGACTCCTACCACTCTGAGCCATAAAGCCTTTCGTCAATTATGCATCCAATTTGGCATTGCCGAAGCTGACGCTTTGCTCCCTGGAATAAATGATACTACTGATAGGCCGCCTCATGGCTTTGTCGCTGTTAACCGCCAAATGTGTTTGAGTGGAGCTATCCCCCCATTTAACGACTGTCTTCGAGAACTTCTTCTCCGACTATCTATTTCCCCTTTTCAACTACACCCCAATGGCTACTCCATCCTGCTGGGACTGTGTGTGCTTTTTAGGAGAACGCTGGACCGTTTTCCCAGTTTTGGAGAAATTGCTATCTGTGTACTTTTGCCAAAAACAAAGATCATCCCTCTATCACAATCGTGAGGAGTGCTAGAAATCGTAAGTTGATCACCGGTCTCCCTGAAAGTGTTCATAATTTCCTAAGCCCGTTTTCTATGTTCGCTGTCCCCCGGGGTTTTACGCTATTTGGAGAGTAGGAAGTAAGATCACTTGCCTCTGTTTCTTATGTTCTTTCAAACTTACCGAAGTCCGAGTTATCAAGTGCTAACTTTTCCTTTTTTCCTTTTCAGCACTTCCTCCTCCTTCTAGAGATCCCGGTCATAAAGTGACTTTTGAGAGGCTTATGGCGGTGCCGGTAGAGGAGAGGAGTATCCAGTTTCTATTAGATGATGAGCTTTTGCACCAATTTGGGCTTTTACATCCTTCCAGGTCGACTCGGATTCATGAAATCTCTAGTTCTGATGCAGAAACGTTAGCTGCTTCGGGCTCTCAAGCAGAGGCATCGAATGCCCCAGTTTCTGCAGAAGAAGTTGCATCAGAAGCACCTGTCGTAGAGGCTGCTTTGATAAAATGTTCCGCATCCACCGATGTTGTAGGGTCAGTCAGCAAGTCGGCACTTGCTCCAATTATTGAAGAGGAAGAAAATCCTCGAATTTCTGAAAAATCAATTGATGTGGAAGTTGAGAAGGAGAATTCTGCTGAGCATCATAATGATGACACCTTCGATGACTTGAGTGACATAATGATAAATTCTCAAGAGCTTTTCAAGGATAATATTCCAAAGGCGAACTCTCCTGTCGTTGAAGCGACTTCCTCTTTGAAACAGATCTCAACGCCTTCTACACCTGTCGTCTCCGTTCCCGCACTAAAGCGTGGTTTGTAGTTTGACGCACGTAGTTCGCACGCCGCACACACTTAGGATTTTTCTGCACTTATAAGCATTTACTCTTTCTTTCTGGAAATTTCTAAACTTTACTTCTTTTCCGTTTTCAGATTCTCCGATGGGGCGTTCCGGCTCATACTATGACTCATTCCAACGCCATGGAGGCCGTGGATCTTATGACTTTAGGAAATATCTTGGTGACCAGAGAGAGACAGATGAGGAAAGGGCTCAAAGGAAGGCTCAAGAAAAATGGGATTATGAGCAGCGGCAGAGAAGAGGAGACGCTGATCGATATGATTCTTCTTACAAAAGTTACGATTCTCATAAGCGAAAGTCTTATGATGACAAAGGGAAGACTCATATTACTGATGAGTCAAGCAAACGGTCCAAGCCAAGTGACGCATCTGTAATTTCTGAGAAAACTGATGCTCCTATCCCTTCTGATACTCCGGCCGGCTCTCCTCCTCTAAAGAAATCTGATATTCAAACAATCATTAACAGGCTACAATATCAAGTTAAAGACGGCCCTCCAACGCTTCAGAGCCGATTTCCGAATTGGTGCCTAAAAGGAGTGCGCTTTGACTTGGATTTGGTTCCGATTGATAAGCAAGACATGCTTAAAAGTCTTGACGCGGTCAGGCTTAATATTGAGAGGATGTCGCAATGGCAGAAACTTGTCGATGAACTTCAAAGGGTCAACCACATGAATCTTGAGGCGATGATGACCATGGAGAATGATAAATCAGAATGGGACAAATGGCGCAAGCAGCATGATGCGGAGATGACGAGCATTGCAGACGACAACGCAAAGCTTGGATCTGAAGTTAAGCAGCTTAAGGAAAATCTCGCTTCTTCTTCTGCATCATATACTCAAAAAGAAGAAGTCTTTCAGAAGCAAGTGCGGGATGCACATGCTGCACAAAGAGATGTCGAAATGAAGCTTGCCGCCGAACAGCACATTACTGAGAAATATCGCACAGAAAACACCGAACTGCGGGAAAAGGTCACCTCCCAGAACGTAGAGATTGAGTTACTAAAGTCTCGACTCGCTAAAGCTGAGACAGAGCGTGATGCGGCTATTGCTGGTCGGGTTGCTGCCGTTGCCGAAAAGGAAGCAGCTGAGCAATCACATGAGGCGACGAAAGCAAACATCAGCTCTACCTTATTCGACTTTTATTTATACAGTGTTCTGGGTCGTGGGAGTCTCGCTTTTCTGGGTCCTGATTATGAAATTACATTGGCTGAAGTGTGGGAAGTCGCAATTGACATGCTTGGCGGGGCCGGCTATGATGAGTCGGAACTTGAGGAGCGCTATCTTGATGATGAGGCTCGTGCCGCTCTTGTTAAGGGGAAGGAGCAGCTTGCTAAAGTACGGGCTGAATCAACGGGAGAAGAGCTTCCAAAAGAGGAAGCTCCTTTAACTGCCCCTGCTCATACTTCAACTTCAGCCGATGTTAATATTACGGATTCCAGCTCTCATTCTTCACATCCAGCTAAAGTTGCCCAAGAAACTGTGACCACTCCTACAGAAGAAGAGGCAATGAAGAACTTTCAAGCTCGAGAATTTGAGATTGATCTCGCCAAACCGACTTCTCCAGGTAACTTTGACGAGACGAATTCAGTGAATTGCTTATTCGACTTAACCGAGTTCGACGAACTTCTTACTTATTACTTAAGCTTTAACGATCCACTGTCTTCTTTTTTCTCGGAGAATACTGATTTTGATTTCTTTTATTATGCAGCGGACGCGCCGGAAACTGCACCAATTTTTCCTTCTTCAGCTGCCGTTCCTCCTCCTTCTCAAGTTACTCCTCTTCCAGCTTCTCAACCAGGTTCACAGGAAGAACAGATAGCAGCCCTTCAAGGCTTGGACGAACCACCTGCTTCCGAGGAGCAGAAAGCAGAAGATCTGGAAGATAGTGAGAAGACCCCGGAGCAGTCTTTTGACTACGACACAAAGCTTTCTACATTTCTTACTCCGGGGAGTGAGTCTTCTTCCAAGAAAAAGGGGAAACGTGTGGTTTCGAAGAAAGGAAAGAAAAGTTCTTCTGCTGCTGGAGATGAAGCAGAAGTCGATCCAGCTGAGTCTCTTTCTCCTTCTTCTCCAATACGTCCTCCGAAACTAATTACCAGGCCGGGTAAAGGCTCCAAGGGTGGGAAGAAGGAGAAATGAGTTTGATTTTGACTTTTCTGCTTTTTGCATGTATTGACCGGAGATTGTGCGGATACCGGTCTCCGCTCCTTTTTGTAATCTGCACAATGTAAAAAGTTTCCATAGTATTGAATAAAATAGCTATTTTACTTGTACAAATTCTTGTGTATGTGAGAATGCATCTGTTTCTCTTTTTTGGTGTAGAATAAACGATTCCTTTTACTTGTACAAACTTTTTGTCTGTGTTTGGGAATACATTTATTCCACATCTATTTTTTGTGATATTGCAATGAACTTGTGGCATGTTGCTTTTATTAATACAATTAAATTATATAGTGTTGCCCCCATACCGCAAGTGCATTGCAACATTTCTAGCTTCTTCAAGACTGATATTCTTACTTCAGAGAATAACTACTTCACTTTTAAGGGAAGAATCATTCTGCTTTTAATAGAGTATATCTCGTCTTCAGAGAAGTTTTTACTTTCTCTTTCTTCCTGAAGAACACTTCAACTTTTGGGAATGATCACTTTTATTTGTTTAAAAGTGAATTTTCTTGCACAGTGAAATGAGCTTCTGAAGAAGGTTTTGATTTTGTGCCCTAGTAAAGGGTTTATTTTTGGTACTTCAAGCAAGGTGAAGTACGCCTCTGAAGAGGTCTTTTGGTCTCTGAAGAGAAGCGATTTTGGTCTCCGAAGAGAAGCAATTTTGGTCTCCAAAGAGAAGCAATTTTGGTCTCCGAAGAGAAGCAATTTTGGTCTCCGAAGAGAAGCAATTTTGGTCTCCGAAGAGAAGCAATTTTGGCATTTCAGCTCTGGTGAAGTGGGTCTCCGAAGAGAAGCATTTTGCACTTCTACACGGGTGAAATGTGCCTCCGAAAAGGGCTTTTTAGCATTTCATCACTGGTGAAGTAGGCCTCCGAAGAGGAGCATTTGCACTTCTACACGGGTGAAATGTGCCTCCGAAGAGGGCTTTTGAGCATTTCATCACTGGTGAAGTGGGCCTCCGAAGAGGAGCATTTTGCACTTCTACACGGGTGAAATGTGCCTCCGAAGAGGGCTTTTGCCTCCGAAGAGGTCTTGAAATTGCCTGGAAGTTACTTTCTCATGGTTGAGTGGATCCACGGGGCGGACGCAAGTTGCTTGATTGGATGTTCGTTTGCACAAACGATCGCAATCAATTAACAAGGGCCCTGTTCCTTCAGCTTGGGAAGGTGCCCCTCCGGTGGTTCCACCAATCTTGTTATTGAGAGAAGCACTTTCATTTATTGGCGTGCCTCGTTAGAGGGCTTTGTTGACCTTTGGGAAGGAGCATCAGTTGGTTGGTGTGCCAGGAAGGTTGCTTCTCAGGGGCGAGTAGATCCACGGGACGGACGCAAGCTGCCTGATCGGATGCATCACGATCAGTTAGCAAGGGTCCTGTTCCTTCTACTTGGGAAGGTGTCCCTTCAGTGGTTCTACCGGCCCTTTTATTGAGGAGCAAAATTCCTTTTGGTTGCTTCCGTGCTTGCTTGGCCATGTTCTCCCATCATCTGCCCATTAGCGATCTTTTATTATCATTTCCAAGCGTATCTTCGTTCCTTTTGTAAGTAAATTGCCTTATCCGAAGAAGTGGACTTCACTGTTGAATAACTTCACGGGACAAACGCGAGTTACCTAGCTGGATGTCTGTTCATATTAACAATCACAACCGGTTAACGAAGGCTTGCCCCAGTGAAGTTGCCAACTTTTTATGTGAAGTTCTTCTTGTATAGGATTTGAATATGGAATTTTTTGTTGCTTGGTATTTGCTTTAATAAATGATTTGTAAGGCTCGCTTAGCTTTGCGATGGGTGAGCTTTGCTTTAATGACCTGCAATATTAGATCGACATTTTAGCAATACATTTAAAGTATTTGCACATCGAAATATAACAGGCATTTCGTAATAGAAAACACAGAATTCATAGTTTTTCATTATTCAGTCACACTGATTTCTCAGCGGTTTACAATTCAGAAGTCACACATCCAT
This sequence comes from Allium fistulosum, assembly GCA_030737815.1. Classification (NCBI taxonomy): domain Eukaryota; kingdom Viridiplantae; phylum Streptophyta; class Magnoliopsida; order Asparagales; family Amaryllidaceae; genus Allium; species Allium fistulosum. The sequence goes on from CM060903.1 coordinate 1,174,983,470, forward strand.
TATCATTTTTTTACAAATTCAAGCAATGCTGTTAAGTAAAAAATGGATGCTAGTTATTGTTGTTTCAGAATCTCCGGACTGATTTTCCATTTGCGCTAGATTCGCAGCTTCGGATTTATATGCCAGAGAAAGTGAAAGATGTCCCAGTTGCAGTTTTGTGGACAATTAACAGTCGTCCCAACTTCTGCCTGCTGGGTATGGACCTCCTGTGACAACATTAATGACAAGCTTTTCTGAATCTTGCGCTGCAGTGTTGTGGTGAGAATCGGGTTGATGGGTAGGACATTGTTGATCCCGAGTGGATGAGGCTGGATCGACTCCGCTTCTCTTAACGTATTGTTGGAGTTTACCCTGCTCCAGCAATTCTTCAATCACATTCTTTAATTGGCGACATTGGTTAGTGTCATGGCAAGGTTGATTGTGAAATTGGCAGAATTTTCCATTACGCTTTGCACCTCTCGTCATCTCAGGTGGCTTAGGATACCTGACAACGTCCTTTGTTGCAAAAAAGATATTTCTTGGTGTATCAGTTAAAGGAGTAAAATCCGAAGGATTAAAGCGGCGAGGTTTCTTTTCATTTCCCTGGCTCTTTCCTCCTTCATTCTCCCTTTTCTGACTTTCAGATTCTCTTTTATTAGATGGGACATTGTTATTATTAGTTTGGGCAGCAACCACTTTCGATGTCGTAGAAAGGCTTTCAAGGCGAATGAACTCATTGGCCTTTTTATAAAAAATTTCAAGTGAGTTCGGTTCCTTCATCTTTAGCCATATTCCAAATTTACTCGATTTATCAATGGCTCGCATCAAATAAGTCAGGATCATGCGTGGTTCCGCATTTTCTACTTCGGCTAAAGCTATATTGAAACGGCTCAAGAAAGATTTGATTGATTCTCCGGGCGCTTGTTCAAGGTTAGACAGTGACATTATATCCTTAGCTTTTGAAGCATACAATCTGAACTGTTCTTTGAACTTTTGTGTTAAGTCGGAGAACTTATCTACAGACCGAACTGGAAGCTTTGTGAACCAAATTAAAGCCACATCTTCCAGGTATACTGGAAAGTATCGACACTTGATCTCGTTTGATGCTCTTGCACCGGTCATATGCCAATCGTATTTGTATAGGAAATGATTAGGGTCACTGGTTCCCCTATAGGCTTGGATAGTAGGAGGTGCAAATTTCCTTGGAAACTCCGCTCTCAGGATCCTTTCAGTAAACGGAGTTCTGCTTGGCGCGAATCCCCAGTCAGCCTCATCCTCTTCCCTTTGCATGCTCTCTTTCATGATGCGGCCAACCATTTCAGACAGGTACTCTTTATTGTTCAAAGACACCTCCGGGCAAGCATCAGTTCTTCCCTCGGAAGTTTGCCCGGGTATAGGTTCATGACAAGTTGGTTGCGGCACAGAACCATCAGCTTGGAAAGGTGGCATTTTAGGAAGGGTGGTTTGATGGTTTTCTGGTTGACGATTTGCCCCGAGCAGGGCAGTTATTCTATCCATCATCAAAGCGTTTTGAGTTTCAATTTGTTGGTATAATCCAGAAACTGCGTCGTCCAATTCAGCCCTGGTGACTCCAAAGGTAGGAGTCGCTTGGTCTGTTGTTGGGGAAGCGGAAGTCCCTTCGTGAGCATTTCTGGATCTGATAGGTCTACCTCTTCTTCCAAGAGCCATTATTTCGGATCTGGTTTTTAAGAGAGGTTCTTTTTATGAATCTTTGCGAAGCAACGGTGGATGATCGCCTGAGTTGGGTTCTCAGTGAAAGCACCAAAATATTAACGTTAAAAATTGAACGCTAACACCCGGTGTGTGTAATAGAATCGTGAAAGCACCACCCGCATGACGGGAACAGAATTTAAGCAGTAAAATAGCAGAAAAGCAGTAAAAGACAGCAATTTATAGTGGTTCGGCTTGAGATTGAGCCTACGTCCACTTTGAATCTCTTTATTATTGAATCCGGTTACAAATCGATACAAATCACTTGTCAAATACAATGCAACTTGATCACACAACAATCTCGACTACTAGCTCAAACTTCGGTGATGAATCTTGCTAAATCCGTGTCGGATGAATGAAGTCCTTCACGAAGCTTGTTGTAGTGCCTTGAGTGTTGGAAGATCTTTACTTGTTGAATGAGTTGTGAGTGCAGCAGAGTATGGACGCTTGAAGAAATGATTTGCCAAAAGTCCCCTCCATGTTGAAGGTAACGGGGTATTTATAGGAGCTGAACTCTGAACTGGCCATTTTTCCTAAGTCCTAAGTCGTCGAAGACTTAAGGTAAGTCGGTGACGAGGTAAAGGTGTTCTGAGATTGTACACGACTTAGTATAAGTCGTAGGTCGGCGACGACTTAAGAGATAGGTCGTAGGTCTTAAGTTATCAACAATTGCCTTAGGTCCAAGACTCCCTTATCTCGTAGACTCTTAAGTCGTAGTACTTCTTAACTCGGAGCATTTCATAACTCGGTGTTGTTAGGTCAGAGCAGAGTTAACCCATAGGTTGTTAAGCTGTTGAGTCGGAAGCCCTTGTTAACTCGCAATTTGTTAAGTCGGTAGGCTCCTAGGTCGGCACACATCTTAAGTCGGCAGCTCTTCTCAGTAGTTAGATCGGCAACTGTTGGGTCAGAGCTTTCTTAGGTCGTAGCTTGTTAAGTCGGAGACCTTTTTAACTCGGAGCCTTCCTTAAGTCGGAGCGTATCTTAGCTCGAAGTCCTTCTTAGGTCAGAGCCGGCTTCTAAGTCGGCATGTGTTTAGATCGAAGGCTATTCTAGCTCGTACACTGTTAGGTCAGACCGTTCCTTAAGTCGTCTTCTGTTAAGTCGCGAATCAGAGGATTAACACCTATGTTGGGACTATCCTAGCTCATGACAAGGAGACACACCATGTGCGCTAATGAATTTTCTCATGATGCTCTTAGGCCCTAGCTATTTCCAGTATCCAGAGCTCGCACTGTTAGTCGCTCGCTTTTCATAGAGAATGTTTACCATTGAATGACTCTGTGTAGCAGATGTGAAACATGATCTACATTTTGAAAGCCTGAGCATTAAAGAAAAGCAAGTGACAATAAGCCTAGTTCTATCCACTCTTGATCCTAACGGAAAGTATAAAGACCTCATTCAAATGAGTGGCAGGGCCATCACTCTAGATATCCTTCTTCAGAAAGAAACAAAAGGACACTTACCATGTCTGACGTCTCCACTCATTGTCTCCCTATTAATACCAAAGATATATTTCCCCTATAAGATACAAAAGAACCCCATCTCCACCAAATGCCGCACCCCACCGACAAGGGCAGATGTCGGTCTTAGAGAAGAGATAGCCATGCTCCGAAACGAAGGCTTAGGATACAAACCCTAAACCAAGCTGATGAGGGCCTCTCCAACAATGAGAAGGGGAGCCATTATTAGAGGAAACCTAAGCACCTACATCCAACAGAGGTATGCTTTGCCTTCCATTAAAAAATATAAAGGAAACACTGACCCGTCCGATCACATCACAGCCTTCAATTCAATACCGGAGCTGGGCAACTCTCCAACAATGCCAAGTGCTTACTATTCCCATCCACCCTGACCAAACTGGCCTCCAATTGGTTCCTGCACTTTCGCATCCATTACTGTGGCCATCTGTTCACTAACTTTAAGACTCACTTCTTCGCTTCCTAAATACAAATAATGATGGCCAGTGAGCTTTGCAATATTAGAAAGGGCCCAAATGGGCCGCTTCACTACTAAGTCAATCGTTGGGTGGTTCCACTTTTCTTGGTGGTGCCACTTTTCTTCAAAGTGAGATTTTGCTCCAAAATATGGAAATAATTGCAAAAGAATCTAACTTCATCCTTAACTAGTGTGTAACCCGTGCGTTGCATACGGTAATGTTATTAAAAATTAGTATTTACATTTTAATTATTGTTAAAATATAATGTTATTATACAATATAAGATAAATTTATCGTGACATATTAATCACAACCTAAACTGACATGCACTGCTCAAATGTAACATCGAGGGTTCAATCATCGCTAACTACATATCTTTGGAGCAACTAATGTCCTAACTGAAAAAAAAGTATAAAATAAAATTTTTAATATTGTAAATGTAAATAATTTATGTTATTTAATATTATATTTATATATACGTGAATAAATAACTTACCATTTTAGATAACATGATTGTTGTGTATACATTCAACACTTATTTTATTAAGGATTTATAAAAGGATTAATGAATATTAAAATAATTTAATTTATTTAAATTATTTGAATTAATGGTCAATATTATTAATTAAATATAAGAAGTTAATGTAAAAAGTTGAAAAAATGAGAAGAGCTATGGACGTATTTGTTGTTAAAAAAGCATCTTGTGGCCAGCTTATCTAAATGCGAGCTTTTATCCATTATTTATTTTTCATTTTTAAAAATTTTACCTGTGTAGTTAACTTTAGATTTCATGTTATTGTAGGAGGGCTATGCTTACAACTTTGATAATTACAGAATAATATGGACTTGACTGTAAAATATGAGTTGAGTATGTTTTATGCGAATTATGAGTTGGGTATGTTTTAATAACATATTGAAAGTGAGAATGTTTATATAATCTAATTTCAGTGTAATCTGTGCGTTCAAATATTAATGGTGTAAAATATAAATTTATCCTTTAAAGGGTGTTAGAAATAAAATCATGTAATAATTTTTTGAGATAAATGAATTAGAAATTAAAAAAGTTATTATATTTATGTATACGTTTTATTTGATGTGATAAATATCATGTATTTGATTAAAGAAATAATTTCATTATTTCACACATACACACGTATATATGTGAATATTGTATATATTCAACTTGCCATATTTTTAGCAATTATTAGATGGATTAATAAACATTAGTTAATCAAATATTTAAATAGTTTAAATTTAAGATTCACATAATTAGTTAGACATATGGACTTGACTGTAAAATGTTAGGAGAAAATTGGGAAGGTTTTCTAAGTAATTGTAAAGAATTCAAATTTTAGGTGTTTGAAGTTAGTAGAATTCTGCATTGTAATGTATGAGAAATTCATTTAGTGAATAAGTTATACAATAAATTTGTTATTATCATTAATGATATAATTTACGTTATGTGATTTATATATATTTGTATCTAAATGAATTCTTTTTACCGAGTTGTTAATGCGTCTGTAATATACATATTTAAACTTTCATTTTTTTAGGATTAACTAATAAATATTAGTTGACTAAGTTTATCAATTAGTTTAAAATTTGAATTATGAAGTTAATTTAAACGTGTGGGCTTTAAAGTAAAATATTGGGAGAGAATTGAGAAAAAATTATGAACTATTATAGAGTTTTTAAAAAGTAAGCATTTGAATGTAAAATAGTATAAGAAAATTAGTAGAATAATTAATTGTAAGTGCTAAATTATATGATTTTTAAAATAAAATATCTAAACTTGGAGAGAGTTAAAGAGCATAGAGATAAATTCAAGAATACACGTAGTTAAATAGTTGATGTACATGTTATGCTAATGTTAAACATATATTTGTGCAAGTCACGTGTTTCAATTATTTTCTATATGTTAGTGTGTAATAAAATACCAATTTCGGGAGAAAATTAACAATATAAACTTAAATGTAGCTTAATTGAATGGAATCAAAGAGAACATTCTAAATAATATGTAAATTATACTTCAATATAAAGTGGTAAATAAAAATAAAGAGAACCTTCATTATTATGCATGTTCATTATTACTAAATATCATTTAAGAAAGAAAATAATAATACAAACTTAAATGTAAAATAGTTGAAGTTAACTAAACAATGATGAAATTTATATCTGAAACTAAATGATAGGTCAAAATCAAGGAGTGACTTGTCAATAATCGTAAAAATAATAAACTATAAACAATAGTGATCTTCATATAAAATACAAAATCGAATAATAATAGACTTTAATTCTCAAAATTCATAAGTGAGATATAATTCCTTTCGCCTTACTATTATTTAATAGAATATATTTAATAAATTATTCTGTCAATAATTTAAGTTACATAAGAATAAATCACCGAACATTATATCTATTATTATTTTGGATTATAAATATATATGTCTGAATTTAAAACGATTCTAGAAAAATGTTTTTGAAACTTAAATAAATTATACCTTAAGTATAACATTTAATTAATTTATATGTATAGTAAATGGGTACACAAATAAATTAATAGAAAACTTATATTGCTATTTTCGTATCTTTGTGTTAACATAATATTTTTTTTGTTGTAAAATAATATTTCTCAAATTAAGTCACTTACATTTTAAATATTATACTTAAATAATTTATACGTTAAGTAGTTATATATACTATTATTTTCTGGTTCTAAATATTCATAGTGAAATGTCTAGTTCTAAGTTAGTTTCAAAATACTTTATATTTTAAAGTTTTATTAGGTTACATTTTGGATTATATGAAATATTTAGATTTGATTTAGATGAGAGTATAAAATTGTAACACGTACACATACATGCATACATAAATACACACACACACACATATAACAAAAGATAACCAAGGATAATACTATTTTGTTTTTGACTTATTGAAATCGTGAGATGCTGCATGAAAAATCAATAGAGGGAATAAAGAAGAAATCTTAAAAAGAAAGAATTAAGGAGAAAAATATATTCTATTTTACTATTATTTAACAGATCAGTACTTAGATAAACGTATATATAATGATTAATTTAATATATTAACGGAATAGATTATAAGTACCTATATTTTTTTATACCATAAATATCTACAATAATGTATTTGGATTATAAAATAATTTTGAAATTTATAACATTAAGTATAATATTTCATTGATTTAAAATAAATATAAATGAATTTATAAAAAAATTATCATTATTATTTTATTATATTAGCATGTTAAAATGTTATGTTTTCATCCTAACATATATTAAAATATTATTTTCTAGTAAAAATAATCGTATATTCATTATTTTCACATTATAACTATTTAAAATGATATATTTTGTTTCAAATTAGTTTTATAATAATATTTTTAAAGTTTAAGGAAATTACATTGTAACGACCCGTAAATTTCAACTGTTTTAATAACGTAATTAGTTGAAATTTTGTGAAGTTTTAAACGATAAAATTTTGAAATAAAAATTTAATATTTGGAATACGTCTAGTTAAACATAGCAACTGGTAAATTTTCGTCCGAAAATAAGAAAGTTGATTTCGCGCGTAAATTCACTTCAATTTAATCAGTTAAAAAGTAATGAAAATAAAATGTTTCCGAAACCTAAATATTTTTACATAGAAAAATTCTAAACCATCTTCTGAGCAAGGTTTCAGTTTGTCGTTTTTCCAAATTCGGACATCTTTGGCTCCGTCGTTCTTATTTTCTACAAATAGCAGTATTCTGGTACCGATATCGATTTTTATCGGATGATCGTACCACTGATTTCTATATACCGTTTTGATCGTATCGTCGTGCTAATCTCTACGATGTATTCATTCTATGTTTTGAAACTCGGTACGAAACGAAATCCGTGTAGATAGTATCCGTACCGGTAACCAGTTGTGTCTATTGGTCTCTCTCGCTATTTTATATTCCACTGTTCAAACCAATTGTCATTTACATTTCGTATTCTCAAATATTAATATCAAGCCACTCCATATTCCACCTTTACGATTATTATTTACGTTCATTTTTTTTGTGCGTTCATTTTACTGACATCTCCTTATCTTCTATTCTCATTTTCGTCCATTCCTTCCTCCTCCTTTCTGTTACTTCATTTATGAAATATAAAACAATATTACAAAGACATTCCTATTATTGTAAATGATAATGTCATCTCGTCTAACATCACTTCTCCTCACGCACGCCCTCCACCATCAACCGGTCGAGAGCTACCTGCTCGCATCATCTAGCGCCACAACCCGCTCGACTCCCACCATCCGGCCTACGCCCTAGCACAACCCGACCATCACAGCCTACCGCCCTCCTTGCCATGCAAACTGCGAACCCCACCTCTCCTTCTTTTTCCCTGTAGCTTCGGCCTCCCTGCCAACGTCGCCTCCTCTTCTTTCCACCATGTTTTGCCGAGCTCGCCTCCATTACACACCCACCGTTCGCCGCACCACCACTGTCCTCCAGATCGCCCCAACGCCAATCCCAGATCCACTTCTTAGGACCACCCAGCATCGAAGCCTTGCCGAAGCTTCCTCCAATACCCATTCCCGAGTTCCATCTCTCTACGGTCCACTTCTTCTTCTCCTTGGTCTCTGCGTTATTTAGGCAAGGTATATATTTATATAATGATCTGATATTTTTCTTGTATAAGTTATAACCGATTATATATATGTATGTAAGTCTATATGTTAGCTGTATATTATGAAGTGTTGCTTGACAGCTTTGAATATATGTTGGTATTCATATTATAGATATACAACCTGTACTAAAGGCATATGATTTCATATATTAGTAAGTGTCTAACTTTATATGGTGTTATATATCACTAGTTTATATTTAATGAATAGTCAGATTATTTTCAATCATATATTTGTGTTTGCCGTATATTGGCATTGGCTTAAAAAAAAAAAAAAAAAAAATTTGTACATAATATTTTTAGTAGCCTATATTATATTTCATGGGTCTGGTTTATATTTTAAAGTATATGCACGTTCTGTATGTATCATTAGTTTACATTTTTTAAGCATATATAGACTATATTATATTTTATGAGTTTTTGTAATGTAAAGGTTTGTGTTATAGCCTGTTGATTAGTAAGTTTAAATACATGACTATTTTGTCTTGCAATTCGAATTAATATGGATATTAAGTATGCATTTATATACAATAGTTATAAGATCTATGCGTAGATAATATTATATTGAGTCATATTGTATTCGACTGTTTTGTTTGATTAAGATAAAAACTGAAAATATATGGTATTATGATTACTTAAACTTTGATTTAAAGGATAAATATATTTAATATGCTATTATATAAAGGCTGTTTTAGATGTTGTCACAGTATGGTATATCATGTGACAGTGTAAACGTTAGTTTTATAGATTTTAAAACTTGATAGTATATAAATATATAGTACTGTATATATATTATGTTATAACAGTGTTGTATTATATGAACCTTATGTTTTTGATTTCTTTTCAAATGGTTTGAAGTAACTAAGTTATATATGTTTATATTGTTATAAGTGTATAAAGTTATAAATGTTTTTTTTTATATAATATAGGTTGTATGTCAATACATATTAAAGCTGCAATATAAGTTGATCTAGTATTATATGGTATATATTCTGTTTCGAGTTATATATTTTACAAGTTGTATAACTGTAAACTTTATCTTAGAAGCATGAAAAATAAATGTTATAAATCGACTTCAGAATAATAATATATGTATTCAGTTCAATTTGTATCATTTGATCCAATCGTTCTCATCGATTTCCCATTTTTCAGCTTTGTCTGTCGCGCCTGTTCTTCATCGAATCATGTCCATTTAGTGTTGCTTGGAATACCTAAGCTTACTTCTTTGTCAAATCTATCTCTAACCCCGAAAGGTGAGCACTCACTCACGATTAACGTTCTTTTATTTATTAAATTTGATTTCAATTGAAACGACAATTGAAATATGCTGCTATTTGATATTTACACTGTTATTACCTGTATCAGTTCACCTGTGACATTTGACACCATTATCTGTTAATTATTTATGCAATGATAATACTGTTTGGCTGATAATTGATTGATTGTTGATGTTTATATTGGACGTTAAACTATTAATGTAAATTGATAAATAGTATGCAATTGAACTCGATATAGAATAGTTAAATGTTTAAAATTGATTAGTTAAATTTGTATAATATGACCCCTTTTACTGTTAAATCTATTGACACGTATGATTTGTTTAATTACACTTTGAACCACTGAATGTATGTTGTTAAATTGATGATGTATGAAATTATAAATAGATGACAAGTGAAAAACCGTAATGTAATAATCTTTAATCTACATGAAATGATAGTGTAGATTCTAGAAGTAATTATATTAATTCGTACAAATAACAATGCGAATTAATACGATTATTTCGGGATTATTTAAATTGATTATTGGATTGATATTGGTTGTTGTTATTGCTTGTTTATTTACTTTGACACCATCCCAGTTATCACACTGCAAGTTCCCTTTGTTATGCTTTGATTTTGAATTGAATTGGAATCGGGTTGAAATGATAAATACCCAAATTGAACTTTGACCTAGGATAGAAAATTAAATAAAAACCCGATTGGTCAATTATTTGATTTAAAAATAAACGAAGATTTTATTTGAATAAACAATATGGTTTTGAAATGAAGTTGAAATTTTAATTTTTGATGAAAGGAAAATGTTAATATTTAAAAATCTGAAACAAAAGATTTACAATGTATCAATGAAAGAATGTTGTTAATTTGAGAAATGATTGAATTAAGTTGAAATGATTTAATAATTAAGTTTGAAATTATTAAACTTCGAAATTATTTAATAATTAAGTTTTTGAATTATTTAATAATTAAATAAGATTGAATTATTTAATGATTAAATTGAATTGAATTCTTTAATAAGTAAAATTGAACTTTTGAATAAGTGAATTTCTTCGTAAATAATTGAAATTGAGTTTTCTTTATTAATTTAGTTTTGGAAAATTATTTAAGAAAGTAAATAAGTGAAATGGAATTTCTTTAATAAGAAATAAAATTGTGATTTATTGAAATTAATGTAAGACTTGAAAATTAAAGGATTTGATTTGACGAATTTAATTTAATTCAAAATTGTAAGTTTTGTTTTAATGAAGTTGAACTTAAGAATTGATTAAATGAATTGGAAATTTAATAAAAATTGTTTTGAATGATAAAGTAACTTAACGAATATTGAATGAAATCGATAAATGAGTTTAAATTGATTTGAATATTAAGTAGAATTTATTTAAATGATTCGGAATGAAACTTATATACGAACTTGAATCAATATTTGAATTGTTTAAATAGAAATTGAAATTGAATTATAAGATTTTGAAACGGAAAATTGGAAGTTTTGAAACGTAAATATTGGAAATTGGTTTTGAAAGACAAATGAAATGTTGATTTACGAATTCTATTTGAAATTGAAATTGATTTGGTTTTTGAAATATATAAACGACCAATCGGTGTAATAATTACGAAAGTTATTAAAGAGACCGGGATCGGTAATGGATATACTCTCTATCTGAACCGAAACCACTTTAATAACTATACGCGGAGTGTTGATCCAGAACGAAGTGGATGGTTTTGATGAACGCGTTGACTGAAGAAAGAGAACGATTTTGGATGACCCCTGATATGACTAAAACAGGAGCCGCGCCGGGCCATTGAGGATCGCCATCTCTAGCGGACACACTTCTTCGATACCATATCTATTACTTTTGTGATTCGATTTGGGTGCACCCCTCGATTTGGGAGTGTTGTTTCGCGGTGTTGGGGTAGTAGCTGCTATGCCCAACATCAGTCTGGATCAGGCAACTACTAGTATCCTAGTTGGTATCGCCTCATGTACCTTGTCATACTGATTATCCTATTCGCGACCACTACGATTTTGATTTGTACCTTTAGTATATGGATTGCCCTCTGGTGACTTCTGGTTTTGGGGAAACTACGGTCTTGTATATGCTTTTGGGAATAAACAGGTTAAGAGGTGTATGGGCCCTGCTTAACCCTACTTTGATATCTTTATATTACTGATAGACATTATCTACTTAGCGTACATTACTACATAGTAGATAGTTTAACGGATCCTTAAAGGATGGTTATTCCAAACATCCTTTGAGTTACTTGTATTTCAATTGCTATTTCACTTGAGTTGGATTTATTAATATAAGAATGTTAATCCTGACTCGAGTGTCTTGTGTTTTTGCTTTACGCTCGGGTCAGACTGAGTGTACCAGTATTCGAGACTCACCTTTGGAGTTGGAGCTTTGCTTGAAGATCCAGCCATCTATTCTGCTTTCAGTATTCGATGATTCCAGTGATGTATTCTGATTTGTATCTGATGTATCGTATTACTCTTCTGTTGTAAACTCTGATGTATTTTATATATTCATATAGTAGCTTCATGAACTACTATCTCTTTTATTTCCGCTGCACTTATTACTCTGTGTCTGTGATCTGTGATTATTTATTTACTGTATATGTTCAGTTTTGCCAATTTAAATTAACAACGCGGTATTTTGAGCAATTCAACTCCGGCATGAGTGTCTACCTATACACTTATAATGGACGCGAATGGTCCAAAATTCTGGGTCGTTACAGTTGGTATCAGAGCTTTGGTAGCTCTAGGCAAAACTTAACATATAGGGTAAAAGTATTTACAGAATCACTCTCATTCGAGTTTCAATCTCTTCCTTTTGACTCGATTCCTTTGAATTTTGGAATGTTCCCGCAGTTCCAAAAAAATTCATTCGTGTCCCTCACCATTCGTCTTCTTTCAATTCTGGAGCATCACATTACTCCACATCGAATGATCTTTATAATGAGTCGGCGGTCTCGCCAATCTCAAATCGATTTATAAAAGGGGTGAAACTCCTTTACAATAAACATTGATTTACCGTAGATTTCTGTATCCTCGGTTTACGATGCTATCTATCTCCTGCTATACCTGGATTCTATTTCTTGAGATTGGATGTTGATTTACCTCGAAATTCAGCATCGATCTTATTCTTGAAGTTACGGACGACCCAGTTAAGGTTGCCCGTAAATTAAATAAGTTTATCCACCTCCCGATTCTGTTATTGAATCATCTTATCTTTTCTTTTGAATTTGTCTTCGAATCAGAATTCTCTTTGATTTGAGTCCATCAAATTTGAATCTCTATCTTTGCTTTGAAATCTATTCTTATATAGTCGAGCGAGGAAGTGTATTTGTAAATTTATATTTAAAAATGTTTTATATATTGTGTTGTTTGAGTTGTTGATGTTGATTTGGGTTTCCGATCGATTCGTCTGATCAGCGCTATCGATAGGATTTCCAAAACACTTGAACAGAGCAAACTGACACAATATTATTTTCAAATTTGGAAAATGAAATAAATTTGTTTGATTATATTGTAAAAATATAAGTAAAAATTTTCTGGAATTTAATAGGTTAATTAAAATTGTTTGTTTGAGATGATAATATTTGATTATCATTTATTGTTCTAAATAAATTTATAAATACGGTTTATAAATTGATTTGGAATTTGAAATGAATTTAATTCAGAAATTTGAGAATTTATTTGTTTCCGGTGATTTCGAACTTTGGTTTTAAAAATTTAAAGTATATATTACTGAAAGTATTTTCGAATAGAAATCGTTTCCAAAGAATTTTAAAATGATGAAATTAGTGCTCTTCCCTTTGTCGCTGGAAAATAATTTCGGTGATGGCGGCCGCATCATCGACATTCATTTTCGAGTTTCGAAGCAGAGACACTATTCTGTAGCAATTCGCTACGGTTTTGTTTTGAAAAATATTTTGATTTGAATTTCTTCAGTATAATTTGATTTATATGTATAAGTATCTTATTTTAAAATTTAATTTGATTTGATAAATATGTTATATATATCTCTAAATTGTTTAAAGTAAATCGGAAATATAATTCTTAAATTTTGTTAAAGGATGATTTTAATTATAAATAAAACCAAAATTTGGAATAAAAATTTAAACTTGAATAAATGAATTTGAAAATTTTATTTGTATATTGTTCAATTGCATTCTAATACAACTTACCTAAATCATTCAGAAGTTGAATATGTATTTGGATAATATATAAGATAAATTGAATTTATAAATAAAATTTGAGTGTTTATAATAAATGTTATACACTAAATTTTGATTATAAAGAGGTCAATTGAGTTAGATAGGATAATAAATAAAACTCTGTTAATAATGTAATAAATTTGTTGAAAGAATTAATAATTTTGTTTTGAAGAATTAATAAATTGAAATTTGATCAACATATGAAAATACCTTAAATTTAAAAGAAATTAATAGATGTAAATTAATTTAAATCGAAACTATTATGGTTTAAATTAATTTATATGGGTTAAAATATATGTGATTAGATATATTAAGTATAATAAATTTAACAATAATTTGGAATAAAGAAGAATTTAAATTGTTGAAAATAAAATATGATTATAATAAAAGATTATTCAAATTCATGGCTTTAGAAATTGTAAATTGAGTATAATTGGATAGTAAGATAATAAATTTAGGAATAGTGAGATTGATTTTAGTGAAATCAAATGGATTAAATCAATTATTGAATATCAATTAATTTAAATTTGAATTTATATGGTTTAAATTAATTGTTATTTTGTATTTCAAATCTGTTTTTCTTTCTGGTTGTTTATATTCTCCTACCTCGTTCCTTTTCGGGGACGAAAAGTTTTGAGTGGGGGAGAGTGTAACGACCCGTAAATTTCAACTGTTTTAATAACGTAATTAGTTGAAATTTTGTGAAGTTTTAAACGATAAAATTTTGAAATAAAAATTTAATATTTGGAATACGTCTAGTTAAACATAGCAACTGGTAAATTTTCGTCCGAAAATAAGAAAGTTGATTTCGCGCGTAAATTCACTTCAATTTAATCAGTTAAAAAGTAATGAAAATAAAATGTTTCCGAAACCTAAATATTTTTACATAGAAAAATTCTAAACCATCTTCTGAGCAAGGTTTCAGTTTGTCGTTTTTCCAAATTCGGACATCTTTGGCTCCGTCGTTCTTATTTTCTGCAAATAGCAGTATTCTGGTACCGATATCGATTTTTATCGGATGATCGTACCACTGATTTCTATATACCGTTTTGATCGTATCGTCGTGCTAATCTCTACGATGTATTCATTCTATGTTTTGAAACTCGGTACGAAATGAAATCCGTGTAGATAGTATCCGTACCGGTAACCAGTTGTGTCTATTGGTCTCTCTCGCTATTTTATATTCCACTGTTCAAACCAATTGTCATTTACATTTCGTATTCTCAAATATTAATATCAAGCCACTCCATATTCCACCTTTACGATTATTATTTACGTTCATTTTTTTTGTGCGTTCATTTTACTGACATCTCCTTATCTTCTATTCTCATTTTCGTCCATTCCTTCCTCCTCCTTTCTGTTACTTCATTTATGAAATATAAAACAATATTACAAAGACATTCCTATTATTGTAAATGATAATGTCATCTCGTCTAACATCACTTCTCCTCACGCACGCCCTCCACCATCAACCGGTCGAGAGCTACCTGCTCGCATCATCTAGCGCCACAACCCGCTCGACTCCCACCATCCGGCCTACGCCCTAGCACAACCCGACCATCACAGCCTACCGCCCTCCTTGCCATGCAAACTGCGAACCCCACCTCTCCTTCTTTTTCCCTGTAGCTTCGGCCTCCCTGCCAACGTCGCCTCCTCTTCTTTCCACCATGTTTTGCCGAGCTCGCCTCCATTACACACCCACCGTTCGCCGCACCACCACTGTCCTCCAGATCGCCCCAACGCCAATCCCAGATCCACTTCTTAGGACCACCCAGCATCGAAGCCTTGCCGAAGCTTCCTCCAATACCCATTCCCGAGTTCCATCTCTCTACGGTCCACTTCTTCTTCTCCTTGGTCTCTGCGTTATTTAGGCAAGGTATATATTTATATAATGATCTGATATTTTTCTTGTATAAGTTATAACCGATTATATATATGTATGTAAGTCTATATGTTAGCTGTATATTATGAAGTGTTGCTTGACAGCTTTGAATATATGTTGGTATTCATATTATAGATATACAACCTGTACTAAAGGCATATGATTTCATATATTAGTAAGTGTCTAACTTTATATGGTGTTATATATCACTAGTTTATATTTAATGAATAGTCAGGTTATTTTCAATCATATATTTGTGTTTGCCGTATATTGGCATTGGCTTAAAAAAAAAAAAAAAAAAAAAATTTGTACATAATATTTTTAGTAGCCTATATTATATTTCATGGGTCTGGTTTATATTTTAAAGTATATGCACGTTCTGTATGTATCATTAGTTTACATTTTTTAAGCATATATAGACTATATTATATTTTATGAGTTTTTGTAATGTAAAGGTTTGTGTTATAGCCTGTTGATTAGTAAGTTTAAATACATGACTATTTTGTCTTGCAATTCGAATTAATATGGATATTAAGTATGCATTTATATACAATAGTTATAAGATCTATGCGTAGATAATATTATATTGAGTCATATTGTATTCGACTGTTTTGTTTGATTAAGATAAAAACTGAAAATATATGGTATTATGATTACTTAAACTTTGATTTAAAGGATAAATATATTTAATATGCTATTATATAAAGGCTGTTTTAGATGTTGTCACAGTATGGTATATCATGTGACAGTGTAAACGTTAGTTTTATAGATTTTAAAACTTGATAGTATATAAATATATAGTACTGTATATATATTATGTTATAACAGTGTTGTATTATATGAACCTTATGTTTTTGATTTCTTTTCAAATGGTTTGAAGTAACTAAGTTATATATGTTTATATTGTTATAAGTGTATAAAGTTATAAATGTTTTTTTTTATATAATATAGGTTGTATGTCAATACATATTAAAGCTGCAATATAAGTTGATCTAGTATTATATGGTATATATTCTGTTTCGAGTTATATATTTTACAAGTTGTATAACTGTAAACTTTATCTTAGAAGCATGAAAAATAAATGTTATAAATCGACTTCAGAATAATAATATATGTATTCAGTTCAATTTGTATCATTTGATCCAATCGTTCTCATCGATTTCCCATTTTTCAGCTTTGTCTGTCGCGCCTGTTCTTCATCGAATCATGTCCATTTAGTGTTGCTTGGAATACCTAAGCTTACTTCTTTGTCAAATCTATCTCTAACCCCGAAAGGTGAGCACTCACTCACGATTAACGTTCTTTTATTTATTAAATTTGATTTCAATTGAAACGACAATTGAAATATGCTGCTATTTGATATTTACACTGTTATTACCTGTATCAGTTCACCTGTGACATTTGACACCATTATCTGTTAATTATTTATGCAATGATAATACTGTTTGGCTGATAATTGATTGATTGTTGATGTTTATATTGGACGTTAAACTATTAATGTAAATTGATAAATAGTATGCAATTGAACTCGATATAGAATAGTTAAATGTTTAAAATTGATTAGTTAAATTTGTATAATATGACCCCTTTTACTGTTAAATCTATTGACACGTATGATTTGTTTAATTACACTTTGAACCACTGAATGTATGTTGTTAAATTGATGATGTATGAAATTATAAATAGATGACAAGTGAAAAACCGTAATGTAATAATCTTTAATCTACATGAAATGATAGTGTAGATTCTAGAAGTAATTATATTAATTCGTACAAATAACAATGCGAATTAATACGATTATTTCGGGATTATTTAAATTGATTATTGGATTGATATTGGTTGTTGTTATTGCTTGTTTATTTACTTTGACACCATCCCAGTTATCACACTGCAAGTTCCCTTTGTTATGCTTTGATTTTGAATTGAATTGGAATCGGGTTGAAATGATAAATACCCAAATTGAACTTTGACCTAGGATAGAAAATTAAATAAAAACCCGATTGGTCAATTATTTGATTTAAAAATAAACGAAGATTTTATTTGAATAAACAATATGGTTTTGAAATGAAGTTGAAATTTTAATTTTTGATGAAAGGAAAATGTTAATATTTAAAAATCTGAAACAAAAGATTTACAATGTATCAATGAAAGAATGTTGTTAATTTGAGAAATGATTGAATTAAGTTGAAATGATTTAATAATTAAGTTTGAAATTATTAAACTTCGAAATTATTTAATAATTAAGTTTTTGAATTATTTAATAATTAAATAAGATTGAATTATTTAATGATTAAATTGAATTGAATTCTTTAATAAGTAAAATTGAACTTTTGAATAAGTGAATTTCTTCGTAAATAATTGAAATTGAGTTTTCTTTATTAATTTAGTTTTGGAAAATTATTTAAGAAAGTAAATAAGTGAAATGGAATTTCTTTAATAAGAAATAAAATTGTGATTTATTGAAATTAATGTAAGACTTGAAAATTAAAGGATTTGATTTGACGAATTTAATTTAATTCAAAATTGTAAGTTTTGTTTTAATGAAGTTGAACTTAAGAATTGATTAAATGAATTGGAAATTTAATAAAAATTGTTTTGAATGATAAAGTAACTTAACGAATATTGAATGAAATCGATAAATGAGTTTAAATTGATTTGAATATTAAGTAGAATTTATTTAAATGATTCGGAATGAAACTTATATACGAACTTGAATCAATATTTGAATTGTTTAAATAGAAATTGAAATTGAATTATAAGATTTTGAAACGGAAAATTGGAAGTTTTGAAACGTAAATATTGGAAATTGGTTTTGAAAGACAAATGAAATGTTGATTTACGAATTCTATTTGAAATTGAAATTGATTTGGTTTTTGAAATATATAAACGACCAATCGGTGTAATAATTACGAAAGTTATTAAAGAGACCGGGATCGGTAATGGATATACTCTCTATCTGAACCGAAACCACTTTAATAACTATACGCGGAGTGTTGATCCAGAACGAAGTGGATGGTTTTGATGAACGCGTTGACTGAAGAAAGAGAACGATTTTGGATGACCCCTGATATGACTAAAACAGGAGCCGCGCCGGGCCATTGAGGATCGCCATCTCTAGCGGACACACTTCTTCGATACCATATCTATTACTTTTGTGATTCGATTTGGGTGCACCCCTCGATTTGGGAGTGTTGTTTCGCGGTGTTGGGGTAGTAGCTGCTATGCCCAACATCAGTCCGGATCAGGCAACTACTAGTATCCTAGTTGGTATCGCCTCATGTACCTTGTCATACTGATTATCCTATTCGCGACCACTACGATTTTGATTTGTACCTTTAGTATATGGATTGCCCTCTGGTGACTTCCGGTTTTGGGGAAACTACGGTCTTGTATATGCTTTTGGGAATAAACAGGTTAAGAGGTGTATGGGCCCTGCTTAACCCTACTTTGATATCTTTATATTACTGATAGACATTATCTACTTAGCGTACATTACTACATAGTAGATAGTTTAACGGATCCTTAAAGGATGGTTATTCCAAACATCCTTTGAGTTACTTGTATTTCAATTGCTATTTCACTTGAGTTGGATTTATTAATATAAGAATGTTAATCCTGACTCGAGTGTCTTGTGTTTTTGCTTTACGCTCGGGTCAGACTGAGTGTACCAGTATTCGAGACTCACCTTTGGAGTTGGAGCTTTGCTTGAAGATCCAGCCATCTATTCTGCTTTCAGTATTCGATGATTCCAGTGATGTATTCTGATTTGTATCTGATGTATCGTATTACTCTTCTGTTGTAAACTCTGATGTATTTTATATATTCATATAGTAGCTTCATGAACTACTATCTCTTTTATTTCCGCTGCACTTATTACTCTGTGTCTGTGATCTGTGATTATTTATTTACTGTATATGTTCAGTTTTGCCAATTTAAATTAACAACGCGGTATTTTGAGCAATTCAACTCCGGCATGAGTGTCTACCTATACACTTATAATGGACGCGAATGGTCCAAAATTCTGGGTCGTTACATACATGTTAAACATATTATTTTATTAATTTATACGTTTAAAAAAATGTTAATAAATAAAGATATATGTATATTATTGTCATTTTCAAAATTTTATGTTTTAAAATATTTTATGTAATTTCAAAATAAGTTTAATTTATATTTTGAAATTAAGAAATTATACGTTAAATATGACTGATATACCTATATATGTGAAACAATTATAAGTATTTATTTGTATAATGAATTTCAAAGAAAAATATTGATGTGAAATTTTCCTTTTTGAAGTAATATTGAGTAAATTCGTGATCGTGTGTGTTTTTATGCCCACTCGCACATATGATGATGAGATTTAGATGTTAAATTGCAAAACCTGTATTGATAAGAATTTTCAATGAAACATAAGACTTTTAAAGGAAAAACTTTTTTTTAATTTACTAAAATTATGGAAGATAACAATAATAATAAAGTAATTGAATATATCACATGCATTGCAGACGCTAATGTTGTAAAAACATGGTACTCATACTTTAAATATTGTTAAAATAAAATTTTGTTATGCAATGCTTGATATTTCAATCATAAATGAAACTTTTATTATTGTTTATGCATATAATTTTTGTTAAGTGGTTCATATATTTTTATATTTGAGAAAAATATCTACCATTTTGTTAATATGAATGTGATATATAAATTGAAATTATCATTTTGTTTATAAATTATCAGAGAACTTAACGAGTATTAATTACTTCAATTTATTTACATAGTATGGGTTTATAGTGTTTGGTTAATTTAAATACATGGATTTGAATGTAAAATAATAAGAGAAAATTAATGAAAACTTTATAAATGACCGTAGAAATTATAATATATATATATGAATATAAAATCATGGAAAAAATTAACGCAATATTTTGGATAACTATAAAATAAAAATTTATATGGATTCAAAAAAAATCAAAGAGAATTAAGGAGTCAGGATGAAATTTTTATAATTACCAAGATGATTTGTAATTTTAAACTTCTATCATTTAAACGATAGTTTATTAAAATAAATAATTATACGTTAAAGTTCTTATAGTCTTTTATGTGATCCATATTTTTTTATATCTGAATGAAAATTTAATTTATACCATTTTGTTACAATAAGCGTGATATACCTGTTGACATTGTTATCCGTATTATTTATTAAAGAAATTAATAAATAATGCAGTTTATAGTTAAATTATTTAATTAATTTAAACATACAAACTAAAATGTAAATTGTGCATGAAAATTAAGGACTTTGAAAATAATAATGGAAAGTAGGAAGCATAGGTTTTCGAATGTAAAACGATAGTGTAAAATTAATAAAATATTATAAGCAATTTAAAAAATAATAAATTGTATTAGGTTTTTAAAATAAAATATTAATAAATATCTAGAGAAAGTTAAGGAGAGTTGAAAGAAATGCTAGAATTAATGTGAGAGCTAGAATTTCTTCTGCTTTACTATTATTTAATAGATTTACTTCTTTCAAAGGGTCAATGGTATCATGATGGTGGAGATGGGTGACATATCAAATAACAATGAAGAGGATATGTGAGGGGACAAACAAAACTCAAGCGGCAAGGGCATTCGTAGAAGAAACGACTGTTTGGAGCACTGTAAATAACGCTACGGGGAAGGCACATACTTTATGGCTAGGCATACACACTATGCCTCTTTAAATCGCAACATGAAAACCACCACCATGAGGAACCATGCCTCACATTATAGACCTTCTCCACTTGCATAGGGTGAAAGGAGGATCCCCATGGAAATGAGAAACATTGAGAATTCCATCAGTTAAATGACCATGCTACAAATGAGTACCATCACCTGAAAGATGAGATAAAGCGGTTAATTCATGAAGGTATACTTATGCAACATGTTAAATTATAGGTGGATCAAAGGGCTAAATTTCAAACTCATCCCACTCCTCCTCAACAGGCGGATGGAAACAATGTCGTTGTCATCAATATTAAGATCTTATCCATATGCGACGACCCATATATGGCTGAAAGTAATAGGAGGACCAAGCCTGTTCCAAGAAGGGCTCCACCCCATGAACCAAGTATACTTTGTATAGCTTAAGGCCCAAAAGATTTAAGAATGAAGCCAGACAAAGCTAACATCACATTCACAACTAAAGTCAGTAGAGGTGTTGGATATCCCCACCGTAACCCTATGGTCATCTTCATCCATATCACAAACACCAAAGTGCATTAGGTCTATAGTCGGAGGAAGTTCAATGCTACCAATGAGTTCTATCACCTAAAAGATGAGATAGATCGATTAAACCATGAAGGTATACTTATGCAATATGTTAGACAATAGGTGGATCAAAGGGTTGAGTACCAAACCCGTTATGCCCATCCTTAATCAGGGGATAGAAATGCCATTCCCATTAATATCAAGAACTTGTCCACATGTTGCCTACATATAACCGAAAGCAGCAGGGGGCTAGGCTTGTTATAGGAGCAGGCTCAACCCCACTTACCATGTATGCACTGTAAAGCTCAAGGTCCCAAAAGCTTTAAGGGTGGATCTGAGTGAAGCCTACATGACATTCTTAGTTGTAGTCAAGGGAGGTATCAAATATTCCCACCATAACCCCATGGTCATCTCCATCCACATCACAAACATCAAAGTGCATAAGGTCTTCATAGATGGAGGAAGCTCAACGAATGTCATGTTAAAAACATCTTTGATCAAATGAAGCTTCCGTGATCTAGCCTGAATATGTACAACTTGCTTATCTATGGCTTCGGCAGCATTGGGATCATCCCCTTGGGGTCAACCTCGCACATGGTCACCTTTGGTGAGGAACCCCACTCTGCTAAGGTTCATGTAAAATTTGTTACAGTGGGCTTCCCATCCACTTACAACATTCTTACAAGTAGGCATGTTTTGGCCAACCCAGTCATGGTCAATGCATACTAATTATGACTCGCCATAAAGTTTCCTACTAAGAAGGAAGTTGGTTACGTCTAAAGCAACCAATAAGCTGCCATGGACTATTATAACATTTCCCTCCAACAAGCCAAAAAGGATTGCTTATGCTTGAATAGAAGGAGATAACCATCATCAGTAATGGCTATCCCGAGAGGGTATTAAGGCACTCAACTTTCGTTGCTCGTGCCGAAGGTGAGCCCAACACTTCAACTTCCTCCAAGAGAGTGCGAGAACTCTTTGAAGCCCCTACTCATGCCAGGGACAAGAAATCAACTTCTTCAAGGAGAGTGTGATAGATCCCGAAAGCACCAACTCGTGCTGGAGATGAGCAATCAACCTTTTGAGAGAGTGAGAGAGCTCCTGAAAGCTCCCATTCTTGTTAGAGATGATCACTCAAAGATTTTCGAGAGAGTGCGAGAACTCTTAGAAGTTCGCACTCATGCTAGACCCACACAAGACGAAAAATCCAAGAGGAAGCGAGAGCCAGACAACGCTCTCATCTATGCTAGAAGCATCCACAAAATAAAGACAAGTCCAATAGCTCCCCATGCCAAGTCTACAACCGAGAGAATGCGAGAGCCGATCCTCGTTCTTGCTGGGGCCTTGGTAAGAAGCATCGAAGACCAGGTTTCCTTCATCGATAAGCCATAACCAGGGAACTTATCGTAACCTAGAATGAACAAATCCATCCCCATTAGTAGGTGAGATCTAGTGATTCAACTGCATCTACTCTCTAATGTCATTAGACTCATTTTTGAGAACTGTAGAGACCAAACCTATTTGTATGTGCATAGATTTCCCTCCAAATCAAGGATTTCATAGAATACATGATTTCTACGAACTAGACTAGAGCGAGTTATAGCTAAGTGTGGGAGCATAATGACGATCCATTAGATTCTTGCATGGGAAACATAAACTTAGATGGCGGCCCGACCCCAAGGAGGTATCTTCCAACGACTACCTGGACGAGCATGTTTGGAGATGGCAGGATGGGTAGAGTCAGCCCCTACTACATTGGAGAGGGAAGGGCGGCGACATGTTGTTGGGTAGTATAGGTAGCACCACTATTGTTCTACTCAATCTCGTCAAGCCCAAACAAGTCAATTTGAACCATTACACAAAAAAGGAGACAAAATCTCAAATGGGACTTATGTATAAGATAGAAGTTAATATAGCATGTAAAACCAAGTACAAACAAGACAATTATACATAATAAAAAAGAACTAAAATTCAATCCACCCTTAGTGGGCTATGTTTGATGCTTCTTGTAGCGACCCACAAAATTGGTGCTGTAAATATTAATTAAAATGGATTTTTAATTAAAAGGGATCTGGGTGTAATATTTATAACTATTATGCAAGTCTTTCCGAGCCGATCAATTTTGAATTTAAGTTCATTAAATTTGGAGTACCGGTTTGGAAGATATGGGTTTTATAAGTAATAAACGA
This sequence comes from Allium fistulosum, assembly GCA_030737815.1. Classification (NCBI taxonomy): domain Eukaryota; kingdom Viridiplantae; phylum Streptophyta; class Magnoliopsida; order Asparagales; family Amaryllidaceae; genus Allium; species Allium fistulosum. Next base: position 1,175,007,607 of record CM060903.1, read on the forward strand.
TATGTCACTATTTTATGCCAAATTGGGTACATGACAAATAACCTAGCCAAACGACTGTAAATGAAGCTATGGACCAAAGCCGTCGGCTCCATGTTTGTTTTCTTCCTCAATTTCGAAATCCCTCCTTAATCTCCCTCTAATGACGGAATTCCTAATTACAAAATAAACCAATTTGAAAATCAACCCGAAACTAGGCTGTATAATATGTCATTTTCATACGGTGCGATGACACGAACACAGTGATTGTAATAACCCTAATTTTGACTAACATTATTTAGGGAATTTAATTAGAGAAATAAAATAAAATAATGTAGATGGTTAAGGGATTGAGATTTGTTAATCAATAAGGAGGGTTGTGCCTTAATTAATGTATAAACAAAAGATAATTAAAAATAATTAAGTAGGAGGAATACGATAAGGGCAAAATAGGAATAGTCTTCATTCTTATACCCTAAACCCTTCTTACCTTCATTACTTACTCATTTCAATATTTACAAACAAAACCAAAACGCTTATAAGCTCGGCCAGCTACCATTAAGAGAAATTAAAAGGAATATAAGCTAGGAAACAAGCAGAAAGCTTGAAGGGATTAATCAAAGGACAAATCTCAACCTTCTTAACACCAAGCTAAGGTGAATAATTTAATTTACATCTCACTTTTGTTGATAATTACGATTTCAAGGTTTAACCCGAATTAACTTTGCAAATAATATGCCATGTTATGTTTGTTTGAAAGGATATATGCCTATTAATGATTTATGGTGTTTCATATAGATTTTATGATAAGTTTAGATTGGAAAACCTACTAAATGACATTCGAATGACTTGCATTTTAGATATATGATTGAAAACATTATTTTAGAAGTGGGTTTCAAGTTTCATAATTTTCTAAGCAATTGTGGGCTTATTATGAATTTCCTATGAAAGAAAATAACTAATATTGGGTTTAAATTAATTACGGCAATTATATATTGATTTTGGGTCTGAAATTTAAATATGTTAGAAAACATATTAGAAGTGAATTATGGTAATTTTTGAGGAATTTTTCTAAGTATTCTAATATGATAATAAAATTATTTAAGCTAAGGGACTTAAATATTTTATATATTTTATCAAGGAGAAGGGCTTATTTGTTAAGCATTTGTAATTAATAATTCTGAGTTCGGTAGCAGTTTTAGAAAAAGAATTTTATAAAGAAATGACAACTGATTATATTTTGACAAATATGGCAAGTTTGGTGAAACAAAATTACTTTTAAAAGCTAAAAATCAGTTTTTCTTGTAATTACTGCTTCGCCACTTCCATATACTAGCTTTCGACACCATACCTCCGCTTACCCATTCGAAACCAAAGCACATGGTACCAAGAAATTGATACATAGTGCATTGGAGAAAGGTGGAAGGTACAGTGTAGAAACCTTGCTTTCGAAGGGGTAGAAGCTATTCTTATTAACTTTGAACTACTTTTGTTTATAAATGATGCTTTGAAAGGGGTTGGAGTTAGCTTTTGACTTAATCAACTTGCCTTTGTTTATATAAAAGAGCTTTCGAATGAGTTGCCGCTTATTATGATTAAAAAGAAAGCCTTCGAAGGGATAGCTGCATTCAAACTTATTCGAAACCTAGCTGGCGCATTCATACCTATCGAATCAATACATTCGAAAGGGTGCTTTTGCCTTTTTCTTTGAAACCGCCTTCTCAATGTTTTCGAAAGAGTCACATAGCCGCTTTTAGATGGTTTCAGAGGCAATGGTTTTGAAAAGGTTGGTTTCGAAACTATCCTCTTTCTTTTACTTGGGATAAATGCTTTCGAAAGTAATGCTTTCACCTTAGTTCTTTATGACCCTTAGTTATATTAAAAGTTAAACCTAATGGTTTCGAAAGGAATAATTATTAAAGGTTTCGAAGCAATGTTTCCATGATTCTTTACTTGAACCCAATGCTTTCAAAAAGTATATAATATGTGTTTCGAAGGGGAGATCCCCAATGTTTTCGAAAGGTTTATTTTGAGTATTTGAATGGAGGGTTTCCAATGCTTTTGAAAGACAAGTTTAAATGGTTTTAAAAGAGAATGTCTAAGGTATTAGTAAAGCTTTCGAAAGGGTTGTTCTTAATGATTTCGAAAGGCATTGTTTAAAGTTTTTAAATAAGGGTTCCGAAGGTTTTACCTTGGCTTCATGGCCTAAAATCTTTTAAGTTAAAAAGGGTTTTACTTACTTTGAAGGGATATATAATCCCATTAATAAGGTTTTATCAACATTAATTTGTGAAAATTATATATCATGGCATAAGTATTTTGAGTAAAGCTAAGTATATGATTTCCTTATTTTATAATGGTATGATTTCATGGGTAAATCGTTTGTGAAGACTAATTACAAGGAAATGAAATTATAAGCAGGTAGTTAACCCTAAGACAGGAAATGAAACATGAATATGGCAGTTAACCCTAAGTTATGACTTAGATATTAGGAGATCAGATGGGACTGGTATAGGGTCACGCCCTATACTTTAGCTATTAGCCTCTAGCTAAAATAAGTCCAAAATTCCAGTGTGTAGGGCTTGTCATAGGTGGGACTAAAATGAGGTTACACACAGAAGGGAATATACATAGTAAAGATAAGTTATTGGTGAGCCTGTAAAACCATTAGGTTTAGTTGACCCTAGGAAAAAAAGAAAGCTAAGGGCAGTCGGCCCAGTATTGTGTCTAACAGAAGTTGGATTCTTGATTATGTCTGGTAGGCCCGAGTCAGCCAATGATTAATAGTTAGTCAGGTAAAACTATAGTGTGGATAGATGGTCCATTGATTTCCTGATTGTAATGCATATATATATTTGCTATTATTGTTATAATCAGTTTGATTGTAGAATTCTGATTTGCAAAAGATATGCTTTTAAAAGGATATCAGTGTAGGGAAACCCATTCCGCTAAGCGGCGTGGTCTCACTTAATATTAGTAAATCGAGATGTAATAGTATTATTCATACCAGTCTTTGTGTCTGACTTGTAGTTTATGTTTTCCCCTTAAACTCTCGGGTGCTCAAAATTTAATTTGAGTAGATTGAGAGTTAAGGTTTATCAGGTTTAGTAGGTTGGACGAATAAGCTTTCGAATACGTGCAGGAGGTAAAGTTAGCTATGTAGGAACTATGTAGTTTTATTCACTATGATGTATTTATGACTGATATGTCCATCTAGTACTCTAATTATCCAAGGGGACATCTTCATATGTCACTCTTGGCATAATTTGTAATAATTATATTTTGATCAAAACTGGGATTTATTTTGGGATTATGTAACTGAATATGAAATATGGATTTGAAATGTAATCAGAAAAGTTGTTTTTGAAACATGTGATTTTATTTCATATTCTTGTGTTTCTGATATTGTGGATATAATTAACATTACCATATTTTGTCATCGGAAGTTAATACTATGGATGACTACAGCATTTGTAGTGCTTAGCTTCGGGCCTCAAGATAGGGGATGCTACAACTTGGTATCAGAGCATAGGTTTCTGAAAACTTAAAAGAAATTTCAAATTTAAAATGATTTTGAAAACATAATCCTAAGGAATCAGAGAAAAGATCGGAGTATGGGATAACGTTACAGCAACGTACTTGTATTTTCTATATATAAATATACGCTTTATCTTTATTCTCCCATCTCTCTTAAGCCATTCTTCTGTATCTTACAAAGACTCGAATGCAGATTTTAAGCACATAAGATATGGATGCTAGGAGTGGAAGAATCAACATTGGTGGTGGAAGCACCACAACCAATGGGAATGCCAGACCTAACACTAGAAGGAATCCAGGTCGGGCATAAGTTGCTAACGTGGGTGCTGGAGTGTCGCAAGCTGATATGGGAGCTATGTATCAACTCTTCGTTAATATGATGCATGTTGGAGTTGCTGTGGGTTTAGTCAGAGGAAATGTTGAAGGAGGAAATCAAGGAGCTCCGGTGGTCAGTAACTATGCAGTATTAAGCAGAGATTCTACCAGGCTTAGGGGAAAGCCGTTTATCGGGACTAAGGATGCAATTGAAGTGGAGAATTGGTTACTTCATTGTGAAAGGATCTTTGCTGATTTTGGGCTTAATGATGAGCAGAAAAGGAGGCTTGCTTCTAGACAGTTGCAAGGTGTAGCTCTGTACTAGTGGAACGGTGTTGTTGTGGGAGTTAATGAGGAGATCATGACTTGGGCTGAATTTAGAAGGAGGTTGGAGGAAAGATTCACATTAGAGTTTGCTAAGTCAACTCTACTCAAGAAGTTTATGGAGTTGGAGCAGGGAGACATGACAGCGCTTGAGTATGCAACCAGATTTGAGGAGCTATCGAGATACGGATATGCTACAGTTGATACAGTTATCAAAAGAAATGAGAAGTTCATCCACGGACTGAAACCTTAACTAGCTAAAGCAACTTTGCCACATATCATGGATCCATGTGATGTAGTTGTTGAGATGGCTTAGAGGCAGGAGGAGATGCTTGCTTTTCATGATGGTAACAAAGCAGGAGAAGCTCAAAGTGGGCAGAAGCAGAAGAGAAAGCTTTTTCATAAGAAAGGCGCTCAGAAAGGAGGAGCAGCCAAGAAAAAGAAGGTCGAAGTGGTTTGCTATAAGTGCGACAAGAAGGGACATTATGCTCACGAGTGTCGGACAAGTAAAGGGAAGAAGACTGCTGATAAGAAAGAGGGGAGGTGCTTTAACTGTGATCAGATTGGACATTATAAGAACCAGTGCAAGGAACCAGCCAAGGATGGAAAAGGCAAGATGTTTGCATTGGAACTAGCTACCTCAAGGCCAACAGCCGAGGAGAAAGGAAAAGCTATGTTGGGAGGTATGCTTTTGATTTGTAGTGTATCAGTTAGAGTTCATTTTGATACTAGTGCATCGTATTTTTTTATATCTCATTGTTTGGTAGATAAGCTTAACCTAGAACCCTCATACCTAGTTACGTCCTTAAGGATTGCGAATCCGATAGGAGGGTATGCGACTCTTGGGATGATATGTGACCGCTTAGAGTTTGAATTGTTAGGTCATATATTTGCTTGCAGTTTGCATGTATTTGATTTCGTAGGGTTCAGAATTATTTTGGGTATGGATTGGTTAAGTAAGTAAGAAGCTAGGATATTCTACCACGATAGGAAAATATCACTTAGACACCTTAGTTATAATGATCGGATTATATACTTCGTAGAAAACCCTAGTTTTTGGGTAAATGCTTTGTTGGGTGTTATGGAGGAGGAAGATGAGTTGAACCGAGTTTTCGTTGTTGGAGAGTTCATAGATGTTTTTTAGCTCGTAATAGGACTACTGCCTAAACGAGCCATTGAGTTTCGGATAGATTTAATACCAAGAGAAGAACCGGTGAGTAGACTGCCAAATAGGATGACACCTACCGAGATGAAGGAGCTAAAGGTGCAGTTAGTGGATTTACAAGGTAAGAACTTTATCAGACCAAGTAGTTTGCCCTAGGGAGAAGCCGCAGTGTTTGCAAAGAAACCGGACGGATCGTTAAGGTTTTGTATCGATTATCGTAGGTTGAATGAGAAGACGATAAAAAATCGATATTCGTTACCTAGAATTGACAATTTATTTGACCAATTGATTGGAGCCAGAGTATTTTCCCAGTTGGATTTGGCCATAGGGTTCCATGAACTTGGAGCAGTAGAGGATACTAGTCCTTTGATGGCATTTAAAACAAGATATGGATCGTACGAATGGTTAGTAATGCTGTTCGAACTAACCAATGCACCAGCATTTTTTATGGACTTGATGAACATAATCTTTCGGGAGCATCTGGACAGATTCACGTTAGTGTTCATAGACTACATTTTGATATACTCTAAAGATGAAAAGAGGGCATGAAGTTCATCTTAGAGTGGTGCTTGAGACGTTGAGGCAGCATCAACTGAAAGCGAAAATTTCGACGTGTCATTTCTAGAAGAAGGAAGTAAAATTTTTTGGTCATGTAGTCCCAAAGAAAGGGTTGCCCGTAGATCCGGCTAAGATCGAGGCGGTGAATAACTGGAAGAGACCCGAGACAATGACTGAGATAAAGAGTTTTCTTGGATTAGTTGGTTATTATTGGAGATTCATTAAGGATTTTTCGCAGATAGCGGCACTGATGACTAAGCTAAATCAGAAAGGTGTGAAGTTTATCTAGACTGATAAGTGTGAGGAGGCATTCTAGACACTACAAGAAATTGTGTTTTTAGTTGCATTATATAGCAGGGTTTGAATGCTAAATGCATCTATTTCTTTGGCCCAACTAGTAGCGTTTTAGTTTTAGATTGGTTCCAGTCGGCGCGCTTTGTTTTTTCATTCCCGCTTACCATCTACTTTTCATTTTCTTTTGTTGCCAGCACCAAAACAAAACCTAAAATTTATCTAAGTCTCAATGCAACTTCTCAAATTCCTAAAACAATACAAAGCCTAATATTTTCATTTCGAATCTCTAAAATTAATCCGACCCATCATAAAGCTTCTCCTTGGTCTGAATCGTCGCCTCTCATCATCAATTTTGAGATGCCGATGTTGCTTAGATCTTATGAGCGGGTCACGTTTTTTTGAATCGTGACCTGTCTTTGAACTGTGTGTGTACTGAAAGCTAATGCCATTAGGTGTTGACCAAAGGCGATTGAGATGGAGAAGAAAAAGATGGCGCGCTTTTGCAATACTGGATCTTAGAGGAGTCCATCGCGAAGTAGAGACGAAGAAGGATGACAAAGGTAAATTTCTACTTGTTTGGGATTGTGTTTGTCAACTAGTATTTTTATTATCGTATTTTCATTATAATTGTAACATTTGCATATTTGGTTCTTTGTCGATTACCAAATGTTGATAATTTTTCCTGAACACTGTGAACATTATAATCTGAATCCTTGAGTTGAAGCCTGTGCATAGCTACTGATAAAAAAACAGGATTGGTTTCTAGCTAACTAGATTTTTTGATGTTGGTTTTTTTTCTTTTGCTGAACAACTGTTGATTGTACAAAACTTATTCTAGGTTTCATTTTTTAATATTATTATTATTATCTAATATTTTAAAGAACCACCTAATAATATATTACACAGTATACCAAAATAAAGTAGTAGTTATATATATATGTATGTATGTATTATTATTACAACGTGTCAGTGCTAGTTAGTTTTTTTAATTAAAAGTATTTGTGGTCTATGTTATGAAGTCTATTAACCTTTGTTTCAAAATAACAACTCACTGGCATATTTTTTAAGCTAAGATATGACAACAATGCTATTAAATTACACTTTTAACAACATGGGCCTAGTTGTTTATATATTATTAATTAAGTTTAGTGAGATTTGTTTATAGCTTTGGTTCATGATTTTGGTATCTTGGACATATTTGTTTTATGGCTTTGGTTTATAACTTTGGACATAATTGGTTGCTGAGTTTGGTTTATAAACAACAAACTGTCCAACAAAGTTAATTTATTTTATTAATTAAAATTTTCATATAAACATAGTGCCCCACTGCTTAATAAATGGCTCGGGAAATCAACAAGTTGCCTAAAGATGTTGGGCTTCACATTCCTAAAGATATTATTTCGTTACTATAATGGAAGCTTATATGATTGAATTTTTTATAAATGCTTTGGTAATGTATTATGATTTGTCTATTTAATCATATTTGTTTCCATGAGTCTAGTTGCTATTTCATGTTACAAGACAGTAAAGTGATATTAGGATATCCCATACATTGAGCACACATTGACGGTTTATGTGTGGATCAAATATTTTAAGTTCAAATATCATTTGGTGTCTCTTTGTCCTACATCATCAAACTTATCTCTTGCAAACCATTCAATATGGATATACTTGTACTTCATATTCGAACTTTTCTTCATGGTTCTTTGATTACTTGTAGCATGGTTCACAGGCTGAAATTGAGCATTATGACCAACACAGGCATTAGCAGCTTGAGGGGCCTGAACAAGCAGAGAGCAATGTTGCTCGACAAAATAAAATGGAGCTTTTTGATCGGGAGCAGCTGAGGAAATTTGGGAAGGTAGCACCGCTTCAGATTAGAGAGGTTCACAGTTGCCAAGATCATGTAAATACACATGATGTGAATTACTAGCCGCAACATCAAGGGAGTCAGGGACTGCAATACTAATTTCATACTATAGCAAAGCTTGAAATCCAGTTGAAGCCATAACATTTGGGTATGATCGGAGATCATGAACTAGAGCTGAAGTATAAACTTTAGGATTTTAGACATGCTCATCAGCTAACTGGGTAGTCTATACAGGATGTGCATTTATTCTTGGAAATGAACGATAACTACAATAAATAATGCATGGTATTTCTCTATTTCATTTCATTTTTTTTGGACTTGTTTGCCAAAGGCATAAATCCCTATATAATTGGTTGAAGTTGCAAAATCATCCTTTGTGCAATGCAATTGAGTTTTGTATTCCTATATAATTATTGATTTATATTATGACCACATTGCAGCAACTAACACATAGCAAACAAAGTAATAATTTATTGGCAAATCAGTATGACCAATAAATATTGTATTATGATTTAAGGTTAAGAAATATTATAATAGAGTTTTAAGGCTAAGAATTTCCACACACAAGTGTAGCATCTAATACAACATAGATTTAAGGTTAAGAAATATATTGTATTAGATCTATGATTTAAGGTTAATCTATATTGTATTAGATCGGTAAAGAATCAGTGTGTGGAAATTGTTTCTGTTTGTGGATTTGTATCAAAATCGAGAATTAAATGATGATCTATTACTGTAGGTAATCAAAAACTTTAAAATCAAAGCTTCCACGAATTCTTGAAATTCCTGCATGAATCTTATTTTTTAGGGTCCTGCGGAATCTTTCGAACTTTAATACATATCAAGCATTTTACGTATATTTTTACATGATATTCTTATGATTTGAATTTTCGTCAACAATTATTTTTTGGCAAATTGTTTTATAAGAATTGAATTTGGAAGTTAAATAAATAAATAAATAAATATATAAATATATAAATAAAAATAAACTATCATTTAAATCAAATTGCATCCATTTGATTTTTTATTAATATAGTTTATGTTATTACTTTGGATTTGAGATTTGGCTCCTATACAAAAATACTAGATCGACCTCCATCAAGCATGGAATTTGATTGCAAGGAGAGTAATAAAAATGCCAGAACCAACAACCTCCATGGAGTTGATATCAATTTCAGTTTAAGGTCGTACAACTCCAAAATAATCTAAAAGTTGCAGACCGTTGTGTGTTAGTATATGTTGCATATTGCACGGGCTTGGGATGTACAATATACAAACACAGAAATTGGTTTCTGAACATAAATATACTCTTGGATAATGAACGATAAAGAGCGTGTACAAATAAAATTGTATTAAAACTGTATGCTCATAATTCAATCCTACTATTAGTTTTAGAAAATATCCATAGAGTAGATGTTGCTTGTAGAGTACACACACATAAATAGTGTATCCAATAGCATATTATCTCGCAAAGTGTTCTGCTAACTATTGTAGAGGAACATGTTCTAAGTTTCAGCAAAACTAGAATCTGCTTGGCTTATCTCCTGTTTCAAATAAATAATTTGGTGGGAGCAACAAGTTGTATTCAAGACTTATGTTTCAAATAAATAAAATAACTTGGAGACTAATTATGAATTTGCCAGCAATCATCTTTGAAAATACGGATCATGAGACAATAAAAAAGAAAAAAAAAACCGCGTTATAGGTATACAGAGAATAAGTACTTTATGTTCAAGGATAGATGGTATAAATGCACCAACAGTAATACAGCCAAACATAGCTGTTCGAGTAGGCAGAGAAGGCCTTCTTAATGTTGGGAGGCAACGGAAACTATATTTTTTTCTCTTATATTAATAATACAAACTTAGAATTAAATGTTGCATATTACACAGACCAAGGTTTACAACATATAAAACTCATATGTACATCTTGTCTGATTTGGTGTTTCGGAGATATGGATTTCATATGAACTAACAAGTCATTGAATTTATGTTTTAGGCCTCTTGTAGTGTTCAAGAAGGGGTTCAAAAGTAGGCAATACTGGTAAGCCTATATTTATTAACATAGTCCCTATAAATCTAGTAAGACATCATCATCGTTCAATTCAATGAAGCCAATTGAACATTAATAGAGTCCTTATAGATCTTGATTGGCCGTTATCACTCAACGCATGAGTGTTATGGAGTTCTAAGTCATTAATATTTTCAATATGAACATTGCTTAAAATGTCTATCTTGTATTTTGTTCAGCTCCATTCATATATGAGAAATACAAGAGGTCTTGTTGCAATGAGATTGAAGGAAGGGGGTAAAATGGCTATAATGGATATTATACCTACTGCTATGCAAAAGGATTTAAAACAATTAACAGAAAACTCCATAAGCGAGTAAGTTTTACTATATTTTTGTTAATATATAACCGTTGTTATTAGTTGCTTATTAACCCGGCCATAACAATAAATACAACCATTTTTACAATGTAGTAAACTTATTGTATTGTTTATTGTTATCCTGAATAAAATAAGCTTTTGATTTCAAAATTTATGAGTTATATACATTACAACATTACTTATGATTTCAAAATTAGCTAATAATTTTACTGTCTCGATCTGTTGTTCATAGAATTGTTCAGCAACAAATTATATACAAAAAAGATCAAAGCATAACATGCATATGTGTTCACAGTTTATGTTCTAATATATTTTCCTCCACATTTTTTCTTCAGAATTGATCAATCTGGAGTTGAATGCATTGTTAAAGTTACAAGTGATGTGTACCTCATTAAGCATTGTCCACTTGAGTTCTCGAGATACTGGACCAGAACATCTGTTTCTTTGTATATTCCTGTATTTCATACTTGGTAAGTCTCTGTAGTCTCCTTGCTCATCAAATGTTAAGGTATATATAGTTACATACATATATTATAAAACCAACATAGCATGCTTTCTTTCAACCTTTTTCCCTTTGAATATTTTTGCATATCCTCATGATTAAACATATGTAATGCAAGCTTTGTGCCATGAGAATCTAGACACTACTGTACACTTTCTAGATTTCGGCTGTACTAATAAATGCTCTAAGAAAATACTACCTTTCCAGAGAAAAAGAATTAAAAATTTTTTCCTTTCCTTATCATCAATCAGTAAAGTTCACTAATGGAATATGCTTGTTACTGTCATTATTTTATAAAGTTCAGAGAATCATAATTCTATCAAAAACACTAATTTCTACTTTCATTCATCTCAAGTTAGAGCTTGCATTGTGTGTATACAAATGAAAGAACTTACTCACCCAAAATTATTCAATTTTTTTTTCCAAGGAGCGGTAGCTTCTCCATATGAAACAACTTGATAATACATCAACCAATCTTTGTACCTCCTTGTCTTTTGCCTTGCTTCTTCATCACTTGTTCCAACTTTAAATATCTCAATGTCCAATTTTAATAATTTTGGCAACATGCACACATCATATGGTCAAAGAAGAAACTAATACCATGAGGTAATACTAGATAGATGAAATATCTATCCAATTTTAATTTGTACAACATTAATAATTTAAGAATCTTCAACATTGACTATACAGCGAAAGAAATAAAATAAAATAATAAATAACTAAATTCCTAATAGATGGAAGACCAAAAACATAGGAAGACCAAAAGTATTTGAATGCTACTCATAAGTTATAATCAAAATTAGCTTAGGTTGTAATTGTAAAAAAATTCTATAGGTGGAGTAGCTACCATACCTAGTTTCAAAATTCATGGTGAAGTTTTGCGATTTCAAGTTGTTGTATTACCAGAATTTAAACAATGACCATATCTTACACTTGGTAAGTAGCAATATTCGAATGTTTTCAACCTATAAATGCTCAAAGTCAATTCTGGTATAGGAAATCAATGATTGCTAGGTATACATACAGCTAAAACATGAATCCTTTGAAATTATGAACATAAATTCATGATTTTAATCAACATTTGATTCTAAATTTGAGTTCTACGATTTATGTTTTGTTTCCTGTTTTGAAAACATTATAGGAAAATTACATTCCAAATTTTCAAACAATTGTAAACTACTAACTGTATACACTTGATTGGTACTACAATCATAACCATGCTTTTATACTGTGCTTTGCACATACACATAAGCACATTCATGTTCTTATACTTGTCTATCTTCATAAACATAATTGTATATTTAGACATGTTTTTTGTAACTTAATTATATATTGCAGGCACTACTGAATATGGCAGATCCTTTACTTGAAGGCAATTTCCCAAGAGATGAATATTCTAAAGCTGCAGCTTTAATAATGAAATGTTTGCAGGAAGATCCTGATAGAAGGCCTGTAATAGGTGAAATTATTCATGAACTCAGTTACCTCTTATGTAACGTAATGTAAATGGTATTAAAGATTTGGAATATGTTACTTTAGATTTGGAATATGTTGCAAACTGATAAGCATTCAAATAACTTAAGAGAATGTTCAACATTGGCTTTCCACAGTGGCCACAGGTAGATTAATATTCATGGAGATCTTCATGAAAAGAAAAGGTGTACCCTTGAACTCATAATATTCATGATGTACTATGTTAGTACATGTAGGTAAAATATCTCCTTGGTTAATACAATAATTCACTTATGATATTTTCTTACATGTCATCATTTTATATTATGTGTTTTGTTTATTATAGTGCAATTTGCCTGTTTGTTCCATGGTTATTTTTTAGGAAACCAAAAATACAGTTAGGCAAGGCCCGTAACTTCCCATTGCATATAGTAGCTAAGCGTTAGATGAATTTTTGGTCGGTAAGGTTCAATTCCTAATGAATCAGTGATTAAAATTCATTTACACATTTTTTCCTACTGATTTTTGTACTATTTATATATAGGTAATTGTTAACCTTGTATGCAAATAATTTGGGAGTTGGCTTTCTTCTATCCTGGTGAAAAATTCATAAAGTTAGGACAATTTCACTTTCATTATTTTCGATTCTAGATTTAGCATATATCTGTAAGTGGGACATAGGATATGAACAAATATATGTCTAGTTTTATTAAATTCTATTTTTTTAATAAAATATTTAACAAATATATGCAGGAAGGAATTTGAATGCCGGTAGAGTCTGAAGTGTAGATACGAACACTGGAGTGCAAACCGAAGCTGAAATGCAGGCACAATATCTGTAGTGCTATGTGAATGGTGACCGAATAGTGATGCAAGCAGGAGTAGATAATTTAATTGTGTCCAAGTGGTGACTGAATATGAAGTGAATCATGGTGAATGAATATGCACGTAGTGAGATGCTATTTGACTGAAGCCAGGTGAGATATTTTTGAGTGGTTGTTGTGTGGTAGTAGTATACAGTAGTATTACTAAAACGTGTGGTAGAGGCTAGTGTATCGTGGTAGAGTCTGATCTAGAACCATAATTGCTGGTATGAATGCATAGGAATTGAGATTCTAAGTGATTTCTAGTATGCTTATATTAAAGAAGTGCAACTAGAGTTGAAAATGCTTAGGGGTGTAAGGTAGAGAACTGCAAAAAGTTGAGCTGCATGTAAATGACTGGGATGAAATCAATGGACGTGAGGCATGTAGCAATGGCTGCATTGGAGTTGAAATAACATGCATATGAGCAGAGAAACGACAGGGCTGCTGCATGGAGTGAGATAGAAGCATTTGATAAGCTCATATAAGATAGCTAAAGAATAGGCGTGTGTAGCAGGCAGTAACTGGGGCATCACAGCAGGGCGGTAAGATAGATTTGGCATGGCGGCAACAAAGTGACATCAAACTATGGCAAGAACAGCATCACACAGAACTGCATGTAATCAACTTATTCCTAATTAATTCGGTTTGTCAAAAAGGTATGTGATTTGTTTCTGTTCGAAGGTTGGTTTCAGTTGGCTATTTAGATTAGATAAAACTCAACCTTTTCTTCTGCTGTAATCGATGAAGGTTCTGCTATAATCAACTAAGTATTATAAAAAATAACAAGTTTATAATAATAATAATAATAATAATAAACTAAGTTTGATAAAAAATTAACTAAGTTTATAATAATAATCCTAATAATAATAATAAACTATAGTTTGATAAAAATTAACTAAGTTTATAATAATAATAATAAATTAACTAAGTCAACTAAGTTTTATATATAATAATAATAACAATAATAACAAAAACTAAGTTTATAAAAATTAATTAAGTTAACTAAGTCTATGATATAAATAATAATAAATTAACTAAGTTTACAATAATAATAATAATAATAATAATAATAAATTAACTAAGTTTATGAAAAATTTATAAGTTTGAGATAATTTATAAAAATTAACTAAGTTAATAGAGTTTAAGTAAGTTTAAGATAATTAAAATATAAGTTATGGCATTTTAAGTTTTGACAATTGAGATAATTTATAGGTTTAATAATAATAATAATAAACGATAGTTTGAATAAATTAACTAAGTTTTACAAAAATTAAATACGATTATAAAATTTAACCAGGTTTGATAAAAATTAACCAAATTTTTAAAAATTAACTAAGTTTTATACAATTTAACCAAGTTTTATAAAAATTATATAAATTTATACAAAATAATTAAGTTTTATTAGAATTTAACTACGTAAATAAGTTTAAAAAATTAAATAAGTTTATTATAAAAATTAACTAAGTTTTATAAAAATTTGATTAAGTTTTATAAAAATTATTTAAATTTAAGAATAGTTCAATTAAGGATGTTTGATATACTTTAAATAGGATACAGTTTCATAATCATTTGTTAATTGTTAAACTTGTCTACAAGTAATTAGCTTTTTAGGGGTAAAGACCAGCTGCAGCAAAGAATTGTGGGTAATGAAGCAATGAACATGTCTTTAATTGTTATATATACTATAAAATTTTGTTGGTACTTATTATGTAAACTTGTTTATGAATGGTTATGGATTTTATGTGAATTTTCTCGGTTTGTCGAAAAACTATTTTCGAAATGGTTATGGATATTATATTTGATTATGTGATTAACGTGTTTTTTTAATTGTTTGAATATATGATTATAGGATTGATTGATTGATTGTTTGAATACAACGATTATGTGATTGATTGTTGGTTGTAATAAGACTATTATGTGAGTGATGGCCGGAAATGGTACAAGCCATTAACATGAAATAGTAGCGTACAGTATGCTACAAAACAGTTACATTTATTTTAGCAGCGTTTTAAAAACGCTACTAAAATAAATATAAATAGATGCGCTACGACTTTTGAAGCGTTGGAAAAACGCTACCAAAACTTTTAGTAGCGTTTTAGTAAACACTACGATACGACATGCTACTAAAAATCTGAAACATTTTGTAGCATTTCTAAAACCCTACAATAAGTCAAGTTATGGTAGCATTTTCTACAATGCTACAAAAAGTTTCAGACATTTAGTTGCATGTCGTATTGCAGCGTTTATCAAATGCTACTAAAAGTATTGGTAGCGTTTTTTCAACGCTACAAAAGGCCGTTTATGGTGTAGTGAGAAATTGAAACACTTATTGACTAATGCACTTGTGTTAGTTGTTCCACAGAGGAATCAGGACTTAGTGGTGTACATAGATGCATGTGGAATAGGTTAGGATCTGTGTTAATGCAAAGAGGTAAAGTGATTGTCTACGCTTCATGATAGCTTAGACCGCATGAAGTTAGATATCCAACTCATGATTTGGAAGTAGCTGCAGTAATTTTGCATTGAAGGTATGGAGGCATTACCTATTAGGAGAAAGATTCGAGTTGTATACGAATCATAAGTCACTGAGATATTTATTCTCTTAGAAGGAGTTGAATATGAGACAGCAGAGGTGGTTAGAGTTTTTAGCCGCTTATGACTTTGGAATTGAGTACACACTGGGGAATGGCAATAAGGTTGTAGATGCACTGAGTAGGAAACATCAGAATGCAGTGTTGGCAATGATAGCTGAGTGGAAAGATTTAGAAGCATTAACTACATGTAGAATACAGTGGAGATCTAAAACTAGTTCTAGTAAGGAAACTACTATGTTGTCATGTTTAGAAGTTCGACCAGTGATGATCGAAAGGATTTCTTCTAAGCAAGGGGAGGATCGATTATTAGCTGAATGGATCAGAAAACTAAGGAATGAAACAAAGAGCGATGACTTGAAAGATTTCAATCTTGACCAGAGTGGGTGGTTAAGGAAGAAAGGAAGATCGTGTGTTCCAAATGTGGGAAATATTAGGAAGGAAGTTCTTGGAGAATGCCATTGTTCAAAGTTCACCATTCATCATGGAGGAACTAAGATGTATCAGGGTATGAAAAGGAGTTTCTTCTGGGAGGGTATGAAGAGAGATGTAGGCTTGTGGGTGAAGAAGTGTATGAACTGTCAACAGGTAAAGCTGAACATTAGAAACCAAGTGGGCTACTTTAGCCTTTGGATATTCTAGTTTGGAAATGGGATTCTATCTCAATGGATTTTATAGACGGGTTGCCAAGGTCAAATCGAGGAAATGAAAGTATATGGGTTGTAGTGGATAGGTTGACCAAGAGTGCCCATTTCATTCTAGTTAAGTCAACCAGGACGTCACCCGTTTTGGCTAAATTATTCATGAAGAATATAGTTAGACTGCATGAAATTCCTAGTAGTATAGCAAGTGACAGAAATTCCTTATTCACTAGCGAGTTCTAGAAGAGTCTATAGGAGACTGTGGGTACCAAGCTCAAGATGAGTACTGTAACAACCAACATATTTCACGATTGTATATTTAAATGTTTTATTTAAATATGGCATCGTTAGTCGGATTTAAGTCCGAAATGTCACTTTTTGCAAACAGTCGAATAAGGACTCGAGACCACTTCCATTGAGTCCAAAATGGTGTTTGCGATCGTTTTGAATATAAACATCGATATGTTTGGAGTTGAGTGAATTTTGCTATTTTTCTATTTTGGGTTTTGGATTTGGGTTTCAGCCCACTAACCCAACTTAATACCCTAACACTCCACTCAAGTCCTCTTCATTCACTGATTCCTTTTCCTAACACTCTAGCTCAAGAGAAATGGAGGAGAAAGATTGAAAATAGAAATTCCGAACCTTAGTTTGATTTGGAAACTTGAGTTCTTGCTCCAAAATCAAAGAGAAGCTTAGGTAAGCATCCTCTCCATCTTCTCCATCTCTATGTCTCTTCAATTTCAGAAATCCCTAAACCCTAACTTAGGAAATATTTGCTTATTAGCTTAGATTGGAGCCTTTTGAGTTGAAGTTGAAGAGGAATTGGTCTCTCCTTTGTTTTAAAGCTTCTCACTTGTGTTTTGAGTTTAAAAGGTGAGTTTTTGAACTCACATCTATGTCTATATCTTTGATAGTTGTTAGGTAGTAATTCCTAACATCTCTTTCTTGTCCATTTTCTTTTGGATTGATGAATATTCCAATTTTTGGTGTTTTGAGGTCAAATCTTTAAAAATCCTATCTTTGATGTTTGAACATGTTTTTGGGGTGTTTCGAAGAGCCATACAAGGCTGGGGTGCCGCTTGGCATAAATCCTTAGTCTCCGTTGCTCGTCCGTTCGCCTCCGGATAGAATTTTGCCCCCCTTGGGGGCTAGGCCGATAATGCTGTAGAAGCAGGTTCAGTCGACTGAACCAGGGGACAGAAAATGCTCTGTACATGTATCAGTCGACTGACCTAGAAACCGAAAGTTTCCAGGCACAGTATCAGTCGACTGATCACCTAGTTCAGTCGACTGATCTTCTTGTCTCAGCCCAATTTGCCTATTTTGCTTGGGTTTCCAATTTTAATCGATCCGTGTTGATCCAATTTGTTGTTATCATTTATTATCGACTTTGATGACTTCTTCTTCGGGATTTTTAGGAATATCCATTTTGATGGATTCAGTATCGATTTATATGGATTTGATTCACGTCTTCATATGTGAATTTTTGATGATTGATTGTTTCTACCATCATTTCTGTGATTTGTCACTTTAAAATACAAAGGTTTCTATACTAGTAGTAAATATCCAACTCTTTCACAAAGATGATTCCAACTCTATTTTTAATACAAATCTCGTTTATAAAACCGTTTTCCAATCTATTAGTATATACAAACCTTTACCTCATTCGTATGAGAAATTTAATTAAACGGCTTAGTAAAACAAATGGTATGAAACGCTTGCGTTTACTTCGTCGGTTAATTCTTGGACTTGTTCGATTGAACTCACGTGACAATTTTCAAGTGGAAATATACAATTTGTTCGTAAATATTTAAGTTAAGCTAGTAGTTATGGGACATGAAGCTAAACTCATTTATTTACTAGCTTAGTGTAATTGACATTTCTTGATGATCGATGATGATCATTTTATGGTTTAGACTAGCGATTTGCGATGCCTCTTTGTCCACGTGGGGGACTGTACCCCGATTTATGGAGCTTCGTCTCATTTTTATAGGCTGGCGACCTATGGTTTTTATGGAATTTGGTTCATCAAGCGTTCGCTATACTACGTCGATGTTCCAGATTATTTGTATTCAGGTTCATCGGGCGTTCGCTGTACTACGTCGTTGTGCCTGATTATTTGAGTTTGGTTCATCAGGCGTAACGCTGTACTACGTCGATGTTCTGGATTAGTTGAGTTTCTGGTTCCTCGGGCGTTCGCTGTACTACTCCGTGGCACCGGCTCTATGGTTAGGGACCATGGAATAGCGTTCCATTTGTGATACACGTGTTGGTGAGTTTTCATGCTCCCGTTTGTGATAGGCCTTCCCCCTTTTGTGATTTCTGGATTTCTAGTTGACGATTTCTAGAATTTGTGTTTCACCGATTTTTGCGATTGGCATTGATATGTTTTGTCAATATTTGTGTTTTGGTGAATAATTTAAAGAGTGTGATTCTTTTTGGATGTTTGAGATGATTTGGGATATTGTATGATTTTTGTTGTTATTTGATGTATACTTGTCGCAGTATGACATTATTGTTATCATACGTTTTTATCATATCTCTTATCCTATCTCATTTTATCTGATATTTATAGCTAGACTGATCCGTTTATTATTTTCTTCTTAAATAATACTCGGGTCAGACCGAGGTATTTCAAGTGCTCCTGCTTGACTCCTTATCAGGGTCCTTCCCTGACTTTTGGACTAACTACTTTAGCATAGTAGTTTTTGTTAGTATACATTTGAGATAGAGACTCCTTGTTGTATACTTATTCTTTTGTCTAACACTTGTATCTATTCTTTTATGATGTAGTGGATCTAGTTTGACCACTATCTTGATGTACACTTTTATGTGTTATATTCATATCTGTTTTCGCCTTTGTGATATGAATATCTATGACTGATTTGTGTTATGTTTATTTCTATATTTGTTTCCGAAGTCCGTATAGCTACTGTGTGGTAGCTTTTAGTTTGTATTTGATATGTCGGATTTCCTCTTGAAATGAAATGTAAGTTATATTATCTGACATATCGGTACTCGCACAAAGCAATTACACAGATGGTCGCTCCTCAACAGCCTTATTCTTCGTGCTAGTCGACGGCATTACCCTGTAGTGTTCTTGGCTAGCATGAGTATAGAGGTGGGGAGTCACAGCTTGGTATCAGAGCCAAGCTTCAGAACAATCTAGAATAATCTAGCAAGGATCATTGTCCTAAGTCTTTCTTAGGAATCATGCCATAGGATTTAATTCGAGTCTTCGTACCGTTCTATCCTATTTTCTTTTGTAATGCCTTGTTTTATCAATCAAGTTTGTTTGATATTCATTCTGAGAATAACCTTTTTCCTCTTCTTTCTTTCTTTCTTTCTTTCTTAGAGAAGAGAAATGGTTAGACCAGGCCGTCCCAGCGCCGGTCAATCTAGTGAAACTCCTCAGGATGGAGTATTTATGTCTGCTCAACAACTTTTAGATCTTGTGAACAATGCCCAAGCTGCCAGACCCATTCCAGCGCCTACTCACCCTAAATCTGGTTTGCACGCTTGTGCAGAGATTATACCGCTTTGGGTGGAAGGCCATTCAAGGGTTCCGAAAATGTTATAGAAATCCAAGCTTGGCTTAGATCATGCGATCGCATCTTTTCCTGCATGAATCTTATGGATCTACATCGAGTCCAAGTGGCTTCTAGCATGCTCCAAGAAAGAGCATTAGATTGGTATGAGCTTCTGATCTCGGAGATTATTGAAGCGGATCTTACTTGGGAGCAATTCCGGGAAAGGTTTGAATTGAAGTTTGTGCCGAAGGCTGAAAAAGTAACTTTAGCTCGGCGCTTTATTGACCTTGTTCAAGGTGAATCTTCTGTGACCGATATGTCGCATCTTTTGAATCTCTCTCTAAATATGGGGTCGAATATATTAATACCCCATTGAAGAAAAATCAGAGATTTGTTTATGGGTTGAACAAGAACCTCAAAAAGCCCTTACTTCTGAAACTAGAAGTTTCTTTCGATCAGCTTGTAGATATCGCTCTTCGGCTTGAAGAGGCCGATAGAGAAAGTGATGTTGAAGTTGTGCGTGCCAAACAGAACTTCAACAATAACATGAAGATGCCAATTAAGTTCAAAGGCCCCAATCCCAACAAGAAAGGGAAGTAAGAAACTTCGGTAGCAAAGACTCCTACCTCTAGTCGTGGACGATGCTACAATTATGGGTCTACGGACCACTATGCAAATGAGTGCCCAGAACCATTTTTTTGTCGTTATTGCAAAAGTTCGGGCCATCTTATATCTACATGTACCATACTGCAAAGTAGGAGAGAGGGAGAGTTAAATGTTGTGCAAGTTCCTTGTGACACTTCTCTTGGTCAAGGTATTTTTCATTCTACCCTTGATGACATTAATTTGTTTTGTGATTATCCTATTCGAGTTCTTTTTGATACGGGTTCGTCTCATTATTTTATATCAAAAGAACTTGTTGTTTATTTTTCTTTAAATATTATGGACTTGATGACTTCACTGAGAATTGCGAATCCAATTGGTGGATTCGCAACACTCAGTTTACTTTGTGAAAATGTCGAGATTATTTTATGTGAATATTCTTTTCGAGCCGATTTGCATGTTATGCGTTACTTAGGCTTCGAAATTGATTTTTGGGAAAGGATTGGCTTGATCATTATTAAGCCCACATCCTATGTCCTGAGCGGACTATATATCTTCGACATCCTCAATCCGTTAAGCAGATTTCTATGGTTCTTAATGATTTTGATTTCCAAGTCGGTGATATCATTTTATTCTTTAAACCCACTTGATGAGGAGAATGTTATTTCTCTCATTCAAGTAGTTTGTGAATTTCCGATATATTTGAGCTTGTCTTAGGATTATCACCTAAGCAATCTATTGTGTGGTGCTAAGGTCTTTTCAGCTCGACCTTGCCACCGGTTTTCACCAGCTACGAGTCGCGGAGGGTAGCATTCCACTTACCACAATCTGCACTCGTTATGATTCTTGTGAGTGGTTCGTTATGTCATTCGGTTTGACGAACCTTCTACCTTATTTCATCCATCTTTTGAATCGAGTATTCTGCGAATATCTCGATGAGACCATCCTTGTATTTATTGATTATGGATGAAAACAACAATTTAAAATTTGCAAATCTTTTTAATAAGATATTTATAAGTATAATTGGATTTTGTTCTTAAACGAGCAAAGAATATTTGTAAAATTTTTAAGAGACATGTTTATCATATAAAAGATGATTTTGTGTTGTTTTGCCCATTGAGTGCTTTAATAATTCTGGTCGATGCGCTTGATCAACGTTATCGATAGGAATCTCCTAAACGCTATGATGAGACAGTCAGACACAATAAATTAACTTGTAAAAAGTAAATTTTTCTAAAAAGATGATTACAGAAAGTTAATTATAATTTTGAATGTCTTAGCTTTTCGGGAAAGAGGATCGATTAAAAGAACTCTTTTTCGATGCTTTTATTCTTGCGATTCCCGAAGGGAACCAAGACTTTATTGTTTGTACCGATACTAGTCGTATTGGTTTGAATGTCGTTCTCATGCAAAAAGGGAACGTGTTATCACATATGCTTCGTGACAATTAAAGCTTGTCGAGACTAGATATGCCATTCATGATCTAGTGCTCGCGGCCATTGTTTTCACTTTTAGAATTTGGCATCGTTATCTTTTGGGAGAGAATTTGTTCTCTACACCGATCATAAATCTTTGAAGTATTTATTTTCTCAAAAGTAACTTAATTTGCATCAACGACGTTGGCTCGAGTTCCTTGCATCTTATGATCTTGATATTCTTTATACTCCCGGAAAGGGTAATCGTGTCGCCAATGCCCTTAGTCGTAAGCAACAAGCAGTTGTTTTCATGATGATATCCGAATGGAATAATCTCGAGACTTTATCCACTTGTGAGAATCGAGATCGTGAAACCAATTTATGTTCATCTCTTGTTTTGTTTAGCCTTGAGGCTCATCCTTCTTTTTTTTTGGACCGTACCTCTTTTGGCTAAACTCTATGTCAAAGAAATTGTTAAATTGCATGGAGTTCCTATTTCTATTGTTAGCGATCGTGATCCATTATTTTACTAGTGGATTTTGGTAAGGTCTTCAAAAGCTTTGGGAACAAAGCTTAATTTTAGCACCGCTTATCATTCTTAGTCCGATGGACAAACCAAGCGTGTGAATCAAACTCTTGAAGATCTCTTTCGTGCATGTGTTCTTGATTTTGGTGGAAGTTGGGAAGATCATATTCTTGTTGATTTTTCTTCCTATAATAGCTTCCAATCTAGTATTGGTATGGCATCTTTCGTGGCACTCTACAGAAGGCCGTGCCGATTTCCTTTGTGTTGGCTTGAAGCCGGTGAGAAGCTGGTTTTTGGTCCAAATTTTATTGGTGTTCATTTGTGTTTCGCCTATGAGGGGTGTTGAGCGTTTCAGTCGATCGGGAAAGTTAGCACCTCGATATGTTGGTCCATTTCCCATCACCGAACGCATTGGTTCCGTGGTTTATCACCTCTTTTATTACCGACTCAATTTTCTACTATTCATGACATTTTCCACATCTCTCAACTACGGAAATACCTTAGGGATTCCGATTCTATTCTTGAGCCCGGTGTTATTGAAGAAATTGAAGTTTCACCAAATTTGACTTATGAGCAACATCCTATTCGTATCATTGCTTCAGAGGTTGAACGCCTTTGAAATAAAGATGTTCTTCTTGTGAAAGTTCAGTGGTCCTCAAATCCTAAGGATTACTCTTGAGAATCTTGAGAATCCATCGAGCGAACACATCCGGACTTACTCTCTCGTGCTCTTTATGGTGAACTTCTTATTTCAAATTTTCTTTTGTGTTGATATGCTTTTATGGTTGTTACTTTTTATCTTCCTCTTAACTATTGCGAGGACGCAATTTCTTTAAGGAGGGGAGTTTGTAACAACCCGCATATTTCATGATTGTATATTTAAATGTTTTATTTAAATATAGCATCGTTAGTCGGATTTAAGTCCAAAATGTCATTTTTTGCAAACAGTCGAATTAGGACTCGAGACCACTTCCATTGAGTCCAAAATGGTGTTTGCGGCCTTTTTGAGTATAAACATCGATATGTTTGGAGTTGGGTGAATTTTTCTATTTTGGGCTTTGGGTTTGGGTTTCAGCCCACTAACCCAACTTAATACCCTAACACTCCACTCAACTCCTCTTCATTCACTCATTCCTTTTCCTAACACTCTAGCTCAAGAGAAATGGGGAAGAAAGATTGGAAATAGAAATTCCGAACCCTAGTTTGATTTGGAAACTTGAGTTCTTGCTCCAAAATCAAAGAGAAGCTTAGGTAAGCATCCTCTCCATCTTCTCCATCTCTATCTCTCTTCAATTTTAGAAATCCCTAAACCCTAACTTAGGAAATATTTTCTTATTAGCTTAGATTGGAGCTTTTTGAGTTGAAGTTGAAGAGAAATTGGTCTCTCCTTTGTTTTAAAGCTTCTCACTTGTGTTTTGAGTTTAAAAGGTGGGTTTTTGAACTCACATCTATGTCTATATCTTTGATAGTTGTTAGGTAGTAATTCCTAACATCTCTTTCTTGTCCATTTGCTTTTGATTTGAATTGGTTTGATGAATATTCCAATTTTTGGTGTTTTGAGGTCAAATCTTTAAAAATCCTATCTTTGATGTTTGAACACGTTTTTGGGGTGTTTCGAAGAGCCATACAAGGTTGGGTTGCCGCTTGGCGTAAATCCTTAGTCTCCGTTGCTCGTCCGTTCGCCTCTAGATAGAATTTTGCCCCACTTGGGGGCTAGGCTGATAATGCTGTAGAAGCAGGTTCAGTCGACTGAACCAGAGGACAGAAAATGCTATGTACCTGTATCAGTCGACTGACCTGGAAACCGAAAGTTTCCAGGCATAGTATCAGTCGACTGACCACCTGGTTCAGTCGACTGATCTGCTTGTCTCAGCCCAATTTGCCTATTTTGCTTGGGGTTCCAATTTTAATAGATCCGTGTTGATCCGATTTGTTGTTATCATTTATTATCGACTTTGATGACTTCTTCTTCGGGATTTTTGGGAATATCCATTTTGATGGATTTAGTATCGATTTATATGGATTTGATTCATATCTTCGTATGTGAATTTTTGGTGATTGATTGTTTCTACAGTCATTTCTGTGATTTATCACTTTTAAATACAAAGGTTTCTATACTAGTAGTAAATATTCCAACTCTTTCACAAAGATGATTCCAACTCTATTTTTAATACAAATCTCGTTTATAAAACCGTTTTCCAATCTATTAGTATATACAAACCTTTACCTCATTCGTATGAGAAATTTAATTAAACGACTTAGTAAAACAAGTGGTATGAAACGCTTGCGTTTACTTCATCGGTTAATTCTTGGACTTGTTCGATTGAACTCACGTGACAATTTTCGAGTGGAAATCTACATTTTGTTCGTAAATATTTAAGTTAAGCTAGTATTTATGGGACATGAAGCTAAACTCATTTATTTACTAGCTTAGTGTAATCTACACTTCTTGATGATCGATGATGATCATTTTATGGTTTAGACTAGCGATTTGCGATGTCTCTTTGTCCACATGGGGGACTGTACCCCGATTTATGGAGCTTCGTCTCATTTTTATAGGCTAGCGACCTATGGTTTTTATGGAATTTGGTTCATCAGGCGTTCGCTATACTACGTCGATGTTCCAGATTATTTGTATTCAGGTTCATCGGGCGTTCGCTGTACTACGTCGTTGTGCCTGATTATTTGAGTTTGGTTCATCAGGCGTAACGCTGTACTACGTCGATGTTCTGGATTAGTTGAGTTTCTGGTTTCTCGGGCGTTCGTTGTACTATGCTGTGGCACTGGCTCTATGGTTAGGGACCATGGAATAGCGTTCCATTTGTGATACATGTGTTGGTGAGTTTTCATGCTCCCGTTTGTGATAGGCCTTCCCCCTTTTGTGATTTCTGGATTTCTAGTTGACGATTTCTAGAATTTGTGTTTCACCGATTTTTGCGATTGGCATTGATATGTTTTGTCAATATTTGTGTTTTGGTGAATAATTCAAAGAATGCGATTCTTTTTGGATGTTTGAGATGATTTGGGATATTGTATGATTTTTGTTGTTATTTGATGTATACTTGTCGTAGTATGGCATTATTGTTATCATACGTTTTTATCATATCTCTTATCCTATCTCATTTTATTTGATATTTATAGCTAGACTGATCCGTTTATTATTTTCTTCTTAAATAATACTCGGGTCAGACCGAGGTATTTCAGGTGCTCCTGCTTGACTCCTTATCAGGGTCCTTCCCTTGACTTTTGGGCTAACTACTTTAGCATAGTAGTTTTTGTTAGTATACATTTGAGATAGAGACTCCTTGTTGTATACTTATTCTTTTGTCTAGCACTTGTATCTATTCTTTTGTGATGTAGTGGATCTAGTTTGACCACTATTTTGATGTACACTTTTATGTGTTATATTCATATCTGTTTCCGCCTTTGTGATATGATTATCTATGACTGATTTGTGTTATGTTTATTTCTATATTTGTTTCCGAAGTCCGTATAGCCACTTTGTGGTAGCTTTGAGTTTGTATTTGATATGTCGGATTTCCTCTTGAAATGAAATGTAAGTTATATTATCTAACATATCGGTACTCGCACAAAGCAATTACACAGATGGTCGCTCCTCAACAGCCTTATTCTTCGTGCTAGTCGATGGCATTACCCTGTAGTGTCCTTGGCTAGCGTGAGTATAGAGGTGGGGCGTCACAAGTACCGCTAACCATTCATAGAAAGATGGACAAACATAAAGAGTTATAAAGTCTTAGAGGATTTGTTAAGAGCTTGTGTGCTAGACTTTGGAGGGTCATGGGAAGACCACCTACACTTAGTTGAGTTTTCGTATAATAACAGTTATCAGACTAGTATAGGGATGACACCGTTTAAAGCTTTGTTTGGAAGGCCATGCAAATCTCCCATTTGTTGGTTAGAGACTGGGGATAGGTTAGTTCTTGGTCCAAATTTGGTTAGAGAAGCTGCAGGAAAGATTGAGTTAATTCGAGCTAGAATGAAGGAAGCTCAATCTAGGCAGAAGTTATGCTGATAGGAGACGTAAAGACTTAGAGTTCTCATTTGGAGATCATGTTTTCGTCAAGGTATCACCAATGAAAGTTGTAATCTGATTTGGAAAATCAGGAAAACCGGCACCGAGATTCGTTGGACCATTTCCTATTATAGAAAGGATTGGGAAACTCGCGTATAGAGTAGAGTTACCAAATAGTTTGGTAGGAGTCCACAATGTTTTTCATGTTTCTCATCTAAGAAAGTGTATTCGAGATCAAGAAACTACTATTGCACCAAATGTGTTAAATGATTTAGTAGTGGAACCGGATATGACTATAGTCAGAAAAACAGCTCGTATAGTTGCGAGGGATGAGAAGAGACTAAGAAACAAGACAGTCAGATTAGTCAAATTCTAGTGGAGTGACGATGAGAGAGATTGTACTTAGGAAACTGAAAGCAGGATTAGAGATACTTATCCTGACTTGTTTCATGGTATGTTTTACCTTTATGTTTGACTGTTGTGAGTACCTTATCATAATTTCGAGGACGAAATTCTTTAAGGAGGGGAGTCTATAATGACCCTAATTTTGACTAACATTATTTAGGGCATTTAATTAGATAAATGAAATGAAATAATGTAAATGGTTAAGGGATTGAGATTTGTTAATCAATAAGGAGGACCATGCCTTAATTAATGTATAAACAAAAGAGAATTAAAAAGAAGTAAGTAGGAGGAATATGATAAGGGCAAAATAGGAATAGTCATCATTATTATACCCTAACCTTCTTACCTTCATTTCATACTCATTTCAACATTTATAAACAAAACCAAAACATTTATAAGCTCTGCCGGCCACCATTAAGAGAAATCAGAAGGAAGATAAGCTAGGAAACAAGTAGAAAGCTTGAAGAGATCAATCAAAGGACAAATCTCGACCTTCTTAACACCAAGCTAAGGTGAATAATTTGATTTACATCTCACTTTTGTTGATAATTTCGGTTTCAAGATTTGACCCAAATTAATTTTGCAAAGAATATGCCATGTTATGTTTTTTTGAAAGGATATATGCTTGTTGATGATTTATGGTGTTTCATATAGATTTTATGATAAGTTTAGATTAGAAAACCTACTAAATGACATCCAAATGACTTGCATTTTTGATGTATGGTCAAAAAATTATTTTTGAAGTGGGTTTCAAGTTTCATAATTTTCTAAGCAATTGTGGATTTATTTTGAATTTCCTATGAAAGAAAATAGATACTATTGGGTTTAAATTCATTACGGCAATTATATATTAATTTTGGGTACAAAATTTAAATATGTTAGAAAACATATCATGAGTGAATTATGGTAATTTTTGAGGAACTTTCCTAAGTTTTTTTACTACGATAATAAAATTATTTAAGCCAAGGGACTTAAAGGTTTTATATGTTTTATCAAGGAGAAGGGCTAATTTGTTAAACGTTTTTAATTAATAATTCCGAGCTCGGCATCACTTTTAGAAAAAAGATATTTATAAAGAAATGGCAACTAATTATGTTTTGACAAATAGGGCAAGTTAGGTGACAGGAAATTACTTTTAAAAGCTAAAAATCAGTTTTACTTGGAATTAACTTCGCTACTTCGATATACTAGCTTTCGACACCATACCTCCGCTAACCCATTCGAAACCAAAGCACATGGTACTAAGTAATTAAATCATAGTGCATTAGAGAAAGGCGGAAGATACAGTGTCGAAACCTTGCTTTCGAAGGGGTAGAAGCTATTTTTATTAACTTTGAACTACTTTTGTTTATAAATGATGCTTTCAAAGTGGTTGGAGTTAGCTTTTGACTTAATCAACTTTCCTTTGTTTATATAAAAGAGTTTTCAAATGAGTTACCGCTTACTTATGATTAAAAAGGAAGCCTTCGAAGGGATAACCGCTTTCAAACTTCTTCGAAACCTCTTTGCCGCATTCATACCTTTCGAATCAATGCATTCGAAAGGGTGCTTTTGCCTTTTTCTTTGAAGCCGCCTTCTCAATGTTTTCGAAAGGGTCATATAGCCTCTTTTAAATGGTTTTAGAGGCAATGGTTTCAAAAGGTTTGGTTTCGAAACTATCCTCTTTCTTTTACTTGGGATAAATGCTCTCTAAAGTAATGCTTTCACCCTAGTTCTTTATGACCTTAGTTATATTAAAAGTTAAACCCAATGGTTTTGAAAGGAATAATTATTAAAGGTTTTGAAACAATGTTTCCATAATTCTTTACTTAAACCTAATGCTTTCGGAAGGTATATAATATGTGTTTTGAAGGGGACATCCCCAATGTTTTCGAAAGGTTTATTTTGAGTATTTGAATGGAGAGTTTCTAATGCTTTCGAAAGACAAGTTTAAATGGTTTTAAAAGAGGATGTCTAAGGTTCTCGTAAAGCTTTCGAAAGGGTTGTTCTTAATGATTTCGAAAGGCGTCGTTTAAAGTTTTTAAATAAAGGTTTCGAAGGTTTTACCTTGGCTTTATGGCCTAAAATCTTTTAAGTTAAAAAAGGTTTTAACTTACTTTGAAGGGATAGATAATCCCATTGATAAGGTTTCATCAACATTGTTTTGTGTAAAGTATATATCATGTCATAAGTATTTTGAGTAAAACAAAGTATATGATTTTCTTGTTTTATAAAGGTATGATTTTAGGGGTAAATCATTTGTAAAGACTATTTACAAGGAAATGAAATTTTATATGGGTAGTTAACCCTAAGACAGAAAATGAAACATGAATAAGGCAGTTAACCCTAAGTTATGACTCAGATATTAGGAGATCAGATGAGACTAGTGTAGGGTCGCACCCTATACTTTAGCTATTAGCCCCCAGCTAAATAAGTCCAAAATTCCAGTGTGTAGGGCTTGTCACAGGTAGGACTAAAATGAGGTTACACGCAGAAGTGAATATACAGAGTAAAGATAGGTTATTGGTGAGCCCGTAAAACCATTAGGTTCAGTTGACCTTAGAAAAAAAAGTTAAGGGCAGTCAGCCCAGTATTGTGTGTAATAGAAGTTGGATTCTTGATTATGTCTGGTAGGTCCAAGACAATGGTTAATAGTTAGCTAGGTAAAACTATAATATGGACGGATGGTCCATTTATTTCCTGATGATTATGCGTATATGTATTTGCTATTATTGTTATAATCAATTTGATTGCAGGATTTTGATTTGCAAAAGATATGCTTTTAAAAGTATATTAGTGAGGGAAAACCTGTTCTGCTAAGCGGCGTGGTCTCACTTAATATCAGTAAATCGAGATGTAATAGTATTATTCATGTCGGGCTTTATGTCTGTCTCAAAGTTTATGTTTTCCCCTTAAACTCTCGGGTGCTCAAAATTTAATTTGAGTAGATTGAGAGTTAAGGTTTTTCAGGTTTAGTAGGTTGGACGAATAAGCTTCCTAAGACGTGCAGGAGGCAAAGTTAGCTATATAGGCGCTATTTAGTTTTATTTCCGCTGTGATGTATTTATGGCTGATATGTTTATTTAGTACTCTGATCGTCCAAGGAGGCATCTTTATATGTCGCTCTTGGCATAATTTGTAATAATTATATTTGATCAAAACCTGGGATTCATTTTGGGATTATGTAACTGAATATGAAATATGTATTTGAAATGTAATCGGAAAAGTTGTTTTTGAAATCTATGATTTTATTTCATATTCATGCACTTCTAATATTATGGATACCATTAACATTACCATATTTTGTCGTCGGATGTTAATACTATGGATGGCTACATTATCTGTAGCGCTTAGCTTCGGGCCTCATGATAGGGGATGTTACAGTGATCAAGTTTGTTTTTGAAAATTTGATTGTATATGGTATGAAGACTCGATGGAAGTTATGAAATATTCGAAAAATCAAGAGCCATTGGGGGTTTTGAAATCAACGGTGAAACATCGACAATACAATGATCGAGGGTACCATTGCATGGGGGATGACGAATGGAATGTATCTGTAGTGGCTGATAGTCTCAGATTGACGTGGTTTAGCCAGATTAATGAAAAAAGGGTATAAAACCTTAGGGGTGGCAGTGGCGCACTGGAGGCTTCACATGCACAGATGCATGGTGGATCTGGTCAGTGGTAGTGTGAAGAGCATAGTGTGGGTCTTGGTCGATCTTGGTGGCTGGAGGCGATGGTGACAACACTAGGAAGGTTAGTGGGTTAAGGCGGCAAATGCAAATTTGAGACGAATATATGTGTTTACATTTAGGACCCTATAAAATTTATAATTGAAAAGAAAACTTTAAATATTTTAATCATCGTATCTTTTACATTCAAACTCCATTTCATGCACAGTTTGTTCCACTGGATTCATGACGAAATTCGCAATGATTTGACATGTTGTTTTGCTAGATTTTGGTGTTGTGCTTAAAAATGCATTGGTATGATTAAATAACCTTAATTATTAATGTTATAAAAATATTAAATGTAACGACCCGGATTTTTGGTCGTTGATTTTGAACATTTAATTTATTTTCAATGTTGAGTTTTGAAATGTGAATAGGATTTTAATATGAAATTCAAACGATCAAACAAGTGGAATAAAACTTAAGTTCCAAATATAGGGATTTAATTAATAAATTTAATTGTTGAGTTAATAATCAAAAGTCGTTTAAATAATTGAATTGGAGTTGAATATGTAACCGATACGATTTCTAATGTTGATATAAATTCTATTGGAATTAGAATTGAATTAATAAGACTTCAAAACTGAAAATTTCAAGCAATTTCGTAACTCTAGGAAATCGTCGATTAAAAATAGAGATCCAGGGCACTGTCTCGGAATTCGATGAAACCAGTTCCATTAGATCGATAATATTGTATTATTATTGGATTTCAGATTTCGTCGCGTTTGGATTTATCGTTTGGTCGTACGATCTGAAATCGCCTTGAATAATTTAATCGAATATAATTTAAATAGTCGATTTAAAAAGCTATCTTCTCTATACGATCGAATTGGGACTCGAGACTTGTTCCATTGGGTCCGGAATAAGAGTATAACATTAGGAACGGCAGGCGGCATGCCTCGATAAGGGTTCTGGATTTCGAAATATGCAATCAAGGCATATTGAAAATAAAATTTTAATAAAAGGTCAACTCCATCTATCAGTCGACCTCGTTCAAATCATGTTTCCTTTCCTTCTTTTCGTTTCTAAGCATCAGAAAGGGAAATCAAATTGCATTAAGTTTTCTTCCATCCTTCTCCTTTATTTAGCATGGCGGCAGATCAAAATCAAAGGGGATGCTTCTCTTTAAAAAAAATATACAGAATGAAATCGAAAATTTCGATCCTCCTTCTTCACGAATGAAATCATAAAAAAATTGCGTACTCTTCCTCCTCTCAGTTATTCGATCCCTCTTCCTCCTCTCTGTTATCCGAAATCGAATCAAAAGAAAAAAAAGAGGGGAAATCATCTTCGCAAATCGGCAGAGGGAAGCTTGAAGTCGCGGCAAGCGCTTGGAGACAGAATGGTGTCGTGGCGTTCGCGAGGATGGATTTAGGTTGCGACTCGCGGCGAAGCTCCTCGTTTCTGGGAGACACGACGAAGTTTAGGGCCACGATAATTACTGTGGACGTTGAGGTGATTCACGGCAGATGAGGGAGGGTGTTCGATGGTGAAGTCGCGTGTTTAGTGGATGTCGTTTGCGATGGGTAGGGGCTTGCATTCCTGTAGCGCGAAGGAGACAGTAAGGTATAGGATTTTAATTTTAATTTCCTTTCTGTTAATTTAGGATTGAAATTAAAAATTAATACGATAATTTATTTATGGAGTAAGTAATTAATTAAGTTAATTATAGTTTTAAATCGATAACTAAAAATTAAATAACCTTGTTATTCGAGGTTGAAAACGTATGATGCTGGCAATGTTTGATTCATAAGGATGTAGGTTACATTCTGGAGTTGGTTTGGAGATTTTTGGGTCAGCTAGAATTTAGGTGAGTAATCTCACTCATCTTGGATTACTATTTTAATTTAAATTGTTGAAAATTAATTATTGAATGATTGGATGAATTTATAAATTATTATCTGTTGGATGTGATATATATATATATAGTAGTATATATATTAGTAATTGGATTGATATTCCCGCATATTTTAGCGGATGAGACCCTATACGCTCCGCATAATAGCGGATGACCCTATATACCGCGATATCTCCCTCGAAGTGGGACTGATATCTTTATGTTGTATTAACATCTATGGATGCAGGGAAGACAAGTTGGAGGGATCCAACTGGATTCCTCAAAAATTTAAATTGGTTGTTTTTAATATATAAAAATATATGATGTGTTAGAATAATCTGTTAGAGATTATTGTTGTGATTTGAATTATTGGATGCTATAGTAGCACTAGCCTAAATTTTGGTATTTTAAATACCATAAATATTATTTTTGAATTTGAAGGAATTAAAAAGAGATTTTGAATATAAAAATATTATATATAAATTTGGTTATTTTAAAAGTGATTAATTTGGGCAAAATGAAAATTTGATTTGGAAATTGGACTTAACTATTCGTAAAATGTTTTAAATAGAATTTAAGAAAAATATTAATTTTACAAAAAATTTAACAGTGGAATTTTTAAGTGATATTCTAGAAAATATGAAAAAGAGTTGAAATCGATAATTTAAATAGATTTGTGAAATATATGGAAATTATTAAGAAATAGATTTATAAAAATGGGATTTTACAAACGGAAATAGTTTTATAAACAAGTAAAACCCAAAGGAGTTATAAAATTTATAAACGATGTTTA
Source organism: Allium fistulosum (assembly GCA_030737815.1). Lineage (NCBI taxonomy): Eukaryota > Viridiplantae > Streptophyta > Magnoliopsida > Asparagales > Amaryllidaceae > Allium > Allium fistulosum. The sequence goes on from CM060903.1 coordinate 1,175,040,942, forward strand.
TAAATAAAGGAAATGATAATGGTTGATAAATTAGAATAAAAATTCATAGTGTGAATTTATACCGAGATATGGAAATAATTTTGGGAAAAATAATAGAATTTATTTTTGGAAAGTGAAATGGCTAGGAAATTGGAAAGGAATCGACGTGTTGTGAATCAAAAGGGATTTATAAATTGAAATTGGTTATTGGAACTATAGAAATATATTTTTATTCAGAAATTAAGTTTGTTTTAAAAGGGAAATTTTATTTATTTAACTATGAAATTTTAAACTAGTTAATATTGGGATATTTTAGAAAATGGATTATTCAAATATAAGCTCTTATTGAAAATAAATTCTAACTTTATTACAAGTTTTGTAAATTAATTAGTTTTTATTTAGGATGGATTGGAAAAAGAGTTATTAATGTTTTATTTAAAAGATGTTTGATGTTTTCAAATAATTATTAGGACATGTTTCAAAAATAAATTATTATTCTTTAAAATACTTATTATATATATATATTCTTGAAATGATTCAAATTATTTATTTTTTTATAAAACTCTCTCGAGATGTGAAAACGTATATGATTTTTAGAAGTTGTAATGGATAGACGAGATTATAAGTGAGTATAATCGACTTTGTAAAATGTAAAAGAGAATTAATATAAATTCTGGAAATGTAGGAGATAGGATAAGAAAACTCCTAAGTATTGATATTAGAAATGATTTCGGAAAAATGGATTATAATTTTCCTAAGTGGAAAAATGAAGGTTTTTGGAAATATTTAGAGACAAAGGATTTATATCGAGAGATTTTCTAAGTAATGGATTATAAATCGAAGTTGGAAATATTTCACTAAGTGTTGAAGTGGGGTACGGATGGAAATATCCTGTTATGGAAGTAAGTATTCAGAAATGTTTTCAAATATTGATAAATATGAAAGAGATTTGAATATATATATATTTATATCTCTTTGTAAAGATATTTGAAATGAATGTTTTAAAGGATTTTAAACAATGGCCTAGTGACTGCTTATGGATGTTATTTGATAGTTAAATAACCGACTATCAATATTGGCCAATTTCGTTAATCGTTTCGAAGAGATCGGGATCGGATTTTTAAAGGTGGGAACACCCAGGGTGATAACATATTCGATCTATCCAGGTTAGGGGTAGGCCGGTCTTGTGTAGTAGGGGATCCTGGCGAGGTTCTCGATACATTTTTCTAGAGGTGTACTGTGATGGGCGGTACCCCAGTAGCCCAGTCATTGTATAGGATCCATTCTCCAATACGAGCCTTTACGGTTTTGTTTGTAGAGCCTAGTATGCTGGAATTTAATTAATGTAACAGTTTCGGCTATTTGAATAAGTATATGTGCTTAGACACTATTATAATATCAGATGATTTTGATATAAAATGTTTTGGTTATCGTAAGGTAAAAACCCGTCGTGTTTATGTGTGACACGGTCTTACGAGATACCTTTGTTTTTCAAAGGATTTTGATAACGGTGATAATTCAAATTGAGTGTGTTTTCTCACGCTGGTTTTCCAAACTGACTCGGGTGTTATTTTGTTATAATACCCGGGTCGGACCGAGTATTACAAATTCAGGATAGGATGCTATGGAGCTCAGGAAACAAGCTAGATGACAAAGGCGTATCTCCATACTTAGTTTATATTTCCACTGTATGAGGACAAGTTACTATAACTGTCCAGATTGATATATGGATTGTTGTACTCTGATGATTGTAAGTATATAAACCGTTATAGATTCTTTTGTACAAAAATCTATTATTACATATTATATTTTGTTTCCGCTGCGATTGTGAGATTCTGTATTGTCGTTTATTTTCTTCTATCTCTTTCTTCTTCTTTACCCTAGTTATTCGCTCTTCGTACAATTTGGGTTGAACAAGGGTGAATTATTATCAACTCAAAGGGTACGGAATTGCGGGTCGCTACACTAAATAAATATCCCTTGGTGACAATATACATTTGTTGATATATGATATGTTCTTTTGGTGATTATTCGACTATTATGATGTTTTGATATGATTTTGATTATTTATCTATGTAAATTGTTGCACTATTAAATGATGATATTTTATAGTAATTAATTGTTGATTTGGGAAAATAATTAATTAATAGAAAATAAGTGAAGTTGTGTAATTTTGGTAAAATAGACAAATTAATTGAAAACGAGATTATTTAAAATTTTTGAGTGATATTTGTAAATATTAATAATTTAACAATTTATATTATAATTAACGTTAAAATTTTAATAAGGTTATAGTTATGAATTTCCAATGAAAACTATTTTAAAGAGAATTCTGGAGAATTTATTTTTATTTGTAAAGTAAGGTATGATTTGATGAATAATGATGTCGTTTTGAAAAACTGTATTATTTTCGGTGAATAACAGTATAATCATTTTATGGAGATTATAGAAAGATATTATTATTATATATATGAATAATTAAAATAAGAGAACTTGGAAATAGTAATAATAATAATAAAGTTGTGTTTTCAAAAGTATTTTTGTCTAAGTTATTACTATTTTGAAACAAATAATAATAAATGGAGTTTTCGATATCTAAAGTGCAATATTAATATTTTTGAGTTAAATGGTAATAAATTGATTTTGAAAAATAATAAATTAATTTAAGTAAATGTTATTATTTTGATGTAAAGTAATAATATTATGGTTTTTGAAAATAGTTGACTTAATTATTATTTTTGATTAAGTAATAGTGTTTTGGAGTATTTGAGGTCACAAATGTATAATAAAGGATTTTTAAAGTATACTATCGTTTTTGAGAGATTATTATTGTTTTGAGATAAAATAAACAGTGTTTTTTATAATAAAAAATACTGGGATGATTTTATACTTAAAAGGAAATTATATATGCAAATACATTTATTTGTTATATGACGACGAAATCACATTAGGACGAGTATGCAATGCTTTACAATATTACTACGTGGATGTCATGTAGTTAATTATTGTTTTTTTGTTGATTTGATTGTTGTTATGTTACGAATATTGAGTAGTTAGTGCACATTTGATGAGTTTTGATGTTTATGTTACTAATATAGTGTAGTTAGTACACCTTTGATGAGATTGATATTGTGTTACTAATATGGAGTATATAGTTTTCTAATTTATACTTGCATTTTTTTGTTGATGATATGTTACTAATAGTGGATGATTAGTTCACATTTCAGTATATTTGTTGTGGTTGATTTATTGGATGTTTGAAGTTTACATTGAGTATTATTGGATTTGTGTGATGTTTAATGGTTGTGTTATTGTTATTATGGTTACCCCATATTTATGACGATTAGCTGTGATGGCTGAGTAGAATATACTATTTTCCTTTTGTATTGGTCGCTTGGTTGTTATTGTTGTGTAATGTTATGTGCTAACAAATATTTGATGCATGAGAAGAGCATAAAACAGAACTATGTGATCCCGAAAGGGTATGTAGGTAGTCTTTTTCTATGCAATAGCCATAGGATCCCTTAGGTTGGGCTAGGGTGTGTAGAAATTAGCACAGTCCAAACATAGTTGAACAATTTTTTTCTTTCCATGCAATTGTAAAATTTGCAGATGGAATCAAAGAAGGGAAAAAGATATCTAAAAGCTGAAAACATTTACAGCTTGTTTACTTTGTTTATTCCCCGTGTGTTATAGTTGTATTGTTTATGAGTTAGATAACAATTGATGTGTATGAAGATGTGAATGCTTATTTAGTGAGTTGGGTTTTAGGTGACATTTGTTTATTTAAAATACTATATGTATACTGATGTTTAATTCCACTGAAAGGTTTTCCCCCTTTTTTGTTCATAGTTTTAGATTTTAATTTATATACCCAATGACTCGCTATATTAAATATTTGAGATTAGTGCACAAGCGTATATTGATGGCATCGTCGTTAATTTTAGACATTATAAATAGTCAGATGTCGCACTTCTTCCTAACTAGGGGTGGACAATAAGACCCAGTGTCACTCTCAACGCTTGATATCCCTACAGATGGACAAGTACTATGACTACATTTTGGGCAGTGGACCTTGTGGAGGAGGAATGTATTTGGAGGAGTTTGAACTCCCTGGAGTGTTCGAAACCCTATTCCATCCCACTATACTCTCTTCTTCTAGGTTATCGTGTGTACTACCGTAGTTTTAAGACCAAGAGATATTACACTCAGAAGATCGAATGCCATTTATAATCCCTCTAGTGTAGTGGCAACCCTTTTAATCTCAACATTTATTGAATCATAAAGGCGGAGGTCATATATCTGCCACTCACCCTTGACTCCTTGATTGGCCACCATTGAGCTTGCACCCATAGCCAGTCCTTGGTTAGCATCGGACGTGCTCATGCCTATCTCCAAGCACGCGTTGTCACCAACTCCCTCATCTCAAGCGAACACCATAGTTGCCTCCTACCCCTTCTTAGACTTAGTCGCCCTTACCATGTTCCTGAGCATGAGTCTAAGGTTTAGCAACCACACCCTATGTAGGTTGGCATTGGTCGAAATGATGGTCACGTTCCTGCAGTTGTCAAGTAGGCATAAATAATCTTAATCTGGCCATGAAGTAGGTTGTTCTTTACCCAAGTCCTCCAAAATTGCCACAGAGAAATATTAAACACATTAAAATAAGATATATATATATATAGGAATAAAATAACTTTGGAAAACTGACATGTGCTGAAACTTACTAGGGGTTCGAAACTCCTGAACAAGCAGATTAGGATTGATAACGGATGGCACAAAAAAGGAAAGATCTTGGTAGGTAGCTACCTTGTTCAAAGAGCGAAAGATAGGGGTCATGGTAACTCAGAGTTACAAATAATAATGCCAACCTTCACTAAAGCTAGCAAGCATGGGAAATTTTAACATGTCTCAAATGAATAGGGAAGATGGCTCTGGGTAGTCCAGGTCAACACAGATTATGTAAACATTAGCCAATAAACTATAGTTGTAGGGAGCAAGTTGGGCAGGCAAGTGGGCATTCAATAAGATGAACTAGAATGAAAAAAGAGACAAGGATAGTCCATACCTCATGTAAGGGAGCGTCCATTTAAAGTAGCCCAATGGGGGTCTGTTCGCCCTATCACCTCGTAATGGGTAGTGAGGGATGATGTTTGTACACCATGTCATGAGAAGGCCTCCAAAGTGTTCTTTGTCCTCCCTCAACTTAGAGGGGATGCCCTCAAAAAGGTGACCAAACACTTGGGTGCCATGGGTAGTCATTTTCTTTCCTTTCCCTTAATCATCTGTAAAATCAAGAATATGACCTAGTTACTAAACCACCCCATAGTAGGTTAAAGGAATACATTAGACTGAAGAGTAAGAATTCCCCCCACACAAGGGTGGTCGACCATGACTACCTCGCCTCTATGAGGCACCCCATAAGCATATGGTTAACCACCCCACACATCCCTAAGTCACTATTATACAGCCCAAACATTGAGGCCTGACTGTGTGGCCCACTTGCTTTTCTAAATAACATCTAATACGATTAAGGGCCTTGACCTAATATACTATCTGTTGTTTTCTTCCCTAGATATAAGGGGCGGTTCGATAATTTAACATAATTTCATGTTAACTCGATGTGAATACTCCATTTTGATTATAGTTAACTCATGGCATTATGATCCATCGAATGACTATAGTTGGGTGCAAGTTGAAGCATTAGGGGTGAAACACTATTTAATAGATAATTCGTCTCCTCGTTTGTATGAGGTTAGTATTACAGTCAACTTTACTCAACTCAAAGACAAAATATTAACTAAAGTAGAACGGTTGATGATAAATGTTATTATAGAACCAATGACTCTATTTATTAGCTGATTGAGTTGAATGTGGATAATGTTGGGATTTTGACTAGCACCTGACTACATGCATCCTAATGTGTATAGTGTTAACGAGAAGAACGTGTGTAAATTATTATCACCACTGGCACCACTTAAAATAATATAAAATAATGTTTTACTGACAAGATCTGTAAGTGATGAATTCAGTCAAACTGTCACACCACTACCTAAGGCGACATGTGAACATTATATTTGAATTGTTCAATAATTGTTGACTGAATTCATACCTCCGAGTCACGCAAATACATTTGTGAATTCTCCAAAAACCATATGATTTGATTATTTTATAAAGTGTATAAATTGATTAAGTTGATTAATATTTAAGAAATAGTAGTTATTAAGTTTATATTATGTTTGGGTATTGTAAATAAGTATTTGGATGTGTATATATAAGTTACATTTACATATATCAATATATGATATCGAAATACATTTGAATGGACTTTAAATGTCAATAATTATTTAATGGATTTTGTTATTAATTTATCCATAGATGGACAATGCATCGTCGACCATAGGGAAAGGGAAATTATCTAGATATTAGATCTAGAGTTAATTGAGAATTAAAAGAGTAAGTTTTAAAGAGAGAATAAGAAAGGTTTTTATCCTCTCTATAAAACAAATCCTCACATTTATTTTCTTCAACATGGCCTATTTTATTATTTTCACCTAAAATTAAATCTAATAAAATTAAACAAGGATGTTCATTCGACTGTACCAAGATCGGGTGGTGAATCATATGTTATAGGAGACAATTTGCAAACCAAAGTGTTATAAGGGACAAGATCATTTCAAGTTCAAATTCTATTTTATATTATTCATTCTTGATGTTCGACGTTGACTCAAATTCATGTTTGTGTAAATATTCTATTGCCGCTTATTAGAATAATTAAAAATTATTTATGTATTATCATTATAAAACATGAAACTAATTCTATATAAATATTTAAAAGAAATAGATGACCGATTTATGTTTGTTATGATTATAATAAAATATGTATATACATATGTATATTCCATAAATTTGATTAATTAAAAATAATGAATTTTATATCCAAATATTTGAATTTTTCATAAGCATCTTTGTGTCGTCGAAACAATGAAACATCTTGAATCATATCATTTTGTTACGTTAGGTCTGATTTTAAACAAAATAATTTTATGTTTTCATTGTTCAACCAAATATATTTGAAATTTAAATTTTGATTAATTTTTAAGTATATTACACACACGCGCACACGCGCGTGCATATATATATATATATATATATATATATATATTTATAAACCATTTTGATTAATCAATTCTTATTGTAATCTTAATTATGATGATGTTTTAATTGTTATTTTGTTTATCTGTATTTATGTGTCACTTCATATCCCAAATTTCAGTGCTAAAATTTGATTATGGATAATTCTATAATTACATTTACTTTAGAGATTATATCCTGATTTAAATGGAAACTTATAAAAGAGAAAGATGGAATTATTAAAATATATTCTTTTAATTTTAACACCAAGCCCCACGATGTTTGTATATATTTTCTTTTAACTATATAGATTTGTTGCAAAAACACACACACAAGTGGCAATACATACATACATATATATGAGAGAGCGTGTGTGTCTAGACTATATATATAGTACTATTGATATGTGTATACATTAATATAGTATAGTTAAACATATGTATATACTTAGGCATTCATATTTCTGATATGCATGATAATTTGTCACATGTAAATCTAAGTACAATATATATGTATATACAATGGATATAAATCCCAATATCCATATGTATACATATAATATTATACACATGCTTGTATACCTTTATATTACCATGTGAACTTATGAACATGTATATGACGTTTTTAAGTAACCATTCAATCAAATTAATTATTATGATTGATCAAAGAAATACAAAACAATTTTTAACAAAATACGACTTTATATAATAAATAGATTAGATTTAAATCTAGTTAATAAACTTCTATGCCCATTATGACCCAAATAGGGATTTTTTTTGAAATTTACTCATTTCACTCATTGCAAAACAAATCTTGTTCCTTCAATGGTATTGGAGACCATATAGCATATACTGTCTATTAGCTAGCATTATGGGCTAACTGATAAACTTTTCTATCCGATGTGTGTCGAGAATAGTAGTGTCTAGGCTTGGAGTTAAATAATCAAACATCTTCCCCTCACTAGCTATTAACCGACCTAATGGGTGGAATAAGTCAAAAGGTTGGCCCAGATGTAAGGCCTAAATTGATTTTGGACCTTAATTTAATTTTCAAATTAAGATTTGAAAAATTAAAATATATTTTAATTTTAAATGTTAAGTTTAAAACATAAACGGAAATTTTGTAAATGCTATAAAATAAATTTGAAATATCTCAAAATTGTTTTGAGAAACTATAATGACTCGACTTTTCGACCCTCGAACGTCGACACTAAATACATCCACAGTATTCATGTGCCGAGCACCCAAATGTTAGAAAGACATAAAGTTAGGATAAAATTAAAAAATAATAGAATAAAACAAGAAAGGAAGAACAAAACATCAGAATCTCACAACGGAACGGTAATATATAATATCAAAGGAACAGTACAAAGGGTTATTCTAAATAGAGAAATATCAAAGTTACTAAAACCTAAGTACTATCATCAGGCTGGACAATTATAACAACCCGTCCTTACATACGCTGATGTATATAATACAGAAATGTAGCAGAAATAAGAATACTACGAAAGATAATCATCCATCTCTTCTCCATAAGCTCCAAGCGTCCAAAGCTAAATCTAGGAACATATGTGAGGCTGATACGAGCATTATAAGAAAATAACACCCGAATCAGTTTGGTAAACCAGTGTGAAAAACTCAAGAAATATGCAACAGGTAATAGTAAACATTGAGACCATACGATTGCTATATGGTTTTACCTTAAAGAAACCAATTATTCATTAAAATTTAACATATACTGATATAATAGATAATGTCTAGAGCGTAGCACATAAATCATATCAAATAGTTGTCGTACGAACGCCACAATAATAATAGATATATAATTGATACCGCTAAGATGCGTTCGCATAATGGATTTTTCATGGAGATCTCCTTAGATCTAGCCGTATCCAAACTCCTGCACAAGGATCAGAGATGTCCTTCCAAGCAATATACATCTCTAAGGAATGTACTATAGGAAATGCATAACTGGCCCATGCCCAGACAATCGTGGTTCCAAACGCATCACTCCTGCATGCATTTCCATAAGTAATACTAGATGGAGTCACCTACACCCTTGGGATTACTAAAATGCCACACTCCCTTTGGCTATGAATCCTATCTCTGGTTATAGTCATTTTCAATGTCGATGCTATGTTCAGCATCTCTCACTCGAGTCTTCATCACTCAAACAGAGCACGAATCTCTAAATGAATTCCCACATCTCGAACAGATCACGAATCATGACATAGATTCGAGCATCTCGAACAGATCTCGAACCTCCATATAGGTTCCTCGCATAAGTCTTCCAACGAATGCTTATGCTATCCTCTCTCTTGGAATACTCCTTAAGATAGATAGTCCCACACGATAACATCATTTGAAATGTTAAAGCTGACCTCTCCCTTAGACTTTACCATAGGATTGATAGTTCAAATCTATAACATTCCACTTCACAACCTCTTCCAGAACATAGAACACATATTCTATTTTTGAAGTAGTATTCGACAAGTAAAACATTTACCAATCCTGGTATTTTCAAAACTAGTTCGTTGAATTTCTGACTAACTCAATTCTAGTTCTTTTAAAAGTAAATAAAACCTAGAGATGGTTTATACCGGCACTCCTCCCTGAGGATTCTCATTGATATGAAATCACGAAGCCTTTCGTTAACTTCTTAAGTCAATATTTAGCCAAGTTCGATAATCGACTAATTGATTATCTAGTTAAAATAATTACTTATACAAATCACGATTCGTACGCTTTTCTCATTTCCGGCATTACAACTCAACTATTCCTCATTCAAGAGTGAAGCCAGGTAAGTTTAAGCACCGGTTACTGTGATAACCCTGATTTTTGTGAGCAATTTCATGATTTAAATTAGTTTGTGTTTGTTTAAAAATTGCATTGAGAAAGATAGGAATGGAAACTGATTGCAAATGTATGGTTTAAACATGTACATGTGAACAAGATAGTGCACACACATGCACACATTTTTCTGTATAAAGAAATAGGCAGAAATCAATTTATAAATTAGAATAAATAATTTAGAAATACATATGTATGAAGATATGATTATGTCTTTAATAAGTTTGGCACAAAGAAAATAAATAGGCAGGAATAAATACATGCAAGAAAAATAGTTAGGTACTTAAAATTATTTAAAGAAAGGAAATAAGGATTTAGGCAAAATAGGCATACATATATTATATATGTGCACAAGCAAACACTTGCTGGAAGAAAACAAAAATTGCATGGAAATGGCATGAACCTTAAGCAAGCACTTTATCCATTTCCAGCAATTCTTTTATTTTGGAAAATAGGAATCATGCATATAACATGACCGGGGTGAGATTAAAGAGATAAGGATTATTGCTGAAAATAGAAACAAGGACCACATACCCTTTTTCTCTTGAATCAAATAAGAGGCAGATCATGTTTTATATAGGGTAAAAATGACATTGGGTAATTTTGTTAAACCCAGTAGCAGCCAGGGTTTTGTATAAGGAGGCTTGGTGTAGTGAGACCTTTCACATTTACTCTTCATCATTTCATAAGCCAGAGAAAAATAAGGAGCACCGGCCATTAGAATTAGAAGGAGGAAGAAGACTAAAAGGGTTCAAAAAGCTTAGGAAAAAGAAGGATTAAGGTGAGTAACCTCACTGGAAACTTTGGCAATAAGTCCTAAATATTGAGGCAGCCTAATTAAATTTATATTTCACTTTTTCAAGCTATGTTCATTTTATGATTTGATAACTTTGGCTTGCCAATGATCTGCTCAAGTGTAAAACCCTTTATAGTGACATTATACAGTATAAAAGAGTCATGGATTTCATGTTTGAATATGGTTATCTGTGTTGTGGTTTAACTTTGAGATGAAGTAGATTTTATGGGTTTTCTTTATACATTTATTTACTTAAAAAAAACCATGATTGATGTTGTAGATATATGGTCTAAAAATGAAAGGAAATGTGGGGCTGCAACATTGTGTTGTTGCTTATGTCTCACATCAACTAAAATATAGACTAATGTAGAAGTGCAATGTTATACATGTGTTGAGCTTCTATGTTTTATGAACTCTCCAAATCAAAGCATATACTTATGGTTTAGCCAGATCTTAAAGAGTAACAAAGGTCTGATTGAACCAGAGGTAAAAGGAGATAACCAGAAAACTATCTATGACCATATGTTTGTAACTTGATCCATTGAAACCCATAGACAAAATAATATGCTTAGAAATCACATCTGTTTGCATGATTAAATGCTTGCTTATGAGAACATGACTTACCAATCTCTGGATGAATACATGTTGGCTGAATGTTTATTTCTCTGATTGAAATATGATATGCAGAAGGGATTAGCATAGGAATGAAAAAGGGAAAGTAACACTTAGTAATTTAACTAAGGACTTTTGGATCTTAGGGCTACGAAATATGGCTTGGCAAGGTGAACATTGCAAGCTCACACATGGTATGCTTATACCCAGGGGCCTGAGTGTGCTGGGTTAACAGTGATATGTCCCAGGCAGTGTGTGGTTTAACAAGAGAAAGTAGCTAAAGACCATAATATACTTGATAGTGAACAATAGAAATAGGTTCATGAAAGGGCTTGGGTAAAATCCCTGATGGCCAGTAATCTGATAGAAAAGGCTTGATGATTGAATTGATGAATGTGTTGATTGGTTTATGATGTTTTATGGATGGATCCTATGATTGTTATCACTGAACTGCACCATTGAATCATGTATAATTTGTTGTGCACTACTGTATATGCACATGTATCACAGGGACATGCACACGAGTGGTATTGAGTTCCTTTATCAATTTTGAAGTTATTTGAATATGAATAAGTGTCATATAAATCATGTTTTCAGTTAGATTACTCATACCAGACTTTAGTCTGACCCTTGTGTGTTTTATGCACCATTGGGTGTCTCATGTATATATATGGGGCAGTTCATGGTGATTTTGCAGGAAAGTAGGAATTCCTTTGATCAGGCTTTGGATGTTTAGCTGCTTAAGGAATTGGATGATATATTTAAAGATTTGCTGAAGTCAAAATAGATGTTTATGTTGAATTATGTTAAGCTATTTTGTTTAAATTTGCTTAGAAAACCAATGTATGGTTAGAACTACTGTTTTACAAGTGTTGAGCCTATATGTGTATCAGCTGAAACTTATGTGTTTTGTTTTGCAAAATGTTTTGCTAAGAAATGGAATTTTAAGCTTTAAGAACAGTTAGTTTATAATGGTAGAAAATCTGAGATTAAAAGGATTTATGGATTGAATGTACAATCAAGTATTTGACATAGGAAAATCCATGTTTAAAGTTGATATAAAATCTGGCAAAAAAGGTTTTGAGTTGCTTTGAAAAGAAAACAAAATGACATGTATTTTGCTTAAGAATAAGAGCAAGTTGAATATGGCTAACATGTCCATTTTGTTGAGCCTGGGTTAAGCCAACACTCAAGCTCAATTTGCAGTAAAGTTTTACAACCCAAATGTGTGGTAGACTCAGTCATTTTTGCTAACAAGAAGAAGAAAAAAATTAAGCACTTAAATCTTCCTCTGACACACACATGCACAGGAACATGCACACACATGCACATGCAAGAGCACAGTTTATGCTGTAACAAAATTATGGGAATACATGCAAAATGCTAAGTCTTGAGACATGAAACCAATAGTTATGCAATAATCTAAGTATGCTTGGAAAACCTGTTTTTTTTTAAAACACTATTGCTATGTAGAAATTATTTCTTCAATGATTCCCAAACAGATTTCTACTTCCAAACTTTTGTACTCTGATTCAAGTAGAAAGTAACTTATATATCTTCACATATGTAAGTTTAAGATGATTTGAGCAAACCAATATTTTTATATTGGCATAAAGATCCTGGATAGAAGAAAATTAGAATGTAATATTTTCTTGATTAAATGACCACTGTATATATATATATATATGTAAAAAAAACTTTAGGAACATAAGGTGGGTCATTTCATTTGGTATCAGAGCTATGTTGTTAAATAACATAGCAAAATTTTGTATGAACTTGTTTGCATTGGATGTATGGAGGTGTTGACTGCCTTGGATGCTTTGTTTTGTTGAGTACTTATACTACTAATATCTATCATAACTGAATAGGGATAGATTGAAATGAATTAATCTATAGAGTGTCAGGCAAAATGGACTAACCTAAGTGTTATATCCATAGAGCTATGGTAGGACCCAGACATCAAAATGTAGGAACAAGTGGACCACCCATGGTGAATGTGCAAGAATTCATGAGAGCCATAAGGGATGGAGTAGGCAATAGGCAGGAAAATCCACATGAGGAGCTTTCCAAACTACTCAAGACTTTTACCAACCTTGGAGGCAAAACTTTTGATGGCACAGAAGGAGTTATGGGAGTTCAAAATTGGCTCAAGATTTTGGAAAGAATCTTTGCAGACATGCAAGTTAAAGACCAAAGGAAGAGGCAAATTACATTCAGGCAATTTAGAGGAGCAGCTTTGGATTGGTGGGAGGTTATCATAGCTGGAAGACCTGAAGGAGAAGTGACATGGGATCAATTTAAAGCAATGCTGGAAGGTAGGTTTGTCCCTGCATCAGCCAAGGAGTCTTTGCTAGAGGAATTCATCAAATTAAGGCAAGGGACTATGAATGTCACTGAGTACACTCAGAGGTTTGAATCATTGGCAAAGTATGGTGCAGTACTCATCACCACTGAGGAGGCTAAGAATGGCAGATATATTCAAGGGCTAAACCCTAGCCTTAGTAGAGCCATGCTACCATACAAGGATAGGACTTTTGATCAAGTTTTGGACTTGACTTTGAGCATTGAACAACATGATAAGGCTAGAGAGAATTTCAGGGCATTCCAGAATAGCCAAAACAAGAAAGGAAAGGGCAAATTTCACCCTTATGATAAGAAGAAAGTAGACACAGCTTCCACCAAGAAACCAGAAGAAGCCAGTGCTGCTGAAATTAAGAAGAAGATTACTTGTTATAACTATGGCCAAGAGGGGTATATGAAGAATAGGTGCACAAATGTTAGGCCAACATCCTTCAAATGTCACCATTGTGGGAAGGAAGGTCACATAAAGAGGAATTGTCCAGATTTTAAGCAAGGAAAATTAGGAGCTTTGGAAGGAAAAGGCAAGGCAACCGAGGGATCAAATGTTGAGAATCATGGCCAAGTTGAAGGTACTTTGTTTATTCACTCAATACCTTTTGCAGTAGTGAATGATACTGGGGCTACATACTCATTGATCTCCCATGATATTGCACAACAATTAAAATTGAATTGTATGATTGTTGATAAGCCACTGTTTATTAGAAGCCCTATAGGTAGCTCATGTGTTCTGGGTATGATGTGTATGCAACTGGGGTTAGATATAGGGGGACATGTGTTTAACTCAGACCTATATGTGTTGCAATATCCGGGCATACGGGTTATTCTAGGAGTTGATTGGTTGAGTAAATATAAGGCTATCATAAATATGGAGACATCCACCATATCATTGAAAATTTCTGATGGACAAAGGGTAGTTGTTCTTTGTGAGGCAGACAAGAATAGAAATATAGCCAACCTTTTTGCATTGTCTAGTGAAAAACCCATGCCTGCATTAGAAGAAATCCCCATAGTGAATCGATATATTGATGTGTTTGGTGAAGTTAGGGGAGTTCCAAACCACATACCGGTTGAGTTTTCAATCAGAATAATTCCAGGAGCTAGCCCAGTGGTTAAAAGACCAACCAGAATGGGGCCTAAGGAGTTGATAGAATTGAAAAAGCAATTGGTTGAATTATAAGAAAGAGGTTTTATTAGACCCAGTAGCTCATCATGGGGAGCACCAGTAGTCTTTGTTAAGAAACAAGATGGATCCCTTAGGTTATGTATTGACTATATGGAATTAAATAAAGTCACAATTAGAAATAAATATCCTTTACCAAGAATTGATGATCTCTTTGATCAATTGAGTGGTGCAAAAATATTTTCTAGGCTTGATTTAGCTTCAGGCTTTCATCAGGTGAAAGTAGAAGAGGAAAGCATTAAGTATACAGCCTTTAACACAAGATATGGACTTTATGAATTTTTAGTAATGCCATTTGGCTTGACAAATGCTCCTTCCTATTTTGTTGATTTGATGAATAGGATTTTTAGAGAATACTTGGATAAATTTGTATTGATATTTATTGATGACATACTAATTTATTCTAAGTCAACTAGAGAGCATGAAAATCATTTGCATATGGTATTTGAGAAATTGAGGCAGGAAGACTTGAAAGCAAAGTTTTCAAAATGCACTTTTTGGCAAAATGAAGTGAATTTTCTAGGTCACATTATATTAGAAAAAGGAATATCTGTGGATCCCAATAAGGTCATTACAGTGCAAGCTTGGAAAAGGCCTACCAATGTCACTGAGGTCAGATCATTCATGGGAATGGCTGGTTACTATAGAAGGTTTATAAAAGATTTTGCAAAAATTTCAATCCCATTAACCAGATTGACTAGGAAAAATCAAGCGTTTACTTGGACTAAAGAGTGTGAGAAAGCCTTTGGGAAATTAAAGGAAGCACTAGTGCAAGCTCCAATCCTCAAAGTACCTGAAGGGAATGAAAACTTGGTGGTGTATACTGATGCAAGTGGACAAGGGCTTGGGGCAGTATTGATGCAACAACATCAAGTGATAGCTTATGCTTCTAGGCAATTGAAACCAAGTGAGGTAAGATATGCTACTCATGATCTTGAATTAGCTGCTATAGTGTATGCTCTTAAGCTATGGAGACACTACTTGTTAGGGGCAAGGTTTGAAGTTTACACAGACCATAAGTCACTTAAATATTTATTTTCACAAAGAGAATTGAATAAGAGGCAGCAAAGGTGGATTGAACTCCTAGCCTCATATGACTTTGAAATATTATATACCCCTGGTAAGGCTAATAAAGTAGCAGATGCCCTAAGTAGACAACATGCTAAAGTGGCTAGATTAATGATAGAAGAGTTTAACACTTTATCATTGTTAACTGATTTTGAGATAGAAAGTGATAATGTAGAAAACTTGAGCCTATGCAGTGAGCATGTAGAAATGGGAAAGTTAAGCTTTATCACTCTGGAGTCAGAATTGAAAAACAAAGTTGTAAAGTTACAAGACCAAGATCCATTTTTATTTGAAAAGAAAACTCAGATATTAAATGGTGAAGCAGTGGAAGGTTTTCAGTTGAATGATCAAGGCCATTTGAAGAAAGGAAAAAGAATATGTGTTCCAACAATTGATGAGTTGAAGCAAGAAATCTTGGATGCTTACCACAAAAGCAAATACACTATACACCCAAGAAGCACAAGGATGTATCACAACCTCAAGAGGGATTATTGGTGGAGGGGTATGAAGAGTGCAGTGGTAACCTATGTATCTAAATGTATGGTTTGCCAACAAGTGAAGGCTGAGTATCAAAACCCTCAAGGATGCTTCAACCTTTGCAAATACCACAGTGGAAATGGGAGGATATATCAATGGATTTCATTAATGGTTTGCCTAGAACTAGGAGGGGAAATGATAGCATTTGGGTAGTGGTTGATAGGTTAACCAAGTCAGCCCACTTTATACCAGTAAAGTCAGAGAGAAATGCATGTACACTAGCCCAGTTGTTTATCAAGGAAGTGGTTAGACTACATGGTATACCAAAGACTATAGTAAGTGATAGAGATACCATCTTCACTTCAAAATTTTGGCAGAGTTTTCACAAGGCAATGGGGACTAATTTATGCTTGAGCACAACATACCATCCCCAATCTGATGGTCAAACAGAAATTGTGAACAAATTGCTTGAAGACATGTTAAGATCTTGTGTATTGGATTGGGGAGGAAGTTGGAAGGATCATATCTTTTAGCTGAATTTGCATACAACAATAGCCATCATAGTAGCATAGGCATGGCACCCTCTGAAGCTCTCTATGGGAGACCATGTTTATCACCCTTAAGTTGGTTTGAATCTGGGGAAAAAGTGGTCTTAGGGCCAGAGAGTGTGAAGGAAACTTCAGAGAAAATAGCTTTGATCAGAAAAAGAATTGCTTCTGCCCAAGATAGGCAAAAGAAATATGCAGATCAAAGAAGGAAGGTAGTACAATATGGTGTTGGGGATTATGTATTTATCAAAATATCACCCATGAAGAAGGTTCTAAGGTTTGGGAAACAAGGAAAGTTGATTCCTAGGTACATAGGGCCATATAAAATTCTAGAGAGAATAGGAACTATAGCCTATAAGCTGGAGTTGCCAGAAGAAATGAGAGCAATGCATGATGTTTTTCATGTGTCTCAACTAAGAAGGTGGGTTCATGATAAGGAGGAAATCCTAGAATCGCCTAAGGATGTGCAGATTGACCCCAGGATGATCTATGAAAAGGAGCCAATGGGCATAGTTGCTAGAGAGATCAAGAAATTGAGAAACAAAGAAATTAAATTAGTAAAAGTGCAATGGAGTCTTGACCCAAATGATTGCACATGGGAAGTGGAGGATAAAATCAGAAATGATTATCCACAACTGTTTGATTGAATGAAAGGTAAATTTATATATACTGATGAATGTTTTGATTGAATATGCATTGTGATTTTTGTTTTAATATGCATAGAGTTTAATCAAGTGATTGGCTTGAGAATGGTTTGAGATCAGAAAAGTTAATTTTCTGGATTGATGATACTTAAGTTAAGTATGAGAGAATTGTGGGACACAATTCCTAAAAGGAGGGGTATATGTGATAACCCTAATTTTTGTAAGCAATTTCATGATTTAAATTAGTTTGTGTTTGTTTAAAAATTGCATTGAGAAAGATAGGAATGGAAACTGATTGCAAATGTATGGTTTAAACATGTACATGTGCACAAGATAGTGCACACACATGCACACATTTTTCTGTATAAAGAAATAGGCAGAAATCAATTTATAAATTAGAATAAATAATTTAGAAATACATATGTATGAAGATATGATTATGTCTTTAATAAGTTTGGCACAAAGAAAATAAATAGGCAGGAATAAATACATGCAAGAAAAATAGTTAGGTACTTAAAATTATTTAAAGAAAGGAAATAAGGATTTAGGAAAAATAGGCATACATATATTATATATGTGCACAAGAAAACACTTGCTGGAAGAAAACAAAAATTGCATGGAAATGACATGAACCCTTAAGCAAGCACTTTATCCATTTCCAGCAATTCTTTTATTTTGGAAAATAGGAATCATGCATATAACATGACCGGGGTGAGATTAAAGAGATAAGGATTATTTCTGAAAATAGAAACAAGGACCACATACCCTTTTTCTCTTGAATCAAATGAGAGGCAGATCATGTTTTATATAGGGTAAAAATGACATTGGGTAATTTTTTTAAACCCTAGTAGCAGCCAGGGTTTTGTATAAGGAGGCTTGGTGTAGTGAGACCTTTCACATTTACTCTTCATCATTTCATAAGCCAGAGAAAAATAAGGAGCACCAGCCATTAGAATTAGAAGGAGGAAGAAGACTAAAAGGGTTCAAAAAGCTTAGGAAAAAGAAGGATTAAGGTGAGTAACCTCACTGGAAACTTTGGCAATAAGTCCTGAATATTAAGGCAGCCTAATTATATTTATATTTCACTTTTGCAAGCTATGTTCATTTTATGATTTGATAACTTTGGCTTGCCAATGATCTGCTCAAGTGTAAAACCCTTTATAGTGACATTATACAGTATAAAAGAGTCATGGATTTCATGTTTGAATATGGTTATCTGTGTTGTGGTTTAACTTTGAGATGAAGTAGATTTAATGGGTTTTCTTTATACATTATTTACTTAAAAAAAACCAGGATTGATGTTGTAGATATATGGTCTAAAAATGAAATGAAATGTGGGGCTGCAACATTGTGTTGTTGCTTATGTCTCACATCAACTAAAATATAGATAAATGTAGAAGTGCAATGTTATACATGTGCTGAGCTTCTATGTTTTATGAACTCTCCAAATCAAAGCATATACTTATGGTTTAGCCAGATCTTAAAGAGTAACAAAGGTCTGATTGAACCAGAGGTAAAAGGAGATAACCAGAAAACTATCTATGACCATATGTTTGTAACTTGATCCATTGAAACCCATAGACAAAATAATATGCTTAGAAATCACATCTGTTTGCATGATTAAATGCTTGCTTATGAGAACATGACTTACCAATCTCTGGATGAATACATGTTGGCTGAATGTTTATTTCTCTGATTGAAATATGATATGCAGAAGGGATTAGCATAGGAATGAAAAAGGGAAAGTAACACTTAGTAATTTAACTAAGGACTTTTGGATCTTAGGGCTACGAAATATGGCTTGGCAAGGTGAACATTGCAAGCTCACACATGGTATGCTTATACCCGGGGGCCTGAGTGTGCTGGGTTAACAGTGATATGTCCCAGGCAGTGTGTGGTTTAACAAGAGAAAGTAGCTAAAGACCATAATATACTTGATAGTGAACAATAGAAATAGGTTCATGAAAGGGCTTGGGTAAAATCCATGATGGCCAGTAATCTGATAGAAAAGGCTTGATGATTGAATTGATGAATGTGTTGATTGGTTTATGATGTTTTATGGATGGATCCTATGATTGTTATCACTGAACTACACCATTGAATCATGTATAATTTGTTGTGCACTACTGTATATGCACATGTATCACAGGGACATGCACAAGAGTGGTATTGAGTTCCTTTATCAATTTTGAAGTTATTTGAATATGAATAAGTGTCATATAAATCATGTTTTCAGTTAGATTACTCATACCAGACTTTAGTCTGACCCTTGTGTGTTTTATGCACCATTGGGTGTCTCATGTATATATATGGGGCAGTTCATGGTGATTTTGCAGGAAAGTAGGAATTCCTTTGATCAGGCTTTAGATGTTTAGCTGCTTAAGGAATTGGATGATATATTTAAAGATTTGCTGAAGTCAAAATAAATGTTTATGCTGAATTATGTTAAGCTATTTTGTTTAAATTTGCTTAGAAAACTAATGTATGGTTAGAACTACTATTTTACAAGTGTTGAGCCTATATGTGTATCAGCTGAAACTTATGTGTTTTGTTTTGCAAAATGTTTTGCTAAGAAATGGAATTTTAAGCTTTAAGAACAGTTAGTTTATAATGGTAGAAAATATGAGATTAAAAGGATTTATGGATTGAATGTACAATCAAGTATTTGACATAGGAAAATCCATGTTTAAAGTTGATATAAAATCTAGCAGAAAAGGTTTTGAGTTGCTTTGAAAAGAAAACAAAATGACATGTATTTTTCTTAAAAATAAGAGCAAGTTGAATATGGCTAACATGACCATTTTGTTGAGCCTGGGTTAAGCCAGCACTCAAGCTCAATTTTCAGTAAAGTTTTACAACCCAAATGTGTGGTAGACTCAGTCATTTTTGCTAACAAGAAGAAGAAAAAAATTAAGCACTTAAATCTTCCTCTGACACACACATGCACAGGAACATGCACACACATGCACATGCAAGAGCACAGTTTATGCTGTAACAAAATTATGGGAATACATGCAAAATGCTAAGTCTTGAGACATGAAACCAATAGTTATGCAATAATCTAAGTATGCTTGGAAAACCTGTTTTTTTTAAAACACTATTGCTATGTAGAAATTATTTCTTCAATGATTCCCAAACAGATTTCTACTTCCAAACTTTTGTACTCTGATTCAAGTAGAAAGTAACTTATATATCTTCACATATGTAAGTTTAAGATGATTTGAGCAAACCAATATTTTTATATTGGCATAAAGATCCTGGATAGAAGAAAATTAGAATGTAATATTTTCTTGATTAAATGACCACTGTATATATATATGTAAAAAAAAACTTTAGGAACAGAAGGTGGGTCATTTCAGTTACATAAATCCTTGCCTAGACACTTCATTCTTGAATCTCACAAATAGATAAGTCTACCTTGTCGGCTTTTAGTGTTAAGTATAGTATTATGATTCCATAAACAATAAGAAATCAACACGATTAACACATTTTCAACATTTTCCGACTTAATATTTCTTGGTAGAGAGGAAAACCCTATAGGTTAAAGCTCTATTTCTCCATCCCTACTTGACATCAGTCTTCTCTCACAAATAGATAACCCTTATTTCGTCGGCTTTTACTATTAAGCATGGTTAATTTTCAAAGAAGCAATTAAACAATCAACCATTTGGCCACTTAGAAATTCTAGCCCCATTTTGAAAACATTTGAATATACTTTTAAAATACATAAAAATAGTTATAATAGGTTTTAAAACATTTATCCAAAACATTACTTGAAAATAACAACTTTACAATTTTCCTTAAAACTTGATAACAACATGTTTTCAACAAAATATATCTTCTTTGAAAATTCATAATTAATTCTTAAAAATTCATAATATCTCAAAATACTTTTTAAATACTCTAATAATAGTTAGTAAACACTTGTAAAAAGAATGAAACAAAATACTTAAATTTAAATATTTTTTCAAACCTTTTAAAGCCTAAAATCAAGACTAAACGGGGTAGTTTTGCACTAGTGATGTTTTGGCCACTTTTCGAGATATTACTTAACTTTTTACTATTCAAGATTTTAATATCAACAAACATACATATAAAACATTATATATATGATGATAAACCCCTAAGGATCTCTCTACAAAGTTCCATAAACATTGCAACAAATAAGGCAATTCACAACTGCATCTATAGCGAGTATCGCTATTAGTGCACTTTCATCTGAGTCCAATCTAAACCAAAGTCCATTTAAAACCTATATGCTTTGTTCAAGGTCTTTTCATAAGTCATACAAGTCCATTCAAGTCCATTCCAAGTACGTTCAAGTCCATATACATGGATCACATATGCCACTTACTTTTAAAGTAAGAATTCAAAATCAATGTTTTAACATAAGTTAACAACAATTCAAACAACTTAAACACAATCAAACACAAACATATATGTGTTATATTTTCATTAAAAGTTAGGTGTTTAACTCACCTTTAACCTCACAATAACCAAGATCCAAGCCAACCAAGCCCAAACCCAACCTTTCAACCACTCCCTTCTTCCTCCTTCTCCTTGTTTCACCTTGCTTTTTCCTCCATTTCCCATATATAGCTCACAGTCAAATCTTCCTATAGCAATTTGGCTTTGCTTCTTCAACTTTTGGCATGGTGAAAGGTTTTCTGATATTATACTAAGCCTTGGGGCAAAGTCTGAAGTGATTTGGAGTTGATTTGCAACTCTTGCAATTTAGAACATAAGAGAGAAAGAAGAAGAGAACCCATTAGTAAAGCTTGGATTTGTATTTGTGAATTTGTGAATCATACTAAGGGTATGCCCTCTCTTATAAGGTTTGTCTAAGAGGTCATTACCACCTTCTACCTTCCATGGAAGGTCATAAAGAAGCCTCCTTATCACATTTACCTTTATGTCACTTCTCATTTATGCTAATTACGATTATACCCTCACCACGATAATATCTCTTATCCATTAGAACATTTTAGAACCTTCCAAGCCCAATGAAGAGGTGTGTGTTTTAATTAGTTGCTAATGTGTTCATTTGATCATTGATCAAGTGCACAAGAGTTCGAAAAACTTATATCATAGAAAAGTTATTTACCGATAAACCGATTTTCGGTCACATTATCGATATTTTTTCAAAGATATATTTTTGTAAACATTTTTCCAAAACAAGTTTACCATCATTACTTATTATTTAAAAAGGGGTTAAAAAGCTCATTAAATCATTTTGATAACATTTAATCCAAGATTCAAATATTTTAAATACGAAGTGTCCGAAATTCCGGGTTGTTACATAAACTAATTTAATATTTTTCAAAATTTATAGATATTAAATTAATTTGATTAATTAAAAATTAATTAATTAAAATATATATACATACATACATATATATGTAACTATAAAGGTTACAATTAAAAATTTATTTTATATTATTTAAGTTAATTTAAAATAAAATTTTCAAAATTTATTAAATTATCCATTTAAATGTTTAATTAAATAAATGCTATATTTGACTAGTAATTAATTAATTTATATTAAATTTGTTATATATATTATAACTATAGCAGTTAAAGTTGAATATTCTTCTTAAATAGTTTATGATGAATAAAATAAAATAAAATTCAATCAGTTAATTGTTTTCCAGCTTTATGAAAAGACATATCCGGACGAATCAGAATAGTCAAGTGGTCAGATAGCAAACCAGAGATCCAAAATGATAACACCAAAATTTTAATTAAAGGTTAAAGATACAACCACAAACTTGTCAGATGCTTGGGAAACTTATCTACTTTATAAATTAACAAAGTGGCAAAGGGAAAAGACAAAATAAAACAACAAGTTCTCAGATGGTACCGATCTGAAGCTCTCAGATCGATATTGATCCTTGAACCAATCCATTGTGGAATCCACTTTAAGCTGCTTGAAGACAAGGATATGTTCAGAGGCAAGACAACCCAAGGCTATGGGTCACCATCGATCCATGGTAGCAACGTCATAGACTAAAGCTTAAAAACATAGTGATCCAACTCTATAGATCGCCACCGATCCAAGGAAATGGTTCAGAATCAAGCCCCAATCCAAGCCAGGTAAATTCCAAAGGCAGACGTGAATCATCAAGAAACTTTGAGGGATCAATAAAAGCAGTGACACAAGATCATAGATTGACATCGAACCAAGCCGTTCAACTCGGTATCGAACCAAGATTCCAGTTGCTGATTTGGTCACGATCTCTTCAGGTAACCTTCTTCAAGACATGGAGGACATGGGGAGAAGGTAGTGGAGATATATCCCTTGATCTTTGTCTATAAATAGGAGATGAGAGACACTATTTTGAGTTTCTTTTTTCTGCATTCTAAACATATATACCGTTACCGTAATTTTTTGGATCATCACCGATCCATAAACCATTGATCCATAAGACCTCCTTTGTAAAAACTTTTATAGAATCATTAACAAAGCTTAAGTGGATGTAGGCCAGTATTTAGCCGAACAACTATAAATTGTTGTGTGTTGTTCTTATTCGTTTTCATTTAATTTCTTCATTTTATTCTCTTCTACAAATTTCTACGGTGTTTGTGCTAACTTTTGGCATAAACATTTTGCTGCATTCATTAAGATCATTTCAATCTCTTACTATTTGGATCAATTTTTAACCTTTGGATTACTTTAATCCATATGGTAGATCTACAAGTTCCATTCTTGAGGTTTTTGGTTATTCAGATTTTGCTAAGTGTATCACATGATCTACTGTAGTAATGGCCCCAAGTAATACCAAGGAGAAATCGATTGGCCTCAGACACACTAACGACGTTGAGAATGCGGGCTCTCAACACGTTGAAGAAACCATTCAGTTCGGGACTTCTGAAATTTAGAACACTTCGAATATAAATACCTGGGTTCAAATGGATAAGATGATGAAAGAACTGAACTATAAGCTACTTGAAAGCCAGAATGCTATGGTGAAATAGATGAAGGAAAACTCGGATATGATGACGCAGTTGTCTCAGGTCATAGGAGGAACAAGAGAGAATCATTGCCTTTTGACTCAGAAGAAGATAGTTCCTCCTCATTGGATGAAGATCGCGGAGAAGGAAAGCAGAGAATGAATAGAAAGCGGGCTGGAACTTCAAAAGTGGGTTAGAAAATACTCAAGTTAGCAACGCTTAGGTCGGTACCGAACCACCTTTTTAGGTTAGTACCAAATTGAGATGCCTTGGCCCAAATAATAGTGACATTGTTGATTTTCTTAATGGTATTGATAATGGTGATGACCCTGTAGTTGGTGGCCAAAATGTTGGAGTTTAGACAGCTGTTACTAACTCTTCACATAGAAATCAATCATCTGAATGAACGGTTCTCCTAAAGATAGGAGAACCCAGATATCATGGAACTAACCAAGATTGTTTATGGAGCAAAACACTCAAGGCTGGTCATGATATTCGTAGTTCAGTTGGTCCGATAGAACTAAAGTTTTAGTAGATATGGTAAAGAAATTGGTGAATGAGAACCAACATAGAAGTAACGATAATTGGGGGTCTTCTCCTAGTAGAAACCCATTCACTAGGAAGATATTGCAAGAGGAGTACCCCAGAAGGTTTATAATGCCCATAATGTCGTCTTACATCAATACTACTAATCCAAGACAACATTTGTTAAAATATGAATGGCATATGGATAGTTCCAAGGCTACTTAATGTCATGCGTTGTAGATGTTTCCCTATATTTTTGGAAGAAGTTGCTACGATGTAGTTTACTCAGCTGCCTCCGAGGTCTATATCTTCATTTGATCGACTAGCTATAAAGTTTATGGAGTAGTTCAGGTTGCATGCTGCTCGCCCAAAGGACATGATGACGTTGTCCAACCTTTTCCGAAATTTTGGAGAATCTTTGAAAGACTTCTTGAGTAGATTTAATATAGTTATGACAGAGGCAAGCAATACTAAGGAGGAAATTGTTTTGATGGATTTGATTAGAGGAATACATCCTGATACAGATTTAGGTAAATGGTTGGAAATGAAACCCCCACCGACCATGGAAGAGTTTTACAGAAAAGAAACTTAGTATTTATGCTTGGAGGAGGCAAGTACAACTGTTGGGAAAGCCGGTGGTGGTTAATCAGCCGAGGTGGTACATAGTAATATGGCTATGAAATAAACCAATGAGAGTTTATGGAATATTGCTTTTAATGTAGGAAACAAAAACAATAATCAGAAGAGAAACAACCAAGATAATGGAAGCAGGAAACCAGACTTCAAGAAATGTCCAAGGTTTCTGAAGCATGAAGATTACACATCATTGAATGATATGGTTGATAACATCTACCTTGCGACATAGGGTACGAGCACTACAGAAGGCGACTTGAAGGGAGTCAGTCGAAAGAGAGAAAATGTTTAGGAAGTACTACCACTTACACTAGACGCATGATCGTAATACAAAAGAATGTAGACATTTACGAGACGTGATTGAGGATTTAATCTGAAAAAAGAAACTACAGTAGTAAGTGATCGCTTCGTAGGATGGCGGGGAAGGAAATGCTCAACCCCAGAGATAGTAACTCTAAAGGGGCCAAGCCGTGCCTAGTGATGATTAGCCTAAGAAGCTTGGGAAAAGACTTATCATCAACACGATACCTAGTCAACCTCATCCGGTTGAGAAGAGCTAGAATGAGGTGGAAAGGTATGAAAACTCATTGAAACACGTGGTACATGAGCGTTTCTTTTTCGTTGAAGATGGAGCTTCGGAAAAGTAATTAAAATCAATGACCGATGACATTATTTTTAGGGACTGCGACACTAATGAGGTTGAAGTGCCCACGCTGGACCCTTTGGTGATAACGGCCATGATTGGGCCAACGACTGTAAGGAAATTTCTTATTGATTATGGGGGTTCTATAAACATTTTGTTCAAGAAAGCATTTAATCAGATGATGATAGATGGCCAGGATCTAAAGCCGTATAAGTCTTGAATTCAAGGATTTATAGGAAAGGTTGCAGAACCTATTAGGTATGTTGACTTACCGGTGGGTTTAGGTGAAGGTAACCACAAAAGAGTGTGGGTTGTGACCTTCATTGTGATGGACACATTTTCTACGTACAACGCCTCTCTGGGCCGACTAGCCCTCGCCAACTTCCGGTTGGCCCTAGCCCTATGGTGCCTAACGATGAAATTCCCTACAGAGGACGGGATAGGGGTCATCTAAGGTGACTGGAATGTAGGGTGTGAATGCTATGTCATGGAGCTGAGAGAAGCAAAACGATGTGAAAAAGGGAAAGATGTAGAGAAGACTCTCTGCGTCAAGTTGATTGATGCATAAAAACCACCACCTAAGCCCTAGCTCAGTTGACATAGAAAATTCCACAAAGCTATGGATCAGAGGAAAGAGCCAGAGGATGTGGGGTTGGCCCTAGATGAATTGATGATCAATATCTCGGTCGATCAGGATGATCCTACTCGGGTCCTGAAGATCGGATCTCAACTTAGTATGAAGATGAATAAGGAGTTGGCTGGGTTCCCTCAGGCAAACCTGGATGTGTTTTCCTAGACACATTCTGATATGTATGGAATATTGCTGGAGGTAGCATGCCACTTATTGAATGGGAACCCCAAATGTTCTTCTATAAAGCAGAAATGACGCAGCCTAGGTTCATAGCAATATACTGTGTTGAAAGAAGAAGTGGATAAGCTAAAAGCCAACGAGTTTATCCATGATGATCTATATCCTTAATGGGTATCCAATCCGGTGCCGGTTAGGAAGCCTAACATAAAATGGCAGACATGCATTGACTACTCAGACTTGAATAAGGCATGCCTAAAAGACAGCTTCTCGCTGCTAAAGATTGGCCAACTAGTGGAATCACCAGCCAGCCACGAACTGTTATCGTTCATGGATGCTTATTCTGGCTTCAAACAAATTTTGATGTGCATCCCAGATCAAGAACACACTAGCTTCATAACTGGCATGGGATTGTATTGTTACCTTATTATGCCATTTTGTCTGAAGAATGCAGGAGCAACCTACCAAAGATTGGTAAATTCGATGATCAAGAATCACATCAGATGTATAATAGAGATCTATGTGGACGATATGCTGGTAAAGTCGCAGTGATCGATGAGCCACTTGGAAAACCAATCGAAGATGTTTGACATACTCCGAAGATATAGGTTGAAGCTCAACCCACTGAAATTCTCATTTAGAGTCGCGTCAGGGAAATTCTTGGGTTTCTAGTAAATTCGAGGGGCACAAAAGCCAACCCAGAGTAGATTAAGGCCTTGAGAAATGTCGAAGCCCCAAAAATAATAAAAGAGGTACAATGTTTGAATGAGAAGGTAACCACGCTGAATTTGTTTATTTCGAAGGCTACAGACAAGTGTATAATATTCTTTGATGCCCTCAAAAAGGGAAAAATAAATTTTGCCTGGACGTAGGAGTGTAAGAACGCTTTTCTGGCCTTACTTGATCATCTAGAAAGACCACTCATCTTATCAATACCTTTGGAAGGAGAGGATCTATTTGTTTATTTAGTGGTATCTGTTCATGCTTTAAGTGCTGCCCTAGCATGTAAGGAAGCCAAGATCCAAAGGCTAGTGTATTATATCAGCAAGTGATTAACGGAAGTAGAAAGGAATTATCTGAAGTTGGAAAAACTATCCTACTGCTTGTTGATTGCATATAGAAAACCCCGTCCCTACTTTCAAGCTCACCCAATCAAGGTACCGACTGACAAACCTCTAAGGGAGGTACTGCACCGATCCGAGACTTCAAGAAGGTTGTTGTAGTGGAACATCAAATTAAGTTAGTACGTATATTATATCTTTCCAGGAGAGCGATTTAAGGACAAGCATTGGCTGATTTTGTTGTTGAATCTACCTCCCGGAATGAGGAGAGAGAAGAGGACATGGAGTGAAGTGCTCAATGGAATTTATACACAGATGGAGCATCCAACAAATGTTGTTGGAGGGAAGGAGTGGTTTTGGTAACCCCCGAGGAATGACCAATTTATGCCTTGAGACTTATGTTCCTCGCAACAAACGAACCGAAATATGAAGAGTTAATTGTAAGGCTTAGATAGCGAAGGAGTTGGGAGTCAAAACCTTGCATATATATAGCGACTCTCAATTGGTGGTATGCCAGGTAAAGAAAGAATTTCAGGCTAAAGGAGCAAGGCTAGCCCCTTATTTGATGAAGGTTCTAGAACTACCCAATGACATTGAATACTACATGATAACAGATATCCCCATAGAGGAGAACACAAAGGCCAATTCGTTAGCCAAACTGGCTAGCTCCGAGGATGCACTAGTCAAGGGTTTAGTTCCAGTGGAGATATTGTCAGTTCTAAGTATTAACCGGATGGACATCGATTGGTTTTTGGAGGCCGAAGTTAATAAGGAGTTAAGGATGACTCCAATCAAGGAGTACTTGCTGAAAGGAACTCTTCTGGATAAAAGAAACGAATGGAGAAAACTCTTGTGTAAAGCTCCACGGTTAATTATTTAGGAAGGAGTATCATATAGAAGAGGGTTCTTAGCTCCTCTACTGCAATGTGTTGTGAATGAAGAAGATAAAAGGATCCTCGTGGATGTACATGAAGGAGCCTACGATGATCACACTGGGGGAAGACGTTGGCAGGAAAGATTCTTTACTATGGATATTTTTGGCCAACTATCAACCAAGGTGTGGTCGATTACATCAAAAGGCGCGATAGATTCCAAAGATTCGCAAAGGTTCCCGACCCCCGTCGATAGAAATTACGTAAATGGTCAGTTCATGGCCGTTTTTGATATAGGGGATTGACATTATCAGTGTGCTACCAATGTCGAAAGGCGGAGCAAAGTATGCCGTTGTTGCAGTTGACTATTTCATGAAATGGGCCGAAGCGGAACCGCTTGCCACAATCACTACGTAGAAGGCGATAAATTTCTTAGTCAAAAACATTATATGTCAATTTGGTATTCCACAAACTATCATTTCCAATCATGGAGCCCAATTCAACAGTGTTGAATTCAGGAGTTTCTACAGCAAATATCGGATGGAGAAAAGATTTGCAGCGGCAGCAAACCTGTAGGCAAATGGAAAGGTGGAGGCAGTGAACAAAATCATTAAGTCCATCCTGAAGAAATGACTAACAAAGGCCAAGGGCAAGTAGGTCAACGAATTACCTTTATTTGGGCTTACCAAGTGACCCACAGCTCCGCAACTGGTCATACTCTTCGCTTTGGCCTACGGATTAGAGGCCATGATTGCAATTGAATTGGAAGTGCATTCTCATCAAAAGATTCATTGTAATCCTAGGGCAAATGAGAAAGTCTTACTCGAATCCCTCAATATGGTTGATGAGAAGCATGATCAAGCTGATTTAAGGGTTGCTGCTCACCAATAACGAGTAGCGTGACATTATAAAATACAAAGGTCAGAAGTCGGACCTTCAAGATCGGTGATCTAGTCCTTAAACGAATCTTCTCAGGTCCGATGAATATGGGCCCGAGCTGGGAAGGTCCGTATGCTATCGAACATAAGCTTGGAGATGGAACATTCAACCGAGCAACTGTTGACGAAATCTTACT
Source organism: Allium fistulosum (assembly GCA_030737815.1). Lineage (NCBI taxonomy): Eukaryota > Viridiplantae > Streptophyta > Magnoliopsida > Asparagales > Amaryllidaceae > Allium > Allium fistulosum. Next base: position 1,175,071,158 of record CM060903.1, read on the forward strand.
TCCGAGGGCGTGGAATAGCGAACATCTACAAAGCTATTTCGCTTAAATTTATTTTTATAAATATTCAACTAGGCTCTAATGTAACAAGGCATAGTCTTCCATTCTAGTGAATAATAAATGAATTGGCTTTACAGATCGATGGACTGGCATTCTCATTAGCCTAACCATGTGCTGTGAATAACAGTGAAATTAAATATTTTATGTTTGTATAGTGCGGGTATATAGGTGCCCGGAGATAGGTACCGTTTGAATTTTGCGCTCCATGATTGGACTTTAGGAACGTAGCCGTTCCAAGTATCCAAAGATAGATATCACTTAACTCCTTTTGCCCATGGTTCGGGTGTCGGAGTATAAATGGGCTCAGTAAAGATAATACACCCCAAGAGCTTTACCTGGAGATAAGCAATGCATCGAACCATTACCCAAAGACTGGCAAGGTCGATATGCGACACTCAGAGACATGCTTCTTGCTTGCTTAGACCTAAAGATAGAGAACATACGATTAACACCCAGAGTTAGGCAAGATCAGATGTAAACGTTCAGAGGAAGGCATTCAAGCCACCATTTGAGGTGGATAATCACAATCAATGCATAGAGATAGGAAGGATCAAACATGGATGTCCAGAGACAGATACCTAAAACATCACTCCTCGATAACAAGGAGTAATATGAAAATTCTATTTTATCGGTAGTAAAATGACACCTGGTTGGCGATAAATTAAGAAAACTATTAATCTAACCAAGTGGCAGTAAAAAATCTTCTGCCCACATATAACTATGATGGATGTTTAACGTGCTATGATTTAAGCACAATTGCAGTTAGCATAAAAGGCTAAATAAAGTGAAGTACATTGATAAATAAATGCGAAGTTTGAAAAGAAACTACTCTATTTTTATTAACAAACCTTTTTGACAAAAGCGGGGGCTGCACCCGCACAATACCAGCCTATGTACACAAATTCAAAGCTAAGCAAAGAGTAACAGAAAAACAAAAGAAGAACTGCAACTAAGCGTTCTTCCCCTTTTCCCCTTTCTTTCCTTCTCCAGAAGAGTATGCATTATGCCTCTTAAATGATCTCCTGATTTACCTCCCTTGAAAAAATAACTTTTGGGGTCAGTTTCATCTCTCAATTGACAAGTGTATAATAACTCATCGGCTATTCTAACCCAGGCCTCAGCATCGTCTCTCAATTGACAAGTGTATAATAACTCATTGCATTAATCTTAGGCCTGAGTAAGTGCATCACCTTTCTCCTTCTTCTCGACCTCCAACAACTCCTTCAATCTCTTTATTTCTAAAGCCTGCTCCTCCATGGTCTTTTAGAGCTTTTCATTTTCCAATGAAAGAGAATGACTCCTATAGTGCGCAGCCTTGATTTGTCTCTACTGGCTCTGGCGGTCTTCTTCGAAAGACTTAGTCTTTTCATACAACTTTTTCTTAGCATCAACCAGCGAAGCCTTAAGCTCTTTAACTTCTTTATCAGGGGTTTTGATAATACGTTTGTTGTCTTGCTCTAGATGCTCCATCCCTTCAAGCGTTATCTTTCTCTTGTAAGATACTTCAGAAATGGCCTCGGCTATCCTCTTCCACTTGTAGTACTGATCTTACACCTCATTCACATAGCCACTACATCAAACCCAATGTGTAGAAGGATATCTTTCAAATGTGGGACAAATACAATGTCATCAATGCAGACTTTTGGAAAGGAACTTTTCATGGCATCTTGGTGTGGGTTTGATATATCATCAGTATTTGTAGTAGGAGCAAGGGCACAAAGTTGTTCTTTCATAGGCCTTTGTTTGGAATCTTAGGAGACACCAACCCAAATGGCTGCTCAGAACGTCGGGGCATGTGGGAAGACACTATTGGTTTCATCGTAGGTGGGGCTGAAATTAGAGCAATTAGTACCTCAATGGATGGAATGGGGTCAGTCTCATTGAAAACCTATCCATACTATGCGGCAGTAGTGAATGAGATCTACATCGAGGAGGTAAAATTCTATCAAATTCTCGATGACGCTCATTACGAGACCTACAATCTCCATCTCGCCTCCTATAATCCAGCGTTTGGCATCTACCCGAATCTAAATCAAGAGATGATTCACAAGGGTGATTGAATGAACCTAGCTTCTTATACTTGCTTCCATGGCTCTTGAGATTGTTAAACAAATGCATGTGTTCCATGGAATCTAAAAATAAAACACAGACGAGTTAGTGCTAGTAAGATGAAGAAATATTGCATATGGTGCGAAAGTTAGTGTTGTATAAGTGTTGACGTGTCCTAGTCCCCCCACGAACCGTGAACTTGAAGTTTGCTCATGGGGATTATTTCCCCTACCACAATTGCAAGCACATCAGTTGGTAGACGAATAAGGGAACCAATATTGTCAATACTAATGTAGCCGAGACCAAAAGAACTGAATTCGTCCGCTACACTCCCAGAAAATCCATGAATATCCACAGATGGAGTGATGGATGTTTCCTTAACTGTAGAAGCTGGTGGAGGCTGCGAAGGTATCTGAGATGAAATGATTTTTATTTTTTTCCATCATGGAATAAGTGGCACATAAGCATCAACACTCTCATCAGTAGAAGACTCATAGCCAAAATCTACGTCTTCAATGCCACCTTCATCATTATCTTTAACTTCAACACACTTATCATTCTCCCCACCTCTATCTTTAGCCCCGTGCCTCATTCCGGATCGACAAATGAGATCTTGTACAAGGGGCACTTCCTGACCATCATCGACACTAACTTCAGCCTCGGGCTCCTGTACAGGCTAAACATCCTCTTGAACCTTAGGTACATGGACCACACTATAACCTTCCTCTATAAGATTATAAAGATTCTCATCAATAAGAAGGAGTCTCATATCCCTTTCTTCAAATATAATATTTTAAAGAGCTATGAGGGTAATTTCTAGGCCTGCATTGCTAAGTCTTCTCAAATCATCTACAAATACAAACAGTAATGAAATTAACCATCAGAACTATAATATCTTCATTGGTAGAAAGAGTGAGCACATAGCTTATGCCCGAATAAACATTTTTGGAAAGCCAAGGGGACAATGCACGAAGAAAAACTCATCCATAAAATAGCTCAATTTATTCCAAAGCCTAACCACTATGTGACAACCTCGGGAAGGTTCTAGCAAAGCAAGTGAAGGGTACCTTTTGGTGCTTAAAGCTATATAAATAACCGAATCTATTCAACAGAGGGCACCTTATTCAGACGGCGAACAAATATCATGCACAACCTATTTAGGGAGGAATAGCTGTTTGGATGTAATTTGGCTTGGGAAAGCTTCATAAATTAGAGAACTAAATGGATAAAATAATTAAAAGGCAGAACATGTCCCACCATACACATATATCGGTTGCTAGCTGTATACCCCTCTCAAGTGGATCATGTATCCATTAAAAGCATGCAAGGACCAATACGTATTTGAAAGGGATTCCATGTCTTTGACATATTCGCCTAAGAGATGCCTCATCTACTTTCAAAGCTGGAGAGTCTCTAGGGTTCGTTAAGAAAACAGTACCACCAATATCGATATCGAGGGCAACCCCAACTTCAGCTTCTTTAACTAACACGAAAGGAACCATAAAGGTTGCTCTGACTTACGACTAGGTGGTCGAGGTTGGGAATGTGTTGAATTAGTTCTCGTGGTAGGCAATGTCGAAGTACTAGATTCTGTATCATATTTGACATAGTTTGATGTCAATGGGCCTACTACCATCATGGAGAGACGCAAAGAGCATCTACGATCCATAACTATTAAAAACTTCATATATAAAGGATGTCAGGTAGGATTAAAGTACAACCTTCATGTTGGAAAAAGATCCCTTTATAGCCGATGCATAAGGCCTAATAGATGTCAATGTGTATTTACCAGTCGAATCTCATACATCGATTAGGGAAATAGCATATAATTCAAACTATGCAGTGCGTGTGTCTAGTGTCCAAGGCACCATAAATGCGAAAGTCTTGTATAGAAAGCTTGCTCTTGTTGGCAAATTAATACTATCACGCTATAGAACCATGCATCGAATGTTACCTACTATCCAAGGTTTACAATAACAGAACCGTTGCCCGAAGCGACATGGGATCTCTCTTTGTAAGGACATCGGAGCGAAGTGTTAGTTTTAAGAAAAAAGATAAATAAACATATTGTTTAAATGTGAGTGCGTTCAAAGTGACCGTTATTTGAAACCTTCCCAGCAAACCACGCTTGTCAACCATTGCTCAATCAAATTTACATTAGAGCTCCATTTCCTCTTCCTTTCTAACTTAGAAGTTTTAGACTTAAAACATTTTATATAAAAATACTGCCACCTAGAAAACTCGGGCTAAACACAAGTGTAACCCAAAGCTAGCTTCGGAATTAAAATGCAAAACAAAATCTCCATCAAAACTCGAGCCAATCCTCAACAATTCTCAAGCCTGCCTCGAGTTGGTCCCATGCCTACCCTTTGTTTTGAAAATTTTGTCCAAAACCCTTCCAAGTGTCCGGTCGGTGATGACCTAAGGAAAGGTGGAGGTGGAGTTCAGCGATGATGGAGCATGGTCGGTGACCCCACCGTTTACAAACCATTTCAATTCATGCCACTACCTACCTAATTCAATTCGATATAAAATGGGTCCTTAATTTGATGAGATCTGAAAATTAAATTCGAATGAAGGATGGATTCTTATGTAGTGAATCTAGGGTCGATGAACCTAGTGACTTTAAAAGTTGCTGATGGAAGCTTGACAAACCGGCAGCGGTTGTTCAAATTCGAAGGTGAAGTTCGATCTAAAGCTCGGCAATGGGAAAGGATGAAGGCACTTGGAAGAAATAAAAGTAAGTTTGGAAAACATAAGTGTTGGTTCGTTTATATAGAGCCCGACCTATGAAAATAGGGTACCGATCCACGCCTCTCAGATCGATACCGAACTAAAAAATGATAAAAAAAGAATGAAGTAAAAAATTGTGATAAAAGATAATAAGAAGTGCAATACAAAATGGGATGAAGTTTCGAGCATTGGAATCCCACCCGACCAATTCAAAGAAAATATTGTCGAAGACCTTCCAGAACTAGAATGATGAACCCAATCAACTTGCTTTAACTTTTATACTACCCAAAAGACATGAATCCAAAAGTTGTTCAAAATAACATAATGATCTGGAAAAGATGTACTACTTTGTGAAAGTAATTTAGAAAATAAAAGACATCAGTTCGAGGATAAAATTCAAGGCTAATGGATTGTCTAGATCCAAAGCATACCCTGTTAACATAAGGTATTAAGGGACAAATGTTATCCAGCTTTATGACCAAGCCATATGTAGATGTAACAGAACGGTCGAGTGGTCAGCTCGCAAAATAGAAATCTAAAACGATAACTCAAAAATTAAAATTTTTAATTGAAGCTTAAAGATACAACCACAAACTTTTCAGATGCTTAGAAACTCATCTAATTTACATAGGAATGAAGTGGCAAAAGGGAAAGGACAAAATCGAATAACAAGCTCTCAGATCGATACCGATCTAAAGCTCTTAGATCGGTACTGATCCTTAAACCAAACCATGGTGGAATCCACTTCAAGCTACTTGAAGACAAGGATACGTTCAGAAATAAGGCAATTCAAGAGCTATGGGTCGCCACCGATCCATAGTAGCAACGTCGTATACTAAAGCTTAAAAACATAGTGATCCTACCCTATGGATCGCCGCCAATCCAAGGAAATGATTCGTAATCAAGCCTCATTCCAAGCTAGTTAAAATCCAAAGGCAGACGCAAACCATCTAGAAAGTTCGAGGGATCAACAAAAGCAAAGTGACCCAACATCATAGATAGACACTGAACCAAGGCATTTAGCTCGACCAAACCAAGATTCCAGTTGTTGATTTGGCCATGATCTCTTTAAGGAACCTTCTTTAGGACGTGAGGAACATATAGAGAATGTGGTGGAGACAAATTCGTTGACCTTCGTCTATAAATAGGAGATGAAAGGCACTATATCGAGATCCTTTTTTCTATATTCTAAATTTTTGTATTGCTATTGTAATTTCTTGGATCATCACCGATCCATAAACCACTGATCCATAAGATCTCATTTGTAAAAACTTTAAAGAATCATTGACAAAGCTAGATTGGACGTAGGCCAGGGTTTAGACAAACCACTATAAATTGTTGTATGTTGTTCTTATTTGTTTTCATTTAATTTCTTTATTTTATTCTCTTTTAAAAATTTCTAGGTTATTTGTGCTAACTTTTAGCATAATGTTAATTAACTTAAAGAACTAAAATTAATTAAATATGAGTTAATTAATATGGTCAAAGTTAATTAAATATGATTTAATTAATAATATATATATATATTATATAAGTTAACTAAATTATAAATGATTATAAATAAATTAACCTTATATGATTATATATATAAAATTAAAAGTGGAACTAAAATAAACCTAAAAATAGATCTTTGGAATAAATTCATACGTATGGTAAGTTTATCGTGATATCGTGAAAGTATTTCATAACTTACATTATTCCTTAAATTAATATCACTTTAAATATATTAAAAGATTATGCATCTTTAATATAATTTGCCCCCATCAGTTATATATTGATAGATAATTTACATATGCACTAGTTGTCGAGCAAACTCAAGCTAGAGCTATTATGTGTAGTACTACTAATATATTTCCTAGGTGAGCTAAGATACATGCATGTATTTGTTGAAAAAACTCAACATATGCGCATTATGCTTAGGCCTTCACAAAATGATAGGTAAGAGTGAATACTATCTCTTAATTTGTTAAGCAAACTGAAGATCGAGGTCGAGATTAGGGCAAAGACCACAGTTAGGAGTTATATATGATACAACAAACAAAGAGTTATCCATTGCTTGAGGGACTAAGATTTGTTGAGAAAACTCAATGTTAGAATCCCAAGGCAAGTGAGTCCTAACATCCACTAGAGGAATCAAAATATCTCTATATTTCTCTTAGGGTTTTAAGGAATATAAAAATATAGTGGGAGTCTTATTAGAAAAATGAAATAGTTGCATTTAACCTTTCTAATATTGTAAGAACGTTTTCTATACAAAAATAAAATTATCTACTTCAGTAAATTTGTGCAACTGATCTAATTGGTAAAATTTCTTATTAGTTGAAATACACTAATAAATTGAATTAAGATTGACAAAGAAATATAAGATATACTTATTAAAAAATTATTTGGCATGTTGTCATTTTAAGACCCATGCAAATGCCTAACAGCATACAACTACTTAATGCATTTGTAACTTGGCTATTTAACTATTTATTTGCCTGAAACCGTGTATTGTCTTCTATGGGTTTTGAACTCTAAAGTGATTCAAGGATATGGATATTTAATCCATATTAGATCACATGCAAAAGTTGTATGGTAAACGGTCATGTTCATAATATATGTAATCTCGTTGAAATTGGTTTACTCAAGATGAGCAGGTAAACAATAGTGCAAATCCGTATGTTCAATATGATTGAAAATAAGGGAATTTTACTGTGTAGAAAACAATGAAAGACCAAGGACTAAAGACCAACCTAGGATTTCGATCAGTTTACTTAAGACTAACCTATTCGATATTCTTAAAGAATATTCGAATGCACTTTTGAAAAGAATTTGGTGCAGTCTAATAGTATAATTACCTTTTGAATGGTTCGACCATTTGAAAAGAAAGTGAATGTTCGAGACTGGATGTAAAATAGGCACATTTGGGATGAAGAGAGTGAATGGTCCCTTCTCTTTCATAAAGGACATTAGAAATGAGAATTGTACAAAATTTAGTCAGATAGTTAATATGGAATGAGAAATGTGATTTCTATTCCAAATGTATTATATTATAGAAAATTATTCTCTATAAAGTTTTTATATGAGTTTAATATTTTTGATTGTTAACTCTCGAATATAAACTAGTTATAGTAAAGGAAATAAATAGCCCATGGTAAGTAGTTAAATAAATCTTTGTATTTCAGCATTGTTATAATAATGGAATTAAAAAGTGGGAACATACATATGTGACTTATAAATGGATGCATTAAAATACAAAAAGAATTTTTTGGTATATATACCAAATATTATTTATGAAATAATAAATATTTCAATATTGAATGAAAAAATATATATAGTTTTATTTGGTTATGAATATAATGAATGATTGTAAAATAAATCTTTAATAAAGATATTTGTTGTATTAGCTACATTATACAGAAGTCTATGGAAATTTAATGATTAATTTTGGAGATTATAGATTAAGTCGTATCTTCGAGGAATAATCATTTAAATCATATGATTATGAATCACATGATACTAATGAAATGTAAGCCAAGGATTAATTGCTAAGCATCCATTCTATAGGAGCAACAAAAGAGTTAATGAACTCTTCTGATTAACACATATAAATGTATGGAATCGAAGGTCATATAATACCAAAAAAAATCCACTTACTTCATTAACTTCACAGATCAATTGTTACAAACATGCACATAAGTATTTGATACACAAGCAGTATATATTTAATAAGTTCATGGAATTTAAAATGGAAGTAGAAAACATAATATCCAAAGGAAATAAAACATTTGATTTGATGAATATGTTCGTATATTGAAAAGAGTTCCAAAAGTACCTAAAAACGAATAAAACTGAATCTCAAAGTCGTTCCTTCCTATGATACATAATGTTGCATTGACAATAAGTAATCAGACTTTGATGGACAAAGTATGATTGATGATAAGTAAAGTTGAGTTAACTTCTTTCTATAAGATATGTACTTAAGAGTAAGTGCACATGTTGAATTTAATTTCATGTATAACTAGGTTGCGAAATCATATAAGATACGAGTTGATAAGAAACCCCTACATGTCCTAGGTCAAGGAGTTGACAAGTTGTGTGAGTCAAGTGGCTCCACTTAAAATTTTCTTTTGCAGGATCTTCTGTAGATCACTCTATATGAGTTTAGGATCGACCGACAATGGTTAACTAATTTATGTTATGAACATAAGTTTCATGAACTCAAAATTGGATCGGTTTTATGTAAATATTGGATAGGATTCAAAGACTCTAACATAGAAACTAATTATTCAAGGTGAAATGAAATTTACCAAGTCTAAAATAGACATTAGAATGTCTAAAACAATTCTTGCACATTAAACAGAAACTATGAGTTTCTTATCAATGTCAAGAAAAAAGATTATTAGCGATAATAATCTCTTCGACTGTCAATAAACGGTGAAGAGTATAGACTGACTATATGTCATGATGCTTAAATCCAGAATAGATTTCAAATACGTTATCGATATATGATTTTGATAGTTGTACCTAAATGGATATAATTCGTTCGACGTAGGTGCACCTTCAAAAGGAAGACCAATGGATTTGAAATATAGTAAGCAACATTGATGAGAATTACCTTGTAAATTTCGATTGTTGAAACTAGCATAGCGGATTTGTTAATCAACTTGCTTGAGTTAATTATTGAATTTTTATACATCTTTATTGAAATTAATATTATAAATAATAATTTAGAATAAAACGATTGCATATGATACCCAAAATGTCACGACGTCAGTGAGAGTGATAACAGAGTTTGTAAGTGTTGGATAAGATCCAAAACCGACACAACTTCGACAAGCATTAGAATTGAGCAAATATTTTGATAGAGAAATCAAATAGGTTAATTATCAGCCAAAATGCAAAGGAATCATGTGTATATAAGAAAGAATATTAAAGAGGTATTTAAATATTACTAAAACTACAAATAAGGATGTTGGGATTTTCCTTAATGGTATATGTAGGCACCATATTAAAATGTTTCAATATGGAGCATACGAGAAGGGTTCTTTATGCATAAGCAATATAAATTATCATATATGCTATGTTATCTACTATATCATAGTTAGTTTATGTAATTGATGCATTGAGTGAGTATTAAATATGAATTAATATCGCTAAATAGTAATTATGAGTATTTATGAAACATTAGAGAATTGTTTATGGAAATAACGAATTCTTTATTAAGGAGTATTCAGACTCGAGCTTCATAAGTGATATAGAATATAGTTTGTCAATCTTGAATTCATATTGAACCTTAATTGAGGAGGTTTGAGTTGGAAATGTTCCAAATAAGCAGTGGTGGCTGATTCAACCGAAAGGCTAAGTATATCTCCTTGAATAATGCTGTAATGAATGCAATATAAATATAAATGCACAAATTTAAAACCGAGCTAGGAGTGATTCCAAATGTAAAGAATCCCATGAAATTTTTGTTTGAAAACAATGCCATGATGCCAGATCGTAAAGGAAACTAGGTCTCACAAGATCTTTAGACCACGCTCCAAAAGTACCATGTGATAAAGGTGGTTTATCAATGACAGAGAGATGTTGGCTGACAAAGTAGACAGTAATACAATATAGAAGATCCGTTAACCAAGGGTGTAACAACCCGTATATTTGGACCATTTAAATTGACAATAATCCACACATGTCAACTTAAATAGTGCAAAACACGAATCATTAATGGAGTATATGTATATAAATGAGAATCATCACAGAATCACAGAATATACAACATAACATAATAGTGCAGTGGAATTACAACAATGTCATAATAGTAGTTCATGAAGCTACTAAGTAAATACAACAATGTCACAAGCAGATAGTGAAAAGAAATACATAGATGTCCGATACAATAACAAAATAGAATGGAGCAATACTGATAAAGATAAATGATGGTCTTCAAGTCTTCAGCTTCCAATAGCACAGCAACAGAAATCCTCAGTCTGATCCGAGCATATGCACAAACAAACACTCGAATCAGGACATATATTCTTATACAGATAATATGGTTCAACATTTTAAATAACAATAACTCAAAGATGGATGAAATAAACATCTTTCAGGATCCGATAAACTATCTATACATAGTAGAGTACGATAAATAGATAATGTCTATCAGTAATATAAAGATATCAAAATAGTGTTAAGTCATGGCCCATTCCACCATTAACACATTTTTATTCCCAAGAGCATATACAAGACCGTAGTTTCCCAAAACCGGAAGTCACCAGAGGGCAATCCATATACTAAAGGTACAAATCAAAATCGTAGTGGTCGCGCATAAATGGAATACAAGTATGACAAGGCACATGAGGCAATACCCAAGGTAGTGACACTACCGTTCGCCTGATCCGGACTGGTGAGAACGCAACGCCGCAGCGCCCGCAACACCGTGAAACAACACTCCCAAATCAAGGGTGAGCACCAATCAATCACAAAGTAAAAGAATAGTTTACGAAGAAGTGTGTCCACTTGAGGTAGCTAATCCTCCATTGGCTCGGCACAGCTCCTGTTTTAGTCATTTCCAATTTGACACAAGTGTCAAGGCTATCCATTATCGTTCACTTTCTTCAATCATCAACGTTCGCCAATCCAACCACTTCATTCTAGATCATCACTTCGCGTATGGTTATTAAAGTGGTTTCCGGTTTAGACAGTGAGTATGTCCCAAACCGACTCCGGTTCCTTTAATAACCTTCGTGATTATAACACCGATTGGTCGTTAATATATTTCAAAACCAAAACGATTTCAATTTCAATTGAAATTCGCAAATCGACAATTCGTTAGCCTTTCGAAATCAATTTCCAAAATTACGTTTCAATCTTTCCAATTTCAATTTCAACATTTCCATAATTCAATTTCAAACTTTCAATTAAACAATTCGAATATTCATTGTATTTTGTATATAAGTTCATTCCAAAATCATTTAACTAAATTTACGTTCAAAATGATTTAAATCAATTATCGCTTCCATTCGATATTCATTAAATTTATTTATCATTAAGCAATTTCAATTTAATTTCCAATTCATTACGTTACTTCTTAAGTTCATTTTCATTATCAAAGTTTCAACTTATTTACAATTACATTTGTCGAATCCAATTCCTTTTTAATTTCAAGTCTTTCATTTGTTTCGATAAAACGCATTCTATTTCTTATCAAAGATATTCCTTCCAAATTTCAAACTTAGTTAAAACTTATTTTCACTTGTTCAAAAATTCAATTACTCTTAATAAAGATATTCAATTCAATTTTTAAATTGGAAATTCGATCTCATCAAATTTCAATAATTTCAAATCTTAATTATTTATTATTCAAACTCATTCATTAATGATTCCAAACTTAATTATTCATAAATTCAAAATTTAATTATTAATTATTTCAAACCTCGTTATTAATAATTTCACACTTAACTATTAATAATTTCAAAAGTTAATTTATTAATAATTTTCAAAACTCTTATTAATTATTTCAAAAATTAATTATCAAATAATTCTAAGTTTAATTATTAAATAATTAAATTTTAAACAATATTCTTTTGTCAATTACTACTTTAATATTCGTTCCAAATTCAAATATTCACATTTACATTCATTTCAATTTAAATTCCAAATTATTCAAAACTTTGTTATTCGTCAAATAAAACTTTATTTTTATTTAAATCAAAACATTTGGCCAATCGGGTTTTATTTTCATTTTCTATCCTAAGTCAAAATTGTTTGGGTATTTATCATTTCAACCCGATTCCATTTAAATTCAAAATCAAAACATACAAAGGGAACTTGCAGTGTGATAGCTGGGATGGTGTCAAAGTAAATAAACAAGCAATAGCATCCATTCACAACAATTCAACAATTTCAAATAACCCCGAAATAATCGTATTTATTTACGCCAATTAATATAACTATTTCTAGAATCTACTATATCATTTCAAGTAGATTAAAGATTATAACAATTCGGTTTCACTTGTCGTTCAATTTCAATTACAACAGTTAATTCAATACGTTCAAGAGTCCAAAATGAAATTTATCAATTTCTACGTGTCAATTAACTTAACAATTTAAAGGTTCAATTTAACTAATCAATATTTATCATATAAAGGTGTCAAGTTAATAATCAAAATTTGACATATATAATTCATTTTAAATCGTTAACCATCCTATATCCAATTTATTTTTACTTGCAATTAATTTATCACTTAACAATAACAATTTACATCCAATTCAACATCGCATAGCAATCATTTCTCAATTCAAACTTGTATAAGAATATAGTCGTGAAAATTAATTCACCTTTCGTGGATAAGAAATTTGGCGGCGAAGCACGAAGAAGCAGAAAAGAGACGGTACAGCACAAACAACGGACACTGTAATATCGACAAAAGAAAACGATATTAATACAATGAACGTTTGTATATAATTTATAAATATATATAAATGTGCTTACCGACGATGGAGAAAAGAACAAAAGCTGAAGATTGACGATGCTGCAGAAAGGCGCTCAACTGGTTGCTTCTGCATACAACGGAAAAAGAAAATCGGTTACACTTTTGGTAACCGGAATAGATATTCGCGAATAGTCAATACAAGTCTCAGTTCCTTTCATTTTTTTTATGCCTACATAACATCCACCCACTTGCTGCAACTCACGCATCAACATATTGGACAAAGCCAAGACTAACAAGACAACAACCACCCTCTTCTGTTGTGATAACTCACGCATACTTTTATAAATAGAACCCAAGCCTCAACAAAACACACGCACATGACCAACATGCACTCACCCACACAGCAGACACGCACGCACAGCAGACACGCACTCAATCATAAAACGCACACACACGCAATACTCAGCCAGGAGAGGCTGCAGGTGATGGCGCTGTGGCGGCACGCGGGAAGTGGGAAGCGGAACTAGGAAGGCGGGGTCGGTTGAGGGTGGGGCGACACTGTTCAGGTGACGACAAGGTTGGTTGGCTCGGTTGCAACCGGAGTACGCGCTGGAGTGGGGACGCTGGATGGTGGTGTGTAGACGTGGGGTTGCTAGAGGATGGGGTGAAGGGAGGCGGAACGGAGGTAGGTGGCAGCGAAGTCAATGGGCTGGGTGGTGGTTGTGGAAGGGAGGCAGTGCGTCAGGAAGTGGCGGAGCGGGGTTTGGCAGAGAGGAGGCATGGACGATGGGTTAGCTCGGTTCAGGCAGCGCGTAGTTGGTTGCGACACGTCCGGCAAAGGCGGTGGAGGTCGAGGACGGTGTGCTGGAGAAGGTGGGTCGGAGGCCCGGGTGTGTGGTGGACTGGGCGCGGGTTCGTGGTGGAAGGGTGAGTGTGCATTTGTTTGCCTGGGAAGGTGTGTGTTGCTTGGTGGGTGTGTGTTGCTTGGTTTGTCACTTTTGTTTACAGAAAGGAAATAAGCAAAAGAAGGGAGAATAAAGGAGAGGAGAGGAGGAAGGAAAATCACCTGAAGAGTTGCATGCGAATGAAGCAAGAGAAAGAATGAAGTGGTTGCTTATCTTCCCAAATTAAGTAACAGTGGAATTTGCATTGAGCTCCTAAAAGGTCACGTTCATTCCCATTCCCTACCTATCCACTAGTACTAGCTACCCACTACCTCATTAATTACCAGCCGATTTATGATTCAAAATTTCTTTTGTAAACGGCTGACAAAAATTTGGGCTGCCAATTTTTTTTATTTAACCGGTCTGACTGGAACCGATAAATTAACACGACGGATGATGTCGGACTTCGATTCGCGCAAATAAATATACCGTTATGATCAGTGTCACGATGCGCTTCCAACGGTACACAGATTATTGCGATACGATGATTTTATAAAATTTGCATTTACGCCGCTTAAATTGTACGATTTGCAAAACAATTTAAATGGAGCAGGCGATGATAGTTTTAGACGAAACGAATTACAAAATCCCGATCAGAATAATTTTTACAACATAACTGTGTAAAAATATTTGGATTTGGAAGATAAATTTTACGCAACTTTATATGGACTAATATACAGTAAAACGCGAACGGATTTTTCTGTAATATTTTTCAACGAAACTTTTTCTATGTCCATTTCTAACTAGACGTATATCATAAATAAAGTTTGGACGTAAATTGAGATCGTTTATAATTTCAAATTTTTTATTGAAACGATGAATTTAAAATTTAAAATTGGGTCGAAAATTTAGGGTCGTTACAATCTCCCCCACTCAAAACTTTTCGTCCTCGAAAAGGAACGAGACGAGTGAAGTAGAAATGAAATAAGTAGAAAAGTCAAGATAGATTTCGAGAATTTTGGATGATACCTGAAATTAATAGTTCGGGGTTTGAATCCCGAATACTATCCTCAGTTTCCCATGTGCAATCTCGCTCATCTGTGCTCCACTGTACTTTGACGAGATTTACCGACTTCCTTCTGAGTTGCTTTGTCTCACGATCAACTATCCGAAGCGGCTTCCGCTCAATAGTCAAGTCTGGCTCAATAACTATCTCATCCAAATGAGCAGTAGGAATGGTCATAGATGGATCGTGTACAACCTTGCGAAGATGTGAGACGTGGAACACGTTGTGCACACCGGCGAACTTCTCTGGTAATGCAACTCTATATGCTAATGTTCCGACTCTTTCTGTAATCTCAAACGGACCAACAAATCTAGGAGCTAATTTCCCTTTCCTTCCAAATCGAACAATATTCTTCAGAGGCGACACTTTCAGAAATACTTTGTCTCCTACACTGAATTTGAGATCTCTTCTTCTTTTGTCAGCATAGCTTTTCTGTCTATCCTGTGCCGTCTTTATCTTCTCCCTGATTTCTTCGACCTTTTCGGAAGCTTCCATAATCATTTCTGGTCCAAGCACTAATCGATCTCCAGACTCAATCCAACAAGCTGGCGACTTGCACGGCCGTCCATATAAGGCTTCGAACGGTGCCATACCAATGCTTGCCTGGTTTATAAAGGATAATTAATTTAAATTCAAATATACTTATTCAAATTTGAAATTCAAATTCTTTACCTGGTAACTATTATTATAAGTGAATTCAACCAAGTGAAGATGGTCTTCCCAAGATCCACCAAAGTCAATAATACAAGCCCGGAGAAGGTCTTCCAAAATCTGATTCACCCTCTCAGTTTGGCCATCTGTCTGAGGATGATATGCTGTGCTCAAATTCAGTTTGGTGCCCAAAGTATCCTGAAATGCCTTCCAGAATTTACTGGTAAAAATAGGATCTCGATCGCATACAATACTAGATGGTACACCATGAAGTTTAACAACTTCTCTCATGTATATCTCGGCCAAGCTCGAAGCTGTACGAGTGGTCTTGACTGGAATAAAGTGTGCGGACTTTGTCAGTCTGTCAACAATCACCCATATGCTTTCGTTACCCTTTCTAGTCCTTGGCAGCCCATCAATAAAGTCCATAGAAATCTGCTCCCATTTCCAACCTGGAATCTCTAGCGGCTGGAGCAATCCTGCTGTCTTTCTGTGATCAGCTTTAACTTGTTGGCAAGTGGTGCACCTGCTAACATAGGTAGAAATATCGCGCTTCATCCCACTCCACCAATATAACTTCTTCATATTCTGGTACATTTTAGTGACACCGGGATGAAATGAAAGTGAAGACTTATGATTTTCTCTCAGCACTTCCTGTCTAAGACCATCAACATTAGAAACACAAATTCGATTATCAATCCTCAAGATTCCATTACTATCAACATGTGCACCCACTTTATTATCAGCATTTTCAACTCTGCCAAGAACTATTTCTTTGATGCGATAAAGTAAAGTGTCCTCATACTGCTTGGCTATAATACGATCCATAAGAGCTGGGGAGACGGAAAGCTGGAATAACATTCCTTCAACAAGATTACAACATATCATAGCTTGGTTTCTACTCAAAGCATCGGCTACGGCATTTGCTTTCCCCAGAGTGTAGTTAATATCAAGATCATATGCAGCTAGAAATTCGAGCCATCGGACTTGTCTCTGATTCAAATCCTTTTGCGAGAAAATATATCTCAATGACTTATGGTCAGTGAATAACTCGAATTTTGCTCCCAATAGATAGTGCCTCCATAGCTTAAGAGCAAATACAACCGCAAGAAGCTCTAAATCGTGGGTTGCATAGTTTGTCTCATGGGTCTTTAACTGACGACCAGCATAGGCAATAACTTTTCCTTTCGGCATTAAAACAGCTCCAAGTCCATCTCGACAAGCATCTGTATATACAGTCAATCCTTCGCTACCATCAATAACTGTAAGAACCGGGGCAGAGGTCAACTTCCGCTTCATCTCATTGAAAGCTGCTTCGCACTTTTCGCTCCAAATAAATTTCACATTCTTTCTAGTCAGTGCGGTAAGTGGTGCGGCAATACGGGCAAAGTTTTCTATAAATCTGCGGTAATAGCCGGCCAAACCCAAGAAACTGCGGATGTCTGTAGGAGTTTTGGGAGTCTCCCAATCCTGCAAATTCCAACGATTCGAATTAAGAAATTGATAAGTTGTTTTTGATAGAATTGATAAGTAAGAATAGAACTTACATTGATTACGGCGATCTTAGCTGGATCGACCGAAATCCCATTCTCTGAAACAATATGGCCAAGAAATCGAACTTCATCTTTCCAAAAATGGCATTTTGAAAACTTGGCTTTAAGCTGATGGCTACGTAGAGTTTCAAGAACAAAAGCCAAATGCGACCTATGCTCTTCCTCATCCTTAGAGAAGACGAGAATGTCATCGATGAAAACAAGAACAAACTTGTTAAGAACATCCCGAAAAACTCTATTCATCAAATCGACGAAATAAGCTGGAGCATTAGTAAGACCGAACGGCATAACCAGCCATTCAAAGAAACCAGTCTCAGTGCGGAATGCTGTCTTAGGAATACTCTCCTCGGCAATTCTGAGTTGGTGAAAGCCAGTAGCCAGATCGAGTTGAGAGAATACTTTAGCTCCATGGAGCTGGTCGAAGAGATCGTTGATGCGGGGCATCGGATATCTGTTCTTGTGGGTGAGCTTGTTCAGCTCTCTATAGTCCACACACATTCTGAGTGAACCATCAGTTTTTGTGACGAATACCACTACAGCACCCCATTCTGAATGACTTCGCCGAATCAAGCCTTTAGAAAATAAATCTTCAATTTGAACATTCAACTCTGCCTTTTCTTTAGGAGCCATTCTCCGAGGAGGGAGAATTACTGGTCGGGCACCAGGAACAAGGTCAATGCGGAATTCGATTTCCCATGGTGGTGGTAGAGAATTGACTTCTCCAAATACATCAGAAAAGAATTGAACAACTGGAGTAGAGCTTAGTTCATTTGGATGGGAGTCAAGTGAAAATATAAAACTCCCAGCATATTCTTGAGGTGATTTGCCTTTAATAACCAAAGGCATACTCTTGTCATCGATAAGAGAGATTGTTCGAGCTTTGCATGAGATAACAGCTTCGAACTTCCGTAGCCAATCAATGCCTAATAAAACATCAAATGCCTCGAATCCGAGGACATAGAAATCCCAAGTGAAGTGATGAATGCCATGCATAAGAGTGACATATTTACAAACCCTTCTAAGGTTAGCGGGCCCTTCAATAGGGTTTGATACACATAAGAAGGTAGATGAAAGAATGGGTTCCAAACCAAGTTTATTGCACAAATCAATAGATATGAAACTATGTGTTGCTCCGGTATCAAATAGAACTTTAACTGGTAAAGTATGCAACATAAAAATACCCTGTAATGTACCTTGGTTATCAGTAGGAGCAGGTGGGGTAGGTGGATCATGGGCGGAAGAAGTCATAGCAAATACCCCGGCCGTCTTTCCCTTTTTGTTCATAGGACAATCCCTCTTGAAATGGCCTGGCTACAGACATACGTGACAGAGGTCGTTCCTGGTATTCTGAGGAGGCGGAACAGCGGCATTAGCAGAGGTTGGACAACTGCTGGCGTAGTGACCCCTCTGGTCGCATTTGAAACAAGTGATAGAGGATAAGTCAATAGGCTTCTTCTGAGAATAGCCAAGCCCAGATTTCTGCTGCCAATTCTTCTTCTGTTGCTCAAAATTTTGCTTCCTCTTTCCCGACTGATTAGCTGGTGTCTGAGTAACTAGGGCTTTGGGGACAGATGTTCTCTTGGGCTTTCCCTCGTATCGAAGAGCAAAATCCATCAACTCAGTGAAAGTTCCATGGACATGAGCGGTGAGGAGCTCGTAATACTCTGGGCGTGCGCCATGTATGAATTTCTCGTTTTTGAGCAGAGGCGTGTCGATCAAACCAGGTCCGAACTTGGAGAGTTCGTTAAGCCTCCTTTCGTACTCAGTAAAGGTCATGCTGCCCTGCTTGAGATCCATGAAAGACCGATAAAGTTGGGCCTTCCCAGCAGCTGGCATCCACTGAGCCATAAAGGACTCCCTATTACAAGTGATATGAAACGAATCAAAATTATGACGAGATAAGATAGAAATTTATTTAGTTGGAATTTAGATAGATTGCTACCTAAACTGGGCCCATGTGATAGTTTCTTCATCAGTTCGAGAAGTGACTGATTCCCACCAATCTTGTGCAGCATCCTGAAGCTGCCAAGCGGCCAACTTGCGCTTCTGAGCATCTGCAATCTCTAAGCCAGAAAAGATCCTTTCCAAACTCTTTAGCCATTGTTGTGCTTCGATAATACTCTTCGAGCCAGTAAATTTGACTCCTCCAAGCTGAGTATACTCCTTGCTAAGAGTGGAGAATCGGACTGCGGGAGCTGGAGCATGTGGACCAGGAGCATTTCCACCCCTGCCTCTAACATTTCTTCTGGTAGCCATCCTGGAATACCAAAAGTGATTTAGAATCAAAGATAGAAATTTATAGAACTTAAGGAAATTCTATTCAACGATTTCAATTAGCAAGACGAATCAAGGATGTGGATTCTGAAATGATTCTCCTCATTCTAGGGTATGTTTACCCCATCTCTAATGAGCTTTAAACTCCACAGGCTAAGGTTATCGAGAACCTCGCTCTGATACCAACTGTAACAACCCGTATATTTGGACCATTTAAATTGACAATAATCCACACATGTCAACTTAAATAGTGCAAAACACGAATCATTAATGGAGTATATGTATATAAATGAGAATCATCACAGAATCACAGAAAATACAAGATAACAGAATAGTGCAGCGGAATTACAACAATGTCATAATAGTAGTTCATGAAGCTACTAAGTAAATACAACAATGTCACAAGCAGATAGTGAAAAGAAATACATAGATGTCCGATACAATAACAAAATAGAATGGAGCAATACTGATAAAGATAAATGATGGTCTTCAAGTCTTCAGCTTCCAATAGCACAGCAACAGAAATCCTCAGTCTGATCCGAGCATATGCACAAACAAACACTCGAATCAGGACATATATTCTTATACAAATAATATGGTTCAACATTTTAAATAACAATAACTCAAAGATGGATGGAATAAACATCTTTCAGGATCCGATAAACTATCTATACATAGTAGAGTACGATAAATAGATAATGTCTATCAGTAATATAAAGATATCAAAATAGTGTTAAGTCATGGCCCATTCCACCCTTAACACATTTTTATTCCCAAGAGCATATACAAGACCGTAGTTTCCCAAAACCGGAAGTCACCAGAGGGCAATCCATATACTAAAGGTACAAATCAAAATCGTAGTGGTCGCGCATAAATGGAATACAAGTATGACAAGGCACATGAGGCAATACCCAAGGTAGTGACACTACCGTTCGCCTGATCCGGACTGGTGAGAACGCAACGCCGCAGCGCCCGCAACACCGTGAAACAACACTCCCAAATCAAGGGTGCACACCAATCAATCACAAAGTAAAAGAATAGTTTACGAAGAAGTGTGTCCACTTGAGGTAGCTAATCCTCCATTGGCCCGGCACAGCTCCTGTTTTAGTCATTTCCAATTTGACACAAGTGTCAAGGCTATCCATTATCGTTCACTTTCTTCAATCATCAACGTTCGCCAATCCAACCACTTCATTCTGGATCATCACTTCGCGTATGGTTATTAAAGTGGTTTCCGGTTTAGACAGTGAGTATGTCCCAAACCGACTCCGGTTCCTTTAATAACCTTCGTGATTATAACACCGATTGGTCGTTAATATATTTCAAAACCAAAACGATTTCAATTTCAATTGAAATTCGCAAATCGACAATTCGTTAGCCTTTCGAAATCAATTTCCAAAATTACGTTTCAATCTTTCCAATTTCAATTTCAACATTTCCATAATTCAATTTCAAACTTTCAATTAAACAATTCGAATATTCATTGTATTTTGTATATAAGTTCATTCCAAAATCATTTAACTAAATTTACGTTCAAAATGATTTAAATCAATTATCGCTTCCATTCGATATTCATTAAATTTATTTATCATTAAGCAATTTCAATTTAATTTCCAATTCATTACGTTACTTCTTAAGTTCATTTTCATTATCAAAGTTTCAACTTATTTACAATTACATTTGTCGAATCCAATTCCTTTTTAATTTCAAGTCTTTCATTTGTTTCGATAAAACGCATTCTATTTCTTATCAAAGATATTCCTTCCAAATTTCAAACTTAGTTAAAACTTATTTTCACTTGTTCAAAAATTCAATTACTCTTAATAAAGATATTCAATTCAATTTTTAAATTGGAAATTCGATCTCATCAAATTTCAATAATTTCAAATCTTAATTATTTATTATTCAAACTCATTCATTAATGATTCCAAACTTAATTATTCATAAATTCAAAATTTAATTATTAATTATTTCAAACCTCGTTATTAATAATTTCACACTTAACTATTAATAATTTCAAAAGTTAATTTATTAATAATTTTCAAAACTCTTATTAATTATTTCAAAAATTAATTATCAAATAATTCTAAGTTTAATTATTAAATAATTAAATTTTAAACAATATTCTTTTGTCAATTACTACTTTAATATTCGTTCCAAATTCAAATATTCACATTTACATTCATTTCAATTTAAATTCCAAATTATTCAAAACTTTGTTATTCGTCAAATAAAACTTTATTTTTATTTAAATCAAAACATTTGGCCAATCGGGTTTTATTTTCATTTTCTATCCTAAGTCAAAATTGTTTGGGTATTTATCATTTCAACCCGATTCCATTTAAATTCAAAATCAAAACATACAAAGGGAACTTGCAGTGTGATAGCTGGGATGGTGTCAAAGTAAATAAACAAGCAATAGCATCCATTCACAACAATTCAACAATTTCAAATAACCCCGAAATAATCGTATTTATTTACGCCAATTAATATAACTATTTCTAGAATCTACTCTATCATTTCAAGTAGATTAAAGATTATAACAATTCGGTTTCACTTGTCGTTCAATTTCAATTACAATAGTTAATTCAATACGTTCAAGAGTCCAAAATGAAATTTATCAATTTCTACGTGTCAATTAACTTAACAATTTAAAGGTTCAATTTAACTAATCAATATTTATCATATAAAGGTGTCAAGTTAACAATCAAAATTTGACATATATAATTCATTTTAAATCGTTAACCATCCTATATCCAATTTTTTTTTACTTGCAATTAATTTATCACTTAACAATAACAATTTACATCCAATTCAACATCGCATAGCAATCATTTCTCAATTCAAACTTGTATAAGAATATAGTTGTGAAAATTAATTCACCTTTCGTGGATAAGAAATTTGGCGGCGAAGTACGAAGAAGCAGAAAAGAGACGGTACAGTACAAACAACGGACACTGTAATATCGACAAAAGCAAACGATATTAATACAATGAACGTTTGTATATAATTTATAAATATATATAAATGTGCTTACCGACGATGGAGAAAAGAACAAAAGCTAAAGATTGACGATGCTGCAGAAAGGCGCTCAACTGGTTGCTTCTGCATACAATGGAAAAAGAAAATCGGTTACACTTTTGGTAACTGGAATAGATATTCGCGAATAGTCAATACAAGTCTCAGTTCCTTTCATTTTTTTTCTTTTTTTTTCTTTTTTTTATGCCTACATAACATCCACCCACTTGCTGCAACTCACGCATCAACATATTGGACAAAGCCAAGACTAACAAGACAACAACCACCCTCTTCTGTTGTGATAACTCACGCATACTTTTATAAATAGAACCCAAGCCTCAACAAAACACACACACATGACCAACATGCACTCACCCACACAGCAGACACGCACGCACAGCAGACACGCACTCAATCATAAAACGCACACACACGCAATACTCAGCCAGGCGAGGCTGCAGGTGATGGCGCTGTGGCGGCACGCGGGAAGTGGGAAGCGGAACTACGAAGGCGGGGTCGGTTGAGGGTGGGGCGACACTGTTCAGGTGACGACAAGGTTGGTTGGCTCGGTTGCAACCGGAGTACGCGCTGGAGTGGGGACGCTGGATGGTGGTGTGTGGACGTGGGGTTGCTAGAGGATGGGGTGAAGGGAGGCGGAACGGAGGTAGGTGGCAGCGAAGTCAGTGGGCTGGGTGGTGATTGTGGGAGGGAGGCAGTGTGTCAGGAAGTGGCGGAGCGGGGTTTGGCAGAGAGGAGGCATGGACGATGGGTTAGCTCGGTTCAGGCAGCGCGTAGTTGGTTGCGACACGTCTGGCAAAGGCGGTGGAGGTCGAGGACGGTGTGCTGGAGAAGGTGGGTCGGAGGCCCGGGTGCGTGGTGGACTGGGCGCGGGTTCGTGGTGGAAGGGTGAGTGTGCATTTGTTTGCCTGGGAAGGTGTGTGTTGCTTGGTGGGTGTGTGTTGCTTGGTTTGTCACTTTTGTTTACAGAAAGGAAATAAGCAAAAGAAGGGAGAATAAAGGAGAGGAGAGGAGGAAGGAAAATCACCTGAAGTGTTGCACGCGAATGAAGCAAGAGAAAGAATGAAGTGGTTGCTTATCTTCCCAAATTAAGTAACAGTGGAATTTGCATTGAGCTCCTAAAAGGTCACGTTCATTCCCATTCCCTACCTATCCACTAGTACTAGCTACCCACTACCTCATTAATTACCAGCCGATTTATGATTCAAAATTTCTTTTGTAAACGGCTGACAAAAATTTGGGCTGCCAATTTTTTTTATTTAACCGGTCTGACTGGAACCGATAAATTAACACGACGGATGATGTCGGACTTCGATTCGCGCAAATAAATATACCGTTATGATCAGTGTCACGATGCGCTTCCAACGGTACACAGATTATTGCGATACGATGATTTTATAAAATTTGCATTTACGCCGCTTAAATTGTACGATTTGCAAAACAATTTAAATGGAGCAGGCGATGACAGTTTTAGACGAAACGAATTACAAAATCCTGATCAGAATAATTTTTACAACATAACTGTGTAAAAATATTTGGATTTGGAAGATAAATTTTACGCAACTTTATATGGACTGATATACAGTAAAACGCGAACAGATTTTTCTGTAATATTTTTCAACGAAACTTTTTCTATGTCCATTTCTAACTAGACGTATATCATAAATAAAGTTTGGACGTAAATTGAGATCGTTTATAATTTCAAATTTTTTATTGAAACGATGAATTTAAAATTTAAAATTGGGTCGAAAATTTAGGGTCGTTACACAGTAATACAATATAGAAGATCCGTTAACCAAGGGACTAGCTCGATCAGTTCTGTACCGATCAAAGGAATAGGACTAAGATTCCATAACTTGCCTCAAGTGCAAGTTGGACATTGGAAGAGTTAGTGGTACGTCCTAGAGGCAAGTAAGTAATTGTTTCATACATCTAAGTCCGTAGTCAATCTTGTTCATAATAATAGTATTTATTTTATATACACTTAAGTAATTAATTTAAAGTATATAATGAGAAAACCCTTAAATAAAATGTTATATGATTGTAGTTGCAAATAGTTGCAATCGTGAGTAACTAATCATAGTATGAAATAACATTCTGATTTAAATATTCCCGGTCAAGATGTTTCGAGAAAGAACATCGATACATCCATTGAACTTAATGTGTGTAATGCTCTCCAAATATTGGTAGTGTATTACTCATGGTTGTTGGGGGATCCAAAGAGCTACATACTTATAGTTATTAGATAACTATATAATGACCTGTCCGAGAGTTTCTTGTTACTTAATAACAGCCAGGTCAAAAAGGAAATCTCAGGGTGAAGATGCTACACAGTTCCCTCGACTTGAGAATGTTGTGTAGCTTTAATGTGAATACACCACTTTGATTATAGTTAAATCATGGCATGGCAATCCATCAAATGACTATAGTTGGGTCTGAGTTGAAGCACTCAGAATGAAATACTATTTAATAGAGAATTCGTCTCCTCAGTTGTATGAGGTTAGTATCACAGTCAAATGTAGTCAACTCAAAGTCAAAATCTCAAACCAAAGTAGAATGGTTAATAATGAATGTTATTATGGAACCAAGGGCTTTATTTATGGACTGATTGGGTCAAATGTGGATAATGTTGGAGTTTTGAACAGTACCTAACTCTATACATCCTAATCCTAATGTGATATAGTGTTGATGAGGAGAACGTGTGTAAATTATTATCATCATTGGTACCGCATAAGATAATATAAAATATGATTTTACCAAAAAGGTCTATAAGCAATGAATTCAACCAAACTATTACACCACTTGCTAAGATATCTTGTGAACATTAATATTTGAATTGTTCAATATTAATTGGTGATTGAATTCACATTTCCGAGTAACAAAATCACATTTGTGAATTCTCCAGAAAACCACTCGATTTAATTATTTTATAAAGAATTATAAATTTATTAAATTAATCAATATTTAAGAAGTATTAATAATTAATATTATTTAATGTTTTTGGTGTTGTAAATAATTATTTGGGTGTGTGCATAAGAGTTATATACACACATACTGATATGCAATATCAATATACATTCGAACAGGCTTTAAATGTCAATAATTATTTAATGGAATTTATGATTTTTTTGTCCATAAATGGACAGTGCATAGCCGACTGTAGGGGAAGGAAAATCATATAGATATTAGATCTGGAGTTAATTGAGAATTAAAAGAGGAAGTTTTAGAGAGAGAATATAAAAGTTTTTATTCTCTCGTTACAATAAATCCACTCATTCATTTTCTTCCCTTGATTATCTTTTCTTCTTTCTCCCATCCATGGCCGTCCTTTCACTTTACCATAGCTGAAGTTCTTTCTATTTACAACTAAAATTAAATCAAACAAGGTGGTTCATTCGATTCTAGCAATATCAAGAGGTGAACCATGTGTTATAGGAGACGATTTGCAAATTAAAGTGTTACACCGGGAAAGTTCATTTCAGGTTCAAATCCTATTTTATATTTTTCATTCGCGACGTTCAACCTTGACCCAAAATTCATATATATGTGAATATTCCATTGCCACTTAGTAGATTTGTTTAAAAATTGTTTGTGTATTGTCATCTATAAAACATGAAACCAATTCTTTATACATATTTAAGAGAAATAGATTGTTGATGCAGTTTGTTTTGGTTGCAAAAAATATGTATATCCCATAAATTAGATTTATTTAAAATAATGCATTTAATATTCAAATATTTGAATTTTACATGCTCATCTTTATGTTGTAGAAACATTGAAACATCTTGAACCATATCAGTTAGTTAAGTCGATTCTGATTTCAATCAAAATAATCTTTTGTTATCATTGTTTAATCAAATATTTTGACATTTAAAATTTAAGAATTATAATACACACGCACGCGTGCACACACACATGGAATGTTTTGATTAATCAATTCTTCTTATATAACTTTTAGTATAATCAATTCTTATATACACACATACAAATATCTCTTCCTCTTTTTATAACTTTTTGTCTACAATCTC
Source organism: Allium fistulosum (assembly GCA_030737815.1). Lineage (NCBI taxonomy): Eukaryota > Viridiplantae > Streptophyta > Magnoliopsida > Asparagales > Amaryllidaceae > Allium > Allium fistulosum. Next base: position 1,175,097,903 of record CM060903.1, read on the forward strand.
ATTTATTGGATGGATTGGATAGGGAATAATCCAGACTGTGGAATATTAATCGAGTGCATCATCAAATCAAATGTCTAATCACTAAAGCCATTTTAAGGCATTAATCGTTGCAACCAACGAGAACATACCCCACATCATTTGCAATAATTATGAAAAGACAGTCCACAACTTCCTAAAGAAGTAAACTTGGGGCCAACATGTGACTTATTTTTCTCATAAAGTATAATCGAGCTCGTCACATTCAATGCCCAACCGCAGAGGCCAGCTTAACAATTGTCGACCAAGGTCTCATACAACCTAGTTGCTTGTCCATCCGAATAAGTCTTACTTATAAGGCCTACTGCTTTATGATCCCTATCTAAAAGGCTGATCATATCTTCCTCAAAATAGATGATTGCCAATAAGCCTCGTCGGGAAGCACCTCCCGACCAGCCTTCAGACACCTCCCCATCATGTCTTTCATTGGCCAAGCCGCCAAAATGATGCTTACTACTGAACTTAAATACATGCCAACATGCTTTGTTCATTCATTTCCTCACCCATCAAACTCTTACTCAGGTTCAAACTCTTACTCAGCCAACCTTCCTACCCACCACGCTTTATCATAGCCCTCAAATGCTCCTACAAAATAATGTGGTGACTCCATACTATTCCCCTTTCAGAAGCGTCATGACTATATTATTCATCTGACAGAAGCACCACTATGCAACAACCACTATTCACACCATATCAGTCCTCTAACAAAAGCATCCCGATGTACAACCTACTCTCTTTATAAATAGGTACAACCATCATATGTACAACCATCTAAGCCCTTCAAAGCATGATTTCCATGTCTATAAATAGGGGAACTAATACTCTTATACAAGGATAAAATTTAAGAAGTATAATATCTCCATCATCTTCACTCTTGTAATAAATAAGCTCACAAAAGAAATATGATAAAAAGCCATAGTGGACGTATATCTATTCTAGATCAAACCACTCTATATTATGTGTCGTTTACTTGCATCGCATTTATACTCATATTTACTCTTGTTTTTACATCATAACAACATTTTAGTGAGAAACCTTCACTAAAGGCTTTCACTAATCACTATTTCAAAGTTGGTAAGAAATATAGTCAATACACTATAATTAACAGTCAACTTAATGTCAAAGTCTTTGGCCAAAGCAAATTGGTTAATTAGTAAATGCTATTAGATTGAAACAAGGGCTTTAATGTTGTACTTTGCAAGTAACTATCGATATTACTAGAGTTTTAAGTATTAACCGTGCTCTATATCTAAGTGATATGATGATGAAAAAGAGAAACGTGCACTATATATCATTGTTTAAGGGTATAACTTAAATGATAAGAAATAGGATTTCACCTAGATAATTTGTAGGGAATTAAACTCGTGTCCACTACTCTGCTTCAAAAAATTCCATACAGACTTTGATATTTAGGTTGTTTGAACATTACCGATGGTTGAGTGTATACCTGAGAGTCACACAATCATCTTCGTCTAAATTTGAAAAACTATAATAATTTATAACTGTTTAAAATTCTCAAGGAGAGAACTAACATAAATATTATATTGATTTAATACTACTTTTAATTACTAGCGAAGGCCTTGAAATTATTTAATCGAATGTATAAATGTTGTTTATGTAATTTTTAATTTTAAAGGTCAAAATAATAATTTAAATAATAATTAATGGTTTAAAATGGAATGAAAAAATGAACATAAGATGTGCATATACAGTGTCAACCACTATGACAGATGGACGAGTTAGCACATTCAAGTAATAAAGAGAAAGGCGTTATCACTTAGTTTCTTTGTCAGCTTAACTCATATGATGGTTCACATCCCTACTCTCTCTTTATAAATAGAGTCTTCATTCATTTTAGAGATGTGAAAAATAAAAGAAAACCATATAAAAATTCTATACTCTCCATTGTTGAATCTCTGGCTGGCATTGCAAATGCAAACCAATCTAGGTGAAAAAAGAAGCTACTTCCAATCGAAGATGCATAGTGCAATGTGTATTTGATCAGTTTTTTATGTCAATATGTATTGTATTTATTTTATTTTAATTAAATATATATACATATGTAGACACACACTGTCTACCATGTTAATTTCAGTCTAAAAAGTTCGAGTTGAAACAAATTCTATTATTGCGTGTGTATATATATTTATATTTTATTTAAGGGAAAATGGATTTGCAATATAATAATTTTTCAAATAACTTGTATAAAATCAAAATTATGTAATGTTATAGAACCATTGAACATCAGAATCTCGAAGATATTTATTTATAAAGTTAAGTCACATAATTGTTATATTTTGATATATATAAATTCTCTTATTTATGTATTAAATACCTTTATTGGATACACACACACACACATATATATATACATATACATACATACATATATATACATATACACATACATACATATATGAACTGTTAGTGATAGAGTATGGATGGGTACATGTCCTTACTAAGTATAGTGATTGAAATTGGTAAATATTTATTAAAATTAGACATTTAAAAAGTTAAACTTATTTTATACATGTACAGAATTACAAGTTAATATATAATTAAATCATACATTGATTAAATGTATGGAATATACAAAGGATGCCATCAACAAATAGGAAGATTAAGGGACAAATGCATTTAAATATCAAAATGTAATGGTTAATAATTAGTCCATTTATTGATTGAATGTTTTTGAAATATAATGATAGTTCTCATCTCCTAATGGAGTAGAGTTGTGTATATTTTTCTCAAAGAGAATAAGTGGGTTTCACGGCGAGTTATTTATAAAAGAGAGCGAGTCTCTTCATTTTTTACCTCCTCAATTAATACCTTATTAACATGTACATTAATTACCCATTCATTCAAGCACCCTATTTTCTATATCTCCACACCTTGTTTTTCATGTTATAATCGGTTATGACATGTACATTTACATGCCATTGGAGCACCAAAATATGAATTTAACATTAATTACAAGTATACCATAAATGTACATATGTGGTTTGTTTATATAGATTTTTATATTATAAATATATAAACACTTATATATTTATATCTTTCACACATGCTAGCACATACTATTTCATATTATTGATTGACCATAATATAGTAAGTAATTACATACCCCTTTTATTAGACATTGAACATACGAGTTTATAACAATATTATGAAATTAAATCTAAATTCACTTTAAATTAAATTAACAATTTCAGATAAAATCATCATGTTTTGAATTCTATTTACAAACTTAAATTTACATCTTAACATTCTATTAACATGAATAATTAGCCAATATCTAAGGTTGTCCTTAAGCATATCCCATTAGAAGGTTGTTTATGCAAGCGTAACTAAAGAAAGATGTTATATACTTAAGGGACGTTCTTGCAGATGGAAAACCCATCGGTTTTCCTAGAACTTAACTAGTTTGTCGAATGGTTTAAATTATTAGGCATGTCCCACGTGTGAGGCCTAAATATTTTTAGCCTTAGGGTGATTTAAATAAATGTATTTGAATATTGTAGAATTTAATTTTAAAATCGACTGTGGACAAAGTTAAAATTCAATTGTCGATTTTAATGTAATGAGTTTTCTTCAGTCACCATGCTTAAGTCTATTAAGATACCACTCACATATTACTACATACCATGACTACAAGTTTGACAAAGAAACATTGAAATAGACATATAAATAATTATTTAGAGGAGGCTATTTATGCATCGAGCTAAAGTGTCTCAAAGTCAGTGAGAGCAAGGATAAGGCTTTTGGACTTTTTCAAGATCAGTCTATGATCTTAAATAAGCATCTAGAGATTAGAGCAAGTATTTTGCTATAGGAATCAAATAATTTAGCCAAAATGAAGTAGAAGCATGTGTCTATAAGAAAGAAAACAAAGGTGCATAACATTTCTAATACTATATGTAAGCAATGTACCACTGATTGGTAATGATATACCCATGTTACAATTAGTACAAGATTATTTGTTCAATTCTAGATAAAGGATTTGAAAGAGACATCCTTTATACTTAGTATATGAGCACATTGGAATAGTCCCAATCGAAGTACATAAACATTATGTTAAAATGTTTAATATGGAGCATACAAGATGGATTCCTAATGAGTTGTCAGTAGGAACCATTATATTAATATACAAGACCAAAAATTGCTTATACACTTAATGTAATAAAAACATATCAATCAAATCTAAGTGATAATCACTATGTGATAGTCAAGAGTATTTATAAGTATTTTGAAAATACTAGAGGATTGTTTACTTCTAGAGGAGTGTTCGGGCTTAAACTCTATAAGTGACGTCGAAAAATAGCAAGTAAAATTTTTAATTTATGTTTACCATTAGTAATGGGGTTTTATACTGGAAATGTTCCAAATGATAAGTTATGGTAGATTCAACTATAAAGCCTAAGTACCTCGCCTCAGATAATGCTGTAGTAAAAGAAGTATGTATGTGCAAATTTAGATGAAAGGTATGAATATTTCCCACCTGTGATAATCCAATAATGTATTCTAATAGCAATGATGCAAAAGAGATTGTAAAATAAACTATTAGATCAAAAAAATTCGATATATGTTTACCGTAATTACCACATGACAAAATAGTTTTATCAACGTAGCGAAGTATGATAAAAAAGTAGACATAATATAATTATACTATAGATTCACCTGCAAAGGCCTTTTCTCAGTTTGATCTAGGAGAACTGATCGACGGTAGTGTTATGAATCAACATAATTGTCCTTAGGTGCAAGTAAGAGATTGATAGAGTTAAGAGTGTGCCTTATGGACAATTATGTTGTATGATTATATAACTTAACTCTTATAAAAATTCTTGTTCAAAATAAAGTAATATTTTAGTTATATTTCTTGTTTTATATATTGGTATACAATTAGATAAATAATGTTTAAATATTTAAAATATATACAATTAGAAAATCCTTAGGGAAGTATTTAATTGATTGCAGTTGACAATGTGTTTGTAATCATGAGTACTGAATCATATCAGTGAATATTTATCCTTAAAAACTATTAGTCAAGATATTTGGAAACAGGATATCAATACTTCTATTGAGACTAGTGCACGTAATCCTCTTCATGCAACAAACAGTGATTTACTCTTAATCATTAGTAGTACTAAGGAGTTATATGCTTATTGTAACGACCCAGAATTTCAACGCTTTGATTAGTGAAAATTTATTTAATTTTAAATATTCAATATGTAGGTCTTATAATGAAAACAAACTCATTTTAATAAATTAATAATGATGATAAAATCATTTTCAAAATTTGTTTACCAAATTAAATAGTTCGTAGAAAAATAGAAAACATGACCGAAGAACGTTTTCTGAAATTTTGACCTTTTGACACCGAAAAGTTGTCGGGAACGTTGTTCGTCTTTGTGCACCATATACACATATATAAGAGTTCATTAACTAAATAATAGTACACTTAGAAATAAATTATCTTATGTTAATTTGGATTAGTAAGTGATGTGGCAAGACATAGTTTTAAAAATAATAAACTTATATATATAAATATATAAGTATTGTCACATCTTAGGTTTTATATATATACTAAGTATTGTCACATCTTAGATTGTAATCATTAATCATCATTATCTCTTGTCATGTCTTAGCTTTAATTAGTAATTTAACTTATATATATATATATAAAGAAAGTGACGTGACTAAACATAATAATTATATATATATATATAAGAAAGTGATGTGACTAAACATAATAATTATATATATATAAGAAAGTGATGTGACTAAACATAATTATATATATATATATATAAGAGTAATGTGATTAAACATAATTATATATATATATTATAAAAGATTTGTGATGTGACTAGATATAATTATGACAAGTTATATTATTTAATTCATTTTGCCTATATATATATACCCACCTATTCCTTTTCGTTTCCTTGCTTCCATTTCTTTCTTCTTCTTCCTTGTTAAAGTTTTTCATTGCTTCTTCTTTTAGCCTTGAGAGAAGAAAGAAAAAAAATTCCTTACAAAACTTGTTCAAAATCTACTCAAAATCTTCTCAATTTTCATCCTATTTCTTTTGGCCATAACTTCCACCTTTCTGCTCCAAATCATGATTTACTTTTCTTAAAACGGTATATAAAGCCAGTGGCTACAATTGTCATGTTGACCACTTCCTCAAGTTTTTAGTATAGCTATGTCAAAAACGCTTGTCTTTAAGACCCATTTTTGGATCTATGTTTTGAAGGCCGAAAATACCACCTCTTCTTTTGATCATAACTTTCTAAAAAATGATCCAAATCGAGAGATTCTTTTTTTAAAATGATAGAGAAAAGACTTTCCTAAAACTTTTATGTCGATTACTTTCGAAATTCCGAGAGTAAAATGGTGAAAAGCCAATAGCAAGATGACCTATTTTCGAGTTACCTCTTGGAGTTATGAAGCTTTTCAAGTTCTAAAACATTTCAAGATTAGGAAAGGTTTATGGTGAGTAATGTAACGACCAGCTATTCCGAACCATTCGCATCCGCACATGTCGGACTTGAATTGCTCAAAATATCAGATTATTAATTTATTATTTGGCAAAACTTAGCATATACAGTAAATAAATCAATCACAGAATCACAGACACAAAGTAATATTACAATAAGCAGCGGAATAGATAAATAGTAGTTCATGAAGCTACTATAAAACATCAGTCTGAAACAAAATACAATAGAATCTCAAATACAAATGAATCTCTAATACATAAGCAACTGACGAGTCTGAACATAAATGACCGGAATAAACTGAAATAACTGAAAGCTGGATAGATAGATCTTCAAACAAAGCTCCAATCTCCAAAGGTGAGTCGCAAATGATGTGACACTCAGTCTGACCCGAGCATAAAGCAAAATACAAAACACTCGAGTCAGGATTAACATTCTTATACTAGTAAATTCAACTCAAGTGAAATGTCAACTGAAATACAAGTAACTTAAAGGATTCTTGGGATTTCCATCCTCTAAGGATCCGTGGAACTATCTACTATGTAGTAATATACGCTATTATAATATGTCTATAGTAACGTAAACTATTAAAATAACGTTAACGCGTTACCCATATCCTCCTTAACAGATTTTATATATTCCCGTAGTTTATACAATGCCGTACGCTCCACCAAACCGGTGTACCCAAAGGACACCCCATAGGTACGGTACAAAACAAACTCATAGAAGGCACGATAAGGCATGCGACAAGGCACGCGAGGCAATGCCTAGGGTAGGATTCCACCGTTTTGCGGATCCAGACTGGTGGTAACGCATAGCAGCTACTATTGCCCACCTCGAGACACACTCCCAAATCAAAGGTGCACCCAATCACTTCACAAAGTAATAGAATGGAATCGAAGAAATGTGCCCAATAGGAGGAATGACCTCACTCGGCCCGGCATGGCTCCTGTTTTAGCCACATCAAGCTAACTCGCGGGAGTCAGGGCTACGCTAATACCTCATATAGAATCGTTGCCAACCATCCTATTTCATTCTAGAATCTCCACCATGTACACAGTTGTTAAAGCGGTTTTCGGTATTGGCAGAGAGTATGACAATATCCGATCCTGGTCTCTTTAACAACCAAATGCTTATTTCACACGTGGTCATTTCATTTCAAATAGTTCATACTTCATATCAAAATATCATATTCATTTCAAAACCATATCAATTCGATATCATTATTCACTAAAAATATATATTCATTTCCAGAATCGTAAAAATCATAACACTTTCGAAATCATAACACTTTCGAGATCATAACACTTTTGAAATCATAACACTTTTGAAATCACAACACTTCCGTAATCATAGCAGTTCCAACTTAAACAGTTTAGATATTGAAAATAGTATATATATTAAATAGTTATAAATTAAAATAGTTTATATATTAAAATAAGTGGAAATTAGCCACAAGGGCCTCTTTAGCAACTGGAATTAGTTTCTAGGACACACAACTGAAATAATTACTTTCAAGGACAAAGCGCAAAATAATTAGTTTCTAGGGCCTAAAAACCTATGAAATTATGTCCTTGAAAGTAATTAGACTGCTAACTTTGTCCTTGAAAGTAATTATTCTGCTGACTTTGGCCTTGAAAGTAATTTCTTTGAATGGGTGTCCTAGAAACTAATTGGACTACAAAGTTTCTCCTTCTCGTGAAATGCCCCTTAAAATAATTTATATATTAAAATAGTTATAAATTAAAATAGTTTATATATTAAAATAATTTATATATTAAAATAGTTATAAATTAAAATAGTTTACATTTATTTAAAGAGATTATACTGAAATAGTTTCCAAATTAGAATTGTTTCATCAAATTCCACAAATCGATTCAAATCAACTTAAATTCCAAAAATTCAATTTAAATCAATCCCTGTTCAACACTTTCAATTTAAAAGGTTAAAGATTCAACTCAAATTCTCAATAAACCATTTCAATTTTATAGATATCAAATCCAGGTTTTAACTATCATTTCAAGTCCAATAAGATTCAAAGTTTAAATATTCAAACATTTACAATATAAGTTTCATTTATATTTCAACATTTCACTTTAATTTTATTCAAATTGGAAAATATTCACTTAATCATTTTTATAACAATTAAATAAAATCTCAATTTATAAATTTAAATTAATATTAAATATTCAGTCTTAATTTTATTTTAAAATTGAGAATATTCATTTAATCACTTTTTATCAAATCACGTTATCAATCATATCTTTCAAAATCTCAAAATCAATAAGTTCAAATCAATTCTTATTTAAATTCAATTATTAACCAATTTAAATTCCAAGTCAACATTAATTTATCTTCCCAACCTTTATTATTAAAGTTAAAAAAAATCTGTTTTTAAAATATTAATGTAAATTTAAATAAATATTTCAACATATTATAAACCGATTAAATTAAATTTTATTATTAAATGTATTTTGTATTAAATCTTATTTTATATATTTTAATATAATAAAATTATATGAAAAATCTTAAAAATCATATTTTCAAAACTAACTTATAAATTTAAAATTTCCCAAACATATAATTATAAAAATCTAAATTTTACACATATATTAAAATAAATTCTTTATATTATAATTTAAAAATCAATATGTAATAACATCCATATATTTCCTTTCAAACTTTGGCAATCATTTTTTTTTCAAAATAGACCAACGGTGTCCGTATATAATTTTCTATCCTATGGTCAAGTGATACAGATATTTATCATTTCAATCCGTAATAATTTAATAATTACGGGTGTATATCATTTCAACCCGCAATCCTAAAATTTCAAAATCAATGAAAATCGCTTGGGTTTATCATTTCAACCCATAATGATTTTCCCTTAATATATAATTTCGGTCGGGTATGTATCATTTCAACCCATATGGAATTCTAAACTAACAGGGAACTTGCAGAGTGAGGAAAAATATGATAATAATATAATATATCAACAACATGCATATATCATCAGTAACAAATTTAAATATACTATATACAACAGGTTATGGTATCGTATGTCAATTAATCACAGGTTAACAATTTTAAATGATAACAAATCATATTCAACAATTAAATAACTAACAATTCCAATCTAACAACATATTTCAATCGTCATTTCAAGTGAATTAAATTTACTAAATATAAGAATGTTAATCGTGAGTGATTGCTTACCTTTAGAGGCTAGAGAAATTAGACAACACGACAAGCTACGAGTTTTTTTCCGAACTCTACAACAAATCCAAAGCAAATCAGAGCGAAGCTGGCACAATCTTGAACTCGATGGATCCGATGAAACAAATATATATATATAGCCATATATTTAAAATCTAAAATTTAAAACACGTATTTTAAATAAAATCTTTATAATATCTATACATTTGAAAATCAATATTAAATTTAAACACATATATAGAAATCAAAATATATATATATATATATATATCTATATATATATGATATGTATTCATTTCAAAGTATTAACATAACATATTATATACATATACATTTCAAAATATCAACGTTTATTAAAACATATATATAAATCAATATATCTATATTATAAAAATCAGTACTGAAAATCATATATGTTCACATACAGACCTATATATAAATACCATATTTTAAAACCCATATTTTTCATTATTCTACAAAGAAATATTTTAGATAGAATACCTATTTATCACAAAATCTATTTCAAATATTGATATAAATTTAAACATACTATGTAACACTTTTAAATATAAAATCTAGCACTTTAACCATATATATATATATTAAAAAAAATGCATGCGAACAATCGGAGAGGATGGCTTTAGCCACTGGTATGCTGCTCGGAGGTGGTGGATGTGCTCAGGAGGCGGACGCACAGCAAAAGAAGGAGGAAATGGTTAGTTTGTGGTGCGTGATGGGTTCCATACGGCTGTTGTCTGTTGTGGGGCGAGGAGTGCAAGTGTGGAAAATGGAGTGGTCGTGCCTGGGATGTGGTGGTTGCGGATCAGAGAGATGTGGTGGGCGCGGTGATCAATGCTTGTAGGGAGGTCGGAGGCGTATTGGGGTGGTGAGGAAAAGAGGTGGTGCGGATGTCAAGAAAGCAGGGCAAGAGGAAAGTTGGAAACAGGCTGGTGAAAAGGTGAGCAGGTCTCCAACAGTTGCATGCTTTCATATATTTTTAGAGGAAGAAGATGGTGGAGGAAAAGGCGACAGAGGGTGGAGTTTTTTTTATGATCGGCAGGTAGTGATGAGCTCGGCAGTACAGTGGTGGGAAGCACGTGGTTCCATGGGGCCGTGGACAGATGAATCAGGCATGGGAGAGGGCGGAGCTTGGTGGTCAGATCGAAGGGCGGGGTGAGGTTTGGGTGAACGACGATGACAGAGAGTGGAAGGAGCAGGCATGGTTTTGAAGTGCGATCCAAAGTAGGGTGAATGGAAAGTCGGCAATAAGGAGGTGTTTGGGTGTCTCTATATATATACAACAGTTTCTATATTATAAAAGAAACAATGAAAATATAAACTTATATATCATATTATATATGCAAACTGGGTGACGTGCTTGTCTGTTGAGGGTTGAATGATGAAGATGGAAGGTGGATCTTGTTTGGAAATGATACGGTGGCAGTAATAAGACAAGTAGATGATGGTTCAGTAAACACAATTTTATACTATTGACTTTATATACGTTATATATATGTATTAATCAATGAAACCAGAGAGAAGAGCAACCAAACATAAGCAATTAGAAAATAAATTTTGAAGTAAGGAATATTGAAAGCCAGGGGATATAAAAAAATGACCATTTGTTTTCCAACCGGTGGACAAATGGAAGGTCACAGAACACCTTAGAGATTCAAAATGGGTACCGATACGATGAACCGTTTCACGGATTTCGCCGCGTACCAAATGCTAAAATGCACAAATGAATATACTATGGAGATCAGTAGGACGAGATGAACAGAACGGTACACAAATATCAGCGATACGATCATCCTATCAAAAGTCGATATTTCACTATCCAAAATGTTGCTAAAACGCCGAAAATAAGATAAATGTGGCTAGAGCAGTCCAAATTTGGCGAAACGAAATATGACGTCTCACTCAGAAAATGATTTACAATTTTATTATATAAAAATATTTAGGTTTCGAAAATGTTTTATTTCCTTCAAATATTAACTGAATTAAATTTAAAAAAATTACACAACAAAATTAAACATCCAAATTATCTAATGAAAATCAGACATTTGCTATGTCTAAATAGACGTATTTCAAATATCAAATTTTCATTGTTAAATTTAATTATTTAGTTCCAAGCAAAATTTCAATTAATTACATTATAAAAACCATTAAAATTTTCGGGTCGTTACAAGTAAATTCTAATCTTTTTAGGAAAGATTTTATCTATGTATATGCTTGTTATTATGGCTAAATGGATGATGTTTGTTGTATGGATTATGACTTGGTTTTGATAGACATATATGTGCTAATATGTGGTTAGCCTTAGATATGAAAACAATGGTTTAAGTGCTATGTTTGGATATAAAGTTGTGAACTTGATATGTAATGCAAATGATATGCTTGTGTATGTGAGATCTTGGATTTTGGTCAAATGGTTATGGAAAGATTAGTAGTTTGGAATGTTGAGAGGACTTGAGATCCATTTGGAAATCTAATCATTTACTAGTTTTGAGTTAGTAAATGTTTTTGTTTAAATTCTAACTTGAGTTAAGGTTTTCAAAACTCTTTATTTTATGTATTAAAAGATAATCCAAAGTGGAAGGTTAAAGTTTTAGATGGTAACTTAAAGAAGCAAATTCTAAGTTATTGCATCCATAACGATAGTCACTATGGATGTAGTTCGGAAAAGTTTGATTTCTAACTTTAAAGTTTTATTTTAAAAATGATTCGAAAACCTATTTTCAAACGTAATTAGCAACACATAAGTTAATTATAACTTGATTAAGTATGTTTAATAATTAATCATTTATTAATTAATCAGAAATTAAGTTAAGTAATTAGTGACTAATTAATGATAATTAAGTAAGTTATTTTAATTAATGATTAATTAAGTTAAAAAGGGTAATTATTTTTATTTAATCAAGTTTAATTATTATTTAATTAATGTTGAATTATTTAATTAATTATTATTTAATTAAAGATTAATTATTTACTTAATTATTACTTAATTAGGGATTAATTTTAAGTAAATGTTTATTTGTTTAAAGTTTAATTATTAATTTACTTTTAATTGATTAATACTTAATTATGATTTGATTGTGATTATTTAAGATTTAATTAAGCTTTAATTAAGCTTTAATTTATATTATATTATGATTTAATTGTTAAAGGTTATTTTAAACTTTACCGGTTATGTATTAAGTTGGGTACTTTTCAAAGTGGTTTGATTTTAACCAAAGGATGTAACGACCCTGAATTTTGACCAAATTAAATTGAGAATATTTAATTAATTTTAAATATTTGAACGATAATTTAATTTGAATCTCCGATATAACTTTAAAATTTAATCGATTGAATGCTGAATAAAAATTTGAATCTACAATTTTAAGCTGAAGAAAAATATTTCGAAAGCTTTTAAAATTCGTATTGATAGTACTGAAGATAATAGAAACTTCAGAATTGTGTTTCAAAGCATTTCGTTCAGTTTTGAAAATTTATATCGTTCATATCGATATTTAAAAATAGCCGTCCGAGGCGCAGTCTCGGAATTCGACGAAACCAGTTCCATTGGGTCCGTAATATTGAATTATTACTGGATTTCCAATTTCGTATTTTTCGGTATTGATACGTGAGCACACGGTAGATCAACGAGTTGAAATTTAATCGGATTCGATTTAGAATTTAAGGTTAAAATTTGGTCCATATCAGCATTTTGGCCTCAACTCAAATTGCTGTAGCTTGGAATTGCAAACACGTTCATTTCAAATCGTTGTCCTTCACTTCGTACACGCGACATCCCCTTTGTTTTCAGCCTTTAATCAAGCCGAGAATCACGAAAATAAATTGTGTGAAGTATGGCCGAGTTTCCCCTTTTTCAAATTGATTCGCGTCTCGCAGCTAAATTTAAATGGCCGCGTTCTTTAAAAATCAAAATTCCCCTTTCCCTCAGTAAACCAAAACCCTTCGAGAAAAAAAATGGCAGAGAGATGCTCGTTGGCAGCGACAGGGGCTGGAGTTCGATGGGGGTTCGCGCGCGCTTACACTCACGTGAAGGGGGAAAGCGGCATCTCGAATTTGAAGTACAGGTTGGAGGAAATCGTGATGGTGACTTGTTCGATCGGAAGGGGGTCGGCGAAGCATTCGACTGGGACTTTCGAGTTCAAACTCGATGGCGCGAGGAGGCGGGGGAACTCGATGCCAGGTGTAGTGGAATGGGGTGCGACAACGTTCAGCGCGCGTGGCGACTTCGTCGCGATGTCAGGCGGATTCGACGCCGCCGATAGATCACAGTTGGGGGCGCGATGTGTGGCAGTGTGGGATGCGTTGTCAGTTAGGTGGCGATCCAGTTCGAGCATCTCGGGGTCGCGGAGTTAGCAAGGACAGTTCGAAGATGGATTCGTTATTGAGTGTGAGGGTTGTGGCAGTGCAGTCGAATCTGGGTTCTTCGATGTTAGAGGAAGGTTGTAGTCGCGACGTAAGGTATCTGTTGCTAGTTCTGCAATTTTTAAGATTTATTTATAAATGTATATGTGTATTATATAAGTATAAACGTCTCTGCTTTAATTTAATACATATACGGGGTTTTGAGTAATATATATAACCCTACACTCAAGATGCAGTAAGCTATATTTGATATAAAATTTTCAATTAAGGAGATTTGTAAATGTTGAAGAGCTTACATAAAATTTGATTTAAAAATCTATATAGGATAAATTTCAAAGGAAGGAAAATAAATATGCAAGTATACATTTTTTTGAAATTTATTAAATTGTTTAAATTTACTTATTAAATTTTTAGTGGTTGAAAATATTTTCAATAAGGAAATTTTGGGTAATTTCGTTTAATAGTTGGAGAGATTATTTAAGATACGTATTTTAAATGGTTTAAAAGAGATAAAAGAATTTATTTAAAAAGAAATTAATTTAGAAATTAAAATTGGTTTAAATAAAACTATCAGTTAATTAAACTATTAAAATGAAATCACCAATGAATCAAAATAGTCAAATGAAATTTATTTTTCGATCTGTTCGAATATTAATATGTCGTATAATTGTTTATACAAGGTTAAAACTGTGAAATCAAGTCGGAAATGGAAATTGGATGGCAAATTAAAAAGCTAAGGTGAGATTTTTCTCACTCGAAGGAAATTTTGGATTAAACAGTTATTGATTGTTTGATATGATTGCTATGTTGATTGTGATATTAGATATGATAGGATATATCTATATATATAGCAGTATATACATATTGGCATATGTATATATTGGATTGATTGATTTCCCGCCTCGTATAGCGGATGAGACCCTATTGCGCCGTTAGTAAGCGGATTTATAAAAACCTATATACCGCGATAATTCCGTACTGGAGCGGAATTGGTATTGTGCTAACATCTTTGGATGCAGGGAAACAGGTTGGAGGGATCCAACTGGATTCCTCAACTGTATTTATTTATTTATAGATGTTGATATATATTCTGTTGTCATATGTTGAGATATGATATTGACTGTTGTGATTGACTAATTGATGCGTTGCATCATCGGATTCAAATTTTGAAATTTAAAAATAACGATGTTGATTTTAAAAGTGAAATTTTAAAAATGATCTTTGAAAATACACGTTTATTTAAATTGTTGAATTGATTTACTTTAAAAAAAATAAACGTTAAAACTATTAAGTTTTAAAAGTTGAGATTTTGTGAATTTTAACAAAAAAGTAATTTCTTTTGAAATAAAGAGTTAAGAAATTTATGAAATGGTTTAAGTTGAGATTTTTGAATTCTTAAACCAATGTATATAAAAGGATGTATCAAATTGATATTTATCAATTAAAGTTATTGGAAATTTAAAATAAGTTTTAAAGAAGATATGAAATTTATAATTATAAAATGTGAAGATATGAAATTTATAATTATAAAATGTGAAGATATGAAATGTATAGAATTATAAATTGTAAAGATATGAAATTTATAGATTTATAAAGAATGAAGTTGTAGAATGAATGATTATAAGAAAATTTACTTATAAATTGGATTTCTGCTTTTAAATGGAATATTGATCAGATCGTTAATAAAGAAGATTTATAAATCAAAGTTGTTAAAAAATATAGAAATAGGATTTATAAACGTTGTTTTATAAATTCAAAATCGATGGAGTTTGATAAATTAAATATAGAAGATTTTTTAAAAAAGATATATTCGCGATTTTGGATAGCGAACCTTTATTGAAATAAAACGTGTAGAGATGGCTGAAATTTAGTTAAGTGAATTATATTCACGATTTTGGACAGTGAATATACTCTTAAGGAAAATGGATATGTTCTGGAGAAACGATATTATAAAATGAAGTAATTGTTTTAAAAGATGTTTTAAAACGTGTTAAATATCGAAATCATAGATTTCAACATTTATTGTTGAAATAGACGTTTCGAGAAATAAGGAAATGATGGACTATAACACTGTTGTTATAGTAAATGATTTTCGAAAGAAAATGTTTTATCTAGTATTGGGATTTACATATCTATTTTAAATCTCGAATCCCTATACTAGTGATTTTTTTTTGAGTCGTCGTAACGATGTTTTACGTAACATTCGTTTTGACTCAAATTGATGTTGTTATAGAAAATAGATTTCCTTAAAGAACGAAATATATACTTAATATCGATTTAAGTATATCGAATATTTTCCAAGTGTTGAAATTAAAAGGTTTGTGAAATACTTAGTATTAAATAAGTATGGAAATGCTTTTCCAATATGAAATGAACTGTTTTGAGATTTTATCTTTTAAAGATAAATTGAAATGTGGAAATTGATTTGAAATTGTTTTCAAATGGTTAAGTGTGGAAATTTTATATCTTATAAAGATATTTTTGAAGAATAAATAATTTGGGAAAAATTATTTGGAATCTGATGATGTTGCGCATCTTTATTGATAGTTAAATAACCGACTATCAATAATTACCTTGAGTAGGTATTTGTTGTAAATTGGATGAATTTGAATGCCACACTTATTTTTAAATATACGCTCACTATTCGGGTTAGCCGGGAAAGGACCATGGGGTCGTATAACCCATTCCGAATATGTGATACGTCGTTATGAATTGCATTCGAAGACCGGTGTTGAAGACCGGATATTTTTGAAAACGGAAGGATTACCGTCGAGTTACTCTACATCGGCTGATCTCCGATTTAGAGGTTTTATCACCCTTAGTGACGGGAAGTCCTGACGTGATTAGAAATTTATCCGGATATGCAAGGGCTTCGTGAGAAGTGCCTTCGGTTCTGTTCGATCCCGGAACAGACTTATATGGATTGTGTGTCTGACGTTACAATTTGAGATATAAAGCTGATTTCTTTCAAATACATTTCTGTTGGTGGCGGAGAATTTATTCTCTTAGCTTAACACCCTTCTCTGAGACGTACGAGCTCAGAGGTTATGTAGTTGAAATTTATCAGCGATATATCCCAATTTGGTAACGTGGCATACTGAGTGTTGCTGTGAAATGATCAGTGTTTGATCATTTGTGATATGATCATTTGTTTGATCTTATATCTTTGTGATCATAGGTTGATCATTTTGTTTGACCCGAAGCAGGGCTTTTTGAGAAAGCGTAGCTTTGTGGACGAGACTTCGTCGAGCCTCACACCCCGGAAATGGTCGAAACAGGAAGGATGCAGCAAGGTTCTAGGGAGTAGCGCCCCTTAGTGTATGTCATTCCTTCTGGATAAAGGTGGTATCATGGTATGGAGCCCAGATACTTAACCTCTGTGGTTACTGCATTATTATTATCTATGTGGTTTGTTGCGAATCGGGGATCCTCGGGAAGATCGGTGACGATCGGGGGATGGCATACGCGTGTCAGTAGTTACCTATTTTTGCAGAGGTAACCCGGCCTTGTGTTGGCAGAGATCCGGTTAGGTTCTCGGGTCGTCTATTCCAGGGACGTACCCATCGTGGATAGGAAGTTCCTTAGCCTGACCATTTGTTGGAAATCCAAAGAAACAATACGCGATTTGTACGGTTTTAGTTGTAGAACCTATCATTCACTTATGGTGGTCACCACTGTTTGGATGGTAGCTATAGTAGGCATAAGTGCGGAATGCCTATGCTGGCTAAGATTAATATTATACTTTCGAAAATGATTTCTACACTATGCACTAATAATAATATCAAAAAGAATTTGATTTTGCGTAGTAAGCATCTTTGGCTATCATAAGAAGAAATCTCCTCCAATTCTGCGTTTGCATTGTGTGTGTGGCGGGAGGTCTTATGGTAGTTTCATTTTCCAAAAGCATTTCGAATTGACTTTAAAATTATCCTGTTGTTTATTTTAAAGAATAACTGTTTTACGATCTCACACCAGTCACCATGACTGACTCGGAGTTTATTGTTTCCCTTCTAAACTCTGGGTGCCCACCAATTTCCACACGGGCAGTCTAGAGTTAGATTATTAGGTTATCTGGATATTCTGGAGCTTTGGAGATAAGCTGGATGGCGAGACGTAGTATTTGTACCTGATATATTTATTCCGCTGTGTATTCTGTATGAGGACAAGTTTATATAACTGTCCATTGTTGTTTATTGACTCTGATGATATGATGTGATGTAATGTAATGTAATGTAATAACAGATATAATTCTTTTGTTTTTAAATGATATTCATTTATCTATTATATATTGTTCCGCTGCGATATGTGAGATTCTGATATTGTTTTCTGTTTCTGCTCTTGTTCTGTTGTTGTTCTTCTCTTCTTTCTTCTACTCTTTTCTTCTTCTTCTGCCTTTTTCTTCTTTCTTAAACCCTCACTATTGGAGTTTCCGGCACTCGATTACTCGACAGTCGATAAAGTGAGTATCGATGTTGAATTTTTGAAAGTCGAAAATTCCAGGATGTGACAAATTGGTATCAGAGCATATGGTTAAGCGACAACCCTGCTCTGTTGGGTGTTACTCATTAGAGATAGAGTCAGTAGTACTCTAGAATGAGTTGAGTGTAATAATAGATATGAGCGCGTATTTGTTAGTGAATATGAAAATTGTTTTATATTGTGTTTGCTTATCCGTTGAGATGTTTGTAAATTTTGGTCGGTATGTGGGACGCCATATTATCGACAGAGATTTCTAAACACTTAAACGAGGCAAGACGACATAGTATTGTTTTGAAATAGGGTAAATGAGATAATTTTGCCCAAAACTATTTTTGTATATAAAAGAATTGATTTTCTGTAAATTATTACAGTATATGGTTGCATGGATGTTAGGAAAGTGATAATATTGAAAGTTATCATTTTTATATGAAATCGAATAAGAAATTGAAATCGTAACTCCAAAGTTAAAGAAATAAATTCACATATAAATGAAATTTGAGAATGTAAACTGTAAATGTGAATTGTAATTTAAATGGAATTCCAGAGAAGTATTTGGAAATGTTTTGGAAAGAATTTGAAAATTTTGGAGATTTGAAAAGTTTAAATTTCTTTTTGGATTTGAAAATGAATTTCAAAGGTTTGAAAAATGTTTTGAAGAGATGAAAAGCTCTAAACTCTTTTAGGTCGCTGGAAAATAATCCCGATGATGGTGGCCACATCATTAGAATTCATTTTCGGGTTTCCAAAAGAGGAATTGCTGCCAAATTGTTTTAAATGGAAGTTGTTTGGAAAATTTGGATTTTGTTTTAGGAAATCAAAAGGGTAAATTGAATTGTTTTCAAAAATGGCTTTGAAAATGTTGTTAAGACTCTGGAATGCTATATAAAAATATCGATGAGAATTTTTAATGTGAATTAAGAATATAAAGGGATGAATTCATATATGAATAAAATTATAAATATAAATTGTAAGTGAATTTATAATTGGAAAATGGAATTCCAGAAGAGATAATTGAAATTAAAATTCATTAGTAGAATGAAATTGTAAGTAAATGTATAAACGATTGGATAAATCGAAATGTAAAAAAGTCAAAGACTTATAAAATATTTGAAATTTGATAGAAATGAGAATTCAAATTGAAAATGAAAGAATTTGTGAATGAATAAATAAATTTGCAATTGTAAGTACAAGGAAATGAAATTGAATGTTAAAATTCATTTTGGATTTGTAAGTAAATAGAACTGGAATTGAATTTGATTTGTGAAGTATTAAACTAAAATTAGTAAGTGAAACTAATTGAATATTGACCAAATTAATAAGGTTTGGAACGAATTAAATTCAAATGAATGTGAAATGTAAAATTGAAAGAAAATGAATACATATAACTTCAATAACGAACTTAAAGATGATATAAGCAGTTATATTGAAAATTTTGAAATTGAATGTACGAAATGGTTTGAATGTTGTAACTAGATATAATAGCTAGTAGATATACAGGTGTAAAGGAATTGGGATTTTTAATTTAGAAGAGAATTCGAATTGCTCGACAAAAGGTACGTATTTGAATTATAATATGAGTTTTTGATGATTTCTCTCTAGCCGCCTGGCTTTTTCTTTTTCTTTTTGAAATCTGAGAGTCCGTAGGGACGTTTTGTAGTCGTACCGTATTAGCCGCGCAAAGGAGACGCTGGCGAAATTTTTCGAAAATTTCGGGTGTTAGAAAATTTTTGAGAAATTTTTGAAAGTTTAAATTTGAATTTGAATTTGAATTTTGAAGAAAAACAATATTGTTTGAAACTTTAATTGGAGTTGGAAAGTTAGTTGAATTTATAACGAATCTTTAGTAGAAAGATTTGTTTTGAAAAAATTGATAAAACTATTTAGATAGTGTAAAATAGTAGACGAGTTAAGGACATTTTTCTTGACTTGTAATTTCGAGGACGAAATTCTTTTAAGGGGGGAAGTCTGTAACGACCCTGAATTTTGACCAAATTAAATTGAGAATATTTAATTAATTTTAAATATTTGAACGATAATTTAATTTGAATCTCCGATATAACTTTAAAATTTAATCGATTGAATGCTGAATAAAAATTTGAATCTACAATTTTAAGCTGAAGAAAAATATTTCGAAAGCTTTTAAAATTCGTATTGATAGTACTGAAGATAATAGAAACTTCAGAATTGTGTTTCAAAGCGTTTCGTTCAGTTTTGAAAATTTATATCGTTCATATCGATATTTAAAAATAGCCGTCCGAGGCGCAGTCTCGGAATTCGACGAAACCAGTTCCATTGGGTCCGTAATATTGAATTATTACTGGATTTCCAATTTCGTATTTTTCGGTATTGATACGTGAGCACACGGTAGATCAACGCGTTGAAATTTAATCGGATTCGATTTAGAATTTAAGGTTAAAATTTGGTCCATATCAGCATTTTGGCCTCAACTCAAATTGCTGTAGCTTGGAATTGCAAACACGTTCATTTCAAATCGTTGTCCTTCACTTCGTACACGCGACATCCCCTTTGTTTTCAGCCTTTAATCAAGCCGAGAATCACGAAAATAAATTGTGTGAAGTATGGCCGAGTTTCCCCTTTTTCAAATTGATTCGCGTCTCGCAGCTAAATTTAAATGGCCGCGTTCTTTAAAAATCAAAATTCCCCTTTCCCTCAGTAAACCAAAACCCTTCGAGAAAAAAAATGGCAGAGAGATGCTCGTTGGCAGCGACAGGGGCTGGAGTTCGATGGGGGTTCGCGCGCGCTTACACTCACGTGAAGGGGGAAAGCGGCATCTCGAATTTGAAGTACAGGTTGGAGGAAATCATGATGGTGACTTGTTCGATCGGAAGGGGGTCGGCGAAGCATTCGACTGGGACTTTCGAGTTCAAACTCGATGGCGCGAGGAGGCGGGGGAACTCGATGCCAGGTGTAGTGGAATGGGGTGCGACAACGTTCAGCGCGCGTGGCGACTTCGTCGCGATGTCAGGCGGATTCGACGCCGCCGATAGATCACAGTTGGGGGCGCGATGTGTGGCAGTGTGGGATGCGTTGTCAGTTAGGTGGCGATCCAGTTCGAGCATCTCGGGGTCGCGGAGTTAGCAAGGACAGTTCGAAGATGGATTCGTTATTGAGTGTGAGGGTTGTGGCAGTGCAGTCGAATCTGGGTTCTTCGATGTTAGAGGAAGGTTGTAGTCGCGACGTAAGGTATCTGTTGCTAGTTCTGCAATTTTTAAGATTTATTTATAAATGTATATGTGTATTATATAAGTATAAACGTCTCTGCTTTAATTTAATACATATACGGGGTTTTGAGTAATATATATAACCCTACACTCAAGATGCAGTAAGCTATATTTGATATAAAATTTTCAATTAAGGAGATTTGTAAATGTTGAAGAGCTTACATAAAATTTGATTTAAAAATCTATATAGGATAAATTTCAAAGGAAGGAAAATAAATATGCAAGTATACATTTTTTTGAAATTTATTAAATTGTTTAAATTTACTTATTAAATTTTTAGTGGTTGAAAATATTTTCAATAAGGAAATTTTGGGTAATTTCGTTTAATAGTTGGAGAGATTATTTAAGATACGTATTTTAAATGGTTTAAAAGAGATAAAAGAATTTATTTAAAAAGAAATTAATTTAGAAATTAAAATTGGTTTAAATAAAACTATCAGTTAATTAAACTATTAAAATGAAATCACCAATGAATCAAAATAGTCAAATGAAATTTATTTTTCGATCTGTTCGAATATTAATATGTCGTATAATTGTTTATACAAGGTTAAAACTGTGAAATCAAGTCGGAAATGGAAATTGGATGGCAAATTAAAAAGCTAAGGTGAGATTTTTCTCACTCGAAGGAAATTTTGGATTAAACAGTTATTGATTGTTTGATATGATTGCTATGTTGATTGTGATATTAGATATGATAGGATATATCTATATATATAGCAGTATATACATATTGGCATATGTATATATTGGATTGATTGATTTCCCGCCTCGTATAGCGGATGAGACCCTATTGCGCCGTTAGTAAGCGGATTTATAAAAACCTATATACCGCGATAATTCCGTACTGGAGCGGAATTGGTATTGTGCTAACATCTTTGGATGCAGGGAAACAGGTTGGAGGGATCCAACTGGATTCCTCAACTGTATTTATTTATTTACAGATGTTGATATATATTCTGTTGTCATATGTTGAGATATGATATTGACTGTTGTGATTGACTAATTGATGCGTTGCATCATCGGATTCAAATTTTGAAATTTAAAAATAAAGATGTTGATTTTAAAAGTGAAATTTTAAAAATGATCTTTGAAAATACACGTTTATTTAAATTGTTGAATTGATTTACTTTAAG
Organism: Allium fistulosum; assembly: GCA_030737815.1. NCBI lineage: Eukaryota > Viridiplantae > Streptophyta > Magnoliopsida > Asparagales > Amaryllidaceae > Allium > Allium fistulosum. Next base: position 1,175,120,886 of record CM060903.1, read on the forward strand.
AAAAATAAACGTTAAAACTTTTAAGTTTTAAAAGTTGAGATTTTGTGAATTTTAACAAAAAAGTAATTTCTTTTGAAATAAAGAGTTAAGAAATTTATGAAATGGTTTAAGTTGAGATTTTTGAATTCTTAAACCAATGTATATAAAAGGATGTATCAAATTGATATTTATCAATTAAAGTTATTGGAAATTTAAAATAAGTTTTAAAGAAGATATGAAATTTATAATTATAAAATGTGAAGATATGAAATTTATAATTATAAAATGTGAAGATATGAAATGTATAGAATTATAAATTGTAAAGATATGAAATTTATAGATTTATAAAGAATGAAGTTGTAGAATGAATGATTATAAGAAAATTTACTTATAAATTGGATTTCTGCTTTTAAATGGAATATTGATCGGATCGTTAATAAAGAAGATTTATAAATCAAAGTTGTTAAAAAATATAGAAATAGGATTTATAAACGTTGTTTTATAAATTCAAAATCGATGGAGTTTGATAAATTAAATATAGAAGATTTTTTAAAAAAGATATATTCGCGATTTTGGATAGCGAACCTTTATTGAAATAAAACGTGTAGAGATGGCTGAAATTTAGTTAAGTGAATTATATTCACGATTTTGGACAGTGAATATACTCTTAAGGAAAATGGATATGTTCTGGAGAAACGATATTATAAAATGAAGTAATTGTTTTAAAAGATGTTTTAAAACGTGTTAAATATCGAAATCATAGATTTCAACATTTATTGTTGAAATAGACGTTTCGAGAAATAAGGAAATGATGGACTATAACACTGTTGTTATAGTAAATGATTTTCGAAAGAAAATGTTTTATCTAGTATTGGGATTTACATATCTATTTTAAATCTCGAATCCCTATACTAGTGATTTTTTTTTGAGTCGTCGTAACGATGTTTTACGTAACATTCGTTTTGACTCAAATTGATGTTGTTATAGAAAATAGATTTCCTTAAAGAACGAAATATATACTTAATATCGATTTAAGTATATCGAATATTTTCCAAGTGTTGAAATTAAAAGGTTTGTGAAATACTTAGTATAAATAAGTATGGAAATGCTTTTCCAATATGAAATGAACTGTTTTGAGATTTTATCTTTTAAAGATAAATTGAAATGTGGAAATTGATTTGAAATTGTTTTCAAATGGTTAAGTGTGGAAATTTTATATCTTATAAAGATATTTTTGAAGAATAAATAATTTGGGAAAAATTATTTGGAATCTGATGATGTTGCGCATCTTTATTGATAGTTAAATAACCGACTATCAATAATTACCTTGAGTAGGTATTTGTTGTAAATTGGATGAATTTGAATGCCACACTTATTTTTAAATATACGCTCACTATTCGGGTTAGCCGGGAAAGGACCATGGGGTCGTATAACCCATTCCGAATATGTGATACGTCGTTATGAATTGCATTCGAAGACCGGTGTTGAAGACCGGATATTTTTGAAAACGGAAGGATTACCGTCGAGTTACTCTACATCGGCTGATCTCCGATTTAGAGGTTTTATCACCCTTAGTGACGGGAAGTCCTGACGTGATTAGAAATTTATCCGGATATGCAAGGGCTTCGTGAGAAGTGCCTTCGGTTCTGTTCGATCCCGGAACAGACTTATATGGATTGTGTGTCTGACGTTACAATTTGAGATATAAAGCTGATTTCTTTCAAATACATTTCTGTTGGTGGCGGAGAATTTATTCTCTTAGCTTAACACCCTTCTCTGAGACGTACGAGCTCAGAGGTTATGTAGTTGAAATTTATCAGCGATATATCCCAATTTGGTAACGTGGCATACTGAGTGTTGCTGTGAAATGATCAGTGTTTGATCATTTGTGATATGATCATTTGTTTGATCTTATATCTTTGTGATCATAGGTTGATCATTTTGTTTGACCCGAAGCAGGGCTTTTTGAGAAAGCGTAGCTTTGTGGACGAGACTTCGTCGAGCCTCACACCCCGGAAATGGTCGAAACAGGAAGGATGCAGCAAGGTTCTAGGGAGTAGCGCCCCTTAGTGTATGTCATTCCTTCTGGATAAAGGTGGTATCATGGTATGAAGCCCAGATACTTAACCTCTGTGGTTACTGCATTATTATTATCTATGTGGTTTGTTGCGAATCGGGGATCCTCGGGAAGATCGGTGACGATCGGGGGATGGCATACGCGTGTCAGTAGTTACCTATTTTTGCAGAGGTAACCCGGCCTTGTGTTGGCAGAGATCCGGTTAGGTTCTCGGGTCGTCTATTCCAGGGACGTACCCATCGTGGATAGGAAGTTCCTTAGCCTGACCATTTGTTGGAAATCCAAAGAAACAATACGCGATTTGTACGGTTTTAGTTGTAGAACCTATCATTCACTTATGGTGGTCACCACTGTTTGGATGGTAGCTATAGTAGGCATAAGTGCGGAATGCCTATGCTGGCTAAGATTAATATTATACTTTCGAAAATGATTTCTACACTATGCACTAATAATAATATCAAAAAGAATTTGATTTTGCGTAGTAAGCATCTTTGGCTATCATAAGAAGAAATCTCCTCCAATTCTGCGTTTGCATTGTGTGTGTGGCGGGAGGTCTTATGGTAGTTTCATTTTCCAAAAGCATTTCGAATTGACTTTAAAATTATCCTGTTGTTTATTTTAAAGAATAACTGTTTTACGATCTCACACCAGTCACCATGACTGACTCGGAGTTTATTGTTTCCCTTCTAAACTCTGGGTGCCCACCAATTTCCACACGGGCAGTCTAGAGTTAGATTATTAGGTTATCTGGATATTCTGGAGCTTTGGAGATAAGCTGGATGGCGAGACGTAGTATTTGTACCTGATATATTTATTCCGCTGTGTATTCTGTATGAGGACAAGTTTATATAACTGTCCATTGTTGTTTATTGACTCTGATGATATGATGTGATGTAATGTAATAACAGATATAATTCTTTTGTTTTTAAATGATATTCATTTATCTATTATATATTGTTCCGCTGCGATATGTGAGATTCTGATATTGTTTTCTGTTTCTGCTCTTGTTCTGTTGTTGTTCTTCTCTTCTTTCTTCTACTCTTTTCTTCTTCTTCTGCCTTTTTCTTCTTTCTTAAACCCTCACTATTGGAGTTTCCGGCACTCGATTACTCGACAGTCGATAAAGTGAGTATCGATGTTGAATTTTTGAAAGTCGAAAATTTCAGGATGTGACAAAGGATCTCTTGTCCATGATATTAAATAGACAATCAACTGTGAATACGTTGAATTGTGATTGTTTGTGTTGTATGGACATTCATTAGCAGAATAAAACACCATTCTGCTATAGTGTAATTGTTTGGATTGTTTGCACATGTGTTCAGTAGAATAAATCCCCGTTTTGCTATTAATTGATTAAATTGTTTTGGACATTTATTTAGCAGGACAAATCACCATCCTGCTATTATGTTGTTTAAACATGTATATGCTAGTTGAGTTGTATTGACATGTTATTCCATGATTTGATAATTGGTTGGATTTACATATATGTTGGCCTATGTAAATAATTAATAAGTGCCTAGGAATTAAACTGAAATAAAATGGTAACTTAAATCAGTACCATTGGACCTGCTAAGCCTTATTTGGAATTTATAAAGTATGGTTTTTAATTTACTTAAATTCTTTAATCAATTTGAGACTAAGGGTTTATAAATGGTTTTTCAAGTTATATAATTCTTATAATGGTATTTATAAATGATAACTTGTGTATAGAAAGAGGTTTTACTATCGGAAAGGGTTATTAAGGTGTTTTACAAATGATGTTTTGTAAATGATATTTATAAAGGAGTATAGAAGGTTTATATAAAGAGTTTTAAAAATAGGAAAAAGGTTTATAAATCATTTCAGAGATTTGGAAATAGGTTTATAAATTAACTTAAAGGTTTATAAAAGTGGGTTATAACTTTATTTTGGAATTTATATGTTGATTGAAATATGAGATAAGCTTTTAAAAAGGGAATTTTTGATAAAGTACAAGTAGAATGTTTTATTTGGAAGAAATGTTTGGTTATTTAATATGGAATTTGGAAAGAAGAAAACTTTGAAAATTTTGTAAATATACTTATACTGATAAGATAAGCATATGATTTTGTTTCAAGGCATGAAAAGTAAAATGCTTTGGTAATATACATATAACATTGGGATAAGTATATAAATGTTTCCCAAGTATAAAAGAAAATGTAAGAGGTTTGGGAATAGTGGTTTGAAAAGATCTTGTGATTAGGTTCTATAAAGTGGTTTTATTAATTAAAGAGAATTAATAAAGGCTTAGTGGATCCCATATGGAAATTAAACCATGATTGGATGTTTGTTTATTTGATAGTTAAATAATCAACTATCAAATCTGGACAAAACGTAACTTTGAAAATATCTAGAAGAAACACGAGAATTATATGGAACAATTACCGTCGAATGTGCTATACTATACATATAAACTCGTTTCGTTCTTCTAGGTTGAATGATATGGAAATCCGTCCACAAATGGTTAGAAGGTGAACTCCACTTTTGTCATTTGTCTGTTTATTTCCTAAAGAACCGGGGTTGAGTTTACCGAAAATATCGAAAGTTGTTTTGAAGAGACCGGGATCAGATATGCTATCTGAAAACCACTTCGATTTAACTCAAGAGTTTCGAAATAAAGACATCTTGAAGCATGGGATCAAAGCCGAAGCCGTTGAAGTGCAAGGGCTACTGCTACTATTCCTGAGGGCGATTCCAAAATGGATGTAGTAGAGTTAGTGCCTTCGGTTTCATTCAGACCCAGAACAAACTTGTATGGATGAATGCTGGCATTGCATTGACACTTGGAGGACAGTGTTAGCATTCCAAGGTGGATTTCTATTCAGAAAGGTAAAGTGTACCCTCAAGCCTCACAATCGGAAAGAATGGAAAAAATAGGGCATGCAGCAGAGCTATGTGGTTAGCTACCATTAGGAGAGGTCACCCCATTCTAGATGTCCCTTTCAGAGTTTGTTTGTGTCTAAACACCGTGGCAGGATAAGGCCTCATTGTCAAGGGGGTGAGGTAATCCAATTTGCCATGTTAAAGGGGCAGCCGACTCTGTGTTAGCATCAGTGCATTTTCTAGAGGTGTATCTTCAGAAGGTAGTCCCTTACCTTGCCATTATTGGAATCCAATCCCCAATATGTGCCTTACGTTTTTGATTGTAGAGCCTAGTATGTTGGAATGTGAGATGCAAGCATTTCAGCTATTGTATCTTTTTACTTTAAACCTTGACACTATGATAATATCACTGGATTTTGATATAAAATGTTTTGGTTATCATAAGGTAAAAAATTATCCGTTTTTATGTGCGGTGTGGTCTTTCGAGATACCCTTTGTGAAAAGTTTTCAAATATAGAAATCAGTTTGGTTGTTATTTGTTATAGAGTTTTACTCACGCTGGTTTACCAGACTGACCCGGGCGTTATTCCATGTAATGCTCGGGTTAGACTGAGCATGTTTTTCGTAGGTTAGCTGGATACTTTAGAGTTAGAGAGGTGCTGGATGGTCAAGACGTATTCACATATATTTTTCTCTTGCTATATTATAGAGTCTGTATGTTTGTCAATGCAAGGACATGTTTCTATAACTATCCAAATTTAGGATAAGTCTAGTGTACTCTGATGTTGTATATATGAATAAAGATGTTTCCTTTTTGTAAAGATCATTGTTGTATTATATAGTATTCGCTGCGTTGTGAGATTCTATGTTGTGTAGTTTTCTTCTATCTTCTACCTTCTTCTTTCACCCTAACAAATCGGGATTTCCGGCACTTGAATGTTCGGCATATAATACAGTGGACGTATTAGTGTTGATTTTTTAGGGTCAAAAATCTAGTTCGTTACATTTGGTATCAGAGCTGAAGGTTAAGCGAGAACCTTGGCTTTGGCGGGGTTAACTCATTAGAGATAGGGTATGTGACGCCCCACCTCTATACCCACGCTAACCAAGAACACTACGGGGTAGTGCTGTCAATTAGCACGGAGAATAAGGCTGTTGAGGAGCGACCATCCATGAAATTTCTTTGTGCGAGAACCGATATGTCAGATAGTATAGAATGCATATCTTTTAAGGAGGAAATCCGACATACCGATACAAACACAAAGCTATCACACGGTGGCTATATAAAATCTTCGGAAACAAATATAGAAGTATGCATAACATAAATCAGTCACAGACATCCATATCACAAAGGCGGAAGAAGATATGAATAAATATATATATCACATGAAAGTGTACATCAGAGTAGTGGTCGGAAAGATCCACGATAATACAAAAGAATAGCATCACGTGCTATACAAAAGAATAAGTACACAACATAGAGTCTATATCTCAAAGGTGTACATCCAAAAACTACTAATCTAGGTAGTTAGCCAAAAGTCAGAAATATCCTGAAGAGAAGTCAAGCAGAAGCACCTGTAACATCTCGGTCTGACCCGAGTATTATTTATAAGAAAATAATAAACGGATCAGTCTAACTATAAATATCAGATGATATGGTATACAGTAAAAGGCATGACCTGAACATGTAATAACCATAGCGACATGCTACTATAAGTATGTAAATGATAATCAACAAAAGATTAATCAATATCACAAGAATCTTCTCAAAGATAAAATAGGGTATCATACCCTAAACTTGTATTCATAACAAGTCAATAACACATGAATTCACCAATGCACAAAAACTGATATCATATCAATGAAAATCATGAAAATTGGTGAAGCACAAAATTCCAGAAATCATCATCAGAAATCCAGAAAACACATAAAAAGGGGGGAGGCCTAACACATGAATGGGAGCATGAAAACTCACCTACGCGTAAACACATGACGAGAAGATATCTCATGGAAGCTATCCATTAAATTTTCACACAGGAATGGCCCGAAGACCGTAGGAAATGTGATGGCGAAACATCACATAATCGGGGTATAGTCTCCCACGTAGACAAAGAGACATCGCTCAATTGCTAGTCTAAATCACAAAAATGACCGTCATGATCATAAGGAAGTGTCAATCACACCAAGCTAGTAAATATATGAGTTTAGCTTCATGTCCCATAACCACTTGCTTAACTTAAATATTTACGAACAAGTTGTAAATCTTCACTAGGAAATCGTCACAAAAAGGGTTCAATCGAACAAGTCCAAGAGCTAACCGACGAAGTGAACGCAAGCGTTTCATACCACTCGTTTTACTAAGTCGTTTAAGTCGATTTCTCATTCGAGTGAAGTAAAGGCTTGTATATACTAGTAGATTGAAAATCGGTTTGAGAAAACGAACTTTTGATATTTAAAATAGTGTTGAAATCGCTTTGATGAAAGAGTTTTGATATTTACTATTAGTATTGAAACCTTCATATATCTTTAAAATGACAAGTCATTAAAACGATTGTAGAAACAAATCAATTCACGTTCGAAGACGTGAGTAAAGTCCAAAGAAGTCAATCCCAAAACCATCAAAGTAGAAATTCTGATAAATGCTTTGTCAGATAAGATTGCCTACGCAGAGTAATTCGGGGTTCGACCTAACGTTTTGCCTGGGGATTATAGGTCGGCAACGACCTAACGTTTTGCCTGGGGATTTTAGGTCGGCAACGACCTAAGACTTAACAAAATTCGAGTGACTTAACTTTGCCTGGAGATTATAGGTCGGCAACGACCTAACGTTTTGCCTGGGGATTTTAGGTCGGCAACGACCTAACGTTTTGCCTGGGGATTTTAGGTCGGCAACGACCTAAGATTTTGCCTGGGATTTATAGGTCGGCAGCGACCTAAGTTTTTGCCTGGGATTTATAGGTCGGCAACGACCTAAGACTTAACTCGCAGGTGACCTAAGACTTAACTCGCAGGTGACCTAAGACTTAACTCGCAGGTGACCTAAGACTTAACTCGCAGGCGACCTACGACCTATGGATGGACGACCTAACTCCGAACGAGCTAAAAATGGCCAGAACGACCTAGTAGCAGTTTTTTCACCAAAATCACTAAAATTTGGAATTTTTCGCCAATCCAATCCAAACCAAAGGCAACAAACATGCTAAAGTGATGAGGAATCATTCCCAACAGTCCAATGACGATTATAGGCAAGATGTGAGATCAAAAATCTCACCTTTTCACGGAATTTGATGAAGATGGAGATTGAAAGCAAGGAGAAGCAATCCAAAGCTTGAATCCACTATCTTCTACTTGAATTTGGAGTTGAATCTCGGATTTGCAATAGAATTGGAGTTTGGAGTTTTAATTTCCACTTCCCACCACCATTTTTGATGAAGCTTGAATGTTAAAACAAAGGGTGAATGAAGTGAGGAAGAGGGTTGGGCTGAACTAAGGAAGTGCAGTCCAAACCAAAGTCTCAAGCGGGAAAAGTGTCGAAAATTTCACTATCTCCAAACATATCGAAGTTTACACTCAAAAAGATCGCAAACGTCATTTTGAACTCAATGGGGGTGGTCTCGAGTCCTAATTTGACCGTATGCAAAAAGTAGCTTTTCGGACTAACATCCGACTAACGATAAAATATTTAAATATAAAATCGATAGATATGCGGGTTGTTACAGGGTAAGTGACACCCTAGAACTAGTTTGAGTGTATATATACGAGCGCGTATTTGTTAGTGGTTATCAAATGTTTTATATTGTGTTGATTTCTCGGTTTAGTGGCTTATGAACTCTGGTCGATACAGGGTGTATAACTGTACCGATAGGGGTTTCTAAACACTTAAACTAGGCACATCGACACAGTATTGTTTTGTAATTGGGTAAATGAAACAATTTTACCCAGGGTATATTTTATATATAAAAGAATGATTTTCACAAATAGTGTAATATAGTTGGTTGAGGTGTTAGGAGATAACAATATGTTATTATTATTATTATTTTGGGTTTGTTTAATCATGCTCATCTAGTAAAGCATTGATGATTGTTAGTATGTTCCCTTTTTTAAGATATGGGTTGGGTAGATAAGGATTTGGGAAAATATGGAAACGAACACCTTGTGAATTAAGTTTCACAGTTTGACTAAAAGGCGTTCGATGTTAATGTTGAGATAGAATTTGATTTCAAAGTTAGAATATTTTGGGACAAATATTTAAAAATGGTTTAATAGAAGTGATTTATAAAATGGGTTTGTAAACATGTATCATTTTAGTTGGAAGAAATTTAGGTTGAAAACTTGAGAACCTAAATCCCGGTGCTTTTGAAAAATGATTTCCGAGGTTTTGGGAAAATAATAATAATAATATTTGAAATCAATTTGGTTTAAGTACAAATTTTTGGGAATAAAAGTGTAAGTAAGAAGTGTTATCTTTGGATTGGTATGGGGATCAAGTCTTGATTATTTTGTGATGATCAGAATAATCTTCTAAGTGACGATCAGATGTTTGCCTAGGTGAACTTTGTGGGGTACTTAGTTAATTATTCTCTTTATCATTGTACGATCGAAACAAGTTCAACCCGAACAAATCCAGAGTGAGTTGGTGATATATGTTGTTGGAAAATGTAAAGTATTGTTCAAAAAATGAGAATTTGGAAATAAAAGGAATATTTTTAAGTTAACTAGTTCGAGTGGCTCGAAAATAACTTAAAATTGGGAAAGAGATGTGTTCAGATTGTAAATACTTCTCTTGAGTATTACCCTTCTTAGTAAGGGAATGTATGATACTATGTGATGATACCCAGTTCCTTAGTATCATTTTAGAGTTACTCGGGCTATGTCTATATATTTGTATGATTTAAAGTATAGAGTTCCATTTCAAAAAGTTTTTGAAAATAAAAGTCGGGTATTTGGATCTTGAATTTTCTTAGGAAAATAAAAGCAAAATGAAATAATAGAATCAGATAGGGATATATGATCTTAGGATGTAGTGGAGTAGCATACAAGTTGAATCTAAGAATAGTTTATGAAATGTTTTCATAAATAATTTGATGGAAATAGAATTGGTACTAGGGAGAACAAATCAAGTAAGTGCGTAAGTTGGACGTAGATCATTTCTCTTTCCATATAGAGCGATCCAATATTCGAGTACATGGCTTTGAGGTGTTGCACCATTCCGAATAAGGATATATTACTCGAACTTTGATGGCGAGCACTCGATGAGGGTTCTTGGTGTGGGACCAAGATTGTAACAACCCTGTTGTTAATGACCTACTTAATTACAATTAATTAGCGTTGATTAATTCAAATCTAAAATTTATAATTTATTTATGAAATTTAATCTAAATTGAATGAATGATTTAATTTGTGAATTTCGATTTAGTTGAAATATAGTTTAAATTGATTATTGGATTTCAAAATCAATATGGAATAAAATATTCTTTGAGTAGTTAAATAATTAGAAATTTAGCTTTTAATTTGGTTTAGGATTTTATTTGATTAGTTAAGTGTTGATTAAGCTAAAAGAATGAATTTATTTATTTTAACTTTGTTTTAGGCCTTAATTGAATTAAAGCCCATTAGTCTTCTACCTTATTCTTATTTCCCCTTTAATTATCTATTACATCTTATTCTACCAGCAAAATGAAAATAACGGATTTTATCCACCTCTTCTTTGCTTCTTCTAAAAACCTAGGTCTTAGAAATTTAGGATCAATTCATAGAAAAAAATCCTAAAATCAAAAGGAGACTTGGGTAAGCATACTCTTTCTCTCCTCTATCCGATTCTCCAATTTATTTTAAGTTTTGCTTACATTCTAATTTCTGAAATCCTTGCAGGGAGATAGTAATTTATGGTTCTAGGTGCTTAGAGGAAGGTTAGAAGCTTGAATTAGAGGAGGGATTGCAATATGATCAATTTAGACCTTGTTCTTCGCCAATTGGAATCTAAGGTGAGTTATTTAAAACTCACACTTACTATCTCTAATCCATATGTATAATTATTAGTTATTGTTTGAATTGAAATGAATTATTTGTTGATTGAATTGCTTTAAATTTGGTTGTAAATTGGTTGCTTGAATTTGGATGATCATTTGATTGTTTGCTGAAAATTTATTGTGAAAATTGATGCAGTAAAACATTAATATCATGGTGAAAAATAATCCAAAATGACTCAAATTTCTTTTTGGTAGAAAATTTATTCAGTTAGCTACAAGTTATATTTTAATCACTTATTGAAATTCTGTAATTTAAGTGGTCTAAACTGAGTTAGAATCAGATAGCATCACTCTGTCTTTTGTATTTGTTGTGTTAAAATCCGAAATTTAAAATAGCTATAACTTTTTAACCATAAATCCAAATTGACCAAACTTTTTTTTGCTAGAAAGCTGAGACTTTAAGGAATAACTTTTGTGTTTTAAGTTTTTGAAATATGTGAGGTTTAATGGGTCTAAATTGCACTTCAAAACTGAAAATCTGAATTGAGTTGTTTTGTGAAAAAGTGTTTTGTTGTTTGTTCGGAGATTTTAGTGCTTGGTTTTGTTGGCTTCCGGTTGATCTTTCAAGTGTAATTCCTGAGTTTAAATTCATTAAGTCTATGGATTTTATTTAAATTGATTTTTGGTATGATATTAATATATGTATGGTTTTAAATAAGAAATTATATAAAGTTAGTGTATTAAAATAATATGGATTCCAACTTGTTTTCCAAACAATATTACTCCTTTTATAAATGATTTTAACAAAGTTTTATATGAATATTAAGTATTATTAATAAAATGGTTTTATCACGATAAATGCACTTATTTAATATGGGATTTGGAAGCACGGATTTGGAAGTATAAACTTAAGTTGTTTTATATAAATGTAGTATATTCTAGTAATTAAATAATAGAGATGATTTTATGGATTTGGAATTTTGGTTTTTGGGAAATACCAGTGTAATAGGTTTTTAACTAATTCATTATAATAATAAATTGGTTTTGAAAATGGATTTATGGGTTCACGAATAAATGAATACTTTATAAGTAGCTTTTGGAATATGGTGTATAACCTTATATCCATATGGAATTTAAGGAATGAATGTGATTTTGGAATATGAAAAATCTTGTTTTGTAAAATAAATACTTTTGGAACAATTTGGAATAATTGAATATTTTGATAAGTGACATTAAATAAATGTTTTGAGAACCTTAGTTCTATAATGTGGGGAGTACTAATAACCGATATAGTGTTATCGATTGGTTTAAATGCTTTCGAATAACACTTTATTGATTGTAGTATAACTCATTGAATAGAATGTTTGAGTGGAATTTACTAACTCATTAGCGAATGCATGAATTTCACCGGGTAGTATGGGATGCTTGGGTTAAGTTCTTGTGATCAAATTGGGAAAGTACTTTAAAATTATAGAGTTGTATTCTCTTCTGGTGTGCGATAAGTGGTTGCTAGATCTTTAAGAGAATGTAGTTCAGGTTTTCCGGTGGTATCCGTAATAAATGATATTTACTAGCTTTTAGTAAATACTTGAATTTCACCATACGGCATGGGACATATTGGTTAAATTCTAGTGATTACTGAAGGTGATAGCATTTGGCACTTTAGAGTTTACTCTCTTTTGGTGTGCGGCAAGTGGCTGCTATATCCTTAAGAAGTTTATTCCTGGATTTCTTTTCGAACATACTAATATAATAATATTAAATAAATGTAGATTTATCGAGTCATGGTTTCTACGATCACCTTGATCGGTATGGAATAACCTTGAGATCATTATGTGATTCTGTGTTCCCGGTCTGAGTACGATCCTTGGTATCGGATCGGTTCAAGTGATACCAATTTGTTTGTTTGTTTACCACGGGTTTTGAGTACAATCATTGCGATTGTTTTGGATGATCATTACGATCGGTTTGGATTAAGATCTCCTTGATTATGGATATTTGGATTCTGTGACTATTCTATGTTAGTGAAATAAATATATGTTCTTATGTCTTGTGATGGATGTTAAGTTAATTCTGTTATTCTGTGTTTAGCGACTAATATATGTTTGTGACTTAAATGTATAACCATGTGCCTTGTGATGGGCTCTAAGTTAAATAAATTCCCGTGACTTGTTATTTCATGGACATCTATATTTACTTATATGTTTTTTTGTTCTTGTGTTATATCTTGTTCTCACCCTATTGGATATTTAGAGATAGTATGACTCGGGGGTTATTTTGCTCGGGTCAGGCCGAGACTTTTCAGGTTACAGGACAAGTTGACCTTTGGATGTTTGGGCTAGCAAGGAGATAAACACTTTTGACTTTTTAGCTTATCTCATTTAGGAAATTTGTGAATATGCTTATAAGATGTACATTTGAGATTAGCAAACTGTATTTTTTTACAACAATCAAGTTTAGTAATTCATTTTGCGAACTAAATAATTGTATATGTATTAGTTGAGATTTATTCCGCTGTGATCTGTGACTGTTATTTATATGATATATTATTATGATTCTGGGAAATCGGTGTGTCTATTACTTTGTACTAATACTGTACACATCAAATTCAGTTCAAATATTAAGTGAAAAAGGTATAAATGACGTGACAGTGTTAGTAGAAAGACATATTCGAACGCCCCTAATAAGCCGTATTCTCCAGATTAGCAGACGACATTACTTGTAATGTTCTTTGCTAAACTAGGCATCGCGGTGGGGTCGTTACAAATGTTTTCTATCATAGTTACAACTATGTGAGGAGAATAAAGGTTCCAAATCAAAGAGCTTGATAAGAGTCCGCACTAGAGAATCGGGTGAGCTATACTAGTTCGGTGGAAAACTTCTGTATTCGAGTTGAGATCGAATCAGACTTTGCATAAGAATGATCTATGTACATCATACGAGCTGATGTATAGTGTTAAGTGTTTTCTATGATAGGTCGAGGTGTAATTCGGGGACGAAATTCTTTTAAGGGGGTAAGAACGTAACGACCCGGAATTTCACTGCTTTGATTAGTGAATATTTATTTAATTTTAAAAATTCAATATGTAGGTTTTATAATGGAAATAAACTCATTTTAATAAATTAATATTGATGATAAAATCATTTTCAAAATTTGTTTACCAAATTAAATAGTTCGTAGAAAAATAGAAAATGTGACCAAAGAACATTTTACGAAATTTCGACCTTTCGACACCGAAAAGTCATCGGACGTTGTTCGTCTTTGTGCAGCATATACACATATATATGAGTTTATTAACTAAATAATATTACACTTACAAACAAATTATCTTATGTTAATTTGGATTAGTAAGTGATGTGACCAGACATAGTTTTAAAAATAATAAACTTATATATATATATATAAGTATTGTTACATCTTAGGTTATATATATATATATATATATATTAAGTATTGACGTATATTAGATTGTAATTATTAACCATCATTATCTCTTGTCACGTCTTAGCTTTAATTAATAATTTAACATATATATATATATATATATATATATAAAGAAAGTGATGTGACTAAACATAATAATTATATATATAAAGAAAGTGATGTGACTAAACATAATAATTATATATATATATATAATAAATTGATGTGACTAAACATAATTATATATATATATATATATAAAAGAGTGATGTGATTAAATATAATTATATATATATTATAAAAGATTTTTGTTGTGACTAGATATAATTATGACAAGTTATATTACTTAATTCATTTTGCCTATACACACACACACCTATTCCTTTTCTTTTCTTCTTGCTTCCATTTCCTTCTTCTTCTTCCTTGTTAAAGTTTTTCATGGCTTCTTCTTTTAGCCTTGAGAGAAGAAAGAAAAAAAAATTACTTAGAAAACTTGTTCAAAATCCACTCAAAACCTTCTCCATTTTCATCATATTCCTTCGGCCATACCTTCCAACTTTCTGCTCCAAATCATGATTTTCTTTTTTTTAAAACTGTATATAGATCCAACGGCTACAACTTTCATGTTGACTACTTCCTCAAGTTTTTAGTCTAGCTATGTCAAAAACGCTTGTCTTGAAGACCCATTTTTGGACCTATGTTTTGAAGGTCGAAAATACCACCTCTTCTTTTGACCATAACTTTCTCAAAAATGATCCAAATCGAGTGATTCTTTTTTTTAAATGATAGAGAAAAAAATTCCAAAAAAATTTATGTTGATTACTTTTTGAAGTACCAAGAGTAAAATGGTGAAAGGCCGAGAACAAGATGACCTATTTTCGGGTTACTTTTTGGAGTTGTGAACTTTTCAAGTTCTAAAACATTTCAAGATTAGGAAAACTTTATGGTTAGTAAATTCTAATCTTTTTGGGAAAGATTTTATCTATGTATTTGTTTGTCATTATGGTTAAATGGATGATGTTTGTTGTATGGATTATGACTTGGTTTTGATAGACATATATGTGCTAATATGTGGTTAGCATTAGATATGAAAACAATGGTTTAAGTGCTATGTTTAAATATAAAGTTGTGAACTTGATATGTTATTTAAATGATATGCTTGTGTATGTGAGATCTTGGATTTTGGCCGAATGGTTATGGAAAGATTAGTAGTTTGGAATGTTGAGAGGATTTGAGATCCATTTGGAAATCTAATCATTTACTAGTTTTGAGTTAGTAAATGTTTTTGTTTAAATTCTAACTCAAGTTAAGGTTTTCAAAACCCTTTCTTTTATGTATTAAAAGATAATCTAAAGTGGAAGGTTAAAGTTTTTGATGGTAACTTAGCGAAGCAAATTCTAAGTTATTGCGTCCATAGCGATAGTCGCTATGGATGTAGTTCGGAAAAGTTTGATTTCTAACTTTAAAGTTTTCTTTTAAAAATGATTTGGAAACCTATTTTCAAACGCAATTAGCAACACATAAGTTAATTATAACTTGATTAAGTATGTTTAGTAATTAATCATTTATAAATTAATCAGAAATTAGGTTAAGTAATTAGTGACTAATTAGTGATAATTAAGTAAGTTATTTTAATTAATGATTAATTAAGTTAAAAAGGGTAACTATTTTTATTTAATCAAGTTTAATTATTTTAATTAATATTTAATTAAAATTTATTTAATTAATTAATTATTATTTAATTAAAGATTAATTATTTACTTAATTATTACTTAATTAGGGATTAATTTTAAGTAATTGTTTATTTGTTTAAAGTTTAATTATTAATTTAATTTTAATTAATTAAGACTTAATTATGATTTGATTTTGATTATTTAAGCTTTAATTTATATTAAATTATGATTTAATTATTAAAAGTTATTTTATACTTTATCGGTTATGTTTTAAGTTGGGTTCTTTTCTAAGTGGTTTGATTTTAACCAAAGGATCTCTTGTCCATGATAGTAAACAGACAAACAACTATGAATAAGTTAGAATGTGATTGTTTGTGTTTTATGGACATTCATTAGCAGAATAAAACACCGTTCTGATATAGGGTAATTGTTTGGATTGTTTGGGCATGTGTTTAGCAGAATAAATCTCTATTCTACTACTAATTGATTAAATTGTTTTGGACATCTATTTAGCAGGACAAATCATCATCTTGCTATTATGTTATTTAGACATGCATATGCTAGTTGAGTTGTATTGACATGGTATTCCCCGATTTGATAATTGGTTGGATTTACATATATGTTGGCCTATGTAAATAATTGATAAGTGCCTTGGAATTAAATTGAAATAAAATGGTAACTTAAATCAGTACCATTGGGACTGCTAAGCCTCATTTGGAATTTATAAAGTATGGTTTTTAATTTACTTAATTTCTTTAATCAATTTGAGACTAATGGTTTATAAATGATTTTTCAAGTTATATAATTCTTATAAAGGTATTTATAAATGATAACTTATGTATAGAAAGGGGTTTTACTATCGGAAATGGTTATTAAGGTATTTTACAAATGATGTTTTGCAAATGATATTTATAAAGGAGTATAGAAAGGTTTATATAAAGAGTTTTAAAAATAGGAAAAAGGTTTATAAATCATTTCAGAGATTTGGAAAGAGGTTTATAAATTAACTTAAAGGTTTATAAAAGTGGGTCATAACTTTATTTTGAAAGTTATAAGTTGATTGAAATATGAGATGAGCTTTTAAAAAGGGAATTTTTAATAAAGAATAAGTGGAATGTTTTATTTGGAAGAAATGTTTGGTTATTTAATATGGAATTTGGAAAGAAGAAAACTTTGAAAAGTTTGTAAATATACTTATACTGATAAGCTAAGTATATGATTTTGTTTCAAGGCATGAAAAGTAAAATGTTTTGGTAATATACATATAACATTGTGATAAGTATATAAATATTTCCCTAGTATAAAAGGAAATGTAAAGGGTTTGGGAATGGTATTTTGAAAAGATCTTGTGATCAGGTTTTATAAAGTGGTTTTATTAATTAAAGAGAATTAATAAAGGCTTAGTGGATCTCATATGGAATTAAACCATGATTGGAGGTTTGTTTATTTGATAGTTAAATAACCAACTATCAAATCTGGACAAAACGTAACTTTGGAAATATCTACAAGAAACACGAGAATTATATGGTACAGATACCGTCGAAAGTGCTATAATGTACGTATAAACTCATTTTATTTTTCTAGGATGAATGATAAGGAAGTCTGTCCACAAACGGTTAGAAGATAAACTCCGCTCTTGTCATTTGTCTGTTTATTTCCTAAAGAATCAGAGTTGAGTTTACTGAAAATATCGAAAATTATTTCGAAGAGACCGGGATCGAATATGCTATCTGTAAACCACTTCGATCAAACTCACGCATTTCGAAATGAAGACATCTTGAAGCTTGGGATCGAAAATGGAGCTATTGAAGTGCAAGGGCTACTGCTACTATTCCTAAGGGTGATTCCAAAATGGATGTAGTAGAGTTAGTGCCTTCGGTTTCGTTCAGACCCATAACGAACTTGTATGGATGAATGCTGGCGTATTGACGCTTGGAGGACAGTGTTAGCATTCCAAGATGGATTACTATTCAGAAAGGTAAAGCGTAGCCTCAAGCCTCACAACCGAGAGGAATAGAAAAAACAGGGCATGCAGTAGAGCTATGTGGTTAGCTACCATTAGGAGCGGTCACCCCATTCTAAATGTCCCTTTCAGAGTTGGTTTGCGCGCAAACACCGTGGTAGTATAAGGCCTCGGTGTCAAGAGGGTGAGGTAATCCAGTCTGCCATGTTAAAGGGGCAACCGACTCTGTGTTAGCATCAGTGCATTTTCTAGAGGTGTATCATCGGAAGGTAGTCCCTTACCTTGCCATTGTTGGAATCTAATCTCTAATATGTGCCTTACGTTTTTGATTGTAGAGCCTAGTATGTTGGAATGTGATAAGCAAGCATTTCAGCTATTTTATCTATTTACTTTAAACCTAGAAACTATGATAATATCACTGGATTTTGATATAAAATGTTTTGGTTATCATAAGGTAAAAAATTATCCGTTTTTATGTGCGGTGTGGTCTTACGAGATACCCTTTGTGAAAAGTTTTCGAATATAGAATTTAGTTTGGTTGTTACTTGTTATCGAGTTTTACTTACGCTGGTTTACCAGAGTTACCCGGGCGTTATTCCATGTAATGCTCCGGTCAGACCGAGCATGTTTTTCCAAGGTTAGCTGGATACTTTGGAGTTAGAGAGGAGCTGGATGGTCAAGACGTATTCACATATATTTTTCTTCTGCTGTATTATAGAGTCTGTATGTTTGTCAATGTAAGGACATGTTTCTATAACTGTCCAAATTTAGGATAAGTCTAGTGTACTCTAATGTTGTATATATGAACAAAGATGTTTCCTTTTTGTAAAGATCATTGTTGTATTATATATTATTCGCTGCATTGTGAGATTCTATGTTGTGTAGTTTTCTTCTATCTCCTACCTTCTTCTTTCAGCCTAACAAATCGGTATTTCCGACACTTGAATGTTCGACATATAATACAATGGACGTATTAGTGTCGATTTTTGAGGGTCGAAAATCCGGTTCGTTACACTTATGGTTGTTTGGAACAACCACTGAACGACTCATCAAGAGTTTTCTACCGGCTAATTACATCTAAATTCAAATATAAGATCTCGCGTATCTATGTGTATTAATCATTTGACTTGAGGGTACAGTGAATATTAAGTGTCTAAACTATACACTAATTATGGTTTATCACATGACATCGATGATCATGTTACACCATAGTTGAGTACTAGTTGATTCATAGGAAGTGAAATGCTACTCAAGAAATGGTTCATTTGCTTCGATGTAGAAGGTTAGTACCACTGTAATTGATGGTCAACTAAAAGTCAAAGGCTTTGGCCAAAGAAAATCAGATTGAATCAATGGCTTTGTTGTTGCAATTAATAATTAGCTACGTATATTATTAGTTTTGACTATGATCGAGCTCTAGATATCTAAGTGATATAATTATAATGAAGAGAAAACATGCACTATATATCTTGCTCAATGTACCATTATCCATAATTTTTCACACTAAATGATTTAACAATGTAAGACTTCTGAAAGACAAAGAAATGATTAAGGAACTCGATGGTCAAGTACAAGAGATAGAAAATATGAGATGATGGAAGAATAGGAGGAAAAATGACTAAGTATGGAAATCCCAATTGATCAGTTCCAATTTATGTCATCAATCGGTACCAATCTATAAGAGCATTTGGCATTAGCTTATTGGAGATAGACAATAAAGCAAATGCATCAATCAGTACAAATACATAGATGGATTGATACTGAACCATAAGATAGAAGAATCCGAGGTTGAAGAACAACTTTACATGGCTAAGTGGATCGATCAGCAAAGTTGCAAAAAGTATACTACTAAAGCTAATCAATCAATACAGGTCAATTGGCATGGAACAATAATGTTAATAAGAACTCAACCATATGAGTTGAGTGAACTTTTACCTATTCTTCAATCTGGATTTGTGGATTTAGGTAGGTTATTTCTTTGATAAATACCTGGTTGTACTTTTGCTAATTTAGAGCTCCCAGTAGCCTCAGCCATACCTGTAAATTCTCCTAAGTAAGCAACTCCAATGTTCTTCAAACCTCAGTAATCACTTTGTAGCAATACAACCCTAGAACAGTAATAAGGCTAAAATGATCCTAATCTGGAACATGTATTGCTTTTTGATTGTAACCAAGCAAGCTTCCATAATTGAAAATAACTTGGGTCCTGCAGTATCATCCACTGACCGATTAGTGCACTATACTGGGAAGCAATCCTTAGGAAAGCATGCAAGCCCTTAATTTCCCATTTGACTTTCGAACAATAGCTGGGTGGAAATCCACTTTGGGTATATCGCATCTTTAATAAAGTCGTTTGCTAACAACATTTTAGTTTCCCACTTCAGTGTTATAGACCTCTTTGGATTCATACTCCATTTTGTGCGCTTCACATGAACAACTTTCAATGTTCAGTGCATGTGTGATGACCACCTTACACTCCCTATACCCAAATACAAAAAATAGTACATTGCTACAACATCCGTCCGATGTAGCATGATAGTTAAGAGTAAAGTAAAAAATCCAAAACATGACCTATCATATATCTCAAAATGTATAGGATATAATATAATAATCAACATAGATATAAATTAGGTGAGACATCAGTGTAACAAAATAAACCAGAATAAATCAGAGTGCATTGGTCTTTCACCATTATAAAGACAAAGTGGGAATAGTGTTTATACATCGGATCAAACAAACTCTAAATAGAGTACTGTCCCTAATAGATAAATAGCACTGATAATAGCTCCACAACACTATACACTGAAACAACAACACAACGCCGTGCACTATCTCAGACCTATTATCCCTAATTTACTCATTTAAAAGTATCTGAGATAATAAAAGCAAAGCTTAAAACCTCGATCAGAGAGGGTATGAGCGATCAAAATTTCAAAATTCTATAAAGTCGAGATAGTAAATAGGAACACAAGGTATGGAGAATCATACCTAAAATGTCCCTGCATCCAACAAGTAAGCACATACAATAGTAAATGCTAAACTACCAACGTAGGGTGTACTACTAGCCACAGTACAATATGGAGTGTCTAGGTATTTAAGTTGATAAGCCTACATCATGTGACATTAATAACATAACATAGCAGACATGGAAACCATCAAACCTCACATTATTAACTCAATTGTGTTGGGTATATGATAACTCGTATGACCACATCCTATCAGAGACTACTCAACATCTTGGTTTCTCAGTGCTCGAATCCATGCCACTTTGAAGGTTAGGAATCAAAATCAACATCAAAAGTCCAAGATATATAGATCCATAGTCAAAAGGCCTGGGATAATATCAAATCCATGTGAGCATCCTCACATGTCCCTCCTTCATGAGTACACATCGAAACCTCTAAGCTACCAACTATCCCTTAACACACATCTCTGCCATAAAACACATTGAGCTTTCCCCTTCATTTAAGTCCACATCAACAAACTCGCCCTTATGGATCATCAAAATAACTCCCATTATCGAATCTTCTAAGTTTGGAATATCTCTGAACACCTATCGAAAGTCACATAGTGTTCTCAAATCAGCCCCAAAGTTATAACAATAATTCCCTAGGCTATGCCCGAAGTAGAACTCCAAGAATATCGAGTAGATCTCGTGTTGTCTTCTT
The DNA here is from genome assembly GCA_030737815.1 of Allium fistulosum. Lineage (NCBI taxonomy): Eukaryota > Viridiplantae > Streptophyta > Magnoliopsida > Asparagales > Amaryllidaceae > Allium > Allium fistulosum. The sequence continues at coordinate 1,175,142,480 of CM060903.1, forward strand.
TTTTGCTAGATCGATCGGTCTAAGGCTATAACTCTTTTTCACTTCATTCAATGGACAAGCAACTGATATGGCACGCTCCCTTTGTCTCCACCTTCATTCTTCCAAAATTTGCATGGTTCAATACCGATTGACGCATGTCAGTATTAACCCAAGTTAATTTGTATTTACATAAAAGTGGCTAAGTACTTCAACCTCGAACCAGCTCCTAGCTTGCCCCGAAATCCACTTCACATACTTAGCTCCACATCTTGCTCCAAATCTAGATCATTTGGTAGTCTTCATTCCTCAAAGTATACGTCGCGCCTCCATCGTGTGAACCCCGAAGCCACCTCTACCTCATCACCTCAAGTGCAACTTTGCACTTTTCTTCTTTCCCCATCGATTAGTACCAACTAATATGGATTGGTGTCAATTGATATGATAGTAAAAAATTTAGCTAAGTCATTCTCTAACTCTGCAGGTAACGACCCACCATTTTAACCATCGAAAGTCGACATTGAACACTACCATTGTGTTCCAATGTCGTGTATCAAATCGACAAAAAGGCAGATTGTTAGGGTAAATAAAAAGAAAAGAACGGAGAACTGAGAAAAATAGAATCTCACAGTGGAATTGACAACATATAATATAACAAGGACAGTAGAAACTGTCACTCCAAACATACAAAGTACATCAAAGTTAGAAACAAACCTTATCAGCTGGGCAGTTATAAAATACTAACCTTACAAATGCCAATAGGTATACTATATAGTACAGCGGAAAATAAAACTACGATAGGTGAATCTTCAGCTCCCCTCCATGGTCTCCAAAGCTTCAAAGACATCCTGGGAAAAATACTCGGTTTGACCCAAGCATTATAAATAACTACACCCGGATCAGTCTGGGAATACCAGCGTGAGATAACTCGAATAATATGGAACATATATAAAATTTCTATGGGACCACACCGCTAACGCAGAACGGGTTTTTACCTCCCAAGAAAAACATCCATACAGGAAAGAGCAGAAATAAATATCGGGAACAAATCCAAATAGGAATGAGTATAATTAATTAATATTAAACTAGACTCAAAAGAATGGAAATGAACCGAGTAAAATCCAAACTGGATAGAATGGACTAAATGAGGCAACTGTCCAAACATGATAAAATGGATAGAATAAGGTAACTATCCAACTTGATTGAATGGACATAATAAGTTAACAATCCAAACTTGATAGAATGGGCTGAAAAACTATAATAAAACATCGTAAAGTGTGGTTGACTCTTCCTGTTGAAATTACAGAAAAACTGATTCAAAGGTTCGAATCAAATTAGTAAACGAATTTATCCAACGTAACTAGGAGGGTGCCCACTTTCCACGAAAATATACCTATAGATAAAATATACTTGAGAGAACACACATCACTTTCGGGAACTTCCAAGCTGGACCCCGCTTCACACGAACATCCAAATATTTTACATCAATGCATGCATGCCGAAACCTTTCTAGATGATGTGAACATACCCTAATGGATGCGACCCACATAGCTTGGCTCCCACTCGCGCCTTGGTTTTAGTTTTTTGGCGTTGGATATCAGTGATAAATCGTCTTAGAATGACGAAGCACAATAATGACTTGGAGGGCGCTCCCTCCTTTTTATCTCCTTGATTTTAGTCATTTTCGATAAAGGATAACAAAGCTCAATGAAGCTATAAATCGTCTTAGAATGACAATAACAAAGAATTTAAAGTAACTGATAGTTGAGATATCAACTATCAAAGATATGAAACGATCATATTTTGAAATTAAGTCTTGTATACTTATCCCCACTAATTGAATTCAAACCTGTACCATTTCTTGGTTAATAATAATACCGGACAAGTCAAGGTAGTATTACCTCAAAGTCATGTCCAATGATTACTCTTAACTTTTGAAATAGCAACAAGTTTACTTCTTCGATGTTTAGTGCTAATTATACAAGTAAATCGTTTCCAGATAAGTGATTTGCTTTACAGAAATAATTCATTTCCATAAACGAATCAAACTTTTACTTTTAAAATCAAATTGAACTTGTGCTTGATTTCCATATTTCCATCTTGGTAAAACACCTTTAGAATTAGTTCCTGATTGTTAAAAGTTAAGAGAATAATTTTTCCAAGTGCGCGACCCCGAAGGCCTAAACCAACATCAGACCGAACACCTAGAAGGTTATCCAACTTAACATCCCAATAATCGAGTTCCAATTCCTTTTCATAACTTTAAAATAATATTAGTTATCCCAAAAAATAATTAATCACATTTAAAATCCCTTTTAAATAAACAAATCCATTGTCTATAATAAAATAGATAATTATTTCCAAACACTTTTATAACCATGGTAAGTCAACTTTAAAAACCTTTATTAAATCAGTTTGTTAACTTTAAATCAGTTTATTAAAGCAATTTTACAATATTAGATAATTTACTTAAATCACTTTTATTTAAATCAATCAATTAACTTTAAATATCATTAATTATAAAGATTACTTAAATTCCAATAATCATTAGTCAAAATGAATAAGTCATCTCAAACATCATTTATTAAAATGATAAGTAATTTTAAATTCCATATATTAAAACAATTAATTAAGTTCAAATAATCATAAATTAATTGGATTAATTAAATTCAAACTCCATTATCTAAAATGATTAATTAAAATATCATTTGTTAAAATGATTCATTTAATTATGAAACATCAACAATTAAAATGATTTAACTAAATTTCAAATATCATTAGTTAAAACAATTAATTAAATTTAAAAACAATCATAAATTAAAATAATTAGTAAAATTCAAATATCGTTATTTAAAATGATTTATTACTTTTAAATATCATAAATTAAAATGATTATTAATTTCCATTATCATTAATTAAAATAACTAATTAATCAATTAAACTCCATTATCATTAATTAATTAAATTAATTAATTAATTAATTAAACTCAAATAATCATTAGTTAAAATGATTAATTAAGTACAAAACATCATTAGCAAAAATGATTAATTGAATCTAAAGATAAACCAATTTTTAATTATCACCTATTAAATTGGTTAATTAATCTCAAATTGATTAATTAAAATGATTAATTAATTTAAATTATCATTAATCAAAATGATTAATAAATTTTCAATATTCTTTTTAGCACAAACACAAGCTCAAGTTCATACGATAGGGTTTTAGGGATGAAATTTAATAAACGACGGTATAACGAAAAATCGCTATTACGACATTTAAACTATTAAATGGAATATCATGAATTTATTTGAATTGGCTATTAATATAACGACATATGGATGTAAATAAATAATATATTGGCGAGAAACCCCCTTTGGGTCTCTCTATGGATTTTCCCTACAAAATAATGGTTATGGATAATAGATGGATAATCATATGGGTTTATAACGGTCAAATTAATATGTCATCCATTTTCCAATTCGAAAATTCAACCAAACAAGCAATCAAACAATTTAACTAACATCCAAACAATCAATAAATGTTTATAATATCATTGATATGATATAATAAAATTAAATGTGACTTAAATTCACATTGATTTTTGATTCCACCGAAAAGTCCCGATTTTGAACTAAAACCGAACGACCGTTCTATCTTAGCCTAAATTTTTACTTGCTCCAAATCTAACCAAACCAATTATATCTCGAAGATCTCGACGACACGAGTCCAACGTAAAAAACAGCGTTCAAATCTGACCTCGTATGAATGAGTTACGAGTTAATGAACAATTGATGAATTAATTAGCTAATTAAATTAATTAATTATAAATTCAAACCTTAATTACCGTCATTAACTCCCTTTTCTTCTTCCTCGATCCCGTTCAGCCCAGGTCGCAAGTGCACGCGCAGGAAAATTTGACTCCGCTGCCTCCCTTAGCCACGAGCCACCCCCTTCCATGTGACCAAGCACGCTACGACCCCCACCTCTCCTTTCTCCCTTACTTCGCCATGCCACGGCCACCACAGCTCCCCTAAAACCCAAAAATTCATTTTCCGTTCAACCCCTAAAATCTCCGTCGTCGATCAACCATAGGTCACAAAATTTTAACCATAGCTAGCCCTAGTCGTCCTCCACAAGTTCCCTTTAGACCCTATCGTCAAACGACGCGCCAAAACGCCAGAAAACCCATAAAAAGTTGCGCCGTTCATCGATGAATTGCGACCATTTTGCATCGCTAGGTGATGATCCAACCATTGGTAACACTCATCTCGCCAAGCTCCATGATTTCCTAGTTGGCAGCGTGGCCTAAAAGTGCACTGATCGGTCCCGGCGATCGTGATCCGTTGGATGAGGCTAGGATGATTTGAAAACTTTGCTAATCCCATTTCATGTTGCTGCCTTGCTTATATAGTGGAAAGGTGGCTATGGATTGACATGGTGAAGGCATGGCTGAAGTATGGAGCGAATAGGGTGAAGTATGGGTTAAGAGCATGGTGGATATGTGCATATATATATATATATATAATTTTAATTTTAAATTATTCAACCAAACATACTCGAAAATCTCGAACCTTAAACGAGACGTGCTGCCTGGCGTTCTATATGTTATACCCCTATTTCGAACGCAATGGAACTTGTTTCGAGACCTAATTCGAATGTATATAGAAGATAGGTTTTCAGACTTGGTTATTATATTAAATTTTCCGATATTAATTTCAATGCGTTTCGATCTTGCATGACCAAACGATACGTCAGATCGCCACAAAATTCGACGGCGTAATATAATTCACCATTACCGTTCCAATGAAACTGGTTTCGTCAAAATTCGGGACTGTGCCCCAGAAGGCTAATTTCATAGATTTAAATATTTAATTATCGATATTTATCCAATCTATTTATATTTGTAAATAAATTTACAAATTGAATTCACCAATATTATTTATTAATTAAAAGGAGTTAAATAAAATTATTAAATCCATTTAATTAACATTTAATTCACAATTCAAATATTTAATTATTCTCTATATTTGAATTATAAATTATTAAATTCCAAAATTCAATTATATTAAATATTTAAAATTAATTAAACATTTAAAATCAAATAACCAAAATTTTGGGTCGTTACACTGCATCACCTCCACTCCACTTTGCTTCTTTGTTTTCATGCCATCTTTAGATATGATTGATTCTCCAGTCTTCAACTCTAAAACCAACTTAACCAACTTTGTTCCTTCGATATGAATATCCTATCCTTTGTGCAATTATCATGGATGACCTATCTTATAGCCCACCTATATGAACGAGGTCCAATTTCCTATAACTACGCTAACTTTATTTCGCCTTCGATCACGTTTTCAACCAAATATCCATACAAACATATAAACAAGGCAACACATACTTACAATTTGATAATACTATACACTCATACAAAAAATCTAAATTAAAAAACTACATCATCCAAATCTAGCATATTATGAAAAAGGGTGTATTAATAAGAAAATTTATGTAGATCCAACTAAAATTCATTTTGAATTTTCTAAAATTTGTTTATAAAATATGGGTAAGTTTGGACCTTGGAAAAGTCACATTTTTATCATTAAAAATAGTTTAAAATACAATTAAAACAATATATCAACTTTTGAAGCATGATGAAGGAATGGAATCACTTATCTAGTGGTGTAGAATCAACAAAAATCACCAAATAGGTGTAAATCTGAGTTTTGGCAGCAGCTACATGCTTCCTAATGCACGAAATTTGAAATCCCCCAATTCCATTGCTAACCTCTAGGCTAATCACCCTCTAATTAATTGATTTAGACTAATATAATTAAGATTAAGATTTTGATGGAGTATTGGTAGAGAAATGTCTAATAGAGGGTAGTAGAAGTTTAGAGATGATAAAAGTGATTAGCATTAACCCTAAGCTTGAAATCATTAGCATGCCTAATGATGGGCTTGGGTTAATTATTCACTAATCTACTAAAACCGCCCAAACTTCAAACAACCATATATGATCAATAAGTACAGAAATCTATTAAGATCACCTACGAAAAGAGAAATTATCATACCTTTCATTTGAAAGTGGTTTAAGACCCTAATTCATCTCCTAACAAAATTTATAGCCCTCACAAGATTTTCATGGTCCAACTCATCCAATATTTCATATGGATATAAAAAATGTCAATAATCTATATTCCCCAAAGTTATATTTAATTTGGACCTAATTTGGTTTTAAAAACATTTTTATGATATGCCAATATAAACATGTATTTCGTTCTGCATCATGTTCATCATCGTATTATGAACATCATCTACATATCAGGGTTCGCAGCTGCTCCATTACCCCCTTTGGTCTCGACTCCCGAAGAAGAGTTCCTAGCTGTATTCCTTGTATGTCCTCTCATTCTTATCATTTGTAATAATAATGATTAGTCTCTCATAATGGAATGCTAACATAAGTAGTACTCGTGTGTGTAATGCGACTTAATACATATATACACTACTATATAGCTTGAAAAACAAAAATATATAACAAGTACGCTCTCTTATATTGCTCGTTCCATTTTACAGTGTTACCACCTACTCTATCTCTAATGGATCCAAGCACCAACTTAGGTCGATCATTCAACCTAAGCTCAAATACCAAATGTGTGACGATAGCTCTATACCACCAGAACCAATAATATAAAAAATAGAGCGCTGTAGCTGTGCCCAGTCGATATAGGACGATCATCAGGGTTGAAAATGAAAACAAACACAGTTTATCACCTGTCCTATATCTCACAGCGCATGGATAAAATATAATATCATGGATATAACAGGAGAGACAGTAATAACTATATAAACAAATCATTACAGTAATAGATCCACAAGTTATACATTGAATGTAACAGAGTTAATACAATGGAAGAAAACTTAACAACTAACTCAAATACAAGAAAATAGGAAGTCACTACTAAGGCTTTCCAGTGCTGTATAAGGGAACAAGATTAGAATTCCATATAAGTATATAATATGAGATAACTCCATTCGGCTCGTCCTCCGCACACCTACTGTGTCACCTAGACTACTTATTTAAGAGTACCCAAGATAATTAGAAGCATAGCATAAGACCTTGGGTCAGACAACAGTTTTGTGCGAGCGATAAATGAATCTCAAAATACTAAAAAGGTAAATATAGCAAGGAACAGAGGTACATGAATCATACCCGACCTGTCCCTATAATCAAAGAGTTAACACATAACAATATAATATGCTACCCTACAATATCATAAAGGTACTATATAGAATAGAATGGTGGATGTCTAGATATCCCTATCTCCAGTATTTACTCCTAATGATATCCATGAGTGATAACCCACTAAAGAAAGCAATCATAGCATCCATCAAGCAATACTCACTATCACTCATTCCTATGCACTGAATATATGATAACTCGTATGGCCCTCATGCTAGGGACATCCCAATTTTTATTGTACTCTTGTATCACTGAGCCTAAAGCTCGTTGGCGTCCTGTAGCCCAAAGCTAGACACTAGATCCAAATCCATAGGTCCAGGGTATATAGATCCCTCTTTTGATCGATTGGCACCCCACTTATAATACCCCTGCTTCGAGTACAAAAGAAAACACACTAAATATCAACAATTCCTTGGCACATATACATCTGAGCTCTCCTTTGCTCCATTCAGATCCAAGCCCTTCTCTTGCTCAATCCAAATTCCATTATCTAGGAAACCCCATGTTCCCCATTCTATGGCTCTCTCCTTTATCGAACCACTATCTTCGCTACCTACTCCCCCCCCACAAGTCACAAATCGAAGATACATAGCTTTCATTATGCTGTTCATGGCTATCCAACCTGATGCGAACGAACCAACATCTCCAGCATGATCTACAGAACCTCTACTCTATTTCTTAAAAGTTCCACCACCATTAGACCCACTAAAATAACTCGGTATCGACTTAAACAAGTCGGCACTGACTTGTTTGCTTAGCCAATTATTAGCTAACTCTTGTTCTTTCCTTCTAGTACTCCATTCACAAGTGCTTTAGATCCTGACCTATCCAGCAAAACAACTTGGTTCTCTCTCCAAAGCATTCAACTTCACGTTTTTGAAACAAATCGGCATACTCAAGCACTTAACAAAATTCTTGCATCTTGCCATGGATAACCTCTTTTAGCTATGCTCTATCACCCTATACCAACCACCGACCTATTTGACCCATAAAAACAAGCTAGTACCTACATAAACAGGTCGGTACCGACTTATTTACACAGTGAATTGGAACTTGCGACTTGACCTACTGGCTTCCTCCATACTTCAGAGCCCCCCTCCAAGGTTCATCCAATTTCGACCATCTTTGCCTCTGATTCGCCAAATTTTCCAAACTATCTTCCTAAACATCCAAAAAACTAACAAACAACATCAAAGCGCAACATACAAACATGGAATAACATGAAACTACATTCATTCAAACAAGCAATGCATAAAATTATAGCAATCAAACAAATTCTTTCCAAATCTAAGCAATCAATAATTATATGAACATGGATAAGGTGAATTACAAAGAAAATTCATCAATTTAGCTTATAAACACATGTTAAAATATAATTAAGCTTAGAAAAGGATTTTTAAGGTTCATATCTTGTTAAAACATATAATTCTACCATATAAATGTGCGTATGATGGTGAGAAGGCATAAACCATTCACCAATCACCATATTCATGAGTCTCGATCCAAAGTGGATAGCAATGCAAAGCAATCTGAATCAACCAAAATGACGATCTCTATCTTCTGATCAACGATCTATTCACTAATCTTCAATTTGGGTTAATTTAGAGAGTAATTTAAGTGATTTTGGATGAATTTAAGGTTGATGGGGATTTAGATTTGACTTGGGAGAGAGAAAAAACTTTTAATTTGACTACCATAGCCCCTATTTATAGTAATCTCGAGTTAGACTAATGGGCATAATCACGGGCTTAATTAATTACACACTAATTCTGACCAGTAACTGTCTAAACTTAAAACAAACATAACTTCCTAACCGTAAGTTCGTTTTTCTATTATGACTACTCTACAGAATGGAAAACCATCATCTTGAAGCAATGAAATTGGTTTGAGGCCCTAATTCAACTTTTGTCAAAATTTATAGCCCAAACAAGATTTCCAGGGTCAAAATGGTCACATAGAAATTCGGGAAAGTTATAGGTGTGTAAAATGTCCCTAAGAGTCATATCCTAAAATCATAGAATCATACGACCTCATATGAATAAAATAAAAATATTTTACGATCTTCCGATACGTAAATATGGATCGTTACATTCTCCCCCCGTAGGAATTTCATCCCCGAAATCCCTAAATAAGCCAAAATATAAGGAACCATAGTTATCCCGCATGCCTACCAATCATAAGCAACCATTAAACATCTCAAACAAGTAGTTATGCAATCAATGGTACTGGTGAACTTACCCTAGCAAGCGTAATACTAGCATATGAAATATAATATATAATGGTGAAAGTACGATAAACAATGGATCTTACCATTCAAAGAGCTTCAGACACGTAGTCCTCGTGCTCTCCTCAGTCTCCCACATACAATCGTCATCACTTCCGCTTTATTGTACCTTCACCAGCTTCACCGACTTTCTCCAAAGCTATTTCATATCATACCTAGCAATACGAAGCGATCTATGAGGTTTAAAAACTTCGGGTTCTGCCTCAACATCTTCTAGCTCATCTAGTGTACATCACGCCTAATTCATGCACAAACTTCCGTGGATAAGAGACCTGAAAAACGTTATGCACGCCCGTAATTTTCTGAGGTAAGTCGACCCTATATGCTAGCTTTTCAATCTTCTCAACTATCGGAAAAGGATTTACAAATCCAGTGCCAACTTCCCCCTTTTACTGAATCGAACTACGTTCTTCAAAGGAGAAACTTCCAAAATGCCATATCTCCGATAAAAAACTCTAAATCTCTTCGTCTCCTATCAGCGTAGCTTTTCTATCGATCCTGAGCAGCTTTCATTCATTGTAGAATGATCTCAATCTTTTCTTAAGTCTCTCTAATCGTATCTGGTCCAAATATTAGTTTCTTGACTGCTTCCCACCAACCTGAAGGAGCGTTACACGGTCGGCTGTACAATGCTTCATAAGGAGCCATGCCAATACTTGACTGATAACAATTGTTTTATACATACACCACCATATGTAGATGGTCATCCCGTGATCCTCCAAAATCTATAATGCATGCTCGCAAGAGATCTTTCAATATACGATTTACTCTTTCGATTTGCTCATTCGTTTGCAAGTGATAAGCTAATTAAGGTGCAGCTCAGTCTCTAATGCCACTTGTAAGCTCTTTCAAAACCCACTGGTGAACAATAGGTCTTGGTCACTCACAATGCTCTTTGGCACATCATGAAATCGTACTCTCCAATTTACATACAACTCTACCAGCTTGAATGTCGTTCTATTTGACTTGATGGGTATAAATCTATCGCTCTTGCTCAATCGATAAATCACAACCCAATTTCTATTGTACCCTGCTTGTGTTCTCGATAGTCCATCAATAAAATCCATCAATACTTGCTTCCACTTCCACTTGAGAATATCTAGCAGTTGCAACAGTCCACTAAGTTTCTTCTACTATGCCTTTACCAATTGGCAGTTCATACCCTTCGAGATGAATGCCCCAACATCCCTCTTCATGCCTTCCCAATAATAAATTCGCTTTATATCTCGGTACATCTTGTTACCACCAAGATGAATCATCAACATAGAATGATGACACTCTTGTAATCATTCATCTCTTAATCCATCAACATCGGGAACAAATAATCTTCCATCTTTACGAAGCCAACCTTCTCGATTGAGTTCGTATTGCTTTATGTTTTTAGAATCTACTCCTTCTATCCTTTCTATGATCTCTACTAGCCTAGCATTGCACTTCTAACTAGTACCGATCCTTTCAATTAGTGTAGGTTTGATCGACAAACTTGACAACATTTCTGGTTGTAGCTCGAAATGAGGTCTAAAATTATAACCAGTAATATACTATGTCCGCTTCCATCCCAAGAACATTGCTCCCAAACAAGCATGTCTTCTACTCAATGCATCCGCCACTGCATTTCCTTTTCCCGGTGTATAGGAAATGCTCAAATTATAGGAGGCTAAGAACTCTAACCACCATTGCCGACAAAAGTTGAGATCCTTTTGAGAGAAAATGTACTTTAAGGATTTCTGGTCCGTAAACAGCTCAAATCTTTCTCCTAGTAGATAATACCTCCACATCATCAAAGCAAAAACTATCACTGCTAATTCCAAATCATGAGTCGGATGCTGTCGACTAGCATAGGCAACAACATTTCCCTTCTGCATCAATGCCGCATCCAATCTAGTACTATAGGTGTCTGTATATACTGTCAATTCCTCATTTCTGCTTGGAATGGTTAACATTGGTGCTCTTGTCAACCTCACTTTCAGAATCACAAAGGCATGCCCACACTTTGCATCTCAAACAAAAGCCTATTCTTCTTCGTCAAATTGGTCAACGGTGCCGCTATATTTGAGAGGTCCTTGATGAAGCATCTAGTATATCCCTCCAATCCTAGGAAACTCCTTATTGCATTCTTAGGCTGGTTCCAATCATGGACATATGCCACCTTTGCTGGATCTACTATTATACCCTGTCCCGAAATTACATGACCCAAGAATCTCACATCTCTCCAGAAGTGACACTTAGTTAACTTCTCTCTCAACTTGTACTTCCACAATATCTCTAGCACAATCATACAGTGCGTCTTGTGCTCCTCTTTAGGTCTGGAATAGATCAGAATATAATCTACAAACACAAGCATGCTTGTTCAGCTGGTCTTTGGAAACCCGATTCATGGGATCCACAAAGTATGTTGGAGCGTTGGTCAACCCAAATGGCATCACCAACCACTCATAAAAACCTAATGGCGTACGAAATGCAGTAATAGGCACACTCTCCTTTGCTACTCTCAACAAGTGAAATACCATTGCCAAATCAATTTGAGAGAACACCTTCGCACCATGAAGCTGATAAACAAGTCATCAATGCATGGAAGTGGATACTTATTCTTCTACATTACTTTATTCAGCTCTCGATAATCCACACACAACCTAAACGAGTCATCCGTCTTAGTTGCGAATACCATTGGTGCACTTCACTCAGATATGCTTCTTTTAATGAACCCTCTCCTTAACAGGTCATACATTTGCATCTCTAACTCCTTTTGCTCTCTGGGTGCCATTTGCTTCAAAGGCAAAACTATAGGTCTGGCTTCCTTTACTAAGTCTATCTGTAACTCAATCTCTTTATGCGGGGACAATCTAGCCACTTCCACAAAGACATCCAAATACTCTCCAGCGATGGGCATGGATGACAACCCCTCATGTGGAACCTCTAGCGAATATAGAAAGCTAACCATCACCTCATCCTATGGTAGACAGCTAATAACTACCGTTCACCTTTCCACATCTCCGATTATTACTAATAGCTTCCCGCAATCCACTATTGTTGCATACTTCTTAAGCCAATCCGTTCCTAAGATAATCCTGAACCCAAAAAAATTCAAGGCAAAACAATCAAAAACAAAGAGCATCCATGACTCGATAAAACTAAACCGTTACAAACCATGCACAGGCTAGTAGAGCCTCCAACACGGTTTGTCATGATTAATGGCCGGTCTACTGTCTCGGGTCTCAATCCCAATTTGACTAGTAGGTCACTACATATGAATGAATGTGAAGCCCCGGTATCAAACATAATTCGAATAAGAACATCACTAATAGAACGCATATCTTGAATATCGACTCCCTTTCCCTTCCCTTTCGCTGAGGGAGCACTCGACAAAGTCGGGACTGCGTCCAAACCATACGCTTCACAACCCACTTATCCTTCACTGGTTCTGGACAATTCTTCTTCAAATGCCCAAACTTATCAAAATTGGAGCACTTTCTTTTGTCGATCACTTTGCAGTCTTTAATTAGGTGACCCTTCTCCTTGCACCCATAGCAAGTAGGTTCCCATTTAATTTTTTTGGCTATTTTTCCTTGAGACCGCTTCCTATTTCCTTTCCACTTTTTCTTGCCTCCACTGTTTTGCTGCAGTTTTAGCTCTTCCTTCTTGGTGAAAACAACTATAGCTATCCTAGCCTTAGGATATAGATTCTCACGATGAAGTGCTTTCTCAACAAGCTTCTCAAACGGCTCATCAATGTGGTCTACCAATTTCTCCCCTAGATAGTCATATAAACCAATGATGAACTTCTCATTCTTCCTCAATGGAGTGTCGATGAATGACAACCCATATTTCGACAAGGCATTGGATTAGTTACGTACTCATAAACTGACATCTCGCCTTGCTGAAGATCAGCAAACTTCCTAAGTAGCATCGACTTCTAAGCAACTGGAATGAACTTCTCCTCGAACCTTGCCTTAAACTGGCTCAACTGAACTGATCTTTAGGCGTAGCAATAGTAATGGATTCCACCAATCCATAGCCCGCTTCTGAAGCTGTCTAGAAGCCAACTTTCTCTTTATAGCGTCATCCACTGCCATATCACTAAAGATGCGCTCATAAGTATCAATCCATTCTTTCACATCTATAACCGTTTCCATTCCATAGAGTGGTTTCCTCCTAGAGTAGAATAATCTTTGCTCAACCTGCGAAATCAGTCTGAGGCGTTTGTAAAGGAGCATCTCTACCAACAGCCATTCCAGGAGCATTCTTCATCATATTCGTCATCATAGCATTGAACATAGCTTGAAAATCAGGCGTAGCAGCTCCTGATCCTACTTCTTCTTCAACTCCTAAAGTAGAATTCCTCACAGTATTCTTTGTACGCCGGCTCATTCTTATTGGCAACAAGAATGATCAGTCTCTCATAAAGAAAATCGTATCTATGGTGCTCATGTGCATGCAACTTATACTATATAATATATTATTATATAGTTTTGAAAACCAAAATATATAACAAGTATGCACTCTCCCATATATATACACTCTAGATACAGTCTAAGGCGATGACTCCATCCTTATCTCTACAGGGTTGTAGTATCAACTCAGGTTAATCACGTAAGCAAAGCTCTGATACCAAATGTGACGACCGCACTATACCAGTGGCACCAATAATATCAAAAATAGTGCGCTATATAAGAATAACTCCCTAGGGAATCGGCCTATCATACACAACCATCATACATATATAGATACTTGAACCGGTATATATATACTATTCTTGGATCCCTTTTGAGGTAGACAGTACTTTATCTTTGAGGCCTTAAGTCAGCCACCTTTATTGTTGAACAGTCCTTCATTAAGTGTTTACCCTGGTAGCACCAAATGCATGTTCGGGGATATTCTTTGGCCATATGTCCTTGTCCTTTGCAACGGTAGTAACCCTTTACCTTTCCTTACCGAATTCTAGGTTTCTTCTTTATTTCAGGGCAACCACGTAGAAAATGTCCTTGCCTTTTACACTTGTAATAGAATATATCAATCCTAAAAGATTTTTCTTTCTTCTTTTTCTCCGCTCTCCTTTTATCACTTTCCTTTTGTTTCTTATCCTTACACAGAAATGCATAATGTCTTTCTTTACCGCATCTGTAACAAAAGATGCCGACATAAGATCCTAGTTTTAATTTCTCTTCTGCTTATTTTGCTGCACATGCTCTTTGTGCCTGCTTTGGAGTCATCCAAAAATCTTCCCTCGAAAAATAAGACATCCTGACCTAAGTGATATACCAAGATGTCATTAGAAGTTTTATACCATTTATTTCTTGACCTAAAACCTTTTGTCCAAAGAACTTAATTCAACTTGTTCGGATTTTGAACTTGCCTTGATCATATAATGACAAGGAGAATAATGTGCCAAGTGTTCGATATCGTTCGCCCAAGCCAACATATGATCGATACTTAGAAGATTATTCCAATCATCACCAAATAGATCAAGACCTTATTCTTGGAACTTTCCAAAGGGTTAACATCTTATAAATTTTCCAAATTATACTTTTCTATATATAAAATATACTTTTTTAAAAACGGTGTGTCGATTTCTCTTGTTTAAGTGTTTAGAAACCCTTATCGATATCGTGGCGTCCCACGTACCAACCAGAATCTATAAACCACTCGACAGATAAATCAACACAAAACATTTTTATATCAAATAAAAAATACGCCCTCATATATATAATACTCCCAAACTCATTCTAGGGTGTTACTAAACCTATCTCTAATGAGTCACTCACTCTAGGGTATTACTAACCCTATCTATAATGAGTTTTACCCCACCAAAGCCTAGGTGTTCGCTCAACCTAAGCTCTGATATCAAATGTAACAACCGGGGTTTTCGACCCTCGAAAATCAGCACTAATACATCCTCGTGCCGCAAATCCAAGTGCCGGAAAGCCCGAACGTTAGGGGAAAAAGAAAATAAAGATAGAATAGAATCTCACATGAATGGAATAACATATATTATTTCAACAATAATCTTTACAGCGGAAAAATTTGAATACAATATCAGAACCTAACCTAGATTCAGCCTGGACAGTTATAAACCCTCTGTCCTTACAAATGCTTTAAAAATAAAAACAAATGCAATAGATGCAGCGGATAATAAAATACGTCCATACGTAGATGAAGATCTCTAGCTCTCCTCCGGAAACTCCCAGCGTCTTCAACTAAACTTGAAATTACTCGGATCTGACCCGAGTATTAAAAATACCGAATTAGGCTTGATAAACCAGTGTGAGATACTCGAACCATAAACATATGACGAAGTCATAGATGGGCACTAAACAAAACCTTTGAAAAGAATAGTATCTCGTAAGACCACGCCACACATAAACACGGACGAGTTTTTACCTTACGATAACCAAAATACTTTATACTGAAAACACTTTGATATTATCTTTACGGACATTCTTTCAAAAACGTTTTCAAGTAATATATCAAAATAAAGTATCAATACCTGGACTAAGTCTATGGTAATATATCCGGATTAAGTCAACGGAATATACCTGGACGGAATATATGATACCAAAAGGGGTATCTGAAATGTTTGCAAAGCATTACAACTGTTTTGGGACTACAATCAAAACTGTAAAGCTCGTATTGGAGTTGGATTTCCAACATGATAGGGACTAGTGGCCTTTTCCTTCGATCCACGTATAACCCACAGTTTCCGCATGGCTTTACACGATCTCCGTCAGCCTTCGAACTACGCTATTTTACTACTATGGTACATGGTATTAGTCGATGGCTTTGCATGATTTCCGTCAGCCTTCAATACCTGTCCATTTCATCATCTTAAGGCAACCGATGCCTTTAATAGCCCGAAATACGTCCTACAAACCACATAGTATCCCGAATCATTCCTGGGATGTGAGGCTCGTAAGGCTACGTTTAACTTTAACAAAGCCACGCTTTGCTTTTCACTAAACCACACTTTATTCTTCCATAATGCACATTCCACTTAGAATGCCACATTGCCATTCCTTAATCACACAACTAATGTAACAGCCCGCACCTCACCTAACGTAGATATTGTCCCCAACTTAGTCACCTCCGCCTCATGGGACAAGCCAAGGTGTGGGGTTTTGTTCCTCAAAAGGCCTCGACGTTGTTATGAGGTGAAGGATTTGGTATATAAGCACCCACTTCATAGTGTTTTTCCACAATGTAGGACTATTATTCCCATTTTGAAGGGGTGTTACAATCTCCTCCATTTAGAGCCCAACGCCCTCGTTGGCTCATGAACACAACACCACCTAGGAGTCGTGGCTGTAACACGTACATACCACAATTTCGGCTGGGTATGGCTTTGGTACCATTGTAACAGCCCGCACCTCACCTAATGCAGATATTGTCTCCAACTTAGTCACCTCCGCCTCATGGGCCAAGCCAAGGTGTGGGGTTTTGTTCCTTAAAAGGCCTTGACGTTGTTATGAGGTGAAGGCTTTGGTATATAAGCACCCACTTCATAGTGTTTTTCCACAATGTGGGACTATTATTCCCATTTTGAAGGGGTGTTACAGATACCAAGCTGTGACGTCCCACCCCGAGACCCACATTAATAAAGAGAATAACTAAGTAATTCTATTTGCTAATGCGGAGAATAGGGCTAGTTAAGGGCAACCATCATGGTCTTGCATTAGATAAGAGCTAAGTATGTCGGTTTGGCACTCATTTTTTTTCTTTCCCATTTTGTCTTGAGCATTCGACATACTTAATTCTTAACTAATACACTGCTATGGTGGTTATAGGATCGATTCAGAAACAAAATATAATAACTACAACAATCACAAGTCACAGAACAGCAACACCGATAATATATACATACACATACATCAAATGTAACACAACACATCACAAGTGGTATTCAACCACAATATATACATACATTCCCATGAAAGAATATATACAACATATAATTCTCAACAAAACGACTATTACACAAAACAAAGCCATCTATCCAAAGGCGAAGGAGAAGTCTAAAAGATATAGCTAGAAAAAGGGGTCCAACAACCTAACCTGCAACTCGGTCTGACCCGAGTAATGAATACACGGGTCAGGCTAACTAGAACTTGATATAAGTATAAGATAAAGTGATACGAGTGCATAAGGGAAGCATTCCTTAATCTCTAGAGGAATGGTATAAGTATAGTTTATTTATACATCCAAGGGTGGAAGCTTCATAAAACCCATAGTTAATTCATAAAAGGGTTTAACATGTCATATATGGTTATGTTCAATGGAATTCAATATAAGTGAATTTAGCAAACTCATGAGCCATAGAAGAAGCATCAAAATCCTCAAAATCAAACATCATGGAACTCTAATACGAGTTCAAAACCACAATATCGAAATCACCATAAAAATACGTATATATAAGCCTTTCTCTAACTCAAGGCTATAAACAAAAGTATCATCTCAAAATGGTGAAATCGAAACAAATCAAAAACTCATAAAAATCCCCGGATTGGTCAATTCCCCGATTGCATGCCGAAGCAATGCTGCACGTGCCAAAATCAGACCAGTACTATATATATATATTATAGGTACCCATCTCAGACGACCATAGTCGTAGAACATCGTGACGACCGAAGTCGTAGAACATCGTGATGACCCGAAGGTCTATAGTACTGGTAAACATCGTGAATGTGTCACAAACTCTCAGATAGGAACCCGAAAAGTGTTAACGTGCGTCTCATACCACACGTTCGCACTTGGCGGTTTACTAACTGCGAGTCGATGCCACACTAGAAAACATCATTAAATCAAAATCCTCAAAAAATCATATCTCGCCTCATCTCATTGGCGAGTAGTAAAAAGCATCATACTTGTCTCATCTCATCGACAAGTATAAGACTTCGTGATGGTTTTATATAAACCATACTTCCCAGCAAGGAAATCTCTATCTTAAAACTTGCCTAATTTCATCGGCCAATAAAATACATCATGATGGTTCTCATCGATTATACTCCTAAATAGGAGATCTCGAACCATAAAATTCACCAAATATTGGCCATCTCGAAAAATTCCTAAATATAGGAATTAAAATTCTCAAAATACGCCATAATATGGTAAATCCCAGAAATCATCTCAAATCAAAATACTCGAGTGGTTTCGATCGTACAAGTCCGGAATTAACCGATAAAGTAAACTCACGTGTCCCATATCACGTGTTTTACTAAATCGTTTAATTCTCTTTCTCATACGTTTGAAAAGTGTAAAAATAATATATATTATTTAAAAAATAGTTTACTTGAGAAAATGAGATTTTAAAATAATTTTCTGAAATCATTTTGAAGACATTTTATTGAAATTTCTCCTTATTATAGGAAATAAATATATTTAAAATACTTTGAAATAATTTAAAAATGATTTGAATTTTTTTAATAATAATGATTTCAAAAACCAAATTATTTAGAAATTTTCTCAAAATTTATTTGGAAGGAATAGTGCTTGAAATCGAGGAAAAACGAAGAAATTACTCCAAATCGATATTCGAATTCAATTCGAATTTAAATCAAATTTTAAAATTCCAAATTCCTCCAAACCTTGGCTAATACATTGATGGATATCATAGCCCATAATCATCATCAAAATCATCTCAAAATTTGCATCAAAACAAATGACGAAATCATCGCAATTCAAAGGCAAAATATCACGAAATAAACTACAGAAAGCAAACGAACAAAAGCCCACAACAACTCGTGCTTGGGCCAATAGGGGTCGACCTAGACCAGTGGCCAGGTCGACCTGGAGACTACTGGGTCGACCTGCCTGTCGACCCAGGCTACGGAATTTCTTTCATAGGTGTTTTCTGCTTCGTATTGAACTTTGAACAGTAAATTGGAGTACCAAACGATTAAGTTTTGCAACGGAAATTGACATGCATAGAGTTTGACAACTAAACTACAATCCGAAAAAGATCTAGCAAAAATTCAACTGAAAATCAATGAGTTATAGCCACTCAAAGTGGCAACCAGAAACAAGGAATTCAATAGAACAATAGACAACAAGATGAACGTATACAGTAAACTTTTTACAGAGCGATTTCTTTACAGTCAGCATTTTCTAGTTAGGAAATGTGAGTTTTTACTCACATTGATGATTTAGCAGCGATTTAGAATGCAAGCAGTGAACTTTGGTGAAGATAGAAGCCGTAAGAACCTGTAGAAGCTTGAAAACAGACATGCAAAACAAACAAAACAAATTACAGACAATTCATTTCAAGTTCTAAGAATTTTTTGATGAAATCTTTAAGTATTGGTGGAGATTACCTTGTATACTTTCTAGTTTGATGATTCTCTTCTTTAATTTGCAACAGATTTGGTGAAATTTTGTTTTAAGTTAAAGAAGCCATGAATTTGTTTTCTTTTCTATTTTCTGTAAAATGTTTCTAGGAGGAAGAAGAGAAACTAACGTACTGTTAGTTTCTTACTCACCAGAAGCCTCCAAATTATTATCTAATGGACCTAACCCTAACCCAAAAAGCCCAAAAGAAAAATACTTAGAAAAAACTATGAGGCTATGTTCAATTTTTCACTTATTTTAACACTATATACATACAATACTACATTTTCAAGCCAAATAAAATGTATACAACTATTTGTATTGAAATAAAATAGTTATTGTAACAACATAAAATTTATTTTAACAAAAAAAAGTTAATTTTTATAAATAAAACCATACTTTTGACAATATTTTGCAATTTACATAATTTTAGTGTAAAATACCATTTTTAACATAACAAGCTTAATAAAAATTACTTTCTTGTCAAATAAATTGCAATAAATAATTTTAACACTTTTTAATCATCAAAATAATATTTTAAAACAATATTTCACCTTTTAATTTAATAAAACACATATTTTCTTCATATTTATCCTTTTATATACAATAAAAGGCTAATATTGGCAATAATTACCAATATTATTACATTGTCTCAACTAAAATCAAACAAATGATTATTTTTACTCCAAATTATCAAAATAAAGTTTTAAAAAATTTTATTTTCATTAATTTAGATTTATTTCAACAATTAAATGTTGAAATACACCTCTTGATTAAGTTTATTAACTCAAATTACCAAAAATTCCAATATTTTCAATTTATTAACCAAATCTCCAAACAATTAAATTACAAGCTCAATATTTAACTCCAAACACATTGTTTATTGGAAATAAACAATTTAAACCAAATTTATTTTCTCCATTTCATTTTATTCTCAATATTAAATTATAACTAATAGGTAATCGTCAATACCAGGGTTGTTACAACTGATTTCTACCAACGTATAACTCCTGAGCTCGTACATCTCAGGAAAGGGTGTTAAGCTAAGAGAAGTTGCCTTCTCCACCACCAAGCAGATAATACGTTGATAGAGATCAATTAATATGACAAAAATGCACTGTTCGACATTCGTCTATACAAGTTCGTTCTAGGACTGAACGAAACCAAAGGCATTCCTCCTACTACCATTAGAAATGAGTAGTCCTTGCAATTCAAAGATTTCAAAACAAGATAGGACCACTGCTATAATAAATGTCTCTATATTGGGAGCTACCTAGGGAATGTCAACAAGCAGTCCTTCTGCTATGAATATCTTCGGTCTTCAATACAATGAAGATTTTCATAATGCAGTCATCACTGCCATATAAATATAATATGGGGTAAACCACTGGGCCTCGTGATAGCAATCCCTACATTCTGAAGATCCCCGATCTTCAATAATTATCATCTTCAACATGACTTCACTTTCGAACGTATACATTGGTTCGAAGTGGTTTTTGGATAGGAGTTATCCAAATCCGACCCCGGTTCCTTCGAACCAATCATCGATAAAAAAGATGTTAAGTTCGTATATGATTATCAATCATCAATCAATTTAATTCATCTTTTTATTCATTTATAGATATCCCTTAGAGATTTAATCATTGAATCGTTTCTTTATCTTTTTCACAATATATAGAATCATTAAGCCTCATTTATCAAATCATTTGGCAAATTTAAACCTTTTTAATCTTGGAATAATTCCAAATTAAATTCACCTTTTATTTAGGAAAACATTTTCAAATCATTTCTATGCAATCCAAGTTATTTAAATTTGGAAAACTATATCTTTTATACTTTGGTAAATTTTGATCCGAATAAACCAAATTTACTATCCCATCCATCGGGCCAGTCCAGATAGCCAGGGAGAGCAGGAAACTGATTTTCCAAATTCAAGCCTAGACACTATCTCTCTGACACTCATAAGGCGGTTAAGTTATTTCATCGACTCTAAATCATTAAACCTTTAATCATTCCATAAATCATTCAAATCACCTTTAAAATACCTTATTAATCATTTATAAACATTTACAAAAGATTTGAAAAAGAATGGTTACATTTAAAACTATAATTTAAAAGTTATAGAAAAGCGCTGCGAAAAAGTGCTGCGGAAAGTGCTTTTTAAGCTATATTGATCAAAATGACTTTTTATCATTTGGAAATTCATTTTTATAACTCAAATTACTTTTAAAATATTTTAAAAGATTTATAAGATTTATTCCATATTTTTAAACGATTTTGAAATATCATCTTCAAAGAAATCCTATTATGGATTTCGAACTACAAAACCGCAATTTTTCCAAAAACTTGTTTTACTCATATTTCAAAAATACTTATCAAAATCTCGATTTTCTTTCTTTGTTTGAAAACTATGGGCATAATAGTTCGGAAAATTCTTATCTCGAAGAATTCCGAGCTAAATTCCATTCTATACACTCGTTTGACTTTTATGGCGCAAAATCGCGAACTACCGTTACGCGACGCGTCTATTTTTGACTAAATTTTCATTTACCTTTAAAACTTCACCAAAACACTTTCGTATGTTTATAAAACATTTATAAATCATTTTCAAACATTCAAACCAATATTTTTCCATAGTAAATCTTTTTTTTCACTTTTAAATCATTTCATAATATTATATTATTATAATATTCATTTTCAACCTTTTTGTTTTTCAAAACCATTAAAAGGCTAAATAACTTCATATACACATCCATATGGATTTTATTTTTAATTAATTAATCATGGTTAATTACTTAACCATTTTTATTATGATTTTTCATAATTTATCACAACCAAGTTATCAATCATATCAACATCCATATAATCAACCATATAATCAATCCAAGTTTTCAAACATTCATACAATCATTAAGAGATTAAATAGTCATATTATTATACTTAAAAATAGTTCAAGAGATTATTTATTAATTAATAAACATTGAGTACTCACTTATGGCTCCACTCCACCAATCTTTTCCGTAGCTTCCTGAATCGACTCCGGCATCACTTCCTCCTCTTTTCCTTGCTCTGGAGCTTACCAAACTCCTTCTTTTCTCCTTGATGGGCTCGGCCTTGCTTCTTGGAGGTTGATGTGCTTGGCCAAAGAAGGAGTAGGTGGTGGCGTGAGTTGTAGAGGAGATAGAGAGGTGTTTGCACTTGGTTTAGGGGTCGAATGCTAACATATATATGTATAAATATTTTTATTTTCTTTACTACTAAAATTTCTTCATGAATTCTTTAAGGAAAAAGCCATTAAAGTGGAAGCAAAAGCTTAAGGATATGAATAATGAAAATGAAGAGAAGATGGTGGGGTATTTATAGGAAAAAGAAGAGTATAAAGGAAGACACGTACACATCACCTTTTGCATCATCATTTCAAGGCTTCTCCTACACACCTCCCTTCCTCCAAAGCACGGCTAGAGCCCCTCCCCCCATGTGCACATCACTTCCATCTTCTCATGTGTGCATAGGTTGACTTATAAAAGCTTAAGGAGGAAGCCTGCATAAATATCTTATATATTTTATGTTATGTATGTATTTTTAAGTGTATAAGTATATATGTATGTATACATATGTTCATGTGCATGTTAGCAGATGCATTTGTATGTTATATATGTGTACATGATATATAAACAACGTTGCATTGATTCCGAACAACTTTCATTCGATAAAATGCTGCCAATCGGAGGACCGATTCCCGGTCACATTTTCACTTATACTTTAACGTAGATATATATGTAAACAAAATCTTAAAATAAAATTCTAATCATTATTAATAAATTAAAATGATCATATTTCATTTATAAAACCATATAAATTAATAATAAAAATTATTTACGATAATTGCTATTATACTGATAAAGCGATATCGATTTTTTTCTTATATTTTCAAATCAAATATATCTCTTTATAAAACTATTATAAATGATTTATTATCACTTTATAACTATTCAAAATGAATTATCATCATTCGAAATAATTATTTGAATAACTAATATAATTACTAAATCATTAAATCTCAATTTAAATTTAATAAATCAGTTATCATATTTAAGGGCATTACTAACAATCTTAAAAACAAATTTTATTTTCAAAAACAAATCAATTGATTTTATTTCATATTCTTGTTTAATTATAAAAATAAGTGTATGTATCCAGCTCCGTGCGTGACATTTTACGATTATAGAGTTGTTATCGATAAAATGGTTTTCAGCCATTTTATCGGTATTTTTCCAAAGTTCATATTTTTGTAATACCATTATTATTTATTGTTCAAAACATCATAATCTATGTTTTTTTAAAAGCTTATATTTGAATATTTTAAAAATAAATATAATTTATCAAACTGATAAATTTGCGGGTCGTTACAGTGGTGCAAATGGACCTTGGTAAAAAATGTTTGGAAAAGCATAGTTTTCAATAGTTTTTTTATAGAGATTTTGTAAACTCCATTTCGAAATAGATAGTCATATGAAAAAATCAGTATAATTCTTTTAATTTTCAAGGAGTGTTTTTCTCAAATATTGATATAGTAAAATTATTTGAGTAAGATTACTTGTTGAAATTGGTAAGGGTGTATATCACTATACTTTTGTAAGTCATAAAATTATACTTCATCAGGTCTCGCTTAACGAAAAGAAACATCTTGTTTATGAGTCTGAAAAGTCATGATTCATGAGCTGATAGGCTCTATAGACAAAAACATACTCTTTTATTATAATCCCCTTTGGTAAAACAATCTTTTCCAAAAGAATATACTATTATATGAAAAATTAGAGTCTTATACATCAAGAAGCATACTAATATTGGAAAGTTTGGGTTATAGGGGTATAAATATATGAAGGATTATATTATACAAATTAGTATACAAGAAATTATATATCTAGTATTATATCCATAAAGTCGTCAAATTTCTTGGAATGGCTGTAATTTCCTGACGATATCTGGCATGGTTGAAGCTTTCTGTTGCTTGTGACTTAGATCCATGGGTAATATCTCTAGTCTTTGTAAGTATATTTTGATACTCTTTGACATATCCCAAAATTCTGAATACTTATTGCATAATTTGTCCTTCCATCTTGAAACCTGAATTCTTGAAGTCTTATACACATCTTTCTTCCAAGATTCGAAATCCAACTGAAACTTGGTCACAAGTCACCTGCACTTTGCTTAAACATTATTCACACCTAAATTCATATGCATCTTTCAGAAGCTCACATATTCATCCATGTTTATGAGAAGTCTTGTACATTTGAAACTTTTAAGAACCATGATTCACTTGAAAACTTAATATTTAAAATCCCACGCATTATGAAATCAACATATATGAAGCTTTATATTTATAAAACTGGTGTGTGTTGAAACTTTATATTTATGACACTTATATCTATTTGATTTGGCATTCACAAGACTATCAATATATTTATCTAAAAGTATATATGTGAAACCGCACATTTATGTAAAAAGATTATATGTTTAAAATCATTCATACATTCGAAATTTATTGATATGTTGATACGCATGCACATGAACGTCCCAAACGTATATCTCGAAGACCAGCTAGATTCCTTGGCCACCAAGCAGCAAGTGGGAAATAATAGCAGCAGCACATGGCAGACCCTTTCAGAGTAGCAGCTAAAGGCAATATCCGTTGTAACCAATTCCAGTTTTTCCTTTTTCAGCAATTTCCAATTCTCCTTTTTCTTTAATTAGCAAAATGGTGGTTAGTTACACCTGAAATAAAGTTGTATGGACCACTTTTTCTTTAGTGGTTACAAATGAACGGCTAGGAATCATCAGCAGTAGCTATAAGAGTAGACAATGTAATTGGAGAAAGGGTATGAAATATATGACATTTCCTTCTCTGCATTCTTACTTTCTCTTCTTCTTAAAAATGTCTGCCTTCGAATAACTGTAGTGCATCAATTTGGTGCTTTCACTTTCCTCACTCTCCTTCCTCCCTATACCACCATGGTCCAAACAACACAAGACCGAAACCGAGCCATCGATGAAGCTATTTCGCAACTCCATGCCGATTCAACCAACCACACAACCACCATTGAGTCCATGCCCTCCGACATATCCAATCTCCAAACTTCCATGACCACCCTCACAAATATGATACAAGACCTCACTGTCAAAGTCACTTCCTCACCACCTCAATCACAAACAACCCTTCAACATTCACCAAGCAATGGTCGACCTCCACCACTCCTTACAACACCACTACACTCAACCTTCCAACCCAACCCGATAGCCATTCGAACCCCCAAATGTGAACTATCCCGCTTCAACAGATCAAACCCATTGGATTGGATCTTCCAAGCGAAACGATTCTTCACCTATCACGCCACACTGGAGGAGCAACGAATCGAACTCTCAAGTTTCTACATGGAAGGACAAGCATTTACGTGGTATCAATGGATGTACCGAAACAAACAACTTTCTTCATGGTCGGCTCTTACGAAAGCAATCGAGCAAAGGTTTGGACCTTCTACTTTCATTAACCCCGAATCTTCTCTTTTCAAACTTCGACAAACCGGATCTGTAAACGAATATCAAGCAACATTCGGAACATTAAGCAACCGAATAACTTCCCTTTCCCCCGAATCATTCCTCCATTGCTTCCTCTCCGGCTTAAAACCACCAATCAAAAATGAACTACACATACTCCAACCAACAACACTATCCCAAGCAATCGACCTAGCAAAACTTATAGAAACTAAATCAAATGACCAACGTGCCTTCTTCTACAAACCAAGAACCTCTACTTTTCAAAACCCATCCCCACCATTACTGACATCACCAACTCAGCCCAGTACTTCACAAAACATTCCCATCATTCCATCACAAACCCAAACATACACCACAAATTACCCAATCCGGCGTTTAACCTCTTCCGAATTGGCACAGCGAAAAGCTCAAGGACTTTGTTTTCATTGTGACAATCGCTATACACCGGGTCACCGCTGTCCCTCGCCACAAGCCCTCCTTCTACTTCCAGACATAGCCACAGAACCATCAGACCCAAACACCAATGCAATCGACCCAGTTAGCGAAGACTACAATGAAATTTCCGAAACCCAAATCGAACCTCTAGCAGTCGAAACCCTAATCGACCTATCCAACAGCACAACCGACATCAGCCTCCACTCCATGGTAGGCGCCGCCAGCCCCCGTGCCTTGCGCCTCGCTGCCAGCATCGCCGGCCACCAAGTCCTAGCCCTAGTCGACATCGGTTCAACCCATAATTATATCCACCCGCGAGTTGCTAATTTTCTCAAATTACCCATTTAAGAAAATACCCATTTTTTTGTTACTGTGGGAAATGGAGCTAAACTAAGAAGCAGAGGGAAATGTGCACGTGTCCAATTTATTATTGAGAAGTTTGTTTTCGAAGTAGATCTGCATTTACTTGAATTCACGGGCGCGGATATCGTTTTGGGCATACAATGGTTGGAAACATTGGGCCCAATTACTACCGACCACAAATCACTCACCATGAGTTTCATTTACAACCAAAAATTCATTACCCTAACCGGCCTCTCTAATCTCTCCAACCCCAAAGAAATTTCCGTACACCAACTTATACGCCTCGACTCCACAAATTGCATTTCCTCTTACTTCCACTTACACATCAACCCACCAACTCTCACCCCGCCAACACCGACTACAAACATTCCGGCCCCTATTCAAACCATTCTAGACCAACACATTTCCATTTTTCAAAAACCAACCGAACTACCTCCTCACCGCCTCCTTGACCACCACATTAACTTAAAACCCAACCACTCACCAATAAATGTCTGTCCATATCGATACCCCCATTATCAAAAAAATGAAATTGAAAAATAAATCCGTGAAATGCTCCAAACCAAACTTATCCAACCCTCCACTAGTCCATTCTCCTCACCCGTACTCCTAGTTAAAAAAAAAGATGGCACGTGGCGTTTTTGTGTTGATTATAAAGCCTTAAGCGCTATCACAATCAAAGATCAATTTCCCATTCCAACCATCGATGAACTTTTAGATGAACTTCATGGCGCCACATACTTCACCAAATTGGATTTGCGAAGTGGATACTTTCAAGTCCGTGTACATCCCCCCGATATTCCCAAAACGGCTTTCCGTACTCATGAGGGACACTACGAATTTGTTGTCATGCCCTTTGGCCTCACAAACGCTCCATCAACCTTCCAAGCAACAATGAACGACATCTTCAAACCATACCTTCGAAAATTCATCTTGGTATTTTTCGACGACATCCTCATATATAGCCCTACCCTCACCACTCACATCTCACACTTACAAACCACCCTACAACTCCTAACCAACCACAAATTCTTTATTAACCCTTCCAAATGCGCATTCGCTCTCACCGAAATCGACTATCTAGGCCATATAATCTCGGGCCATGGAGTCCAAGTCGACCCAAAAAAAATACAAGCCATGGCGGATTGGCCCATTCCTCAAACTACAACGGAGCTTCGTGGATTCCTAGGCCTCACGGGATACTATCGCAAGTTCATCCACAACTATGCAAAAATTGCCAACCCACTTACCAACTTACTCAAAAAGGATGCCTACCTTTGGACCAAGTCCGCAACCGATGCTTTCAACGCTCTAAAACACGCCATTACCACCACTCCAATATTAGCCCTACCCGACTTCACGCAAACTTTCACCATCCACACCGATGCTTCCATTACCGCCATTGGTGCCGTTCTCTCTCAAAATAAACATCCAATCTCCTATTTTAGCAAAACTCTTCCTCCACTCCTTCAACGCGCCTCCACCTATAGCCGTGAAATGTACGCCATTACATCATCCGTCAAACGTTGGCGACATTATCTTCTTGGCCGCCACTTCATCATCGTCACCGACCATCAAAGCTTACGTCAACTTTTAACCCAGACCATACAAACCCCCGAACAGCAGCGTTGGTTAACCAAACTGCTTGCCTTCGATTTTACAATAATTTACCAACCAGGTCGCTCCAATTTCGTTGCTGATGCACTTTCCCGTCGGCCTATTAAAGCCCAGCCCACAAATACACTTATCCAACTCAACAGCCCCTTTTCCCTTCCATATATCACTCCGCATTCAACCAACACGAACCCTACAACACAGCCGCCCACATCGTCTTCTACAAATCCAACCCCACCTGAACCAACTCATCCACCAACGGCACCACAAACCCCACCCCCAAACCGGCAACCTCACATCGACCATCTACCTACCAGCCCACCACCGCAAACCACCAATTCCAACCCAAATCGACCACAAGCCACTCCGAACAACAACCAAACGCCGCCGATACCACACCCAGCTCAACACCCCATTCCAACCGACTGCGCTACCTCACCGCCGCTGACCGCACCAACCGAAACACAATTACAAACCCTCATGACAACCTGTTTCCTCCTCACTGACAAGATCAAGGCGGCAATAGCAATCGATCCTCATGCTCAACAACTAATGCAGGAAGCTTCGACAGGATCACCTCAGTTGCAGATTCGAGACGGAATGCTTTTATACAATGGCAAAATTTTCGTTCCAGAGGCTCACAATCTCCGTCAACAAATCATGGCTACTTTTCACGCCTCTAAGCTAGGTGGACACTCAGGTATAAAAGCTACTATCGCTCGCATTTCATTAAATTTTTACTGGCCAGAATTGTCTACCTCGGTAAAAGATTTTGTTAACCACTGTTCTACATGTTTGCAATCCAAACCCAAGAATACACCACCTAAAGGGTTATTACAACCACTGCCAATCCCCTCTCGCATTTGGGAAGACATATCAATGGATTTCATCACACATTTACCACCATCTTCCGGAAAAACTGCCATATGGGTCATTGTTGACCGATTGTCCAAATACAGCCACTTTATCACCCTACCAACCTCCATTTCCGCAGCCCAACTAGCCAACTACTTTATACAAGAGTACGTACGCCTACATGGCTTTCCTCGCACAATTGTATCCGACAGAGACCGACTTTTTATCAGCCACTTTTGGAAGGAACTTTGTCGCATTCATGGCACCGAGTTAAAAATGAGCAGCGCCTACCACCCGCAAACGGACGACCAAACCAAAGTTGTGAATAGATGCTTAGAGACCTATTTGCGCGAAATCGTTGGCGATACTCCTAACCGATGGGTCCAGCTGCTACCGTGGGCCGAGTGGTGGTACAACACGAACCATCACTCTTCCCTTAACACTTCTCCATTTCAAGTGGTCTATGGAAGACCACCACCAGCCCTCACTGATTATTGCCGCAGCACCACTAACCTACACGACCTTGACGAGTGGCTCACCGACCGTGATTCTCTTCTCAAACAAATCAAAGCCAACCTAGTAAAAGCCCAAACAAGAATGACAAACCACGCCAACCAACACCGAACAGATAAAGAATTCAACATCGGAACGTGGGTCTTCGTTCGCCTCCAACCCTATCGCCAAACATCCCTTGGCAGCACACACCATAAACTTGCACGCAAATATTTTGGACCATATGAAATCATAGAAAGAATCGGTGCTGTCGCCTACAAACTCCGCCTTCCCGACGACTCCAAAATACACCCAGTATTCCACATATCTCTCCTCAAATATTGCCCTGATCCACAATCCACAACACCCACCAACCTACCCCCTCTGGCTCACGAAGGACACCCAGTATACCAGCCAGCAAAAATCCTCGCTCACCGCCACCTAAACCCCACTACACAGCAGGTACTTATTCAATGGCAGAACCTGGATACAACCGAAGCCACATGGGAAGACTATGAACATGTGACTCGCAGCTTTCCACATCTCAACCTTGAGGACAAGGTTGTTTTCGAAGAGGAGGGTATTGATACGCATGCACATGAACGTCCCAAACGTATATCTCGAAGGCCAGCTAGATTCCTTGGCCACCAAGCAACAAGTGGGAAATAATAGCAGCAGCACATGGCAGACCCTTTCAGAGTAGCAGCTAAAGGTAATAGCCGTTGTAACCAATTCCAGTTTTTCCTTTTTCAGCAATTTCCAGTTCTCCTTTTTCTTTAATTAGCAAAATGGTGGTTAGTTACACCTGAAATAAAGTTGTATGGACCGCTTTTTCTTTAGTGGTTACAAATGAACGACTAGGAATCATTAGTAGTAGCTATAAGAGTAGACAATGTAATTGGAGAAAGGGTATGAAATATATGACATTTCCTTCTCTGCATTCTTACTTTCTCTTCTTCTTAAAAATGTCTGCCTTCGAATAACTGTAGTGCATCATATGTATTATAAGTTTCCAAAGCCCATCACTGTTATATTTAATATATCACATTTTCAAAAGCCTTTATTCTTTTGGAAATAGTTAACCTTCGAAATCATTAGTCTTGAAAACCTGGAAATGTTATCATGAAACGGTTCACATTCAGGGGCGTATGCATATTAAACTGCTTAATGTTAGAAATCGAATGTTAATTCATAAAGCTTACACTTGTTCAAAACTTATCTAAAATCAGATATTTACACACATTAAACTTATATACTTAAAAGCATGTTATACACATGAAATTGTGCCTGTACTTGATACTGTAAACTCCCTTAACTTATATATTAGATATATATTTGAGCTATATATATTTAAAGCTCTGTATATATCCATTTGATACTTGTAAAACTATATTTTTAAGGAACCTATACATAATATCATTACTTGATACTTTTACAAATCCCATGTTTACTCTCAGAGCCTTGCATACCCAAAAATGCACATGTTCTCAAAATCAAAAACTTTATATTTCTGAAACTGGTATTTTCAAAATTATGCACTGAAAAATTTATATCTATAAAACCCATCATATAGAACATTAGGTATATACATAATCATATATCTTTGGAAATCTAACAGTTCACACTCAAGGCTCATACATATTTGGGTCTATGAATATTTTATTACTTGATGTATTTTGAAAATATCATGTGCATATGAAGCTCTTTCAAATGATTCTGAGGTATACTGAAAAATTATGCATATTAGAAATATTACTATATGTGTAGTCATATATATTCAAAATTCATTCATCCAAAATCAAAACTAAATATATATTACCCAAGTCAAACAAGTTTTAAAACCCATACACATTTGCAAAGTTTACTAGTAAAACCAAGTGCAAGTAAGATTTTCTGACAAATGAATGGTCGCATACTTGGAAACTATACATAAATCACTCATATAAGACTGATACATACTCTGAAATTCTATGCATTTGAAATTGCGTATGCATGTAAAACCGGATTTTCAGAGATACAAAATCACTTATATAATATGCTTTCTAAACTACAAGCATGTGAAATCTATTCCTTTTCAATATTATTTAGCTCCAAAATCAGTTACTACATATTCATAACCCAGCATATACACAAATGAAACCTTTCCTTTAAAAGAACTTGAGGTATGTCATTGTCTTACAAGGAACCAAATATAAATCAAGGCTATGAACTACCGAATCCTTATGATACATATCAAACCCCCCTCACTCAAAGATTCATATATACGAAAGTCTTGACATATTTGAGAATGATATATACATATATGAGGAATTTTATATACTTGAAATTTGTTTTTTTTATTGCCAAGAATAGTATCCCTTTAAAACTTGATCATGCATGTACATAGGAAAAACTCATTCAAAACTGATATGTATAAAATTGTCATGCTTGATAACTTACACGACTCTTGAAAACTAACATATGTCAAAAGCTAAGTATATTGCAAAATCTAATAAACTTGATTTTTGAGAATATATGAAATCATATATGTGTTTGAAATTGTACCCTTAGAACTCTGCATACTCAAATCACATGTACTTGAAACTATATGTCCTTTAGAATTTCATATGTATGAGACCATGTACATACTCAAAATTGAAATTAATTCCGAACCACTGGATTTACTTTCATAATTTTTTTATAAAACCATGGATATACATAATATTTTTGTTTCTACATGCGATCCAAAAATCTTGTTCATGCTTGATATTAAGTTTAAAAACTATACATGGAAGCATGTTGAAATTTTGTTTTTCCTTAACTTAATCAGTGCAGATCTGAAATCCCAAGTAGATAGAATCAACAGATGTGGAAGCACAATTCAACTATTGCAATACCTCATTCAACAGATGTGGAAGCCAAACTAACAACAGCGGAAGCCCCCAAATTAACTAATGCGGGAGCACTTGTCGTAAGGAAATGTTTTGAATTTTGGCAATAGAAACCCCTTCGTTATCATTGACGAAAGCTTTACTAGTGAAAGTAATCATTGAAGCATTTGTAGTACCGAAACATTTGGCGACAACGATCTAGAATACTTGCATCACAATTCAACTATTGCGGCACCCCCTGACTACCGCGACACCATCGAACAGTTGCGGTACCCCTTAATTTCTACACCACCATCCCATTGGCGAAGGGGACTCACGCGATGTGATTAACTAGTGGAAGTATCTTGGTAGTAGGGAAGAGTGTCACGTGAATCCTTTGTGTTATGAACGTTGTATCCACATATGTTTTATTTTTCAATAATTCACGTGATGTTAGGTAGCGGAAGCATGTGTTCGAAGCTGCCTATTTCCTGCTTTATTTAAACGGTACCCATAATTAGTCTTCATGTTCTAAATTTGAAAATGAATTTGAATTTAAAAATATGAAATTCAAATCTCCATTAGGGTATTTTAGTCATTCGGAGGTTCGAGCCCTCCTTCTAGCACTAAAAATGTTAACGATAAAAATCGTTAACACCCCAAATGAGTGTGCAATATAACTTATTCGTAGGAGTTCCATAAATGCCCTTGAGATTTGTAATAAATTACGGAATCGTTTGAATTAAAATTCATAAATGTAAAAGAATAAAGTAGATAAAATTCGAATATGCTCAAGTCATCATCTTTATTCATATTTTCATTCTATTACAAGAGGAGCCATATGAGAGAGAGAGAAATTCAAGTCCTGTTTCGTGTAGGGGCATATCTATATTTATAGAGGTAGGATGGGGAGATGCTTGCTCCAACTCGCGATGTGTGACTAATAGCTCCATAGAAGTTGTGAAGGAATGTGAAGGCTTTGGAATCTTTATGAAGAAAAATGAGCTAATTCCCCTTGAATGTGCTTTGTGGATGTCTCTAATTTTTCTCTCGTTGCTTGATCTTCAATATCTTATAGTATATATGTCGTATGGCATCAAAAATTGCAAAATATTACTTCGATTACTGATCTACGTCATGCTTTTGGTCAATATTCTTCATAAATTTGATGGCATGCTATCTTGGTAAGGCATAATAATGACTTCAACATTGTTAGTATCCTTGTGGGTGCCGCATTGTTGTTATTGTTCTTTGGTGCCTCCATAGACTAATGATATGTGGATGGAAGCTATACGGAGGGCTTGCATGGATGGTGAAAAGAAACCAACTCTTGCGAAACCTCTTTGATGTTTGCGAAACCCTTTCGACCCTGACGAAAGCACATTCTTCAATGGTTATGGAAGGCATAGTCATGTTTGAGTCAGTCTAACTCAACACTTGCGCCAACCCTCATAACAATAAATGTGGGACCATCCCAAAATCAACAAGTGTGGAAGCACCAACAATCAATAGATGCGAAAGCCTCAATCAATGGATGTGAAATGCAGAAGGAGTAGTGCCTTTGATACTTGCGGAAGCGCCACATCAAAACTTGCAGAATCTTCCTTTCGATGCCTTCGGAAGCCTTCTTTCAACACTTGTGGAACCCTTCTTTTGGTGCCTTTGGAAGCCTTCTTCTTTCAAACCTTTATTCTTAAGTGAAGTTTATAGTTAGCAGATTTCATTTATAAGTTATTTATAAATCTAGGGGCTATTTATACCCCTAACTTTCCAAATCCAAATGTATACAATATCTATCAAGTTTAGGGTTTTCCATAACATATAGGCATATTTTTCATAATCATTATGCGTATGCAATTAAACATCTCATTCGTGATTTATATTAATTAGTTACGCGTATAGGCATAAATGAAATAGATCTACAATGATATAAATCCAATATTATTACAAAATATTTAATTTCCCACTCACCTTACTGTAGCTTTCCAATTTTCTAGATCAAGATCCATTCCATTTTGATTTGCATCCCTCATACTTTAAATCAAAAATATAAAATAGGATACACCTATTTGTAACGACCCCGGATTTTATATATATTTAAATTGATAATTAATTGGATTTTTGAATAAAATTTGTATAATTAATTGATAAATGGATTGCTAATTTCCCCGAAACCCAATAAATCATGTGTTAAATCATTTAAAATTTAAATATTGTATATATATGTATAGGTGTATAACTGAGTAGATTTGAATTTATATATTACAAAGTAAAATAAATAAAGTAAAATACAAATACAATGTAAACACATTACGATAAGTATTAAGTTGAAAATAAATATGTAAGTTAAAATCAATATTGAATTTGGGAATAAATATTAAGTTAACCAATAAATAAATAAATAAAATAAATACATAAATAAGTTCAAACCACATATTGATAATAGGAATTCACTTAAAATTTCCTTCATATATGTACACTTAACTAATAAAATACAAAAGACAAAGGAAACAAAATATGTTCAAGTAAGAAGTCACTTACATTATAAAAAAATGAGATAAGGCTGTAGCTTATGAAACAAGGCAAAGGAAAGTAATGCAATATCATATCTCATACATGTATCAGCCGAAATGAAGAAAAATTGTATAAAAAAATTGGTTAAGTTGTACATGACAATTAATGCTAGGCAACTCTAGCACACAATACATAATACATCAGCCAACAAAAGAGAAAAATATCACTGAAGATTTGTACAATAAGTTTTATCACTTGTACAAACATATATTATCACCCTGAACAAAAATAAAGTTCACCTATAAACTTCATTTCTTTATACCTCCTCTTCATTTCATTTTCGTTCCCTTCAAACAAAACTGAGGAGAAACTGAAGTGGATGTCATTTTTAAACTTAAACAAACTTCAATTTAAAACAACAATATATATCAAGACAAATCAGAGGATTAAAGATCAAAGAAGCTTTCAACTTGCAAATCTTTACAACCTGTTTCAACAAAGAAGGAAGCTCTGTTTTTCTTTCTTCTGGAATCACGGTGAGTAACACATTTTTCTTAAATTTTAAAAGTATAAACCAGCTGTATATATATATATATATATATATATATATATATCTTTGTGTATAAGCTTGTTTATATATGCATGGATCTTTTGAATATAAATTAAAAGCTGGAAGTGTTTATACAGGCTCACTGTTCTGAGACTTAAAAACACAAAATTTTGATTTCAAAAATCATTTCTTCACAATCTATTTGATGTTAGTATTTAGTGTTAAAACAAATGTTGTTTGTCTGGTTATAAACTACGTTTTAAAATTTTATTTGAGTTAAACTAACCTGTTAATGACTCTGGAAACCCAAAATAACTGAGCAAACCTAAGACAAGTCTAAATTTAAACTTTTTAATTCAGGAATTCAAGTATATAATCTGAATTCTTATACCTTAATATGATTTTTAGAGTAAGAATCTTAATTTTTAGACTAAGGTTTGAGGAGCAGTTTAGGATTGTTGAAATTTCATAGTTTCATCGATTCATGGTGATCCTCTGGTTCGTGGTGGTCGAGGTCTGTTCTGGTGATGGAGGAACGAACGGTGGGCCGGGGAAAAATACTATGGTGGTGAGTAGTGGAACGTGATGGCGACGGCGAACATTTGTAGTTTTTAAACCTAGTTTTGTCATGGTTTTGTATTTGGCTTCGTTCATCGTCTGTAGATGATCGAGTGTGGTGTGGTCTCGGGAAATGGCAGAGGGGATGTTGACGAAGGAGTGGCTGGAGTCGCATGAGTTCTCATGGTCGGAGTCGTGAGTATGAGGCGTTGACAGAGACAAGTCGTGGTGGTTCTAGTTGTTCTAGATTTGGGTTGTGAAGCTCGAACTTCGATCTCGAGTTTGGGTGGTGATCTGATGATCGCGAGAGGGTATGAAGGTGATTGAGGACTTGAGGAGATCATCGTGGATGATCGAAGTCGACCAGAGCCACTGTGCACGAGCACAAGCATGGTGTCTGGTGATCTGGGAGAAAGCAGGGGGAACTCGAGAATTTTCTCGAGTAACTCGAGTGTTCACTCGAGTGAATTCGTATTGGTCTCGAAGCAGGAGAGGAAAGACTCGAAGCATTTTTCTTTGCCTCGGGTAAATTTTAACAGGTTACAGGATTTTTTGTAACCTGATGGAAATTTGAATTTAAACCAAATTTAAATAAAATTTAAATTGTGAGTTAGATTTAAATAAAGTTTAAATCTAGTATGGAGTTTAGATTCAAATAAACTTTTAAAACTTAAAGTTTTAAAATGAAGTTGATTTTTAAAATAAAGTTTAAAATCAAAGTTAAATTAAATTAGTTTGTGAGTAAATAAATTCTTAAATTGTTTAAATTTTTAAAGTATTTTAAAGGTTAAAAAGGAATGTGGATTTAAATGGGATTTTTGACTTGTAAAGAAAGAACTTAGACCACTTGAATCAAATTTTAAAATCCGGAACTAAATCTAAATTTGATTGAGTTTTGGGATAAAAGGAGTTTTTGAATTTAAATTGTTCTAAATAATTTGAATGATTTAATTCAATTTGAATTTAAATCTAAAGTGTAATATGTAAAATACACTTAAATGATAATGGAATCATTAATAAAGGAATTAATTATCTTAGAGATAATTAAGGTAATTAAATGGTTTAATTAATAAGGTAATTAAAGAATGATTTATTTAATTCAAAAATAATTTAGATTAATTTATAATAGGAAATGACTAATAATAAATTAATCTAAGATAATTTCTCAAGAAGGCAATTAAAGAAATGTTATTAGTTAGTGAAGTTAATTAACTAGAAATTATTAAGTAATCAAATTCATGTGATTAATGTTCAATAAATAATAAGATTAATTAATTAAGATAATCAATTGTAAATTGTTAATTACTTAATGAAAGTAATTAAGGTGTTAATAAATTATGTAATTGGTTTAAAGGTTAATTAATTAACATGATTTATTAATTAAGGTAAATAAATTGAGGATAATTAATTAATTAAAGGTAAATTAATAAATGATTAAAGGTCAATTAATTAAAATGGTTTACCGTTAATTAATGATTAATTAACCAAGATTTGTAGTTATTCATAAGTAATTAATCTGGTATAAATTAATTATGATCAGATATTAATTGATCCCACTTGTGAATGTTTGGACTTGACTGAATAATTGAATTGTTTGATATCTCCGATCTGTAATACCTTTGTGATATATTCTGATTTGTGTGTGATCCATACTGTAGTTATTTATCTGGGATGGATGCAAATTATTATCTATAATTTATATATCTGTGATCTGTGAATGAAAGATAAGCGTTATAGTTATATCGCTTATCGACTATATTTCTGTATTTAAATCTGTTATGATTGAATGATGTTGCACTATTGTGTTAAACCCCTGGACTACACTTTTACACACACAGATATGGATTTCATGTGGAAATTGGTTAAGTCACAGATGATTTAAATTTGAAGTTTTTGAAATTGAAATTTTGATTTCAATTGATTTTGAGATTGGGAATTTGGGTTTAAAGTGAAAAGCTTTTGAAATGGAATTTCAAAGATAAGTCTTATTTTCGAATAACTTAATTAAGTTTTGAAATTTAAATAATTCAACTTAAATTTGAATTAAATATTTGGAATTGAATTCAATGATTGGAATTTTGATTAAAGATATTATAAATGTGTTTTATATGAATTTAGACCATTTTGAAAATATTGGTTTGAGAATTTGAATTTAACCCAAGGATTTCAACTCGTATGAATGAAGCAGATTTTCTGAAATGAAACTGGTTGTTTTCAATGATAAAAGCTTTCATATAAGAAATGAAATTCCTGTTTAATTAAAGGAATTTCAAGATTGAATTGAAAAATGGTTTTTTTCAAGTTATGAATGAATTTTTTTAGAAAGCTATGAATTAAATCTGTTTATTTTAATAGATTTAAAATGATGATTTGTTTAAACCATTGGAAATGGAATTGTTTGAAAGCTATAAGTTAAATCTTTGATTTAACAAGTTAATCAAATTGAAATGGAAATTAATTTGGAAAATCTGTGAATGAATCTGTTGTTTAAAGGATTAAAATGTGGAAATTGTTTAAACCGTTGAAGGTTGTTAAAATGAATCTTTTTGTTTAAAGATTGAAAATGGTAATTTGTTAAACCATTTGAAGAAAAGTTTTGGGTAATAAGTTGTGACTTAATTGAAATCCAATATCCATATGTTTTTAAATATCGCGCTCATTATTCAGTTTAGCCGGGAGAGGACCTTTGTGTCACATAACCCATTCCGAATAAGTGATACGTCGTATATGGATGGCATTTAAAGACCGGTGTTGAAGACCGGGTGTTTGCGAAAATGATAGGATAACCTATCAATTGTCTCTGCACCGAGTAGCGCCAGGTATAGAGATCTCCTAAGTGATGGGAAATCCGATCGAGATTGTGAATACCTGGATTTGCAAGGGCTTCTTCGGAAGTGCCTTCGGTTCTGTTCAAACCCGGAACAGACTTGTATGGTTACATGTCTGACATTACACTTTGAGATATAAAGCAGATTTCTTTCAAATACATTTCTGTTGGTGGCGGAGAATTTATTCTTTTAGCTTAACACCCTTCTCTGAGACGTACTAGCTCAAAGGTTATGTAGTTGAAGGTTATCAGCGATATATTCCCAATTTGGTAATGTGACGTGATGAGTGTTGCTGTGTGATGATCATTGTTTGATCATTTGTGATATGATCATTTGTTTGATCATCTGTTGACCCAAAGCATGGATTTGTGACAAAGCGTAGCTTTGTGGACGAGACCTCTTCGGACTTCACAACCCAGAAATGGTCGAAACAGGAATATGCGGCAAGGTTATGAAGGTCACGCCCTTTAGGGTATGTCATTTCCTTCTGGAAAAGGGTGGTATCAGGTATGGAGCCCTGGTATTTAACCTATGTGGATACTCCGATCTCATTTATTGTGATTGTGTGTTTATCGAGGCGCCTCAGATAAAGGTCCCAAAGGACCGGGGGATGGCATATTCGTGAGTTACATGTTATAGGGGTAACCTGGCCTTGTGTCGGCAGAGAGCAGTTTGTCTCTCGGGACGTCCAGCCAGAGGCGATCCCATTCGGTAGGAGGAAAGGAAGTTCCTTAGCCTGACCATTTGTTGGAAATCCAAAGAAACAATACGGAACTTGTACGGTTTTAGTTGTAGAACCTGCCATTTACTTATGGTAGCGCCCCACTGTTTAGATGGTAGCTATAGTAGGCATAGTTCGGAATGTCTATGTTGGCTAAGATTAATATTATACTTTCGAAATGTTTTCTTCACTATGCACTAGTAATAATATCCAATGATTTGCATAGTAAGCATCTTTGACTATCATAAGGAGAAATCTCCTCCGATTCTGCGTTTGCATTGTGTGTGTGTGCGGGAGGCCTTATGGTAGTTT
The DNA here is from genome assembly GCA_030737815.1 of Allium fistulosum. Lineage (NCBI taxonomy): Eukaryota > Viridiplantae > Streptophyta > Magnoliopsida > Asparagales > Amaryllidaceae > Allium > Allium fistulosum. The sequence goes on from CM060903.1 coordinate 1,175,182,938, forward strand.
CATTTTCCAAAAGCATTGCGGTTTTCAATGTTTAAAGTTCTGTTGTGTTTGTTTAAAAGATAAACTGTTTTTGTTGCTCACACCAGTCCCACGACTGACCTGGAGTTTATTGTTCCCTTCCTAAACTCTGGGTGCCCACCCTTTTCCATACGGGCAGTCTAGAGTTGGGTTTCTTTTCAGATAGTCAGGTTCAGTTGACATTGGAGCCAGTCAGTCCTTGGACGACTGACCTTGCTTTCCGCTAGCTATGGATTGGAGCATTCTATTGGAGATATTCTATCCGCTGCTGATGTTATCTATTTTCTTTCCGCTGCTATTTCTTGTATCTCTGATATTGTTGTATCATATTGATATCATTATTGTATATCATACTGGATATTGTATTCATTGGATTGTATATGATATCATCTATTTTTATTCCGCTGTGTTGTTATACTTAATGGTGTTATAAGCTCCGGAGAACCAGATTCGGCGTTTGAATCTACAGCATTTTGAGTACAAGTGAAGTACGGGTGCCGATTTTCGAAGGTCGACTTTTGGGTCTTTACACGTGGTATCAGAGCTGAGGGTAGAACTTTAGCTCAGGAGTATAACACATTAAGTAGCTCATTAGAGATAGGATGAAGTATACCCTAGAATGAGTAATTCTCAGATATCCGTTCGAATGCCTCAGTAAATTCTCTTGCTATCTAATGATAGTGAGTATGAGTGTAAGAAGAGGACGAGATAGGGGACAGGGGAATACGATTATAAATGATCAATACCCTGTAACGACAGTGGAAACAAATTTTCTCTATCAATCTCTTTTGTTCGTCATCTTTTCTCAATTCTTCGATAGTTTCTGGTATATCCAGAAAGAAGATTCGATATATTAAAATGGGACATAAACTCCGGACTGGCAAAAAAATTTGTTTGTTTGGATGAATTGGTTGCATTGATTGCTATGGTTGATAGGTATACTTTAGTTTTAAACTAAAATTCTGAAATCGTATCCATGTATCTATCTATTCTTTGGGTTCCGGTATATTCTACGAATGGTTAGTTATCCCTACGAACTGACCGATGCCATTGTGTATTTCATAGATCTGGATAACCCGAGTATCTTCTGAAGTGTTAAAATATATTCATTCTTGTATCTATTATTGATATTCCGATTTGGTAAGCCAAATGCAGAATGAACGTTCAGTTTGATTTGATGAAACATTCTTCATCTATCTTTGTGTCTCCTTGGCAATTTCGAGGACGAAATTCTTTTAAGGGGGGAAGTCTGTAACGACCCCGGATTTTATATATATTTAAATTGATAATTAATTGGATTTTTGAATAAAATTTGTATAATTAATTGATAAATGGATTGCGAGTTTCCCCGAAACCCAATAAATCATGTGTTAAATCATTTAAAATTTAAATATTGTATATATATGTATAGGTGTATAACTGAGTAGATTTGAATTTATATATTACAAACTAAAATAAATAAAGTAAAATACAAATACAATATAAACACATTACGATAAGTATTTAAGTTGAAAATAAATATGTAAGTTAAAATCAATATTGAAGTTGGGAATAAATATTAAGTTAACCAATAAATAAATAAATAAAATAAATACATAAATAAGTTCAAACCACATATTGATAATAGGAATTCACTTAAAATTTCCTTCATATATGTACACTTAACTAATAAAATACAAAAGACAAAGGAAACAAAATATGTTCAAGTAAGAAGTCACTTACATTATAAAAAAATGAGATAAGGCTGTAGCTTATGAAACAAGGCAAAGGAAAGTAATGCAATATCATATCTCATACATGTATCAGCCGAAATGAAGAAAAATTGTATAAAAAAATTGGTTAAGTTGTGCATGACAATTAATGCTAGGCAACTCTAGCACACAATACATAATACATCAGCCAACAAAAGAGAAAAATATCACTGAAGATTTGTACAACAAGTTTTATCACTTGTACAAACAAATATTATCACCCTGAACAAAAATAAAGTATCACCTGTAAACTTCATTTCTTTATACCTCCTCTTCATTTCATTTTCGTTCCCTTCAAACAAAACTGAGGAGAAACTGAAGTGGATGTCATTTTTAAACTTAAACAAACTTCAATTTAAAACAACAATATATATCAAGACAAATCAGAGGATTAAAGATCAAAGAAGCTTTCAACTTGCAAATCTTTACAACCTGTTTCAACAAAGAAGGAAGCTCTGTTTTTCTTTCTTCAGGAATCACGGTGAGTAACACATTTTTCTTAAATTTTAAAAGTATAAACCTGCTGTATATATATATATATATCTTTGTGTATAAGCTTGTTTATATATGCATGGATCTTTTGAATATAAATTAAAAGCTGGAAGTGTTTATACAGGCTCACTGTTCTGAGACTTAAAAACACAAAATTTTGATTTCAAAAATCATTTCTTTACAATCTATTTGATGTTAGGATTTAGTGTTAAAACAAATGTTGTTTGTCTGGTTATAAACTACGTTTTAAAAATTTATTTGAGTTAAACTAACATGTTAATGACTCTGGAAACCCAAAATAACTGAGCAAACCAAAGACAAGTCTAAATTTAAACTTTTTAATTCAGGAATTCAAGTATATAATCTGAATTCTTATACCTTAACATGATTTTTAGAGTAAGAATCTTAATTTTTAGACTATGGTTTGAGGAGCAGTTTAGGATTGTCGAAATTTCATAGTTTCATCGATTCATGGTGATCCTTTGGTTCGTGGTGGTCGAGGTCTGTTCTGGTGATGGAGGAACGAACGGTGGGTCGGGGAAAAATACTGTGGTGGTGTGCAGTCGCACGTGATGGCGGCGGCGAACGTTTGTAGTTTTTAAACCTAGTTTTGTCGTGGTTTTGTATTTGGCTTCGTTCATCGTTTGTAGATGATCGAGTGTGGTGTGGTCTCGGGAAATGGCAGAGGGGATGTTGACGAAGGAGTGGCTGGAGTCGCATGAGTTCTCGTGGTCGGAGTCGTGAGTACGAGGCGTTGATAGGGACAGGTGGTGGTGGTTCCAGTTGTTCTAGATTTGGGTTGTGAAGCTCGAACTTCGATCTCGAGTTTGGGTGGTGATCTGATGATCGCGAGAGGGTATGAAGGTGATTGAGGACTTGAGGAGATCATCGTGGATGATCGAAGTCGACCAGAGCCACCGTGCATGTGCACGAGCATGGTGTCTGGTGATCTGGGAGAAAGCAGGGGGAACTCGAGAATTTTCTCGAGTAACTCGAGTGTTCACTCGAGTGAATTCGTATTGGTCTCGAAGCAGGAGAGGAAAGACTCGAAGCATTTTTCTTTGCCTCGGGTAAATTTTAATAGGTTACAGGATTTTTTGTAACCTGATGGAAATTTGAATTTAAACCAAATTTAAATAAAATTTAAATTGTGAGTTAGATTTAAATAAAGTTTAAATCTAGTATGGAGTTTAGATTCAAATAAACTTTTAAAACTTAAAGTTTTAAAATGAAGTTGATTTTTAAATTAAAGTTTAAAATCAAAGTTAAATGAAATTAGTTTGTGAGTAAATAAATTCTTAACTTATTTAAACTTTTAAAGTATTTTAAAGGTTAAAAAGGAATGTGGATTTAAATGGGATTTTTGACTTGTAAAGAAAGAACTTAGACCAGTTGAATCAAATTTTAAAATCTGGAACTAAATCTAAATTTGATTGAGTTTTGGGATAAAAGGAGTTTTTGAATTTAAATTGTTCTAAATAATTTGAATGATTTAATTCAATTTGAATTTAAATCTAAAGTGTAATATGTAAAATACACTTAAATGATAATGGAATCATTAATAAAGGAATTAATTATCTTAGAGATAATTAAGGTAATTAAATGGTTTAATTAATAAGGTAATTAAAGAATGATTTATTTAATTCAAAAATAATTTAGATTAATTTATAATTGGAAATGACTAATAATAAATTAATCTAAGATAATTTCTCAAGAAGGCAATTAAAGAAATGTTATTAGTTAGTGAAGTTAATTAACTAGAAATTATTAAGTAATCAAATTCATGTGATTAATGTTCAACAAATAATAAGATTAATTAATTAAGATAATCAATTGTAAATTGTTAATTACTTAATGAAAGTAATTAAGGTGTTAATCAATTATGTAATTGGTTTAAAGGTTAATTAATTAATATGATTTATTAATTAAGGTAAATAAATTGAGGATAATTAATTAATTAAAGGTAAATTAATAAATGATTAAAGGTCAATTAATTAAAATGGTTTACCGTTAATTAATGATTAATTAACCAAGATTTATAGTTATTCATAAGTAATTAATCTGGTATAAATTAATTATGATCAGATATTAAATGATCCCACTTGTGAATGTTTGGACTTGACTGAATAATTGAATTGTTTGATATCTCTGATCTGTAATACCTTTGTGATATATTTTGATTTGTGTGTGATCCATACTGTAGTTATTTATCTGGGATGGATGCAAATTATTATCTGTAATTTATATATCTGTGATCTGTGAATGAAAGTTAAGCGTTATAGTTATATCTCTTATCGACTATATTTCTGTATTTTAATCTGTTATGATTGAATGATGTTGCACTATTGTGTTAAACCCCTGGACTACACTTTTACACACACAGATATGGATTTCACGTGGAAATTGGTTAAGACACAGATGATTTAAATTTGAAGTTTTTGAAATTGAAATTTTGATTTCAATTGATTTGGGATTGGGAATTTGGGTTTAAAGTGAAAAGCTTTTGAAATGGAATTTCAAAGATAAGTCTTATTTTCGAATAACTTAATTAAGTTTTGAAATTTAAATAATTCAACTTAAATTTGAATTAAATATTTGGAATTGAATTCAATGATTGGAATTTTGATTAAAGATATTATAAATGTGTTTTATATGAATTTAAACCATTTTGAAAATATTGGTTTGAGAATTTGAATTTAACCCAAGGATTTCAACTCGTATGAATGAATCAGATTTTCTGAAATGAAACTGGTTGTTTTCAATGATAAAAGCTTTCATATAAGAAATGAAATTCCAGTCTAATTAAAGGAATTTCAAGATTGAATTGAAAAATGGTTTTTTTCAAGTTATGAATGATTTTTTTTAGAAAGCTATGAATTAAATCTGTTTATTTTAATAGATTTAAAATGATGATTTGTTTAAACCATTGGAAATGGAATTGTTTGAAAGCTATAAGTTAAATCTTTGATTTAACGAGTTAATCAAATTGAAATGGAAATTAATTTGGAAAATCTGTGAATGAATCTTTTGTTTAAAGGATTAAAATGTGGAAATTGTTTAAACCGTTGAAGGTTGTTAAAATGAATCTTTTTGTTTAAAGATTGAAAATGGTAATTTGTTAAACCATTTGAAGAAAAGTTTTGGGTAATAAGTTGTGACTTAATTGAAATCCAATATCCATATGTTTTTAAATATCGCGCTCATTATTCGATTTAGCCGGGAGAGGACCTTTGTGTCACATAACCCATTCCGAATAAGTGATACGTCGCATGTGGATGGCATTTGAAGACCGGTGTTGAAGACCGGGTGTTTGCGAAAACGATAGGATAACCTATCGATTGTCTCTGCACCGAGTAGCGCCCAGTATAGAGATCTCCTAAGTGATGGGAAATCCGATCGGGATTGTGAATACCCGGATTTGCAAGGGCTTCTTCGGAAGTGCCTTCGGTTCTGTTCGAACCTGGAACAGACTTGTATGGTTACATGTCTGACATTACACTTTGAGATATAAAGCAGATTTTTTTCAAATACATTTCTGTTGGTGGCGGAGAATTTATTCTCTTAACTTAACACCCTTCTCTGAGACGTACGAGCTCAGAGTTTATGTAGTTGAAGGTTATCAGCGATATATTCCCAATTTGGTAATGTGACGTGCTGAGTGTTGCTGTGTGATGATCATTGTTTGATCATTTATGATATGATCATTTGTTTGATCATTTATCTTTGTGATCATTTCTTTGATCATCTGTTGACCCAAAGCATGGCTTTGTGACAAAGCGTAGCTTTGTGGACGAGACCTCTTCGGACCTCACAACCCGGAAATGGTCGAAACAGGAATATGCGGCAAGGTTATGAGGGTCGCGCCCTTTAGGGTATGTCATTTCCTTCTGGAAAAGGGTGGTATCAGGTATGGAGCCCTGGTATTTAACCTATGTGGATACTCCGATCTCATTTATTGTGATTGTGTGTTTATCGAGGCGCCTCGGATAAAGGTCCCAAAGGACCGGGGGATGGCATATTCGTGAGTTACCTGTTATAGGGGTAACCCGGCCTTGTGTGGCAGAGAGCAGTTTGTCTCTCGGGACGTCCAGCCAGAGGCGATCCCATTCGGTAGGAGGAAAGGAAGTTCCTTAGCCTGACCATTTGTTGGAAATCCAAAGAAACAATACGGAACTTGTACGGTTTTAGTTGTAGAACCGGCCATTTACTTATGGTGGTGCCCCACTGTTTAGATGGTAGCTATAGTAGGCATAGTTCGGAATGTCTATGTTGGCTAAGATTAATATTATACTTTTAAAATGTTTTCTTCACTATGCACTAGTAATAATATCCAATGATTTGCGTAGTAAGCATCTTTGACTATCATAAGGAGAAATCTCCTCCGATTCTGCGTTTGCATTGTGTGTGTGTGCTGGAGGCCTTATGGTAGTTTCATTTTCCAAAAGCATTGCGATTTTCAATGTTTAAAGTTCTGTTGTGTTTGTTTAAAAGATAAACTGTTTTTGTTGCTCACACCAGTCCCACGACTGACCTGGAGTTTATTGTTCCCTTCCTAAACTCTAGTGCCCACCCTTTTCCATATGGGCAGTCTAGAGTTGGGTTTCTTTTCAGATAGTTAGGTTCAGTTGACATTGGAGCTAGTCAGTCCTTGGACGACTGACCTTGCTTTCCGCTAGCTATGGATTGGAGCATTCTATTGGAGATATTCTATCCGCTGCTGATGTTATCTATTTTCTTTCCGTTGCTATTTCTTGTATCTCTAATATTGTTGTATCATATTGATATCATTGCCGTATATCATACTGGATATTGTATTCATTGGATTGTATATGATATCATCTATTTTTATTCCTCTGTGTTGTTATACTTAATGGTGTTATAAGCTCCGAAGAACCAGATTCGGCGTTTGAATCTACAGCATTTTGAGTACAAGTGAAGTACGGGTGCCGATTTTCGAAGGTCGACTTTTGGGTCTTTACACGTGGTATCAGAGCTGAGGGTAGAACTTTAGCTCAGGAGTATAACACATTAAGTAGCTCATTAGAGATAGGGTGAAGTATACCCTAGAATGAGTAATTCTCAGATATCCGTTCGAACGCCTCGGTAAATTCTCTTGCTATCTAATGATAGTGAGTATGAGTGTAAGAAGAGGACGAGATAGGGGACAGGGGAATACGATTATAAATGATCAATACCCTGTAACGACAGTGGAAACAAATTTTCTCTATCAATCTCTTTTGTTCGTCATCTTTTCTCAATTCTTCGATAGTTTCTGGTATATCTAGAAAGAAGATTCGATATATTAAAATGGGACATAAACTCCGGAATGGCAAAAAAATTTGTTTGTTTGGATGAATTGGTTGCATTGATTGCTATGGTTGATAGGTATACTTTAGTTTTAAACTAAAATTCTGAAATCGTATCCATGTATCTGTCTATTCTTTGGGTTCCGATATATTCTACGAATGGTTAGTTATCCCTTCGAACTGACCGATGCCATTGTGTATTTTGTAGATCTGGATAACCCAAGTATCTTCTGAAGTGTTAAAATATATTCGTTCTTGTATCTATTATTGATATTCTGATTTGGTAAGCCAAATGCAGAATGAACGTTCAGTTTGATTTGATGAAACATTCTTCATCTATCTTTGTGTCTCCTTGGCAATTTCGAGGACGAAATTCTTTTAAGGGGGGAAGTCTGTAACGACCCCGGATTTTATATATATTTAAATTGATAATTAATTGAATTTTTGAATAAAATTTGTATAATTAATTGATAAATGGATTGCGAGTTTCCCCGAAACCCAATAAATCATGTGTTAAATCATTTAAAATTTAAATATTATATATATGTATAGGTGTATAACTGAGTAGATTTGAATTTATATATTACAAAGTAAAATAAATAAAGTAAAATACAAATACAATGTAAACACATTACGATAAGTATTAAGTTGAAAATAAATATGTAAGTTAAAATCAATATTGAAGTTGGGAATAAATATTAAGTTAACCAATAAATAAATAAATAAAATAAATACATAAATAAGTTCAAACCACATATTGATAATAGGAATTCACTTAAAATTTCCTTCATATATGTACACTTAACAAATAAAATACAAAAGACAAAGGAAACAAAATATGTTCAAGTAAGAAGTCACTTACATTATAAAAAAATGAGATAAGGCTGTAGCTTATGAAACAAGGCAAAGGAAAGTAATGCAATATCATATCTCATACATGTATCAGCTGAAATAAAGAAAAATTGTATAAAAAATTGGTTAAGTTGTACATGACAATTAATGCTAGGCAACTCTAGCACACAATACATAATACATCAGCCAACAAAAGAGAAAAATATCACTGATGATTTGTACAACAAGTTTTATCACTTGTACAAACAAATATTATCACCCTGAACAAAAATAAAGTATCACCTGTAAACTTCATTTCTTTATACCTCCTCTTCATTTCATTTTCGTTCCCTACAAACAAAACCGAGGAGAAACTGAAGTGGATGTCATTTTTAAACTTAAACAAACTTCAATGTAAAACAACAATATATATCAAGACAAATCAGAGGATTAAAGATCAAAGAAGCTTTCAACTTGCAAATCTTTACAACCTGTTTCAACAAAGAAGGAAGCTCTGTTTTTCTTTCTTCTGGAATCACGGTGAGTAACACATTTTTCTTAAATTTTAAAAGTATAAACCTGCTGTATATATATATATCTTTGTGTATAAGCTTGTTTATATATGCATGGATCTTTTGAATATAAATTAAAAGCTGGAAGTGTTTATACAGGCTCACTGTTCTGAGACTTAAAAACACAAAATTTTGATTTCAAAAATCATTTCTTCACAATCTATTTGATGTTAGGATTTAGTGTTAAAACAAATGTTGTTTGTCTGGTTATAAACTACGTTTTAAAATTTTATTTGAGTTAAACTAACCTGTTAATGACTCTGGAAACCCAAAATAACTGAGCAAACCTAAGACAAGTCTAAATCTAAACTTTTTAATTCAGGAATTCAAGTATATAATCTGAATTATTATACCTTAAGCTGATTTTTAGAGTAAGAATCTTAATTTTTAGACTAAGGTTTGAGGAGCAGTTTAGGATTGTCGAAATTTCATAGTTTCGTCGATTCACGGTGATCCTCTGGTTCATGGTGGTCGAGGTCTGTTCTGGTGACTGAGGAACGAACGGTGGGTTGGGGAAAAATACTGTGGTGGTGAGCAGTCGAACGTGATGGCGGCGGCGAACGTTTGTAGTTTTTAAACCTAGTTTTGTCGTGGTTTTGTATTTGGCTTCGTTCATCGTCTGTAGATGATCGAGTGTGGTGTGGTCTCGGGAAATGGCAGAGGGGATGTTGACGAAGGAGTGGCTGGAGTCGCATGAGTTCTCGTGGTCGGAGTCGTGAGTACGAGGCGTTGACAGGGACAGGTGGTGGTGGTTCCAGTTGTTCTAGATTTGGGTTGTGAAGCTCGAACTTCGATCTCGAGTTTGGGTGGTGATTTGATGATCGCGAGAGGGTATGAAGGTGATTGAGGACTTGAGGAGATCATCGTGGATGATCGAAGTCGACCAGAGCCACCGTGCACGTGCACGAGCATGGTGTCTGGTGATCTGGGAGAAAGCAGGGGGAACTCGAGAATTTTCTCGAGTAACTCGAGTGTTCACTCGAGTGAATTCGTATTGGTCTCGAAGCAAGAGAGGAAAGACTCGAAGCATTTTTCTTTGCCTCGGGTTAATTTTAACAGGTTACAGGATTTTTTGTAACCTGATGGAAAATTTGAATTTAAACCAAATTTAAATAAAATTTAAATTGTGAGTTAGATTTAAATAAAGTTTAAATCTAGTATGGAGTTTAGATTCAAATAAACTTTTAAAACTTAAAGTTTTAAAATGAAGTTGATTTTTAAATTAAAGTTTAAAATCAAAGTTAAATCAAATTAGTTTGTGAGTAAATAAATTCTTAACTTGTTTAAACTTTGAAAGTATTTTAAAGGTTAAAAAGGAATGTAGATTTAAATGGGATTTTTGACTTGTAAAGAAAGAACTTAGACCAGTTGAATCAAATTTTAAAATCTGGAACTAAATCTAAATTTGATTGATTTTTGGGATAAAAGGAGTTTTTGAATTTAAATTGTTCTAAATAATTTGAATGATTTAATTCAATTTGAATTTAAATCTAAAGTGTAATATGTAAAATACACTTAAATGATAATGGAATCATTAATAAAGGAATTAATTATCTTAGAGATAATTAAGGTAATTAAATGGTTTAATTAATAAGGTAATTAAAGAATGATTTATTTAATTCAAAAATAATTTAGATTAATTTATAATTGGAAATGACTAATAATAAATTAATCTAAGATAATTTCTCAAGAAGGCAATTAAAGAAATGTTATTAGTTAGTGAAGTTAATTAACTAGAAATTATTAAGTAATCAAATTCATGTGATAAATGTTCAACAAATAATAAGATTAATTAATTAAGATAATCAATTGTAAATTGTTAATTACTTAATGAAAGTAATTAAGGTGTTAATCAATTATGTAATTGGTTTAAAGGTTAATTAATTAATATGATTTATTAATTAAGGTAAATAAATTGAGGATAATTAATTAATTAAAGGTAAATTAATATATGATTCAAGGTCAATTAATTAAAATGGTTTACCGTTAATTAATGATTAATTAACCAAGATTTGTAGTTATTCATAAGTAATTAATCTGGTATAAATTAATTATGATCAGATATTAATTGATCCCACTTGTGAATGTTTGGACTTGACTGAATAATTGAATTGTTTGATATCTCCGATCTGTAATACCTTTGTGATATATTCTGATTTGTGTGTGATCCATACTGTAGTTATTTATCTGGGATGGATGCAAATTATTATCTGTAATTTATATATCTGTGATCTGTGAATGAAAGATAAGCGTTATAGTTGTATCGCTTATCGACTATATTTCTGTATTTTAATCTGTTATGATTGAATGATGTTGCACTATTGTGTTAAACCACTGGACTACACTTTTACACACACATATATGGATTTCACGTGGAAATTGGTTAAGACACAGATGATTTAAATTTGAAGTTTTTGAAATTGAAATTTTGATTTCAATTGATTTTGAGATTGAGAATTTGGGTTTAAAGTGAAAAGCTTTTGAAATGGAATTTCAAAGATAAGTCTTATTTTCGAATAACTTAATTAAGTTTTGAAATTTAAATAATTCATCTTAAATTTGAATTAACTATTTGGAATTGAATTCAAGGATTGGAATTTTGATTAAAGATATTATAAATGTGTTTTATATGAATTTGAACCATTTTGAAAATATTGGTTTGAGAATTTGAATTTAACCCAAGGATTTCAACTCGTATGAATGAATCAGATTTTCTGAAATGAAACTGGTTGTTTTCAATGATAAAAGCTTTCATATAAGAAATGAAATTCCAGTTTAATTAAAGGAATTTCAAGATTGAATTGAAAAATGGTTTTTTTCAAGTTATGAATGATTTTTTTAGAAAGCTATGAATTAAATCTGTTTATTTTAATAGATTTAAAATGATGATTTGTTTAAACGATTGGAAATGGAATTGTTTGAAAGCTATAAGTTAAATCTTTGATTTAACGAGTTAATCAAATTGAAATGGAAATTAATTTGGAAAATCTGTGAGTGAATCTTTTGTTTAAAGGATTAAAATGTGGAAATTGTTTAAACCGTTGAAGGTTGTTAAAATGAATCTTTTTGTTTAAAGATTGAAAATGGTAATTTGTTAAACCATTTGAAGAAAAGTTTTGGGTAATAAGTTGTGACTTAATTGAAATCCAATATCCATATGTTTTTAAATATCGCGCTCATTATTCGGTTTAGCCGGGAGAGGACCTTTGTGTCACATAACCCATTCCGAATAAGTGATACGTCGTATATGGATGGCATTTGAAGACCTGGTGTTTGCGAAAACGATAGGATAACCTATCGATTGTCTCTGCACCGAGTAGCGCCCGGTATAGAGATCTTCTAAGTGATGGGAAATTCGATCGGGATTGTGAATACCCGGATTTGCAAGGGCTTCTTCGGAAGTGCCTTCGGTTCTGTTCGAACCCGGAACAGACTTGTATGGTTACAGGTCTGACATTACACTTTGAGATATAAAGCAGATTTATTTCAAATACATTTCTGTTGGTGGCGGAGAATTTATTCTCTTAACTTAACACCCTTCTCTGAGACGTACGAGCTCAGAGGTTATGTAGTTGAAGGTTATCAGCGATATATTCCCAATTTGGTAATGTGACGTGCTGAGTGTTGTTGTGTGATGATCATTGTTTGATCATTTGTGATATGATCATTTGTTTGATCATTTATCTTTGTGATCATTTCTTTGATCATCTGTTGACCCAAAGCATGGCTTTGTGACAAAGCGTAGCTTTGTGGACGAGACCTCTTCGGACCTCACAACCCGGAAATGGTCGAAACAGGAATATGCGGCAAGGTTATGAGGGTCGCGCCCTTTAGGGTATGTCATTTCCTTCTAGAAAAGGGTGGTATCAGGTATGGAGCCCTGGTATTTAACCTATGTGGATACTCCGATCTCATTTATTGCGATTGTGTGTTTATCGAGGCGCCTCGGATAAAGGTCCCAAAGGACCGGGGGATGGCATATTCGTGAGTTACCTGTTATAGGGGTAACCCGACCTTGTGTCGGCAGAGAGCAGTTTGTCTCTCGGGACGTCCAGCCAGAGGTGATCCCATTTGGCAGGAGGAAAGTAAGTTCCTTAGCCCGACCATTGGTTGGAAATCCAAAGAAACAATACGGAACTTGTACGGTTTTAGTTGTAGAACCTGCCATTTACTTATGGTTGCGCCCCACTGTTTAGATGGTAGCTATAGTAGGCATAGTTCGGAATGTCTATGTTGGCTAAGATTAATATTATACTTTTGAAATGTTTTCTTCACTATGCACTAGTAATAATATCCAATGATTTGCGTAGTAAGCATCTTTGACTATCATAAGGAGAAATCTCCTCCGATTCTGCATTTGCATTGTGTGTGTGTGCGGGAGGCCTTATGGTTGTTTCATTTTCCAAAAGCATTGCGGTTTTCAATGTTTAAAGTTCTGTTGTGTTTGTTTAAAAGATAATCTGTTTTTGTTGCTCACACCAGTCTCACGACTGACCTGGAGTTTATTGTTCCCTTTCTAAACTCTGGGTACCCACCCTTTTCCATACGGGCAGTCTAGAGTTGGGTTTCTTTTCAGATAGTCAGGTTCAGTTGACATTGGAGCTAGTCAGTCCTTGGACGACTGACCTTGCTTTCCGCTAGCTATGGATTGGAGCATTCTTTGGAGATATTCTATCCGCTGCTGATGTTATCTATTTTCTTTTCGCTGCTATTTCTTGTATCTCTGATATTGTTGTATCATATTGATATCATTGTTGTATATCATACTGGACATTGTATTCATTGGATTGTATATGATATCATCAATTTTTATTCCGCTGTATTGTTATACTTAATGGTGTTATAAGCTCCGGAGAACCAGATTCGGCGTTTGAATCTACGGCATTTTGAGTACAAGTGAAGTACGGGTGCCGATTTTCGAAGGTCGACTTTTGGGTCTTTACACTATTAGAATTACAGATCTGGAAAAGGATTGAATTAAATTTAGATTTGAGTTTAAGATTCACAATCTACCTTTGTTTATGTGTTCTAAATCGATCCTATTCTTCTCTTCTCTCATTCTCTGCTTTTCTCTACTTATATATATATAATAGTTTTACTACTTTTAGAATTCTAGAAATTGTAGAGAAAAGAGAATATCAGAGCTCTGCTCTCTGACCTAGAAAATATGAGAAGAGAAGTGAGAAAGTAGGCCTGTATTTATTTGCTCTAAAATCTATGCATTAACAAAAGAATTAGTAAATTTAGGCCATTAGGCCACAATTTACTAACGACTTTTACAATGCACGGGTCGACCGCCACTTGCCGAGGGTTGATCGCCCTTGCCTAGGTTCGACTGCTACCGTTCAACCTAGGTGTAACAGAGGTCAGCATGGGGTTAGTTTAAGCGGTGATTAATTATGCTGCCATGATTTGTTCAATTTTATTCCTTGTTTAATCGACTGCATTCATTTGTTTCCCACTTTACACATTTTCTGAGTTTTGATTTTTAACATTAGCATTTCTTAACGTTTAAACTTCCATTAACATTATTAATTAACGTTTAATTTATTTTTATTACCATAATTACATATATAATTATTTCCGATTCCAAAACGTCAAACATTAATAACTTTTCCACTTAAACTCTGATGGAAAAAATTTATATATAAAAGTTGATCAAAAAATAGCCACGAACAATTTGGTGCAAGTTTCATAGCCAAATTCCAACGTTTATATAAATCCTATTTCAATCATGGTCTTGGGTCTTTTCTAATTATTAAATATTCCGATCTTCGATGGGTCTACAGACAATCCATTCTTTGAAGCTACATGCCCAAAAAACTTCACTTCTTTTTCCCAAAAATGACATTTTGAAAACATCGTCTTTAGCTGATGCTGCCTTAGTGTATTAAGCACTATTCTAAGATGAACTTCATGTTCTCCTTCACCCTTAGAATATATCAAAATGTCATTAAATAAGCACCAATATGAATCTATCCAAATGCTCCCAAAAGATCAGGTTCATCAAGTCTACAAAGAAAACATGCATGTTGGTTAGTCCAATGGCATGACCAACCATTTGTATGAACCATATCTAGTACGGAACGCCGTTAATGGTTTACTATCTCTGCCACTCTGAATTGGTGGAAACCCATTGCTAAATCTAGATCTGAAAATATCTTTTTTCCACTCAATGGATTGAACAAATCATTTATTCTAGGCAATGGATACTGATTCTTATCGTCTTCTCATTCAGCTTTCTATAATCAATGCACATTCTAAACGACCTATCCTGGTTCTTTACGAACACTGTTGCAGCTCCCCAAGGCGAACTGCTTGGTTTAATAAAATTCTTACCTTTCATATCAACTAATTGCACCTTTAACTCCATCATCTCGGTAGGTGTCATTCTACTAGGTGGTCTATTTCAAATCCTGGCATGAGATCTATTCGAAACTCTATGGCACGTTTCGATGACAGTCTCGTAACAGGCTAAAAAATATCATCATACTCCCTTACTATAAAAACCCGATTGATTTCATCCTCTATGCCTTCCATGGCACTCGACATTGCACATACGTCAAAACTTAGCTCTTTAAATGAGTATAAAATTCGGTCTCGACAATCAGGATGTTTAAGGATATTACTTATCTTAATAAAATATCCTAGCATCATACCGACTTAACTAATCTGTACCTAGAACTATCCCAAAACCCAAAAAATCAAACACATACAAATTGCATGCAAAAGAATAACCTAATAGGTCAAACTCTATATGATCACATCTCATTCCAAGAGTTGCATAGCAACATATCGGATTTGCAATCCTTATAGAGGTAATTAGGTATGTCTATTCTAGATTTAACTTATCTACCAAACATCAAAAGGTAAAAAGAATGTAATGCTATGATATCAAACAACACACTAACATGAATGCTATGAATAAGAAGTGTACCTCCTCACACAGCCATTCCCTTCTCCTCTGCAGTCAGTCCAGAAGCTGTAGGTTCTAAAGTGAAAACCTTCCCCTTTTAAGCTTTGACCTGTTTAAGACACTCATTCTTAAAATGCCACATCTTGTAGTAGTTATAACATCTCATGCCTTTCTTATCAATAGCTTTCTTGCCCTCACTAGAATGACACTTATTAGCGAAGCGCCCCTTCTTATCACATTTATTGCAAGTCATTCTAGCTTTTCCTTTCTTCAAAGCCTTGCTCTTTTGAGCTACCGTCTTGCCAAAGGACTTTCTTTTCTTGCCTTGGAAACCTGTTGTGACGACCCGCAAATTTGTATCCTCCGAACCGACAATAAACCACAAAAGTCGACCTAAAGCGAACAGAATTGCAAATGATCATGAGAAAGAAAAGAGAGGGTGAGAAGAAAGTGGGAAGAAAGAAGAAGAGAAGAGAAGAAGAGGAAAGAGAAGCAGAACCAAAAACAATATAGAATCTCACATCGCAGCGGAATAACATATAATATAGATCAATAATCTTTACAAAGAGAAACTGTAATATACATAAATCAATATCAGAGTACACAATAAGTAATCATCAACTTGGATAGTTATAATAACCTGTCCTCACAAATGCTGATAATGTACAACAACAATGCAATGCAACGGAAAAATAAACAGATACGTGTATACGACATGAAGATCTCCAGCTCACTTACTGAAGCTCCAAAAGCACCAAATCTGAACCTGTAAATATACCCGGTCTGACCCGAGCATTGAAAGGGAAGAATGCCCGGATTAGTCTGGTAAACCAGCATGAGAAAACCACACCTCAACTGAATTTATTTTAAAGTTTATAAAAGCGTTCTTTTATCAAAACAAAGGTATCTCGTAAGACACGCCCACACATAAACACAGATAGTTTTTCCCTTACAATAACCAAACCATTTCATATCAAATCATGTTATATTATAATAGTGTCTATTATAGAAATAATAATCAACATAGCTGAAATTGTTACATTATTAAATTCTAGCAACACTAGGTTCTACAAACAAAATAGCAGGCACATAGTGGATTTTGGATTCCATACAAATAACTAGGTGAAGGGACTACCTTTCTGAAACTCAGGTTACCTCTAGAGGGATGTACCTAGGGTATAGATACTGGGCATCTAAACCAACACAAGACCGGCCTACCCCTTCTTGGATAGTACCGAATATGTCATCACTCCGATCGTTACTGACCTAAAATCCATGGACACAATCATACATCAACAATACTCAGATACACGACATCATAGCGTGTAAAGAAATATCTAAAAGAGTGATGACATCTCCTAATAGGAGCAACCCACTTAGCCTTGCTGCTTCTATCCCCGTTTCAGTCATTTTCCAGGGAGTGAGGCCAAAAGAGGTATCGATTACCATTCACACATCACATATCACATCAACATTATATTTGAATGCCACATTGCCATTCCCGTTGACTACTAATTGCCTTCCACAAAAATACAACCCTTGAGCTCGTATGTCTCAAGGAGGGTGTTAAGCTAAGAGAAGTTGCCTTCTCCACCACCACATGATGTACGTTTGTAAAAACCAATGTACGTAATCTTAGAAATGCAATGTCAGACACTCGTCCATACAAGTTGTCAGGGAACAGGACAAACCGAAGGTACTCTCCTACCACATTCTATAGGATTAGTAGCGACAGCCCTTGTAATGGATATTTCATAATGAAGAGACTACTACTACTATATGTATATTGGGATTTTAACCCCAAATGATCACAAGCAGTCCTTCACTATGAAAATCCTAAATATCAATATCATAAACCAACTTGCACAACCGTCGTATATATGTTGGTCCGAAGTGGTTATCAGATAAATCCGATCCCGGTCTCTTCGCACCAACAATGCAAATGTGTTTCTCAACCTCAAACAGAAACCAAGTCTCGTAGACTTATCACGTCTCCAACTTTCAACTTGCTATCCTTCGTCTAAGAAGGAAGCTCGATAGATTGGAGTAATCACTCCGCACTACACGAATCAATATTCTCAACACAAACGATAGTCAAGCGCATACAACCAGTTACGTACTAAGTGTACGACTAATTAGTTACTACATCAAGTTGAGATACTAAAATGGCCAAATTTGATAGTCAGTTGTTTAACTATCAAAGCAACAAACAAAATCTAGCACATAAGTAGTCACTGGGCCTGATTTATTAATCTTTCATTAAATAATCGCTTTACCAAATCATTTACTTCAAATTATCTTTAAAAAGATATAATTCCAAAACCATTTTAATATTTCAATATTTGGAATACATTTCCATATACTTATTTTAATAATAAGTGAATTCACAATTAATTTTATTTTCAAACCATATAAACTCCATTTTATAATATCACTTTCCAAAACATTCATTTAAAGAATTATTCTCTTTAAAAAATTTGAATATATTTCTTTTTATAAAAATCCATATTTAGCTTATCAAATTAAATTGCTTTCACATTTATAAAACAGTGTTTATAATTCACATTTATATTTTATAAAAACTACCATTTATAAAATTCCTTTACTAACCAATTTCCCGTTTATCTCATTTATATGTCAAAATCCCATTATAAGTTTATTTACTTAAAAATCTCTTTATTTACAAATTCATTCTTTTGTAATCTCATTATTTGTAAAGTCCATTATAAATTCATTTCTAAATTTCAATTTCAATTCCATTTACAAATTTGATTATAAATCAATTTCTAATATTTATAAAACACGGTTTATAAAAATCCATTTCATTAAATATTTTTATTAATAACATCCCTTTATAAACTTTCATTTTAACACTTGTAAAACTCGTTTATAATTCTATTACTTTTATCAATTTTATAAATCTTATATATAAACCATTTATAATAAGTTCAAAATTCTCAATTTAGAGTATTTTACAAAATAGTTAACTCCATATTTCAAAAATCATATTTAAGTATATTTCACAAAAACATAATTTTTATAGCATAAAAATTATAACTTTTTATTTATTTAAAATAAATCCATTTCTTTAATAATTCAAAAATTCTTAAAACATATATATTTTCAAAATACTTTGAAATCCTTTAAATTGAAATCATTATTGCTATATTTTAAATTCTAAAAATATGGCCCAACGCTGCAAAGTGCTAAATAAGGGAATTCACATCAATAATAGCAATCATGGCATCCATAACATCACATAATACAGCATATATAACGATAGGGAGGAATCCTGTTGGATCCCTCTAACCTGTCACCTGTAACAAATATACATATGAGCATAATATATACAATGTCTGCTTCGAGGTAGACACGCATACAAAGGATCATCCGCTCATACACGGGAACGTATAGGGTCTCATTTGCTAAAATATGTGGGAATATATCCAAACCAACTAATATATACATATATATAATGTATCATATAACATCCAAACAAGCATCAATCATCATAAATAAATTTATTCTCACTTATATAAAAAATATAAGCGAGACAGAGAGAGTGTGTTTTACTCACTTTGCTTGCAGTCGTTGCAATAGCGATTCGTTTGGATTAAAATTAAACGAGCGTTTAATTTAACCCAAAATTGCTGCTAGCTCCAAATCAGTCAAACCAGCTCTAAAATTTAGTGCTCATCAATACGAATCCAACGCAATTCGTTTCATCCAATTTTGACCTCATATGAAGAAGTTATGCACGTTATAAATATCTGATTATAGTTATTAGCTAATCACCTTCATTAACATTTAAATCCTTCTTCCTCTCTTTGCTCAAAGTCGCGCGCACGAACCCATATATTCGCATTCGATTTCTGCATGCCTCTTCTCCATTGCTCACCTATTCGACGATCAGAGACCACCGTTGCCTCCGCCTACACGTGCGCCACCCATGGCCTCAGACTGCACCCCTCCAGCTCTGCTTTCGCCTCATAAAACGTGAACGAACATGCCGCCTTCATCGCCATATTTTGGCGAATACAAGCCACTTCAACAAAAATCCACCGTTGGATGTGAAGATCTCGTTACGCTTTACAATATTATAGTTGGAATTTTTTGATAATTGTTGATGGATTGAGAGTTATTTGAGAAGAAATCATGCCATTTCTGGCCATTGAAATTAAAGGTGGCGGCTGGCCCTAATGGATCTAGGGTTTTGCAAATTAAGTCCTCTATTTATAAGCAATATAAACCACTATTCACTCGAAATAATTCCGGACCCCAATTGAGGCATGCCGCCTGGCATTTGTAATGCTTTACCCCTTTTTCGTACATAATTGAATATATATCGGGAGCTAATTCAATCGTATTTGGAAGATAGGTTTTCGAATCGAATTATTTTAATTAAAATTACTTAAATAAATTTCTATGTGTTTTAGCTTCGCACGACGAAACCATAAGTCTGATTGACACGAAATTTGAAATCCTATAATAACTCACTATTACGGATCCAATGAAATTGGTTTCGTCGAAATCCGAGATAGTATCAAAAATGACTATTTTTACACGTTAATTAAATCTACTAATTTCCAATTTATATTTATTCACTTTTAAATCAATTTTAAAAGTTTACTAACTCCATTCTATTTCAAATAGAATTTAACTCAACTTTAGAAATCATTTTCATTCATATAAGATTCAATATTCAATTAATTAACTGATTTAACTTATAATATTCATTTTTCAATATTTAAATTCAATTAAATATTCTAAATTCAGACGACTAAAAAACTGGATCATTACATTCTTCCCCCTTAAATGAATTTCATCCTCGAAATTACTAAGTAGGAAAGATGATACAACTCCATTAACTTTCAAAACCAATTAGTTGAAATAGATTATCAAATTCTTTTATGTGTTTAACTTTTCCAAAATCATTTAGTTGCAACTTTTTATAAAAACTTTTCTAAGTTTTCAAATTCATTCATAGTCATTAGCTAATACAATTCCAAAAATCAACAAATATCATTTCAAATTATAACTCAAAATCAAAACTTTTAGTTATCAAAAATTTTCCAAAATTCTCAAAAAATACTAACGTCTTAACTTTTCAAAAAATTTTGCCAGAGTCTCCTTTGCACGGTTCGATCGTTGTAAAATCACAATATATACATTTATCACAAATATACATCTCATCTTCGAGGATGAGGCATCCCGTAGGGAAAAAAGTGTAAAAGTATGATATGTAATCCGAGATATGTACCTTATATATATATATATATATATATATATATATATATATATATAGCGAGCATATACGGCTAATATAGCGCGAAAGCGTGCTCCAAATGCGAAGCATACGCCGTCCGCACCTACTAAACACTCAACAAACAATGAGAAACATGTATATAGCATATAATATCAATATATCACATATACTATTACAACAACTATATGCAAATGAAACACATGCAATCATAAGCAACCCTCAAACAACTAACATCCAATTAACATCCAACAAATCAGTTCATTTGTTTACTGTCTAGTTTTCATCCAAAATTCACATTCAAGTTAACTAACAATCATTTTACTACATTCAGTGTAACAACCCGTAATTTTTTATATTAAAAATAGTTAATTTAATAAGATTCTGTGATTTAATATTGGGAGAAATAAAAATTTGTGATACATTAATGAAATAATAACTAAAATGAAATGTAATAATGTAAATTTAAGTTAATTATTAACAATTTGAATGAAATTCCAATCAATTGAAATGATTTAAAGGTTATACTTGGTTATAAAGTGAATATAGGAAAACAAATGTAAATATTGAATCAATTAATGAAATAATATATAATTTATAGTAATTGAATAAAATCAGTGTTATGTAAGTAATTATAACATTTGGTTGTAAATAATAAACTTATTAATGTGACTAAAAGTTAATGGTGACAAACTATTATATGTTACCTATTTATTTAGTCTGTTAAATTAAATTGGAAATCAATTATAATTTAATGAAATTAAATGTTACATTAATGTGAGTTAAGACAATAACTGCAAATTGTGAATGTAATAAAATGTATAGAAATGTTAATTATATTCATAAGGAAATAACTGATTTAATAAAAGAGTGAAATCAGGATAAATAGATAAATTGAGATTTTAAATTATAATTAATGTGTAAAATTGACAAAAATTCAATATGATCGAATTATAGTAGTTAATACAAATAAAAGATGGAAATTGTAGCATAGTAGTGAAATAAGATATAAACAAATATAACTATGTTATTAGAGTAATAATTGATTGAATATAAAGATAGAAATCAAATTTAATCAAATTATTGGAATTAAATTTTAATTAATTGGATCAATTGCAGTTGAAACCGAACACTGTATTTTGGAAAATAATTAACATTGAAATTTTAGGTAAATTTGTTTTAAGTTATTTTAAATGTCTTAGTAATCAAAAATGATGAAATTTGTTAGTTTATAAATATTGAATTAAAAAGCGATAATTAATTTAATATTAATTTATTTAATTAACATGAAAATAGCCATTTTGGCCATTGTCTCGGATTTCTAAAAAACTAGTTTCATCGGATCCGCAACGGCGAATTTTTCTAGGATTTCAAGTTTCGTAACGATCAGACATATCGTTTGATCGTACGGGCTCGAAACGCCTAGAGATCAATTTAATTGAAATCAATTTGAAATAAGCTGATCTTTAAAGCAACTTCTTCATACGATGGAATTTGGACCTGAAACCTGTTCCATTGAGTTTAAAATATCGAGAACATCTATTTTGATAAATGGGATGACCCATTTTCATTTTGGGAACGAAACTAGCTTTTCGGGTCATCTATCGTTCAACTTTCAAATCGATCTAGCCCATTCATTTCTATTTCTGATCTACCTATAAATAGCCTGTTATAAACCCTAACTATTTCTTATTCCATTTGTCTGTACGTACAATCCTATTTGCTTCTCTCTTTCCAATGGCAGACAAACCAAAACCAATTCCAAATTCAATTGCAAACCAAAATCAAATCGAAATTTCAAACTTCTCCAAACCATGTCAAATTATATACTGTTTTGAAGCTCTCGACAACACGAATCTGCATCAAGTGTTCGTTTTTGGAAATGATGCTCGAATCAAATCTGAAATTTCGGTCAAAGCTATGAAATTGCGAAACCTTACTGGCCGTTTGGGGGTTTTTGATTTCGGTATCAATCGGCGAAATTGTAACGAACGCGATTTTTCGACGCTCGAAAATCGACATTAATACATTCAATGTATCAACTGCCGAGCAATCGAATGCCGGAAAACCGAATTGTTATGGAGAAAAAGAAGAGGTAGAAGAAGACAGAAGAAAAGAAAGAAGAAACAACAGAAACAGAAACAATATCAGAATCTCACATTCGCAGCGGAACAACATATAATAGATAAATGAATAATCTTTAAATCAAAGAACTATATCATTTTATACATTACATCATCATCAGAGTGTACAACAACAATATACAACACAACTGGACAGTTATATAAACTTGTCCTCATACCGAATACACAGCGGAATAAAATAATTCATATACAAGTGATACGTCTCGTCATCCAGCTCGCCAATGAGCTCCACAGCATCTCCTGAATCCAGAATGACCTGACAACCTGACTCTAGACTGCCCGTGTGGAAATTGGTGGGCACCCAGAGTTTAGGAAGGAAATAATAAACTCCAGGTCAGTCATGATGACTTGTGTGAGAACTAAAACAGTTTGTCTCAAAGAAAATAAAACATTTTCGCAATGCTTTTGGAAAATGAAACTACCATAAGACCTCCCGCCACACACACAATGCAAACGCAGAATTGGAGGAGATTTCTTCTTATGATAGTAAAAAATGCTTACTACGCAAAATCATTCGATATTATTATCATTTGTGCATAGTGTCAAAAACCATTTCGAAATTATAATATTAATCTTAGCCAGCATACAACCATTATTGTATGCCTACTATAGCTACTACGTTCAGTAGCAGGTTACCGCCCCATTCCATTGCAGGTAATACAACTAAAAACCGTACAGGGTTCGTATTGTTTCTTTGGATTTCCAACAAATGGTCAGGCTAAGGAACTTCCTTATACCGATATGGAAATGCCTCTGGAAAGACGCCCCGAGAACCTAACCGGATCTCTGCAAACACAAGGCCGACGCTACCTCACGCTCTAACCGAGCTGTAACTAGGTAATTAACACACGAGCTATGTCATCCCCCGGTCGTCACCGACCTTTATCCGAGGATCCTCAATCACAAAGCAACAACCACAAAAGTATAATAAATGTGTGGCATCAACATAGGTAGAATATCTGGGCTCCATATCATGATATCACCTTTTATCCAGAAGGAAATGACATACCCTAGGGGCGCTACCCCTAAAAACCTTTGCCGCAACATTCCTGTTTCGACCATTACCGTGTTGTGAGGCTCGACGAAGTCTCGTCCACAAAGCTACGCTTTTTCACAAAGCCAAGCTTTTTCACAAAGCCACGCTTTTTCACAAAGCCACGTTTTTTCACAAAGCAACGCTTTGATCAACAACACTTCGTATGCCACATTACCAAATTGGGAATGTATCACTAGTAACCATCAACTACATAACCTCTGAGCTCGTACGTCTCAGAGAAGGGTGTTAAGCTAAGAGAATAAATTCTCCGCCACCAACAGAAATGTATTTGATAGAAACCAGCTTTACATCTCAAAGTGTAATGTCAGACACACATCCATACAAGTCTATTCCGGGTTCGAACAGAACCGAAGGCACTTCCAAAGAAGCCCTTGCAATCCGGATATCCACTAATCACGTCCGGACTTCCCATCACAAAAAGAGTGATATAAATCTCTATACCGGAGCAAATCGGTGCAAAGACATTCAACAGGTTGTCCTTTCATTTTCGAAAATATCCGGTCTTTACCACCGGTCTTCAATACGATCCATATCGTCGTATCACTAATTCGGAATGGGTTATATGACACAAAGGTCTTTTCCCGGCTAACCCGAATAGTGCGCGTTTGTTTTAAAAATCAAGTGCCATTTCAAAGGCAAATATTTATAGTCGGTTATTTAACTATCAACAACATTCACAACAATCAATCAATTTAAATAATTTTTCCCAAATTATTAAATTTCAAAATATCTTTGCAAGATATATAATTTCCACACTTTCACATTTGAAAACCAATTTCAAATCACAAAATGGTTCATTTAAACCGATTAAATAAATCCTTATCGATTTATTTCAAATTTACATTCCAAATCTGTAAATTTATTTCCACACTTAAAAAATAAATCAATGTTTATTTTTAAAACAAATTTCCCCTTTCCTTTACAAATCCCATTGTGAAATTAAATTTCCAAATATCCATTTAACTCCAAATCAACTTTCAAATTGATTTCCAAATTTGTTTCAAAACCCAAATCGATTTCCCAAATATTTATTTTCAAATACCAAATCAATTATAAATTGATGTCTAGAAATTAATCACCTTTTAAAATAAATTCATTTATCTCTTCCAAACCATTTAAAATTCCATTTTAAATAAAACTTCCAACTTTCGAATAATACTATTCAAAATCCATTTATAAAAATCATTTACCATATTTTAGAAATAATTCGATAAAATTTCGAAAATCAACTTTATACTTTAAAATTCCTTCTTTTAAATTCACCCAATTCTTTCAAAAGAGTTTACTTAAAATTTCCAATTTTAAATTTCAAAAATCCAATCTATTCATTTCTGGTATCCAACGATACCAAAAATATATACGGCTAAATTATACCCTTCAACGAATTCAATCACAGATATAATCATTCACTGATTATAAATGAATAATCACACGGCGATTATAAATAAATCAACACACAACATTGAAATAAATTCAAATGTTTGAGGAATCCAGTTGGATCCCTCCAACCTATTTCCCTGCATCCACAGATGTTAGCACAATACCAATTTCACTTCAATGTGAAATTATCGCGGTATATGGGATTTATAAATATTATCCGCTATTATGCGGCGCAATAGGGGCTCATTTGCTATATAATGCGGGAAATCAACTCCAATATATACATATCCCAATATATATATTGCTATATACATATATAATACCAATTCCACTTCAATGTGAAATTATCACGGTATATGTTTTTAATAAATAACCTCCGCTTAATATACGGCGTATAGGGTCTATTTAACACAATAAATAGCAATCATCATTCAATCATCACTATCAACAATTTTAAATCTAACTATTTAAAATTTAAATCGAAACAAAACATTCGATTGAGTGAGAAGTTCTCACCTCGCTTTCAATAACGGTTGCGGTATTTTATTTCGGATAAAATTAAACAGACGTTTAATTTTACCCAAAATTTTCACTGACTTCAAACGACTCCAAACCAGCTCCATTGCGTAGTGCTCGTCAAAACGAAGCCAACGCAATTCGTTTCATCCAAAACGGACCTCGTATGAAAAAGTTACACTATTTTAAAGTTTGAACGAATTTAAATATACAATTTCATCTTTATTTTTTTATTTTTCTAACCCTAGCTTCAGATCTGGCCGTCCATTCCTCCACTTCAGATCTGAACCGCCCCATCCCTTCTTCCTCTTCACGTTCATTTAAGTGAGCATCAAACCAATAGCCGCCGTTCTTTGATCAATTATCGCGGCCACAACGACAACTTCCAGAACGATCAACCACCACCACGTCGAAGCTCGTCACGAGCACTACACTTGGCTGGAACCATGATGAACTCGGCCTCATCCTTGCATCAAAAAACGTGAAGATGCATGCGACTTTGAACTGAAATTGCCGTCGATCCGTGGCTCCGTTTCCGATCATCTCCGTATGGATTTGAAGCTCTTGTAATCCTCTTCAAGTTTGTAGTTGAAAGTATTTGCTAATTCTTTACGGATTGAGAGAGATTAAGGGAAGAAGGAGAGTGATTTCTGGCCATTGAAAACAAAAGTGGCGGCTGAAGCTTGAAACCCTAGCCTTTGTTCGCAAATTGTGAAATGGAGGTGCTTTTATAGAAAATGGCCAAAAACACTATTCATCGAAAATTTTCTCCAAACGAAGCGTGCCGGCTGGCGTTTCTAGGGTTTACCCCGCGTTCCAAACACAATGGAATGTCTTTCGGGAGCTAATTCGGTCATATGTGCGAGTTACGGAATTAAACGATCGATTTTAAATTAAACCGATTTAAACCGATTTCGATGCGTTTTGGCTCGCCCCGAACAAACGGTACATCCGATTGACATGAAATTTGAAACCATACAATAATTTCACATTATGGATTCGATGAAATAAATTTCATCGAAATCCGAGACTGTTTGAAAAATGACTATTTTAACTCGCCAAATTAATATTAAAACAATTTCGATGCGTTTCGAGCTGCCACGGTCAAATGAAAACTCCGATTGCTATGAAAATTGAAATCCGATAATAAAAAACTATTATGGATCTAATGGAACTAGTTTCGTCCAATTCTGAGACTGTTCGAAAAATGGCTAATTTCACTAGTCGATTAAATATTAAAATATTCAATTTTCACAATTTAACTCTAAATTCAATTTTAAAAGTTCTATAACATCACTATAACTTCAATATGATTTAATATAACTTTATAAATCATTTTTAGTCACATTAAATCCAGATTTCAATTATTTCTGGAATTTCAACTATTAAATTATCGATTTAATTACCCAATTAAATCTAGATTTTGGAAAAATAAATTATTCGACTTATTAATTTCTCTTGTTAATATTTAAAATCAATTAAATATTCGATTTTCAAATGTTTGAAATTCTGGGTCGTTACAGAAATTATTTTGGGGGTCTTGTGGAGATTGTTGTATGGAACCGTTTGGTGGTGGTCGCGGCCTCGATTGGTGGCTGGGGTGGTCGAAATTAGTGGTTTAGGGTTTGAAATCGGTGGTGGCGGTTAGAGAATTGGGCGATCGCGCCCTGGGGGATGGGGGCGGCCCGGTGAGGCGAGGTTAGCGGTGGTCACGCCATGACCTATGGTGGCGAATTGGTGGAGGATAAGGCGGTCAACGACGGCAGCTTTGATGGGTCGTTCGCTGTTTTCTGGCTCGTGTACGTGGAGAAGATGGTAACGTTATTTACCAATTTGCCATTATTTTAAATTAATTTAAATTTAAACGGTCTAACTGTTATAACTTTTGCATACGAACTCGGATTTGGACGCGGTTTGTTCCGTTGAGATCGTATTGGAATTTCGGACATTTTGACGCTTTCAGACATTTTGACGCTGGTTTGGACGAATTTTGAGACTGTCGAATTTTGGGCCTTTATTTGAATTTCAAATCGATTGAAATTCAAAGGTGAGTGTTTTGACCCACTCACAACTACTAGATTATCTTATGTTAGTTAAATTAAATTTATGATGTGATTTGGAATTAATTGATTGATGTTTGGCATGTTTAAATTGTCATTCTAGTTAAATTTGACTTTATTTGTATTTAATCATCGTTTAATTTAATATTGGATTTAAACCCTCAATTTAATACCTGTTATTTAGCATCAGTTATCTATTGATGTTTATTGATTGATTTGGATGATGATTTTGATGGATGTTTGATTGTTGATATTGGATGACTGGATGTTGTATTTTATATTATTATAACACTGCAAGTTCTCTATGGGTTGAAATGGTACATACCCGAACGATCTATAGATTAGGGAAAAATCGTTATGGGTTGAAATGATAGACTTGAGTGATTTTATGAATTTTATTTAATTCGGGATTGCGGTTTGAAATGCTATATAACCGTAAAATTTTAAATTGCGGATTAAAATGATAAATATCCGTATCACTTGACCCTAGGGTAGAAAATTATATACAGACACCGGATTTGGTTAAATTAAGTGATTTTTAATTCTTTAAAATTTTGAATTCAGTTAATAGGCATTTTGAAATAGAAATTGATTTATATAGACTGAATTATTTTCGATAATCCAAGTGTTAATGCTGAAATTGGAATTGATTTAATGAATTGTTCAAAGGATTTAAATTGGAATTTCAAGGTTGAAGTGTCGAATATAAATGAATTTATCGGGATTGAGTTATTGAAATGTTTGGATGTAACTTTGAAATCTATTTTAAACTAATTTAGACTATTTTCATTAAATTAACCATGTTAATCAATTTAAACTATTTAATTTATATTATTCAATTATAACCTATTTAATCCAATTTAATCTAGTTTACCAATTTTAAAAAAATTAAATTTATGTAATCTACTTTAAATCTATTTAATATAATTTAAATCTATTTAATCTATTTTAAATCTATTTAAAATCTATTTAATATCATTTAAATCTATTTATTCTATTTTAAATCTACATAGATCATTTTAAAAATCTAATTAAATTAAATTTAAATCTATTTCAACTATTTTTACTATTTCAACTATTTTAAATCTATTTAAACTATTTTAAAACTATATAACTATTTATAATTACCTAAACTATTTTCTAAAATTTCAGACCGTGTAAAGTTGAAGTATTTATATCTAAATCCTTGATGATGATACAACCTAAGTTGGAATTTAGAATTGATACCTTTTTGTGAAATGACATATTTGAGTGAATAAGATGATTTTGAAATAAAGAATTAATTAACATAACTTATTGATAAATTTCAAAGTTAATATGATTTGAAAGTGAATATGATTTGGAAGTGAACATGGTTTTGAAAGTGAATATGATTTCGAAAATGATATGGTTTGAGAATATGATATTTTGATATCAATTGTAAATTGACTTTTTGGAAATATAAAAGAACCATCCGGTATGAAATAAGCGTTTGGTTGTTAAAGAGACCGGGATCGGATATTGTCATACTCTCTGCCAATACCAAAAACCACTTTAACAACTGTGTACGTGGTGGAGATTCCAGAAATGAAGTAGGATGGTTTGGCGAACGATTTCTGTATGAGGTATTGACGTGACCCTAACTCCCGTGAGTCAGCTTAAATGTGACTAAAACAGGAGCTATATTTGGGCCAAGTGAGGTCATTCCTCCGATCGGACATGCTTCTTCGATACCATATTATGACTTTGTGATGAATTGGTGGCCACCCCTTGATTTTTGATTTGGGAGTGTGTTCTAAGTTGGGCGGTAGCAGCTGCTATGCGTTACCACCAGCCCGGTTCTGCAATTGGTAAATCTACCCTGGCATTGCCTCGATTGCCGTGTTCACATGCCCTAGAGCGCCTTCTACGAGTTTGTTTTGTACTATGGGGTGTCCTCTGGGTGAACCACCGGTTTGGTGGAGCTTACAACATTGTATAGACTACGGGAATATATAAAATGTGTTAAGGGGGATATGGGTAATGCCTTAACGCTATTTTAATACTTTTACTTTACTGTAGACATATTATAATAGCGTATTGTACTACATAGTAGATAGTTTAACGGATCCTTAGGAGATGTAAATCCCGAACATCTTTTAAGTTATTGCACCCACGTTAGACACTAGATAGGAGATGTCAAACCCCGTAGTTACAGTTGATTTAACTTACATAAGATCTTTTAGTTTTGACTCGAGTGTTTTGTCTTTTCAATTCGCTCGGGTCAGTCTGAGCATTTCAGTTTATCGAAGACCGCTTTCTGGAGGATGAAGACGAAGATTTTGTACTATTATTATTCACTATATTTATTCTGCTACATCATGTTGTTCCGCAGCATTATTTATTTATCTATTCCTGTTTATGTAACTCTGATTTTTGTGTTGTAAAAGAATAATCAAGTGTATTTATAAAACAGCTTCATGAACTGTTATTTGATTATTATATTTTGTCATTCCGCTGCGAGATTCTATATTTTTTTATTTCTTCTCTTTTTCTTATTTACCTCATAACAATCTGCCCTTTTGAATGGTTTTACTCTGGCATGTCTGTCTGCTTAAAACGTTCAAAAGGCAGGTCATTACGTTTGGTATCAGAGCTTTGGTTTAGCGATAACCTTAGCTTTGTGGGGTTTGACTCATATGAAATAGGGTAGCAATACCCTAGAATGAGTCGCTGAGTGTGTATATATATGAGAGAGCGTATTTGTTAGTGTTATAAAAAGGGCTTTTGTATTGTGTTAATTTGTTCTGTTGGGTATTTACAAATTCTGGTCGGTACATAGGAAGCTATGGCATCGGTAGGAATTTCTAAACACTTAATAGGACAGACCAACATAATATTGTTTTGAAATATATGTAAATGAAATAATTTTGCCTATTATATATTTTGTATATAAAATAATAAATTTTATAAATGATATAGTTAGATGTAATATTGTGACGACCGCCCATGACCCCTGCACCGAATCTAGAAACAGTGCGCTGTAAAGTATGCCAGGCGACCATGGACGATTGTCAAGGTAAATTAACACAACAGAATCTATCGTATTACTCATAGCGCATGGACAAAATACAATAGAACATATGTATAGTGAAGCTTTACAGAACAAAATGACATCATATAAACTTCATAATAGTTGAATACAAGCATTCAAATAGTCAACACATCAAGCCTCACTACATATCTCTCAGAGAATACAAAACAGCGGAATATCCAGTACATATAAGAAGATAATATGCAACCCTCTAGCTCGTCTTCGATATCAGCCTCGTGAGAAGAGAACAGCACCTGTCACCTGCTACCTAGTCTGCCCGTCCCAAAATGGACGAACAGCCCAAGGCAATAAGAATTAAAACATAAAGCCTTGAGTCAGACAACAGTCTTAGTGAGCAGTAAATTAACTAACAACATACCAAAAGAGCATAAAGGAAAAGGAATAGGAATCCAACCCTCCCACTCCAACCTCATTCTACAGTGATAGCCCCCAGACACACACTAAGCAGAAGCAAACATAGCAGAGCATACAATTTAAAGTAAAGCTACTATCACTCGAGTCAAGGGCGATGTTTTCCAAGTACCAAGGCCTAAATCAGATAAGCACCCAGGAAATACCGCTCTTGAGTCCGAAATGACGTTACAACCAAACATCCATGACTCTGGCTATCACTGTTATCATTGCTTCGATATCACCGTTAATTGAATGACCGGCACTTTCTTTCAGCCGTCCGTCAAGGGCTAATGGAAACCCCGGTTCTAGACTTAACTCCCGCACGTCGTCGCAGCCCGTGCCTAGGACTATCGAATCTACCCAGAGTACTCGACCATCAACAGTTAGCCGTTGGGACTATCGAATCTGCCCAAACGTACTCTTGCTTAGAGCATGCTAGAACCTTCAACAACGATGCTATCCAAGCCTCCTAGTCATCCTCCTCGACAACTATTCTCATATCCATTCATTATCCTCAACTCGAATCATATCACCGAGTTATCAACATGCTTGGAATGATCCCGTCTGGATTAGACCAAGTCTTCATCACATGATTGCCTTGCTTCATTACATCCTCGCAAAGCCTCATCTCATCATCACATCACCAAATCTATGCATAAGAGCTTTATCATCCCGCTACATATGCCACGAGCAGCTTTTCCAATTCAAGAGCCTTTCCCTTAGCTTTTGAATCATCTTCGATCTAGATCTAATCATCAATCATCTAGTTCATAACAATCAATCAAACCAAACATCAATCCAAGCAATCAAGCATTCAAAAATGATCTAAGTAGACAATTATAACAATAATGGCATTTTCGTAATTAAAGAGTTGAAAGTCCAATAAGCATGAAAACATGGATTATATCTCTACAAACTTGATGAATGAACTTGCATAGGTTAACATATGATAAAATGGATGTAACATCATCATGAACAATGGATCTATATGGATCTACACTTTGGATGAAGAAAATGCATGGAAATCTCTATTTTAACACCAAATCGAGCCAACAATCCGATATACTCCTTTGGATCCGTGTGAGAGATAATCACCACTCACCAAATCACCAAAACAAACCCTAACCAACACGCTTCAGATCTGGACAGCGAAGGATCAAGCTTGATCTATCACGAATCCGCTTCAAACGAAGAAATCTCTCTTGAAAAGATGAAGATCTTCAACTTTAGCTCTTGAATCTTCAATCTTGATCTTCAACTTGGATGGATGGAAGCACTAGATTAGATTGGAGAAAAGAAGTGAAGAAGTGTAGAAGTCGAGCTCTCAAAATGGCAGCACTTCGTCGCTTCAAAATCCGGATCCCAAAAATGAAGAGAAGCTCTCCTATTTATAGCTGAAATCCTTATCTCGTCTGTCTCCATGAGTCGTCTACGACTCATCAGATCACCACGACTCAACGGTCTCCGACTTATAGCCTCTTCCGACTCATCACAGGTACCTACGACTTACCGGACCACCCTTGTCAACGAACTAGTGCGCACGCGCCTTACTGGCTAGACGACTCAACCACTAAGTCGTCCACGACTTAGCACAAAGCTACGACTCATCAGGAGGTACGACTCATCAAAGGGCTCAACTTACGACTCAACAAAAAACCCAGATCCCGTACGACTTAACGGTTAACTCGACTACGACTTATCAACCTCACGACTTAGCTAGGCTACTGGGATACGACTTAACTGAATACACGACTCAACTAGACTTACGACTTAGTAAGTATACGACTCATCAGATAACTTGGGTACGATTCATCACCTTAACACGGCCACGACTCAACACAGCAGCCTACCTACGACTTAACATAGCAGCTTTGCCGATCTACCAGGATAAGACTCAACTCCTAAGTCGTCCAGGTCTTAAGTCGACCACTACCTTAACTCGTCAGCCGACTTAACACTTAACTCAAAACCTTAAGTCGTCTACAAAATCATAAGTCGGTCACTTCCTTAGGTTGTCTATCCCTTAACTCGGCAACGACTTACAACCTACGACTTAACATTTGCCGAGTTAACTTCAACCTACTAACCTAGCCCAGCTACGACTTATTTCCTTAAGTCGCCAAACTCTGGGTCACTCCTATCTCCTAAGTCGTATACGACTCACGACTTATGCTAAGTCGTGAACGACTTAGGACTTAGGCAAAATTTGCCTAAAAGCTGAAATGGCTCAAAATGCTAAAACTCCAGATTTGACGAACTTTCCGATCCGTGAAAATACGGGTCGTTACATTCTCTCCCCCTTAGGAATTTCGCCCCCGAAATTCCAAACAATCAAAGCAATCAAAGACTATTCTGTACGCCTACCAACCATAACAACTAGCAAACCATGCATCCAATTCTAGCTTAGTGTACAGAATTCTAAGACTTAGAACAAGTTACAATGTTGTTAGATTATACGACACCTAAGGGCCATACCTCGAAGAGTTCAGGATGAGCTGCCTTCATCCTCTCTTCCACCTCCCACGTACAGCCGTTATCATCATCACTCCATTGTATCTTGAGCAACTTAACCACCTTCCTCCTAAGCTGTTTCGTGTCAGTTTCAACAACACGAAGCGGCTTACGAGGTCTTCTATCGACTGGATCAACTTCTAAGTCTTCACAGCTATCAGCAGAAACTACCGTACTCGAGTCGTGCACATACTTCCGTAGATATGATACATGAAAAACATTGTGCACACTCGACATCTTCTCTGGTAACTCCAATCTGTAAGCGAGCTTTCCAATTCGCTCGATAATCGGGAATGGTCCAACAAATCTCGGAGTCAATTTTCCTTTCTTCCCGAATCGAACAACATTCTTCAGTGGAGAAATCTTCACAAAAACCATATCTCCAATGTCGAATTCTAAATCCTTACGACGCTTATCGGCATAACTCTTCTGACGGTCTTGGGCTGCCTTCATTCGTTGCCGAATGATTTCTATACAATCCGAAGTCTGCCGAATCATCTCTGGCCCAAGTATCAACTTTTCTCCAGTTTCCAACCAACATGTCGGAGAGTTACACGGTCTTCCATACAATGCCTCATACGGTGCCATACCAATGCTTGACTGGTAACTGTTGTTGTACGCAAACTCCACCAAATGAAGGTGATCTTCCCATGATCCTCCGAAATCCAAAACACAAGCTCTGAGGAGATCTTCCAAAACTCGGTTGACTCTCTCGGTCTGACCATCTGTTTGAGGGTGATAAGCTGTACTCAAACATAACTCGGTTCCCAAAACTTCCTGGAAGCTCTTCCAGAATCCACTAGTGAACAATGGATCTCTATCGCTCACTATACTCTTCGGAATACCATGGAATCGAACTATCCACTTAACATACAACTCAGCCAACTTTGATGCAGTCCTAGTCGATCGAACAGGAATGAATCGTGCACTCTTAGTCAGATGATCTACAATGACCCAAATCCCTTCATTTCCCGTTCTGGTTCTAGGCAATCCATCGATAAAATCCATCGACACTTGTTCCCACTTCCATGTAGGAACTTCTAATGGCTGAAGCAATCCACTTGGCTTCTTCTGTTCGGCCTTTACCAACTGGCAGTTCATACACTTGGAAATAAAATTTCCAACATCCTTCTTCATACCTTCCCAGTAGTAGGTTCTCTTCATATCCCGATACATCTTATTTCCACCTGGATGAATTGTTAACTTCGAGTGATGGCTTTCCTTCAGAACTTCACTCCTCAATTCATCTATATCGGGAACAACTAGTCGTCCTTGCTTCCGAAGCCAACCCTCTCGATCGACCTCGAATCCTTTATCCTTTTCTGGATCCAATCCAGACTCCAATTCACGGATAATCTTGACAAGCTTATCGTCTCGCTTTTGGCTCCCGCCAATCCTTTCCATAAGAGAAGGTCTTATCGATAAGTTTGCCAACATCTCAGGTTCCAATTCACAACTAGGCCTGAAGTCAAATCCAGCTAAATACTCGAGATTCTTCCATTCTGAAAACATGGCTCCCAATCCTGCATGTCTTCGACTTAACGCATCTGCCACTGCGTTACCTTTTCCCGGAGTATAAGCTATACCAAAATCATATGATGCCAAAAACTCTAGCCAACGTTGCTGCCGAAGATTCAAATCCTTTTGGGAGAAAAGATACTTCAACGACTTATGATCCGTAAACAACTCAAATCGAACTCCCAATAGATAATGTCTCCACATCTTCAGAGCAAAAACAATCGACGCTAACTCCAAATCATGAGTCGGGTAATTCCTTTCATGCGGCTTCAGTTGTCGACTGGCATATGCAACAACTTTATCCCTCTGCATCAGCACTGCTCCAAGTCCAGTACCACATGCGTCGTTGTAAACCACCATCTCATCATTCCCACTTGGAATAGTCAAAACAGGAGCACTCGTCAATCTCTCTTTCAGGATTCCGAAAGCTTGCTCACACTTAGTATCCCAACTGAACACTTGGTTCTTCTTCGTCAATCCTGTTAATGGTGAAGCTATCTTGGAGAAGTCTTTGATAAACCGTCGATAATATCCTGCTAATCCAAGAAAACTTCTCACATCAGATGCATTCTTAGGTCTAACCCAATCCTGGATTGCTGCCACCTTAGCGGGATCAACCGCTATTCCATTTCCAGAAATCACATGGCCTAAGAACCTCACTTCACTCTTCCAGAAGTGACACTTCGAAAACTTAGCCTTCAGTTGATGTTTCCGCAAGATTTCCAAAACAATACGCAAGTGCGTCTTGTGCTCTTCTTCTGTTCTGGAATAAATCAGAATATCATCCACGAACACAAGTACGAACTTGTTCAACTGATCTCTGAACACTCTATTCATCAGATCCACAAAATATGCTGGCGCGTTAGTCAATCCAAACGGCATTACCAGCCACTCAAAGAAACCGGATGGTGTCCTAAAAGCAGTCTTCGGCACACTATCCTTAGCTACTCTCAACTGGTGAAATCCCGTTGCCAAATCCATCTGAGAAAACACCTTAGCTTCGTGAAGCTGATCAAACAAGTCATCTATCCTCGGCAATGGATACTTGTTCTTCTTAGTTACCTTATTCAGCTCACGATAATCCACACACAATCTCAACGACCCATCTGCCTTGGTTGCAAACACAACTGGTGCACCCCACTCGGACACACTACGCCGAATGAATCCTTTCTGTAAAAGATCATCAACTTGCACCCTCAACTCCTGCTGTTCCCTAGGCGCCATCCGCCTAAGAGGCATCACAACAGGTCTGGCTCCTTCAACTAGATCTATACGAAACTCGATCTCTCTATGCGGCGGCAACCCTTTGACTTCGTCAAAGACATCCTCGAATCCATTTGCGATTGGCACTAAAGACAGTCCATCCCGTGGAACAACTAGCGAATACATGAAGCTCATGAAGACGCCTTCCTCATGCTTACATCGTATCACAATCTTTCGCCCTTCCACATTCTCGACTGTCACCTCCAGCCTCTCACAATCAACCTTAGCCACATACTTCCTAAGCCAGTCCATACCCAAGATAATTCCGAACCCCGCAAAGTTCAGAACAAAACAATCACAAACAAAAGAGCAACCATGACTCGATACAACTAGACCACGACATAACATACACAAACAAGACGAACCCCCAACTGGATTAGTCACAACCAATGGCCTATCAACAATATCCGGTGCCAAACCTAACCGGCCTACGAGTTCATTACAAACAAACGAATGCGATGCTCCAGTATCAAACAGAACTCTAACTGGAACACCACATAGGAAAAGAGTACCTTGAACAACCACACTCTTTCCCTTCTCTTCAGCAGTAGGAGCTTTCGAAGACGACGGAATAGCTCCTAAAGCATAGGCTTGCACAATCTGCCTGTCCTTCCTTGGTTCTGGACAATTCTTCCTGAATTGCCCCAGCTTGTCACAGTTATGACACTTCATCGGCACCTTAGGATTCTTACAATCCTTCGAGAAATGGCCCTTCTGCTGACAGTTGTAGCAAGTCACCTCGCCTTTCGGCTTCTTCTGGCCATCCTTACCCTTCTGCTGCTGCTGCTTCCTCTTCTTGTTTCCACCCTGCTGGGGTTTAGACTCTTCCCTAGTCACAGCAACAGCAGATCCTTCCTTAGGAAACAGACTCTCATGCCTAAGAGCTTTCTCCACAAGCTTCTCAAATGAATCGTCCAAATGATCCACCAACTGACTCCCAGGATAACTATCCAAGCCGGTCACAAACTTCTCATTCTTCTGGTAAGCAGACTCAATATATGACCGGGCATACTTGGACAAAGCTTCAAACTCAGAAACATACTCAAGAACAGATCTTCCACCCTGCTTGAGCTCCACAAACCTCTTGAACAGAACAGACTTCTGAGCTGTAGAAATGAACTTAGCTTCAAATCTGACTTGGAATTGCTCCCAAGTAATCTCTTCTTCCGGAGTAGTGATGGTAATAGAGTTCCACCAATCAGAGGCTCTCCCTTGAAGCTGCCTTGATGCCAACTTCCTCTTAGTTGCATCATCAATTCCCAAATCACCAAAGATCCTTCTACAAGCATCTATCCATCTCTGGACTTCGATAGTTGATTCTGTTCCCAAGAAAACCTTCCCTCCAAGAGCAGTATAATCCTTGCACAACTTAGCAAAATCCACTGGTTTCGGAGCTTGGACTTGAACTCCAACGTCTACTGCTGCCCCCGGAACTGGTATCCTTCTCATGATCGAAGTCAACATAGCTTCGAACATGGCTGCATAATCAGCAGTCTCTTCAGTAGCACGGCCTTCCCTAGCAGCTGGTCTCCCACTTCGACTCATTCTCAATATCTATAAAAAGGAATGATTAGAAC
Source organism: Allium fistulosum (assembly GCA_030737815.1). Taxonomy (NCBI): domain Eukaryota; kingdom Viridiplantae; phylum Streptophyta; class Magnoliopsida; order Asparagales; family Amaryllidaceae; genus Allium; species Allium fistulosum. Next base: position 1,175,221,579 of record CM060903.1, read on the forward strand.
ATCTAGAGAAACAACTGCACAAAGGACTCAAATTCTACTAAGCTACTATATTATATATAGTAATCATCCATCAAAATTACAATTACGTCTCTCATACGTAGTTACTTCAGCGAGCGTTGGGTAAAATCGATTAACCAATGCTCTGATACCAAATGTGACGACCGCCCATGACCCCTGCACCGAATCTAGAAACAGTGCGCTGTAAAGTGTGCCAGGCGACCATGGACGATTGTCAAGGTAAATTAACACAACAGAATCTATCGTATTACTCACAGCGCATGGACAAAATACAATAGAACATATGTATAGTGAAGCTTTACAGAACAAAATGACATCATATAAACTTCATAATAGTTGAATACAAGCATTCAAATAGTCAACACATCAAGCCTCACTACATATCTCTCAGAGAATACAAAACAGCGGAATATCTAGTACATATAAGAAGATAATATGCAACCCTCTAGCTCGTCTTCGATATCAGCCTCGTGAGAAGAGAACAGCACCTGTCACCTGCTACCTAGTCTGCCCGTCCCAAAATGGACGAACAGCCCAAGGCAATAAGAATTAAAACATAAAGCCTTGAGTCAGACAACAGTCTTAGTGAGCAGTAAATTAACTAACAACATACCAAAAGAGCATAAAGGAAAAGGAATAGGAATCCAACCCTCCCACTCCAACCTCATTCTACAGTGATAGCCCCCAGACACACACTAAGCAGAAGCAAACATAGCAGAGCATACAATTTAAAGTAAAGCTACTATCACTCGAGTCAAGGGCGATGTTTTCCAAGTACCAAGGCCTAAATCAGATAAGCACCCAGGAAATACCGCTCTTGAGTCCGAAATGACGTTACAACCAAACATCCATGACTCTGGCTATCACTGTTATCATTGCTTCGATATCACCGTTAATTGAATGACCGGCACATTCTTTCAGCCGTCCGTCAAGGGCTAATGGAAACCCCGGTTCTAGACTTAACTCCCGCACGTCGTCGCAGCCCGTGCCTAGGACTATCGAATCTACCCAGAGTACTCGACCATCAACAGTTAGCCGTTGGGACTATCGAATCTGCCCAAACGTACTCTTGCTTAGAGCATGCTAGAACCTTCAACAACGATGCTATCCAAGCCTCCTAGTCATCCTCCTCGACAACTATTCTCATATCCATTCATTATCCTCAACTCGAATCATATCACCGAGTTATCAACATGCTTGGAATGATCCCGTCTGGATTAGACCAAGTCTTCATCACATGATTGCCTCGCTTCATTACATCCTCGCAAAGCCTCATCTCATCATCACATCACCAAATCTATGCATAAGAGCTTTATCATCCCGCTACATATGCCACGAGCAGCTTTTCCAATTCAAGAGCCTTTCCCTTAGCTTTTGAATCATCTTCGATCTAGATCTAATCATCAATCATCTAGTTCATAACAATCAATCAAACCAAACATCAATCCAAGCAATCAAGCATTCAAAAATGATCTAAGTAGACAATTATAACAATAATGGCATTTTCGTAATTAAAGAGTTGAAAGTCCAATAAGCATGAAAACATGGATTATATCTCTACAAACTTGATGAATGAACTTGCATAGGTTAACATATGATAAAATGGATGTAACATCATCATGAACAATGGATCTATATGGATCTACACTTTGGATGAAGAAAATGCATGGAAATCTCTATTTTAACACCAAATCGAGCCAACAATCCGATATACTCCTTTGGATCCGTGTGAGAGATAATCACCACTCACCAAATCACCAAAACAAACCCTAACCAACACGCTTCAGATCTGGACAGCGAAGGATCAAGCTTGATCTATCACGAATCCGCTTCAAACGAAGAAATCTCTCTTGAAAAGATGAAGATCTTCAACTTTAGCTCTTGAATCTTCAATCTTGATCTTCAACTTGGATGGATGGAAGCACTAGATTAGATTGGAGAAAAGAAGTGAAGAAGTGTAGAAGTCGAGCTCTCAAAATGGCAGCACTTCGTCGCTTCAAAATCCGGATCCCAAAAATGAAGAGAAGCTCTCCTATTTATAGCTGAAATCCTTATCTCGTCTGTCTCCATGAGTTGTCTACGACTCATCAGATCACCACGACTCAACGGTCTCCGACTTATAGCCTCTTCCGACTCATCACAGGTACCTACGACTTACCGGACCACCCCTGTCAACGAACTAGTGCGCACGCGCCTTACTGGCTAGACGACTCAACCACTAAGTCGTCCACGACTTAGCACAAAGCTACGACTCATCAGGAGGTACGACTCATCAAAGGGCTCAACTTACGACTCAACAAAAAAACCCAGATCCCGTACGACTTAACGGTTAACTCGACTACGACTTATCAACCTCACGACTTAGCTAGGCTACTGGGATACGACTTAACTGAATACACGACTCAACTAGACTTACGACTTAGTAAGTATACGACTCATCAGATAACTTGGGTACGACTCATCACCTTAACACGGCCACGACTCAACACAGCAGCCTACCTACGACTTAACATAGCAGCTTTGCCGATCTACCAGGATAAGACTCAACTCCTAAGTCGTCCAGGTCTTAAGTCGACCACTACCTTAACTCGTCAGCCGACTTAACACTTAACTCAAAACCTTAAGTCGTCTACAAAATCATAAGTCGGTCACTTCCTTAGGTTGTCTATCCCTTAACTCGGCAACGACTTACAACCTACGACTTAACACTTGCCGAGTTAACTTCAACCTACTAACCTAGCCCAGCTACGACTTATTTCCTTAAGTCACCAAACTCTGGGTCACTCCTATCTCCTAAGTCGTATACGACTCACGACTTATGCTAAGTCGTGAACGACTTAGGACTTAGGCAAAATTTGCCTAAAAGCTGAAATGGCTCAAAATGCTAAAACTCCAGATTTGACGAACTTTCCGATCCGTGAAAATACGGGTCGTTACAAATATGTTGTTTGTTAGGTAGTGAAATTTATAAATATTATTTTAAAAATAAGATTTGCAAATAAAACGAATATAAATTGAAAATTTAGAACTTAAGTTCCAGGATTTTTGAAATTTCTTTCAAAGGATTTTTGAATATGATATTAGTATTATTTGGAAGTATTTTCAGATATAAATATCCCAATATGATTTGAAAGAAATGTTTAAAAGAATTTAAAGGAAATAAGTTCTGTATTCCCCTCTCTGTCGTTGGAAAATAATTTCGGTGATGAGTGCTCGCATCATCGACGTTCATTTTCGAGTTTCAAAGTGGGGAGACTGCTGTAGTAGTTCTACTGCATAATTGTTTTGATAAATTAATCTTAATTTTGAATTCCAAATATGATTTAATATATATAAAGGATATGATTATATATATATTATTTTAAATTAATTGAAATGAAACCTGGTTGTTTAGTTCTTAAGTTTCTGTAAATTAGAAATTGAAATTATGGTAATGAATGGAATCTTGACTATATTAATAACTGGAAACTTCAAAAATGAAAATAATAAATTTGATGTTAAAATGATTAATGAAATAGATAAGAAACTGAAATTTTGAAAACCGTAAATAAAAAAGGAAATGAAAATAAGAAATGGTAATTATTGAACATTTTGTTAACTAAATATACAAGAGAAACTTGGGTAATATTCAATTGCATTCTAAAAGACCTATATATATAACTTACCAAATTATTAAAAGTTGAAATGTAAAAAAGAACATGTAATGGAATATTATACAAGTAAAATTTGGAAAAAAAATACGATGAAAGTGTTCAACGGAATTACTTCTATAAATAAAAATTCTAATGTTATAAATTGTTATAACCTGAAGTTAATAGTTTGAAATGCTACTAATTAAATGTAATGAAAGTGAATAATGTAAGAAAAATGATTATAAGCCTAAGTTAACATTTAAGTTATTTATAATCAGATTGAATAGTACAAGGTGAACACTGTAAGTAAATAATTATAAGCTTGAATTAATATTGCAACCATTTATAATTAAAATGTGTACTATATATAAATTGAATGATTATAACTTTAGAAACATTGAAATGATTTAGAAATGGATTTAATATTCAATAATACTATATATGGAAGAATGAATGTGAAAAGGAATAATTTATAAATGGTGAATTGAATTGTAAAGAAACTTACCTAATAATATATAATCCAATAATTGAAATAAAAATAACTTATTTAAGCAATGAATGTAAGGTAATAAAATGAAAAGAAATAGCATTTTATGAATAACGGAGGAATGAACTTTTGTAAGTAATAACGACTGTAAATTAATGAAAATAAACATTATATGAATGAGAAAAGAAAGGTAAATGATGAAAAAAAAGAAAACCAAACTAAATTGTAAATATGAACTAAACTGATATAATATGTATACAATACTTCAATAATTAATTCATTTATGAAAAAAAATTGAAATGGATATAACTTATGTAAGTAAAGAATGTAAATTAATGAAATAAGCCTTACATGAATGAATGAAAATTTAAAATTTTGTAAGTAATGAACGTGAATTAAAGAAAATCATTATATGAAAAAAAAGAACAATAAATGATGTGAAAAGATAAATAGAGTAAACTTAAAAATGTGTTGGATTCTTTGTTTGTATTGGCTTGCGGATTGGTTGGGAAAGGATACTTCTATTTTGTATAGAGATGTATAAATAATCTATAAGTTTTATCTATGACTGTTGAGTGTATGGTTTACTTCATGGTTTATTTATCATTTTATATGATTAGAAGTTCTGAACCCGAACAAACCATTTGTTTTTTGTTTCAATGGATGGATGATTGCTCTCTTTGTTGAAATTGATGTTTGTACTATTTGTTTGCAAATGATTATCGTTACGTTGTGATGTTTTGTTTGTTATCTATTGAAACAACTTAAATATTTTCTCTTTTACTTAATTATTAACTTCTTTGGATTATATAAGTGAAATACAGGTATGGAAGCAATAGCTACTACTTTTGGTTTCATAAAATAAGCGTTATTTGCCCGACAAATAGGTACGTTCTCGGATTACAGTTTTCTAGCGATATTATATTGTTTTTCCGTGGTTTGGGATATATTATTTTGAAAAATATGATATATATTGTTATTGTTGATATTATTATTTCTCCCAGACCTCTCCGTACAAAGGAGACTCTGCCGAAATTTCCGTGAACTTTGGACTTAGAAATTTTTTGTAAAATGTTTTCCAAACTTTTGTTAACTTGAATATAAAGGATTAATTGTTATAAATTGATATATTATATTTAAATTATTTAATTATGTAATAAATTGTTTATAAATTTGATATTTTGAATAATATATATTGATTTCTTAATCCTTCTTTTCCCTACTTTTCCTTTTCGAGGACGAAAAGTTTTAAGTGGAGAGAGTGTAACAACCCATAATTTTCGATTTTAAAAATAGTTAATTTAATAAGATTCTGTGATTTAATATTGGGAGAAATAAAAATTTGTGATACATTAATGAAATAATAACTAAAATGAAATGTAATAATGTTAATTTAAGTTAATTATTAACAATTGGAATGAAATTCCAATCAATTGAAATGATTTAAAGGTTATACTTGGTTATAAAGTGAATATAGGAAAACAAATGTAAATATTGAATCAATTAATGAAATAATATATAATTTATGGTAATTGAATAAAATCAGTGTTATGTAAGTAATTATAACATTTGGTTGTAAATAATAAACTTATTAATGTGACTAAAAGTTAATGGTGACAAACTATTATATGTTACCTATTTATTTAGTCTGTTAAATTAAATTGGAAATCAATTATAATTAAATGAAATTAAATGGTACATTAATGTGAGTTAAGACAATAACTGCAAATTGTGAATGTAATAAAATGTATAGAAATGTTAATTATATTCATAAGGAAATAACTGATTTAATAAAAGAGTGAAATTAGGATAAATAGATAAATTGGGATTTTAAATTATAATTAATGTGTAAAATTGACAAAAATTCAATATGATCGAATTATAGTAGTTAATACAAATAAAAGATGGAAATTGTAGCATAGTAGTGAAATAAGATATAAACAAATATTAACTATGTTATTAGAATAATAATTGATTGAATATAAAGATAGAAATCAAATTTAATCAACTTATTGGAATTAAATTTTAATTAATTGAATCAATTGCAGTTGAAACTGAACACTGTATTTTGGAAAATAATTAACACTGAAATTTTAGGTAAATTTGTTTTAAGTTATTATAAATGTCTTAGTAATCAAAAATGGTGAAATTTGTTAGTTTATAAATATTGAATTAAAAAGCGATAATTAATTTAATATTAATTTATTTAATTAATATGAAAATAACCATTTTGGCCACTGTCTCAGATTTCGACGAAACTAGTTTCATCGGATTCGTAACGGTGAATTATTGTAGGATTTTAAGTTTCGTAACGATCGGACTTGTCGTTTGATCGTACGGGCTCGAAACGCCTGGAAATCAATTTAATTGAAATCAATTTGAAATAAGCTGATCTTTAAAGCAACTTCTTCATACGATGGAATTTGGACCTAAAACCTGTTCCATTGAGTTTAAAAATATCGAAAACATCTGTTGTGATATACGGGATGACCCATTTTCGTTTCGGGAACGAAATGGGATTTTCGGGTCATCTATCGTTCAACATTCAAATCGATCTAGCCCATTCATTTATATTTCTGATCTGCCTATAAATAGCCTGTTATAAACCCTAACTATTTCTTATTCCATTTGTCTGTATGTACAATCCTATCTGCTTCTCTCTTTCCAATGGCAGACAAACCAAAACCAATTCCAAATTCAATTGCAAACCAAAATCAAATCGAAATTTTAAACTTCTCCAAATCATATAGAATTAAATACCGTTTTGAAGCTCTCGACAACACGAATCTACATCAAGTGTTCATTTTTGGAAATGATGCTTGAATCAAATCTGAAATTTCGGTCAAAGCTATGAAATTGCGAAACCCTACTGGCCGTTTGGGGGTTTTTGATTTCGGTATCAATCGGTGAAATTGTTTTGGGGGTCTTGTGGAGATTGTTGTATGGAACCGTTTGGTGGTGGTTGCGGCCTCGATTGGTGGCGGGGTGGTCGAAATTAGTGGGTTAGGGTTTGAAATCGGCGACGGCGGTTAGAGAATTGGGCGATCGCGCCCTAGGGGATGGGGGCAACCCGGTGAGGCGAGGTTAGCGGTGGTCACGCCATGACCTATGGTGGCGAGTTGGTGGAGGATAGGGCGGTCAACGACGGCAGCTTTGATGGGTCATTCGCTATTTTCTGGCGCGTGTACTTGGAGAAGTTGGTAATGTTATTTACCAATTTGCCATTATTTTAAATTAATTTAAATTTAAATTTAAACGGTCTAACTATTATAACTTTTGCATACGAACTCAGATTTGGACGCGGTTTGTTCCACTGGGATCGTATTGAAATTTTGGACATTTTGTCGCTAGTTTGGAGGAATTCTGAGACTGTCGAATTTTGGGCCTTTATTTAAATTTCAAATCGATTGAAATTCAAAGGTGAGTGTTTTGACCCAGTCACAACTACTAGATTATCTTATGTTAGTTAAATTAAATTTATGATGTGATTTGGAATTAATTGATTAATGTTTGGCATGTTTAAATTGTCATTCTAGTTAAATTTGACTTTATTGGCATTTAATCATCGTTTAATTTAATATTGAATTTAAATCTTCAATTTAATACCTGTTATTTATCATCAGTTATTTATTGATGTTTATTGATTGATTTGGATGATGATTTTGATGGATGTTTGATTGTTGATATTGGATGACTGGATGTTGTATTTTATATTGTTATAACACTGCAAGTTCCCTATGGGTTGAAATGGTACATACCCGAATGATCTATAAATTAGGGAAAAATCGTTATGGGTTAAAATGATAGACTCGAGCGATTTTATGGATTTTATTTAATTTGGGATTGCGGTTTGAAAAGATATATAACTGTAAAATTTTAAATTGTGGATTGAAATGATAAATATCTGTATCACTTGACCCTAGGGTAGAAAATTATATACGGACACCGGATGCAACGACCCGTAAATTTTAACTGGTTTTAAATAATGTAATTAAACTGATTTTTGTGAAATTTTAAATAATTGAATTTGGAAATAAAAAATTGATATTTGGAATACGTCTACTTAAACATAGCAAATGGTAAATTTTCCTCGGATAATGTGGAAGTTTATTTTATTGTGAAATTTTATTTAAATTTAAATCAGTTAATATTTGATGATAATAAAATATTTCTCAAACCTGAATATTTTTATATAATAAATTTGTAAATCATCTTCTGAGTGGGACGTCATATTTCATTTCGCCAAATTTGGACTGCTATTGCTCCGTTTATCTTATTTTCGGCGTTTTAGCAGCATTTTCGGTACCGATTATCGACTTTTGATCGGGTGATCGTACCACTGATATCTGTATACCGTTTTGATCATCTCGTCATGATTATCTCTGCGGTATATTCACTTATGTGTTTCGGTGTCCGGTACGTGGCGAAACCCCCGAAACGGATAACCGTGTCAATATCCGTTATTTTGAACCTTTTGTCTTTCTTTTGCCTTTTCGTATACCCAACCCAACCTGAGAAATCGAATGGCCATCTGTTTTATATTCCCAGAAATTTTTAATTCCTTTTGCTATTCCTCTTTGTTCAACATATGATCGTTTACATTCCTATCTTTATTTTGCTTTTGAGAACAATATATAATAAAATATTTATATAAACTTTGCCTATTCACATTTTCTTCCTCCTCCTTCTTACTATTCTGTTCATTTTTCTTATCTTTATATTCGCATGGAATAAACTGCTCCTCCTCCTTTCGGCCTCTCTCTCTCCTTCCCGCATGGCCTTCACTCCGTTTAACCATCACCTCGTCCAACCTACCTCTGCTTCCTTCCCTTTTCCCCCTCTGACCTAACATCCAACCGACATCCACCATCACCCGTTATCTCCAGCTGAAGTCCGCCACACATTACCACCTCAAACCCGCCACGTGTAGCCACCAACACCCTTCAACCCGCGAGCACCTTGCCCACCCCGTCCATGCTTGTGCCTCCCCTCCTAAATAGCCGACCTGACCACCTCCTTGCCTTCTCATCAGCACTCCTCACCCCTTACCTTTGCAACCACCCTCCCCTGCTGCTCTTTCTCTCTGTATAAGTATTTGTTATATAGTATAAGTTTTATATATATATATATATACGTTAGTTATTTAAAGTTTAAATTTATAATACCTGTTGTTTATTTGTGGGATATATAGCCTTATATAATTGTATGCACACATATGTCAGTTATATTAAAAATGTCTGTTTATATATATATATATATAAAATTGTTGTTCGGCTATAGTTTATACATTTGTTTTGGATTGTATAAGTTTAGATATGTTATAGGTTTAGTTTATATATTTTAATATATACAGTTGTTACAGTATTGTATATTACATTATATGTATGTATAGTTGGATTAAACATATATTTTTCCAAGAACTTTATGTCAGCAGCTTTATATATATTGATACGTATAATATATTTTCCAGAACTTTATATATATATGTTGTTAATTTACATAAGAATACTTAATGTTAATATATATATATATAAAGTATATGTCAGTATATGAAAGTTGTATATATTCTGTGATTGATATATGTATAGGTTTGTATAAGTTTATAATAGTATTTAATATTTTATATGTTGTACAGTTTCATATTGGTATTATATATATATATATCTAATTTTTTTATATAGTTTAGATTTATTTTATTTTAAACATTTATTTTGAAGATGATATATATGTAAGTTGTATACAGTGGTATATATAGGTATAGCATAATAGTTGGTTTTGCTATGGAAAAAAAATGTATTCATTAGTTTGGTTTTCAAATTTTATTATGTGATATGTTTGTATATCTATATAAGTACTTATTTCAAAATATATTATGTATGTATATATACGATTGATTTTTATGTATGTGAGTTTGTATATGTTTATATATTAATTTATATATAGATGAGTATACCAGAGTTTGAGTTTTTAATAAATATATAGAGATTTTTTTATAGGTGTTTAGATTTAGTATTTATTTGAAAATGTATACATGTATACTATTTTAAAAATATGAGTTCCAAATTTATTATTGGTTTAAGAAAATAATATAATAAAATAATATACATTTCATTTTGTTTATATCAAAACTGATTTGATTTGTTTTCATCGATTCCTATTTATCAGCTCTACTCATCGAATTCGTGCCAATCTTGCTTTGCTTTGGAATTTGTGCTTGGATTCGTAACTCAATTCATCGTCGAATCTCTCTAGCCTCGAAAGGTTAGCAATCACTCACGATTAACATTCTTATTTTTATTAAATTTGATTTCACTTGAAACGACAATTGAAATATGCTGCTGCTAGTTATTAAATTGTTATATATATGATATGCCATTATCTGTAACAGTTCACCTATGATATCTGATACCATGATCTGTTATTTATATTTTATCTGTTATTGATGATATATGCCTGTTGTTAATATGTTATATTATTATCACCACTGTTCTCACTCTGCAAGTTCCCTGTTAGTATATAATTCCCTATGGGTTGAAATGATACATACCCGAACAATCTTGTAGAATAGGAGAAAATCGTTATGGGTTGAAATGATAAACCCAAGCGATTTTCATTTACATTGAATTTGGGATTGCGGGTTGAAATGATATATACCCGTAGATATTTAAATTTGCGGATCGAAATGATAAATATCTGTATCACTTGACCATAGGATAGAAAATTTTATACAAACACCGTTGGTGTATATATATATATATATATATTTGGAAAATGATTTCCAAGGTTTCGAAAAGGAAATATATGGTTTAATAAATATTGATTTTAAGTTATTATATATATAAATGTTATTTTATAAAGGTTTAAACTTTAGATTTCTTTAAATTTATATGTTTAGAAATTTTAAATTTATAAGTTAGTTTTGAAAATATAATTTTTAAGATTTTTCTTATAATGTTACTATTTTTAAAATATATAAAATAGATTTAATATAAATAAATTTGATAATAATTATAATTTTATAAAGTTTAATTTAATTAGTATATATTATTTTTAAATATTTATTTAAAACACTACAAGAAATTTTATTTTTTATGGCGCTCAAAAAACGCTACAAAAACTTTTGGTGGCGTTCCGATAATCGTTACGAGAAAACATGCCACTAAAAATCCATGATTTTTTGTTGCATTTATTTTAACGCCACTATAAATGCATTTTTGGCAGCGTTTTTCAAACGCCACCATAAATCTTTTTGTAGCGTTTAAAAAATGCCACCAAAAGATTTTTTGGCGCTACTAATAGAATTTCCAACTTTACCCCTGTTTTACGGTTGCATTTACTCAACGCCACTATATATATTTCGGTAGCGTTTTTGAAACGCTACTAAAAGTTGTTTATTATTTAGCACCAATTTTTCATGCTATTATTTCCTGTTAATGGTCTATTTTGGTTCTATTATATCAATCAACAATCACTCACATAATCATCATATTCAAATAAGTTAAAAAACACATTAACCATATAATCAAATAAAATATCCATAACCATTCCAATACAATAGTTTTTCGACAAAATGACATAACTCACATACAATAACCATTTGTATACAAACTCACAACATCGGATACTAATAAATGTTATATCTAACTAGTGCTAACAAAATGTTTGATTACCCATAATTCTTTGTTGCATACACAAGTGAAAGCTAGCATCATCAAGTCCAAATTTGCTCTCTTCAAAAGTCCGATGCCTGCACAAGTGAAAGCACAATAGATAGTCAAACAATTACGTTAACTCGTAGAACTTCAAATATGGAATCAAACATCTACAAAATTATACAAGTATATCCTACTATAAATGATGTCATATAAATTATCAAAGTTATACACTTTTTTTCTACAACTCAGAATAATAGTTTTCTTATAAGAAATTTGGACAAAACTTACCTTTCCTAAAAGAACCAGATTCTACTCGAACCTTCCAATTTAGTTCCCATGTTTCTATTTTTTAAAAACCTGACAAACATACAGGAAAAAGCAGCCAACTGTTGCAGCACAAATGTTTTTTTGGCCAAAGATGAACATATAGAAAGAACAAAAATAGTGGATATGACTACCTACCTCGTTCAGCTTGAAGACCATCCCTCATTGTCCTAGTATATTGTGTACGTTATGCAGCAATAGACTACAGAGTACATACACTACTTAGTTCAGCATCATAGAGAAATGAACTCTGCAAAAGATATAGTAGTGTTAATAAGATGTGAAATAACGACCACAAGATCAATGCATTTGTTTTGGATACTCAGTTACCTAATTGATAACTGTTTTTTGCAAGAGTATCAGCGTCATAAGTGAATAATTTGATGAACTTCATGTTTGGATCAATCAAGTGCCAAATAATAAAAACAGAATATAGATACAAGTTATGATATGCTTAAGAATCATTGTTCATGGTCTTCCAGTTTAAATTTATACTGTTGATTAGTGCCAATATGTCCATTAGAGTCTCTACACCCCGCAACTGCCACAAACCACCCACCAATCCACCCTTCAACAACTCTGTCAAATTCACCAAACAACCACACATATTCAACCACAATTATGACCAATTATTGCCATTAATTTCCTTAAACATACTGCATCTAGGAAAGGGGAGCATTAAGTACTGTTACAAGCGCAAATAATGTTTTTGGCAAGACTTTTTATACAGAAGAAGAAGCTGTGTGGTGTCAAATGATTCAGAGTGCACTATACATATATACAAATATCAAATGTGTACAACCTGATTTGGTGATTACCATCAGTTGTCTAATTTTTTGCAATATTTATACCCTGATATGATCGAATACCATTAGTTGGCTTAACAATTGCAATATTTATAACCTGATCGTTGCCTTTTCTTTTTTGTCAAATCTGATTCTTTACCATTACAAGCAAGTTGGTTTTTAATCTATCACGCATGAAACTTAACCAAGGAAACATTCAAAGTATTATGTCCCAGGTCTTAAGTATCAGCATCTTTTATCTACATGCATGAAACTATTTGTAGCTAAAACTACTTTATTAATTAGATTATCCATATTAATTGTTCTCTTTGTAAAGCCATCCTTCTATTATTTAGCATATTAGAGGACCTACTACCCAAAGAACCGAAAACACCAAAATCATTTGTTCAGGACATACCTTTAACCAAATCCATGCAACTTCTCGCCTTTCCCAACTCACTCTAACTCCATAGACTACATCTTGATTACGAACCTTAATTGAAAATATCATAATAGAATGCCATTTGCTTTAAGTTCCTACTACTTACAGCAATCGACTCAATTGCCACTTGAGCTAATTCAGCCTGCCACTTTCCTTTCTCAACTCAATTGTAAACTCAATTGCCACTGGAGTGCTGGCTGATGACTATTGTTGGCATGATTCCCATTGATCAGATAGGTAGGAATCTCATTGCGCTGCATGCCCAAAAGTCCAAATAACTGGGATGAAATATATGATTGTATATATTCTCTACAATCTAAAACATACAAAATTTCCGATTAAATTAATAGTCTGCATGTGGATATATGATTCTTTTTATTTTTTGTGTTTATATATGTCTTGGTTGTGCATATGCGTATGGACATTGATCTATATTGACAAAGCACCAGGTAGTAAAATAATATTCTAAGCTATCTCAGTTTTTCATAAGTCTGGGTACATACCCTTATTTGGGAATATATACAATTTCGCACAGACACACCATTTTATTATTTTGCAAGAAAACTTCTAGAACAAACTAACTGTAGAAATCATATAAAACATACGATTTCACATAAGACAATCACATGTTTGTATCCTTAGAGAGTGAGTGGGTATACATAAAACATTGATTTGTAATGAATGATAGGAGTTATATGACCATCCTCACCTATTTTTTCACCAACATGGTATGTATACACTTGGAATGCATTGTCAATTCCACGACAGAGGCTGTTTAGTTCGCCTATCCTCATTGGAACTTAGCAAAAAATTGATCGACTGTCTGCAGGTGTTTGTAATCAAAATAAATCATAAAGAATTTGGTTTAATAGATTACAACAAAAGGTCTGGAAATGAACTGTACATGTAAGTCTGTGATAAAAAATTAGCTAAAAAAGCAGCCATTGCTTCAGGTAGCAAAAATAACGAAAAAAAAGAAGTTTGAACCTCTTGAATAATTCTGAACACTTCTACAATTGAACTTCCATATCGTTGTTGCATTGAAATTGGATCCCAGCCCTGCAGGTACATTAACGTGATATCATTTATGTAAAGTTTAAATGACGGTGGCATAGTAATTTGATTTATGGGATGTAAGTGAACACTACAAGTGGATTGAGTGCATTTTAATATGACCTATAGGGCAATATTACAATAGACATAGAATAGTAACAAATTATTGTACAGCAAATAGTTACCTCTAATTGAATTTCCCTTCAACGCATTCAATAATTCGTCCTAATTGTGAATTCACCCATCTTAAAACCAATATGCCGGATTTATTTTCAAGGAAAATTGATGGAAGTGAGTTTCAAGTGTACCATATTTGTAGAGAATAATGAAACAATGATCTCCAAAATAACAATGTGGTTGTTCATAACTGTAAAGTGTAAACATGAAAAACAGCTAGATACCGCTCAGCAACTTATACATCATTTACTAATCACATGGGAACCAAAAATATTACACTACTTCATGCATGTGGAGACTGCAATAGTAATTTAGTCCAAAAGATGGTATGGTGTCCTTTCGTTTAATGTAACAAAACAAAACTACACTTTGGTGTAATAGAGAGGAGAAACTAAAAGGGTTGGACTAAGTCTTTTTTGTTAGAATTATCGAATGGTCGAGCAAAGACTTTCAAGCTAAAATTCATGTTTCTCCTTTTTCTATTGTGGAAATTGGTACAAAGGGCTCCATTCCACCGAATTCATATAAATTATCAAAGTTATAAAAAAAATGAAATAAAGTCTAAGCCTGTGCTTATGCATATCTTCACAATGAACAATGAAGCATATAAGCGTGTGCTTATGCATATCTTCACAATGAACAATGAAAAGCTCCCATGTCCATAACATTTTCTTTCAAATAATAAAAATGTCGTAAGAAGTTATTTTTGACAACTTGAATGTTGAATGAAAATCCAAGTACAAATTTACAACTCAAGTTCACACTTTATTTGATTATATTTTGTAACTTCTGTGAATAATCAACTTACAGTAATCAAGGTTTTAAATCTCCACGAGATCAGCCGAGATGAAAATCCGAGATATTAGCCAAAATCCGAGATTTGGCTGCTTGGTTAGTTATAAGTCTTTTAAATATCGCCCGAGACAGCCGAGATATTTTCTCGAGATATTGGCCAAAATCCGAGATTTGAAACCTTGACAGTAATACAAATTTTGTTTCCATATGAAGCTAAAGTGAAATATATGTAAACAGATTTTGTAAAAAATAAATTAATATAAATAAATATCTTAAATAGAATGCAAATTAAATTGGTAGCATTATGGGTGAACCTAATTAGCCTTTGTAATGACTTCAGAGTTTAACTTATTATGGCAGTAAAGGTAAATGTATGTGTACCATGCTTGCATTATTTGAATTCATCTACCTAAACTATGTCTTCCCAAATATATGCGGATGATTATTTCTCTCTGTTAAAGGAGTAAAACAGTGATTTGTGTACTATAGAACATGATCTAGATTTAACTATGATCCACGTATCACCCACCTTAATGTTTAGTCACTGGAATCTCAAAAATACGGATCCTTAATTAGAGAAGATTGAAACCAGTACAAAAAATCTACACATATTTTTTTCTTATTTACAAAGAATGGAACCTGATAGATGATAGATTAGTAACCAGTACAAAAAATCTGGACATATCTTTTTCTTATTTACAAAAAATCTACACATATTTTTTCTTATTTACAAAGAATGCACACTTTTGGAGACCATGTTCATACCCATAGCATCACCAGTTCTGCATGTGAATCTAATGCACAAATTAGACATTACATGTTTCATGTATCGGAGATGCTCCGAGAAAAAATTGAAAAAACTCATGTGATCTATTAAGAAGTGACGTGGAATTCTTTCTTTACCTGAATGATGCGTCTTTGTTGAGTATCTAGTGGGTTGAAATGATATGATTTATTTTGTTGAGAACGTCACTTTTTCCGATTACCTTTTGAAATCACAGGATGGAAATCCTCACTATCTACAGCAACTGAATTCTGCAGCAAACAGAGATCAGTTGGGGCAGGTGGGATGAAAGGCGGAGGCTGGAATAGCGGGGGAGGAGAGTTCTCGGAGGCTGCCGTTGGAGACTGGAAACCTTACAAAAATTTTGTCACCAACCGTTGCCATAAAATTTATGAACGCGCCAAATTTGCAGTTCCCTAAACTTCATTTCTCGTTCTTAATTAAGTCTCCACTTCCCTAAGCGAAAACAATGCTAAATCACTTCCCAAATCGCCTCACACCCGAAATCACTTCGCTTAGGGTTGCGATTCGGATCTAGGGTTGCCTCACACCCTAAATCAGCTCACTTCCCAAAACTGTTGCTAACTCGAAGGTGGTTGCAATTCAGATCCGGCGAGGTGATGGTTGCCAAGCCTGGACACGATGTGCTCAGCTGCAGATATGGAGAGGATTGATCTCGAGAGCTGATGATGAAAAACTATTGGGTCGCATCATTTCCCTTCTGCGGTAGCTTTCAATCGATCATAAAAAACTATTGGGTCGTGAATGAACTAGAATGGGACAGATTTGGATTTGGGAACGTCTGATTTAGTGATGTTGAATTTGGATTTGAGAAAGTAAAATAAGTTTTAATTAATGGGTGATGAAAATAAAAGAGGGAGGAAATGCCTCCATGAAAAAATTAAGTCCCGCCTTTTTGCGGCCACGAAAATAAGGTCTGTGTGGTGACGAAAAAATTAAGCCCGCTTAAATTTTTGTTTCCGGCTACATTATTGGTTGCACTTAAATAACTTTTTGCTTGCATTTGACAATAAATGCTACTAAAAAATGCAACTAAAAATGCTTTTTCTTGTACTGAAATTTTATTTTAAAAATTGATTTTATAATAAATTTTATAAATTTAGGTTGGGTAGGAAAATTTGAAATTGATTTGAAATCTGTATTTGTATTTTTTAAGAATTTTACTCAATTAAAAACGATTCAAAACCTATTGAATTTGAGATGTAAAGATATGATTCTATAATTTGATTTTGTTTTAAGGTGATTAAATGAATATTTCAAGTTTAAATAAATTGAAGGAAATATTTAGTTTATTTGTAATTTGAAGTTTATTTAAATGATATTGGATTTTATTAAGTGAATATTTCAAAACTAAATAATAATGGAGTTAAATTGAGATATAAATGAATTTATCAAATTTAGTTTTGAAAATGTTTGAATATTTAAAACTTTGAAATCTATTGAAATCGAAATGGTATTTTCGTAGTTCAAATCTATATTTGAAATCGATATAAATGGTTTATTGAGATTTGAATCGAATTGAAATGGAAGAACTGAGATTTGATTTAAATGAGATATTGGAATTTGAGTTGATTCGAATTGATACGTGAAATTTGGGCAACTGTTTTATTTTATAAGTATTTTAATATATATATATATTAAAACTATTTTAATATAAATATTATTTTCTATATCTAAACTATTTAAGTGGAAGTGTTATGAATTTCAAAATATTATGTTTTCAAAGTATTATGTTTTCAAAGTGATATGATTTCCAAAGTGTTATAATTTCTAAGTTTTTTAATTTCGAAAGTGTTATAACTTTGAAAGTGCTATGATTTTTGGAAATCGATATATTTTAAGTCATTAATGATATCGAATTGATATGGTTTTGAAATGATATGGTATTTTGATTTTGAATTATGAACTATTTGAAATGAAATGACCACGGTGTTATAATAACGTTTGGTTGTTAAAGAGACCGGGATCGGATATTGTCATACTCTCTGCCAATGCCGAAAACCACTTTAACAACTGTGTACATGGTGGAGATTCCAGAATGAAGTAGGATGGTTTGGGGACGATTCTATATGTTATTTACGTAGCCCTGACTCCCGTGAGTCAGCTTGATGCGGCTAAAACATGAGCTACACCGGGCCAAGTGAGGTCATTCCTCCTATCGGACATATTTCTTCGATACCATTCTATTGCTTTTGTGATTTGATTGGGTGCACCCTTTGATTTTGGGAGTGTGTCACGAGGTGGGCGATAGTAGCTGCTATGCATTATCACCAGTCCGGATCTGCAAACGGTATATCTACCCTGGCATTGCCTCGAGTGCCGTATCGCATGCCCTATCGCGCCTTCTACGAGTTTGGTTTGTACCATACCTATAGAGTGCCCTATGATAGCCCTCCAGTTTACGAAGGAAGTACGGTACTGTATAGACTATGGGAATATATAAAAATGTGTTAAGGGGGATATGGGTAACGCCTTAACGCTATTTTAATAATTTTACTTTACCATAGGCATATTATAATAGCGTATTGTACTACATAGTATATAGTTCCACGGATCCTTAGAGGATGGGTATCCCAAACATCCTTTAAGTTACTTGTATTTCAGTTGATATTTCACTTGAGTTGGATTTATTGATATAAGAATGTTAATCCTGACTCGAGTGTTTTGTGTTTTGCTTTATGCTCGGGTCAAACTGAGTGTCACAGAATTTGCGACTCACTTTGGAGATTGGAGTTTCGCTTGGAGATCCATCTATATCTATCCAGCTTCCAGTTATTTTAGTTCATTCTAGTCCTTTATGTTCAGACTTGTCAGTTGCTTATGTATTAGAGATTCATTTGTATTTGAGATTCTGTTGTATTTTATTTCAGACTCTGATGTTTTATAGTAGCTTCACGAACTACTATTTATCTATTCCGCTGCTTATTGTTATATTACTCTGTGTCTGTGATTCTGTGATTGATTTATTTACTGTATATGCTGTGTAACAACCCGCATATTTTACGATTGTATATTTAAATGTTTTATTCAAATATAGCATCGTTTGTCGGATTTAAGTCCAAAAAAGTCACTATTCGTAGAAGAACAGTCGAATTAGTGAAAAGTCTATGTGGATAGTGCTATTTGGAAGAGCCTATTTGAAAACACATTCAAATAGGATTCCAGACGTTTGAAATGGTTCATTCAAACGTCTGAAATTGTTCGAATCAAACCAGAGAGGAAATAGGCCAAAATTTCCATTTTCAGACGTCTGAAATGGACGATTCAGACGTTTGAATATTGTACTATACAACATCCGTTTTTCCAGGTTCAGACGTTTGAATTTGAAATTTCAGACGTCTGAATGAAGATTGAAATTGAGATTCAACAATTTGGACTCGAGACCAATTCCATTGAGTTCAAAATGGTGTTTGCGACTTTTTTAAGTATAAACATTGATATGTTTTGAGTTGGGTAAAATTTTGAAGTTTTCAACTAGGGCTTTGGATTTGGGTTTCAGCCCATCAACCTTCTAATAACTTAACCCTCCACTCCACTCCTCTTCACTCCTTCATAATATTTCCTAACACTCAAACTTAAATAAAAATGAGGAGAGGAATGGGAAATTAGAAATTCCTAAGCCCTAGATTCATTTGCAAATTCAAGTTCTAGCTCCAAAATCAAAGAGAAGCTTAGGTAAGCATCTCCTCCTTCTTCTCCAACTCATTCTCTCTTTAATTTCAGAAATTTCCTAAACCTAACTTAGGAAATGTTCTTCTTTTGAGCTTAGATTCAAGCTTCTAGAGTTGAAGTTGAAGAGTAGTTGATCTTCCTTTGCTTTCAAGCTTCTCCTTCATCGTTTTTGGGTTTAAAGGTGAGTTTTTGAACTCACATCTACGTCTATATCTTTGATAGTATTAGGTAGCAATTCCTAACATCTATTCCTTGTCCATTTGCTTTTGAATTGAATTGGTTTGATGAATATTCCAATTTTTGTGTTTTGAAATCAAAATTTATGAAAATCCTTATATGACGTTTGGACATGTTAGTCGGAGAGTATTGGTGAGTCTTTAGGGTTGGGTAGTCGTTTGGCGTCAACCTCTAGCAATTGTCACTCATCCGATCGCTTCCGATATGATTTGGCCATTATTGGCCAAGGCAAAATATTGCCCAGAGCTTCAGGTTCAGACGTCTGAATTATTCATTTCAGACGTCTGAATCTGCTTGCCCCGGCCCAATTTGCTTAATTTGTGTGGGATTCCAATTTTTATCGATTCGTGATTATCCGATTTGTTGTTATCATTTATTATCGACTTTGATGACTTCTCATTTTGGATTTTTGGGAATATCCATTTTGATGGATTTGGTATCGATTTCTTTGGATTTAATTCACGTCTTTGAATGTGGATTTTTGTGATCGATTGTTTCTACAATCATTTTGTGATTTGTCACTTCTAAATACCAAGGTTTCTATACTAGTAGTAAATATCCAAACACTTTTACAAAGATGATTTCAACTCTATTTTTAATACAAAGCTCGTTTATAAAACCGTTTTCTAATCTATTAGTATATACAAACCTTTACCTCATTCGTATGGGAAAATCTAATTAAATGGCTTAGCAAAAAAGTGGTATGAAATGCTTGCATTTACTTCGTCGGTCAATTTTTGGACTTGTTCGATTGAAATCCTTGTGACAATTTTCGAGTGGGAATCTACAATTTTTTCGTAAATATTTAAGTTAAGCTAGTGGTTATGGGACATGAAGCTAAACTCATATATTTACTAGCTTAGTATAATCGACACTTTTATTGATCGATGATGATCATTTTGTGATTTAGACTAGCGATGTGCGATGTCTATTTGTTTGTGTGGGGATTACAATCCCCGTTTGTGGAACTTCGGTTCAATTTGGTGGGTGTTTCCTGGAGCTTTGACCAGGCAACTAGGTACTCGGCATCCAGTAGTACTTGGCATCCAGTAGTACTCGGCATCAACTAGGTACTCGGCATCCAGTAGTACTCGGCATCTAGGAGTGCTCGGCATCCAGGAGTACTCAGCATCCAGGAGTATTCGGCGTCCGGGAGTACTCGGCATCCTATAGGTACTCGGCATCCAAGGAGCGGTCGGCATCAGGAGCGCTCGGCATCCAGGAGTACTCGGCATCCAGGAGTATTCGGCATCCAGGAGTACTCGACATCCACTAGGTACTCGGCATCCAGGAGTATTCGGCATCCAAGGAGCGCTCGGCATCAGGAGCGCTCCGCATCAGGAGACGTTCGGCGTGTACAAATGTTTGGCATGGCTGAATTGACCGTCATAAGCTATTGATCGGCCATATACTTCGTTCGGCCAGAGGCATTGATCGGCTAAAGGCAACGTTCGGCCAGAGCCATCGTTCGGCCAGAGACATCGATCGGTTAAGGGCTTCATTCGGCCAAAGGTAGCGTTCGGCCAGATGCTTCGTTCGGCCAGAGGCACGTTCGGCTTCAATTGCTATTCGATCTACTCTTCCCACACAACAAGCGCCTCGATCGGCATGGAGAGTGTGGTTCGGCATCCAACCGTTCGGCCTGTTTAGTTCGGCATACAGCGACCACTCCATTTGGGCCAAGGTGTTCGGCTGCCAAGCCCACCTAAGAAGTCCAACCCATCTTTGCCTATAAATAGAGGGGTAGGGGCACAGTGAAAAGGACCTTTTTTTCGAGAACACTGGGGAGACTCTGCCGCTTTCAAGACTCATCTTCTCTACTTAGCAATTGTATTCAAGTATTTGATCTATGGATTGTATCTGTAATCAATCATTAAGAAGAGCAATATAGTTTAACCTCAAAGTGGACGTAGGCAATTACGCTGAACCACTATAAATCCGGTGTTCTTACTTTCTGCATTTAAATTAGCATATTCTTCCTTGTTTAATTTATCTTCATCACTTATATCTCTACACAATCTTTCTCAACGAGGTTAGTGACCAATTGTGGTGCTAACACTTTGGTGCTTTCACTGAGAATTGAATTCTCAGACCTCAAGGATCTGCTTTGAAGCTACTGGATTGAACAAATCCCCCAAAGAAGATCCAACTCATTGATAGGACGTCCATTGATTCTACTCAGAGTTCATACCAATAACTCTACAATGGCGAGACCACGTACCAGATCAGCTTCTCATAATGCGGACGCCCACGAGACTTCTAGCGTGCAACAAGCAGTACCTAGCAATCAGCAAGCGATTCCAGGTGCAGGGACTACCGCCCAGGACCAAATGCTAGTTGTCACCAGAATAGAGTTCAACGACTTGATGAGAGAACTCAGGGAAAGCAGGAGACAACTAGGAGAGCAGATGCAAGCTAACGCCAACCTGATGGCACAACTCACTCAACAACAGCAACAGAATGCTGGGGGCAATCCCGCCCCTTATTCCTCATCCGACAGCTCAACTTCATCCGATGAACCTCCCAGGCAGAGACGCCGTAAGACTTAAACTGCGCGGGCAGGTGCTGCTGTCTGAACAACTGGAGACCATGACTAAGCCGGAGCTGAAAACTTAGGAACTAGAGTGCAGGTGGAGGCTGGAGGCCTAGACCATCTAAACGCTAACGATGTCGAACCTCAAGATGCGCGCTTGGAAGATCACCAGTAGAGGAGGCATCAACGTGATCAGTCACGTAGAACAGACTCTAACCTTTCACCTTCCATACAAACACCAGACCTGACAGCCATGCTCAGACAATTGATGAAAGAGAATCAAGGCTTATCGAATGACGATTGGGGAGTGTCAAGGAGTCATACTCCGTTCACAGACATTGTACTGCAGGCAGCGTACCCCAGAAAGTTTAGTATGCCAACTATCCCGGCATATGAAGGAAAAACTGATCCCAGATAGCATGTCATGAGATACGAGTGGATGATGGATTCAGCTAGAGCAAATGATGCAACCAAGTGTAGATGCTTTCCAGTTACTCTATCTGGGATCACTACTATGTGGTTCACCCGACTTCCTCCGCAGTCAGTATCCAGTTTCGAGGAGTTGGCAAAGAAGTTTATAGAACAGTTCAGGATACACACTACTCGTCCAAAGGACGTGATGTCTCTATCAAGTGTAATCCAGACTCCTGGCGAGTCTTTGAAGGAGTATTTGCAAAGATTCCATGTTGCGGTGACCGAAGTTAGTAATCCCAATGATCATGCAATTCTAATGGCCGTGATGCGAGGTGTGGATCCGAATTCTGAATTTGGAGACTGGCTGGCAGGAAAACCTCCGACTATGCTAGAGCGTTTTTACTTAAAGGCACACCAGTTCATAAGAAGAGAGGAAGCCAGGTGGGTAAGGCGAGAAAAGGCACCGGGACCTGTCCAGGAGTCCGTGAAAAGCAACATTGTAGTGAAGCAGTCCGGGGACAACTCGGGAAAAGTCCAAGTCAATGTCCAAAACAAGCCCGGGCAGCCTAAGGAATCCGGAGGAAGAAGTCAAGGGAAGAAGAGAGAAGCGGGGAAGTGGAAGTCGAGAATTCCAAGCTACAACGAGTATACCCCGATGAATGCGTCTCTTGAGAACATTTACCTATCAACCTGCAATACCTTTCAGTACAGAAAGCCACGACCAAAGGAGTCAACCGAGGAACAGAAGCGGACTGGGAAATACTGCTGCTTCCATGAGACTTATGGGCACAATACGGAAGAGTGCAGACACCTACACGACACTATAGAGAAGTTGATCAGGCAGAAAAAGTTACAGGAGTTTGTGAAGGATCCACAGGAAGGAAGACAGGGAACATCCAACCCAGGTCGTGCACCATCTCCGCGTCATCCCGAGGAGCCTGCCCGGACTATGGGTAGACTAGTCATAAACACGATCATCGGTGGGCCTCACCCCGCGGATAAGAATTGGCAAGAGATGGAGCGGTATGCTAGTTCCCTGAAGCATGCAGATTTTGAGTGTTGTTCCAATGTGGAGGATGGGACCCCTTCTAAGCAGCTGCACGTGATGACAGCCGATATAGTGTTCAGAAACAGAGATGCTGACCAAGTCGAGGCTCCAACCATCGACCCGATGGTCATATCTGCGACGATCGGACCGGCTTTTGTGAAAAGAATTTTGATTGATTGTGGAAGTTCTGTCAACATCATCTTCAAGAAGGCTTATGACCAGATGAAAATGGAAGCGAAGGATTTGAAATCGTCTAAAGCTTGTATACACGGCTTTAATAGCGCAGCGACTGATGCAGTGGGGTATGTTGAGTTACCAGTTGAACTGGGACAAGGCGAACGTCGGAGGGTGCGAATCCTACCCTTCGTAGTTCTGGATGTGGATTCTCCGTAAATAGTGTTCTTGGGCCGACCGGCCCTGGCTGAGTTTAGGGCAGCATTAGCCCCGTGGTGCTTGACTTTGAAGTTCCCAACTGACAAAGGAGTAGGTGTTGTTCATTGCGATCAGGCGACTGGTCGTGCCTGTTATGTGGCTGAGCTCCGAGAGGCCCATCGGAGGGAGAAAGGAAAGGTTGCGGACAATCCCGTCCGCATCCTTAATACTGATAATTGACAAGTAGTGCCCGAGCCCTGGCTCGGGCATAATTCTCGGATCTTCAGAGACATAGATCCGATAGACGATGATGAGAAACCCAAGGAGGAAAAGGCAGCGCCGGCTGAATTAACAATTGACATTTCAGTCAGTCGAGACGACCCATCGCGAACACTGAAGATCAGATCACAACTTGGCCCCGCAATGACTGAAGACCTGAGTGATTTCCTCCGGGCGAATCTTGATGTTTTTGCCTGGGCGCATTCTGATATGTGTGGGATTTCTCCCGCCATTACGAGTCATATGTTGAACATAGACCCGAAATATGTCCCGGTTAAACAAAAGAGGAGAGGAATGGACCCAGAGAGGTCCACTGCTCTCAGAGAGGAGGTGGACAAACTCAAAGCCAACGGGTTCGTCCACGACGCCCTCTACCCTGAATGGGTATCGAACCTCGTGCTGGTGAAAAAGGCGAATGGGAAATGGAGAACTTGCATAGACTACTCCGATTTGAACAAGGCATGCCCCAAGGATAGTTTCCCGTTGCCTAGGATTGATCAGTTGGTTGACTCCACTACAGGACACGAGCTGTTATCATTCATGGACGCATACTCGGGCTACAATCAAATCCCGATGCATGTTCCAGACCAAGAACACACTAGTTTCGTCACAGACGTTGGGCTATATTGCTATGTAGTAATGCCTTTCGGATTGAAAAACGCAGGAGCGACTTATCAGCGTTTGGTGAATCGAATGTTCAAAGACCAACTTGGTAGAACGATGGAAGTTTATGTGGATGACATGCTCGTGAAGTCACGACAGTCAAACGACCACATTCGAGACTTGGCAGAGATGTTTGATATACTCAAATATTATGGGATGAAGATCAACCCTCTTAAGTGTTCCTTCGGCGTTGCGTCAGGGAAGTTTTTGGGATTCATTGTCAATGCTAGGGGAATTGAAGCTAACCCAGAAAAGATTCAAGCCATTCGAGATGTGCAAGTGCCCAGAACTATAAAACAGGTGCAAAGCTTGAATGGAAAAGTGGCTGCGCTGAGTCGATTCATATCCAGAGCCACGGTCAAGTGCATTCCTTTCTTTGATATAATAAAGGAAGGGAAAAGGAATTT
Source organism: Allium fistulosum (assembly GCA_030737815.1). NCBI lineage: Eukaryota > Viridiplantae > Streptophyta > Magnoliopsida > Asparagales > Amaryllidaceae > Allium > Allium fistulosum. The sequence continues at coordinate 1,175,247,377 of CM060903.1, forward strand.
CGAATGGACATCTAACTGTGAGGAAGCATTCCGGGATCTGGTGAGGCATCTGGAGAGTCCTCCAGTGCTGTCAAAACTAGTAGACCACGAGATGCTATACGTATATTTGGCCGTATCCCCACATGCTATAAGTGCAGCTTTGGTCCGCGAGGAGGACCGAGTCCAAAAGCCGGTGTATTACGTTAGTAAGTGTTTAACGGGGGCAGAAAGAAATTACCCTAAAATTGAGAAATTGGCCTATTGTTTGGTGATTGCATCACGTAAGTTGCGCCCATACTTTCAAGCACACTCAGTCAGTGTCTATACCGATCTGCCCCTACGACAGATACTCCAACGACCAGAAACTTCTAGGAGGTTGTTGAAATGGAATATCGAGTTGAGCCAGTTCGATATCACCTACTTGCCACGGAGAGCCATACAAGGGCAAGCATTAGCAGATTTCATCGCTAAGTTTACTATATCTGATGAACCAGATAATCATAATGTCATTCCCCCCATTCGATGGAAATTATACACCGATGGGGCATCAAATGATCGTTGCTCTGGCGCTGGCGTAGTTCTTGTAACTCCAGAAAATCGATCGATTTGTTACGCTTTGAAGCTTGATTTCCCGGCCACGAATAATGAAGCAGAATATGAAGCACTGATTGCTGGCTTAAAACTCATTGGAGAACTCGGGGTCAAATCAGTTGAAATCTTTTGTGACTCGCAATTGGTGGTCTACCAAGTGCGGGGAGATTACCAAGCAAAGGGACAAAAGCTTGCTCCGTACCTTGTTTTGGTTCAAGAGCTACTGTCGAACCTTGAGTGTTATGACATTTCGCATGTCCCGCGTGAACAAAACAAAGAAACCGACTCATTGGCTAAATTTGCAAGCAGTGGCGACGCGCAGCAGATGGGATTGTTTCCCGTTGAGGCTTTGCATGCTCCAAGCATAGACGTGATGAAAATTGATTTTGTGTTGGAAACAGGAATCGAGAGGGAGTCATGGATAACCCCATTCAAACTATACCTGACGACCAGAACTTTACTAGAAAAAAGGAGCGAAAGACGACAGGTCATTCGAAAGGCCGCGCGATATGTGATGCATGATGGACTAATGTATCGAAAGGGATTCTCAGTCCCCTTGTTACGATGCATCGCACATGATGAGGGAAAGCGGGTCTTGAAGGAGGTTCACGAAGGAGAATGTGGCGACCATTCTAGGGGCAGACACTAGCAAAAAAGATCCTCCGCTATGGATACTATTGGCCAACCGTAAATCGGGATGCTGCAGACTACGCGAGGAAATGTGACAAGTGTCAAAGATATGCGAAAATCCCGAGAGCCCCACCAACGAAATTCACACAAATGGTTAGTCCCTGGCCATTTGCAATCTGGGGAATCGACATAATCGGCTCTTTGCCTATATCCAAAGGTGGTGCGAAATACGCGATAGTGGCAGTCGATTATTTCACGAAATGGGCTGAGGCAGAATCTTTAGCCACAATCACCTCCAAGAAGGTCATTAATTTAGTTGTACGAAACATTATATGCCGATTTGGCCTCCCTCGAACCATCATTACGGACAACAGAACGCAGTTTGAAAGCAGAGAGTTCAAAGAATTCTGTTTAAAGTATGGTGTTGAGAAAAAGTTCGCCGCCGTTGCACATCCAAAAGCTAACGGACAAGTCGAGGCCGTAAAAATAATAATCAAGTCTATATTGAAGAAGCGTTTGGAGAAAGCCGGAGGCAAGTGGGTAGATGAACTCCCGACAGCATTATGGGCTTATAGAACTACCCACAAGTCCGCGACCAGCCATACTCCATTCGCCCTGGCATACGGCTCGGAAGCCGTTATACCCGTGGAACTCGAAGTTCCATCGCATCGAATGACATATTATGATCCCAAGACAAATCAGGATCTCTTGTTAGAATCACTGGACCATCGATGAAAAACGTGAAGAGGCTGAATTAAGGGCGGCAACACATAGGCATCGAATCAAACGTTATTACGATGGCAGAGTCCGCCCAAGGATTTTTGATGTGGGTGATCTCGTTTTGAAACGAGTTTTCTCGGTACCATCACGTATGAACCCCAACTAGGAAGGTCCATACGTCGTTGAACGGAAGCTTGGAGAGGGAACATTCAAGTTAGCGACCATTGATGGCGTGACACTCCCCCGAGCGTGGAACAGTGAGCATTTGCGACATTATTACATTTAGCATGTTTCTTTCCTGTTTTAGGCACCGTTATTTCCTGTATGTTTTCATTCCATTATCACTTAGTTTCTTTTTAACCATGTAATCAGGCAGTTTAGTTGGTTTTCACTAATAAAGGCTTGAAGCCGTCTTTCCCATAAATTACTAATGTTTCAATATCTCACATTCGGGTGATGTATTGCTGGAGTTACATTATTCTGTATGATGTGCAAACTCGGATAAACGACTTCAATCTCCGAGTCCCCTGAGTGCGGACAGGAGTACTCTAAGTCCTCGGAGCACGGACTAGAGTATAAACGACTTCAATCTCCGAGTCCCCTGAGTGCAGACTGGAGTACTCTAAGTTCCCAGAGCGCGGACTAGAGTATAAACGACTTCAATCTCCGAGTCCCCTGAGTGTGGACCGGAGTACTCTAAGTCCCCAGAACGCGGATTAGATTATAAACGACTTCAATCTCCGAGTCCCCTGAGTGCGGACCGGAGTACTCTAAGTCCCCGGAGAGCGGACTAGAGTATAAACGACTTCAATCTCCGAGTACCCTGAGTGCGGACCGGAGTACTCTAAGTCCCCGAAGCGCGGACTAGAGTATAAACGACTTCAATCTCCGAGTCCCCTGAGTGCGGACCGGAGTACTCTATGTCCCCAGAGTGTGGACTAGAGTATAAACGACTTCAATCTCCGAGTCCCCTGAGTGCGGACCGGAGTACTCTAAGTCCCCAGAGCGCGGACTAGAGTATAAACTATTTCAATCTCCGAGTCCCCTGAGTGTGGACTGGAGTACTCTAAGTCTCCAGAGCGCGGACTAGAGTATAAACTATTTCAATCTCCGAATCCCCTAAATGCGGATTGAATTACCTTAAATCCCTGGAGCGTGGGTTTAGAAAAAATTCTAAGTACTCAAAAATGTGGAACAAGAAATATTCCACTCCAAAGAACGTTCGAACAACGTAAGAATGGACTGGGAAATTATGCAACTCATAAGAACTTGAGTTTTGACCGCAGTTATTCAGAAAGATGAAGAAGCAAAAGAGTCGTTCAAATGACTAAGGAACTAAACTTTATTTAATAGTCCAAAATGGGGTTACACAGTTATTCCTCCAAAACTTGGAGTCAAAAACCTATCTACACAAACTACGGAAACGAAAGATAAAAGTAGTTACAAGACTTAAGCAAAATCTCGTTGAACGAGTATAGCGACTATTTTTTCGGTTTCTTCTTCTTGTCTTCTTTTGTTTTCTCCGATGACTCCCCTCCTTCGCGTTTCTTCTTGAATTTTTTGCTTACCAAAGAAGCAGAGTCAGGAGCGGGAGAAGGAACGTCCAGCGGTTTGGATTTGCCGAGGAGAATGATTTTCAAAGGTCCATTCCACGGGTCAGTAAGTTCTAGTATTTCAGGCTCAACTTTGATCTCAACCTTCTTTTTCTCCTCTTCAGCGAGTCGCTCTTTCATGCTCATCGTCGAAGTACGTTCGGAGGCGCCAGTGATCTCGATTTCATCACTTCCTTCGACAGGAGATGAAGTGTCAGACTTATCATCATCTAGCGCCCTGATCACTTGAGCGTCAGGGCCAGGAGTTACTCCCGAGTGAGCCACACCGCTTGTTTTCTCTGCCTCCTCCTTGGCGTCGTCGCTCCTCGGAGTTGGTTCGGGATTAGAGCAGCCTGCATAAAAAACATAAAGAACGGGCGTTAGGACAAATGACCGCTACTTGAAAATGACAGATCTTTTAACTTCAAAGGGAAGAGTTTTTTACCGGGTTCTGGCTGGCTGTCAGTTGCACGTGGAGTTTCACCCTCTAGAATAGGGGATAGCATCTGAACGCCAAGCCCGGGATCTTCTGGATCGTAGCCGGCATGCTGCTCGAATGGGTCAAGTGTTGGCCGACCGACCGATTGAGCAGAGGGAGGAGCAGCAGAATGAGGAGCTGTGGACTTAGCCCCAGATGGACCAGCTTCATCGTTTTTCTCTTTTGGTAGGGGAGAGACTTTGCTGTAAAGCGCCAAAGCTATAGATAAGTCCGATGGCTCGTTCCCCCTGAGAAATTCCTTCACCAGAGCATCCTCATCGACTTCCTCCGAGCCCGACTCGATTTTTCTGATCTTTACCAGAGTCTCCCAAGCTTCAGCTAGAGATTCAAGATAGCCCTCACCTAGGAATGTCAAGTCGTGGTGCATAAGGACGCGGGCGCCATACTCGGCGATCAGCGGGTCAAACATGCACTTGACCTCTTCCCTACCGGCCTCTACAGCTGCTTCGAGGCGAGAGTCAATCTCCTTAGAAGCTTTTCTCTTGCCCTCCTCGCGGGCTTCGTTTTTTACTATCTCAACCCTAGCAAGTTCGTCATCGGGCTTCATTTTCAAGAGCCGCGTAGCAACGATTTCATCACAGTATCGTTGAGACTCTTCTTGAGCGGCTGTTTTCTCCTCTTTCTCCTTAGAGAGCAATTCTTTCAACTCTCTGACTTGCAGGGCAAGCACGTCCCTTTCTTTCTGGATAGAATCTTTTTCTAAGGCAAGGGCTCCGCTGCGCTGGACTGCTTCATCGAGTTCCTTCTTATGGGTCACCTCTAAACAAGCGACGGCCTCGGCAGTGTCTTTTGCACTTTGCTCTACGGCTTCAAGTTTCGACTTATACGAAGCAAGCTCTTCATCTTGATGCTTGATGATGTCCTTGTCAGAGCCAGCTTCCAATTTCAAACGGTCAATTTCATGTTGTCACTCAACAGATACCTCCAAGACTTTTTTGACCAGGTGTACAAACGCGTCATGTTGAACATAGACGTCGTTGTTGCAGGCGATGGCACTCTGCTTCACGTGCCCTGGGATATGATGAATAGCTGGGAGGAATTTCAGGCCATCAAAGCAGATTTTTGGGAATTTGGCCTTAAGATCGACCATCTTCTCTGCTATAGTTGGGCCAGCCGCAGGAGTAGGGGGAGGAGGCTTTTAAAGTTCTGCTCTTTTCCGATGCTCCCGAGTTTGCCTTGTGCTCGACGAACCGGAATGTTGTTCTCGGGAGACATCGGGTTGGGACCCCTTCTGCGAAAGCTTCTCTCTATCTGGCTCAGTTTGAGGAGGAGGATCACGAGAATGTGAAGATTGGGAATATGTTTTCTTTCGATAAGACGAATCGCGAGGACGGTTGTCTCGATCCTCGTAATCATCTCTGTCCCTGCGTCTACCCGAGCTTGAATCCCGTCCGGGATGGTGAAATATAGAAGAGCCGTGGAGGCGATCGAGTCCGTAGGAGCGCCCCATATCACCTGCAAAGGATAAAAATAACAACGAGTTAAGAAAAATCGGGGTAATGGAAAAACTTGAAGTGTATGGTGAAGTGCTTGTGTGCCTGTGTGTCCTAGTGTTCCCCCCGATGGACCGGTTCCTTTATCTTTACTGATTGGAGTGTTATCTCCCTGGACTGGGGGTTGAACTCCCGCGTTGCCTCCAGCGGGCGAATGAAACTTAAAGGCTTCTGGATCGTCGAAACCATAATTTAGTATATCGTCGGGGATGGTAAGGTTCGACAGACCCTTTAAAGAACTTTCCATATGCTGTGAAGAAGCCTCTTTCTCTGACGGGATGAGCGTAACTTTGGAAGCTCCGCCAACTTTCTCCTTCCGTATCTTGTACGTAAATTTCTTTTTCCCTTTCGAAGGGGAAGATGACGTTTCAATATCGTGCACTTCGACCGTCGAGTTCCAAGCAGGACCCATATTCTCGCCTTGTGTCTCAGGAGCATCATCCCCCTTGTGTTCTTCCCCTTCGTGTGCATCGGGGGTATGGCGTGATGACGGTCCAGCTTGTTTTTTCCCTTTAGCGAGAGCAGATTTGGGAATGGAAACGCCCTTCGAAAGGCTAATCCGGTGACCTCCTGCTAACAAACCAAACCGCGACAATGATTCATTTGAAATGATGGTTCGGATGTCCCGATCCTCGGTAGGAAGAGCTCTAATGGATTCGACGGCCTTAGAATATCCTCAGCCCTCAGGACGCGGGTTAATACCTGAAAAGATAAAACGAGGAGTTAGAAAAAGCATAGCTCCGATTGAGCGCAAATGACGGCTCAGGGAAGAGACTTACTGCCTTCGACCCATCTACTAGCGAAACCAGGAGGGCAGCGCACATAGAACCATTCCTGTTTGTACAGGGCGAATTTGCTACATGCTCCGGTTAAGATCTGGCATTTGTGGTACGACTCGAGGAACATGAAGGAGGGGCTATCTTTCCGCTTCTTGATCATATAAATATATCTGATGTCACTAGAAGTTGGAGGCCTAGAGAAGACGGCCATGAAGAGTACGTAGGTCCCGTATATAAACGCGTGACCGTTTGGATGCAGCTGCGACGGGGCGATGTCTATATACTGCAACACGTCCCGAAGAAATAAATTGAATGGAGGCATGCTACCCATCCAGCACATGAACTTGTTACAAGGAGTATATCCGACTGAAGGCAGGTGAGGACGATCATGTCTCGACGGGACCAACACATCGGCAACAGGGATTCCATGGATGGAGCATATTCGTCGAAGCACGACTTCGTTAATCTTCGAAGCCTGTGAGTCGATCAGATTGTCCAAGAGAATCGTTGCCTCCAGGGCATCAGGAGCTAAGTTATGAGTAGGGGAAGTCGACGGATTTGAAGTGTCCGCGACTTCTTGCCTTGATGACGGCCCAGGCCTATCAGATATAGTAGCGGAGCTAGATTTTTTAGACATCCCCAATAAATAGTGGATCTGTCTAAGCGCCTGTGAAAACTATACTTGAAAACTGTTCAACGTTAGAATTAACAACATGAATATTCCCCCCACGTGGTGTGTAAACTAGTGCAAGCAATCATGTATAAGCGTTGAGAATCTGAAGGTTACAAAGATATAAAAATAAGCTTCAAATCGTCGCCTTCGAAGCCCGTCATCGCTGACCATCTCAAAAAGCCCGCCTTGTGGTGATTACAGTTTCAGATTCAGAAAACGTATGTTAATCTAAGTTCAGGTTTATGTCTACTAAAGATAGGGAGTTAATGATCCGGGTCAGTTTCATATGCTAGTATGCTTAGGTCCTAGTCCTTGTTTTGCTATATGAATAGGCAAGGTAAATAAGTGTTCGGCCTAATTCCTGCTCGGCTAAAGGTATCGTTCAGCATGTTCGGTTAAGTTTTGTCCGGCCAAAATAGGTTTCAGCATTCGCAAACGTTCGGTGAAGTGTGGTTCGGCATTTATGTTGTTCGGCGTTTGTATTGTTCGGCATTTATGATGTTCGGCGTTTGTATTGTTCGGCATTTATGTTGTTCGACATTTATATTGTTCGGCACCCATGGTGGTTCGGCATTTGTGACTGTTCGGCAAAGCATCATTCGGCCAAAATCTTGTTCGGCCGAGACAACATTCGACATCCTATCTGGCTCATACTCCCTCCATATCCTTCCATTGCACTGCCCGGCATATGACGAATCATGCCGAGCCAAGGTTATGCCGAGCGCCAATGCTCGACACACCGTCCTCTACAGCGACCTCATTCCCCTTTTTCTTCCTCCATCCGCATCGAACCATGAGGACAAATCATTCGGTGAGTCGTACCGAACCATCCTGTTCGGCATTTTAGCCAACTCCTACCTTCCTCCACATCATCTGGCCCCAAAAATCCACGCAACACCTATCAATTTACGAACTCGAGCTTCATGTTAAAACCCCTTTGTGGATATAGTTAGAGGGTTTGTTACCTAGTTAGTAGATTACGACTTGGAGAAATCTGGAGTTGAGGCCGCGGTTTTGATTAATGTCGAACAGGTTAGGAAGAGTTGTTAAGTCTTTGAAGGTTGCTAATAGGCGAGTTTCTCGAAAACAAGATAGAAGAAGTAAGTGTGAAAAGAGAAGGAAGAAGAAGGTGTTGGCTTTTATAGGATAGAAGGAGAAGTCGAAAAGGCTATATCTGGTGGAACTGGTCAAAGCCACAGTGTTCGGCATCGGCATACAAAGTCATTCGGCGTGTGGAGCGTTCGGTTTCGACTTCCTCGTTCGGCATCTATACTACGCTCGTCACACACCTCCACCACTGATATTCTCAAGAAGGCATCTCCAAGGAGAGTTAACCTAGATTCGAAGCGAAGCACGGGGGATATGCAATTCAAAGTGTATCACGATTCAGTCACGTAATACACTTTGTGGGGCAAGTGTTTCCTGGAGCTTTGACCAGGCAACTAGGTACTCGGCATCCAGTAGTACTCGGCATCAACTAGGTACTCGGCATCCAGTAGTACTCGGCATCTAGGAGTGCTCGGCATCCCGGAGTATTCGGCGTCCGGGAGTACTCGGCATCCAATAGGTACTCGGCATCCAAGGAGCGATCGGCATCAGGAGCGCTCGGCATCCAGGAGCGCTCAGCATCCAGGAGTACTCGGCATCCAGGAGTACTCGGCATCCACTAGGTACTCGGCATCCAGGAGTATTCGGCATCCAAGGAGCGCTCGGCATCAGGAGCGCTCGGCATCAGGAGACGTTTGGCGTGTACAAATGTTCGGCATGGCTGAATTGACCGTCATAAGCTATTGATCGGCCAGATACTTCGTTCGGCTAGAGGCATCGATCGGCTAAAGGCAACGTTCGGCCAGAGCCATCGTTCGGCCAGAGACATCGATCGGTTAAGGGCTTCATTTGGCCAAAGGTAGCGTTCGGCCAGATGCTTCGTTCGGCCAGATGCTTCGTTCGGCCAGAGGCACGTTCGGCTTCAATTGCTATTCGATCTACTCTTCCCACACAACAAGCGCCTCGATTGGCATGGAGAGTGTGGTTCGGCATCCAACCATTCGGCCTGTTTGGTTCGGCATACAGCGACCGCTCCATTTGGGCCAAGGTGTTCGACTGCCAAGCCCACCTGGGAAGTCCAACCCATCTTTGTCTATAAATAGAGGGGCAGGAGCACAGTGAAAAGGACCTTTTTTCGGGAACACTGGGGAGACTCTGCCGCTTTTATGACTCATCTTCTCTACTTAGCAATTGTATTCAAGTATTTGATCTACGGATTGTATCTGTAATCAATCATTAAGAAGAGCAATAAAGTTTAACCTCAAAGTGGACGTAGGCAATTACGTTGAACCACTATAAATCCGGTGTTTTTACTTTCTGCATTTAAATTAGCATATTCTTCCTTGTTTAATTTATCTTCATTACTTATATCTCTACACAATCTTTCTCAACGAGGTTAGTGACCAATTTTGGTACTAACAGCGGGGTAGCGACCCGTGGTCTTCGGGCCGTTTGTGGAGCTTTGGCTCAAAATTTATGGTTAGCGACCATGGAATAGCGTTCCGTTTGTGATACACGTGTTGGTGAGTTTTCATGCTCCCATTTGTGATAGGCCTCCCCCTTTGTGATTTCTGGATTTCTAATTGATGATTTCTAGAATTTGTGTTTCACGAACTTTTGCGATTGGCATTAATATGTTTGTCAATATTTGTGGTTTAGTGAATAAAATTAAGAATATGATATTCTTTTTGGTGCTTTGAGATTCTTGATATATTGTATGATTTTGTTGTTGTTTAAATCATATTTGTCCTAGTATGACATTATTGTTATCATACGTTCTTATTATATCTCTGCTTATATCTCATTTCTTTAATGATAATTATAGCTAGACTAATCCGTTTATTATTTTCTTCTTAAATAATACTCAGGTCAGACCGAGATGTTACAGGTGCTTCTGCTTGACTCCTTATCTGGGATCATCTTCTGACTTTTGTCTAACTACACAGTTTTGTAGTTTTTGTTATTATACATTAGAGATAGAGACTCCTTGATGTATAATTATTTTTTTGCCTAGCACTTGTATCTATTCTTTTGTGATATTGTGGATCTTATTTGACCACTACTCTGATGTAAACTTTTATGTGTTATATTCATATCTATTTCCGCCTTTGAGATATGAACATCTGTGACTGATTTATGTTATGTTTATTTCTATATTTTTTTCCGAGGGTCCACTCAGCCACTGTGTGGTAGCTTCGAGTTTGTATTTGATACGTTGGATTTCCTCTTGAAATGAAATGTAAGTTATTTTATATGACATATCGGTACTCGCATAAGGCAATTACACAGATGGTCACTCCTCAACAGCCTTATTCTTCGCGCTAGTCTACAGCATTACCCAGCAGTGTTCTTGGCTAGCGTGAGTATAGAGGTGGGGCGTCACATGCTGAGTTTTGCCAAATATAAATTAACAATTTGATATTTTGAGCAATTCAAGTGAGACATGTGTGGATGCGAATGACACGAAATAGCGGGTCGTTACATCGGATTTGGTTAAATTAAGTGATTTTTAATTCTTTAAAATTTTGAATTTAGTTAACAGGCATTTTGAAATAGAAATTGATATATATAGACTAAATCATTTTCGATAATCCAAGTGTTAATGCTGAAATTGGAATTGATTTAATGAATTGTTCAAAGGATTTAAATTGGAATTTCAAGGTTGAAGTGTCAAATATAAATGAATTTATCAGGATTGAGTTATTGAAATGTTTGGATGTAACTTTGAAATCTATTTTAAACTAATTTAGACTATTTTTATTAAATTAACTATGTTAATCAATTTAAACTATTTAATTTGTATTAATCAATTATAACCTATATAACCAATTTAATCTATTTTACCAATTTTAAACAAATTAAATTTATTTAATCTATTTAATATTATTTAAATCTATTTAATATCATTTAAATCTATTTAATCTTTTTTAAATCTATATAGATCATTTTAAAAATCTAATTAAATTAAATTTAAATTTATTTCAACTATTTTTACTATTTAAACTATTTTAAATCTATTTAAACTGTTTTAAAACTATATAACTATTTATAATTACCTAAACTATTTTCTAAAATTTCAGACTATGTAAAGTTGAAGTATTTATATTTAAATCCTTGATGATGATGCAACCTAAGTTGGAATTTGGAATTTATACCTTTTTGTGAAATGACATATTTGAGTGAATAAGATGATTTTGAAATGAAGAATTAATTAACATAACTTATCGATAAATTTCAAAGTGAATATGATTTGAAAATGAATATGATTTGGAAGTGAACATGATTTTGAAAGTGAATATAGTTTAAAGTGAATATGATTTCGAAAATGATATGGTTTGGGAATATGATATTTTGATATCAATTGTAAATTGACTTTTTGGAAATATAAAAGAACCATCCGGTGTGAAATAAGCATTTGGTTGTTAAAGAGACCGGGATCGGATATTGTCATACTCTCTGCCAATACCGAGAACTACTTTAACGACTATGTATGCGGTGGAGATTCCAGAAATAAAGTAGGATAGTTTGGCGAACGATTTCTGTATGAGGTATTGACGTGACCCTGACTCCCATGAGTCAGCTTAGATGTGACTAAAATAGGAGCTATACTTGGGCCAAGTGAGGTCATTCCTCCGATCGGACATGCTTCTTCGATACCATATTATGACTTTGTGATGAATTGGTGGCCACCCCTTGATTTTTGATTTGGGAGTGTGTTCTGAGGTGGGCGGTAGTAGCTGCTATGCATTACCACCAGCCCGGTTCTGCAATTGGTAAATCTACCCTAGCATTGCCTCGATTGCCATGTTCACATGCCCTAGATCGCCTTCTACGAGTTTGTTTTGTACTGTACCTATGGGGTGTCCTCTGGGTAAACCACCGGTTTGGTGGAGCTTACGGAATTGTATAGACTACGAAAAAATATAAAATATGTTAAGGGGGATATGGGTAATGCCTTAACGCTATTTTAATACTTTTAATTTACTGTAGACATATTATAATAGCGTATTGTACTACATAGTAGATAGTTTAACTGATCCTTAGGAGATGTAAATCCCGAACATCTTTTAAGTTATTGCACCCACGTTAGACACTGGATATGAGATGTCAAACCCCGTAAACATCTCTGATGCCGTTACACTCATATTTATTTACTGTTGATTTAACTTACATAAGATCTTTTAGTTTTGACTCGAGTGTTTTGTCTTTTCAATTCGCTCGGGTCAGTCTGAGCTTTTCAGTTTATCGAAGACTGCTTTCTGGAGGATGAAGACGAAGATTTTGTACTATTATTATTCACTATATTTATTCCGCTGCATCATGTTGTTCCACTGCATTATTTATTTATTTATTCCTGTTTATGTAACTCTGATTTTTGTGTTATAAAAGAATAATCAAATGTATTTATAAAACAGCTTCATGAACTGTTATTTGATTATTATATTTTGTCATTCCGCTGCGAGATTCTATATTTGTTTTATTTCTTCACTTTTTCTTATTTACTCCATAACAATCTGCCCTTTTGAATGGTTTGAGTATGGCATGTGTGTTTGCTTAAAACGTCCAAAAGGCAAGTCGTTACATTCATTCTCATTTTGCTTTCATTAGATTCTCATCAAATTAGTTTAATTCATTTCTTATTACATTTAATTGATTTGCATTCAATCACATTCATCACTTCAATTTGTTTACTAATATCCAATTAGTTTACATTCTACTAATTTACATTCATTCCAATTCATTTATTAACATTCATTTGTTAACATACATTTAATTTCATTACTAAATTTGCTTAGACATTTTATACAATGCTTATGCTTATTTTCACTTTCTTATCAAAAACATTTCAACTTATATCAAATTCATTTATATACTTAAGTTGAATTTCATTTATTAACTTAAGTTCATATTCATTTCAATTATTTCACTTAGCTCATTCAATTCATTTTATTTAACTTAAGTTAATCTTCATTTATTTACTTCATTTAACTCATTTAATTTACTCATTTCATTAATCTTCGAGTTAAATTTTAAATTTAAAAAATAATTTCATTAAACTTACCTTAAGTTTATTCACATTTTATAATTCCAATTTGTTATATAATCACTTACGAATTATGTTTATACCCATTTTCATTTACTTAGCTTATTAGTTTATTCCAATTAACCTCTTTCCTTAAGTTAATTTTAATTGCATAGCTTAATTTCAAGTTTCCTTTACTTATCTATTCCATTTTCTAAATTATAAGTTTAAAAACTTAATTTCATTTATTTCACAAAACATTTAGATAACAATTTTAGAATTCAAACACCCGTTTATTTCAAATTTATAAGTTATAAAACTTATTTTTTTAAGATTCCATAAATATTTACTTAAGTTTATTCATATTCTAAAATTTCAATTCATGGTTAGATAATCACTTTATCATTCAAGTTTAGATTTTTTTTATTTGATTCATTTTTAATTGATACATTGCAAATTTTCAATTTATTTAACTTAGCTTAGTTAAACTTCAATTCATATAATTCATTTTACTAATTAAATTTATTTAACTTTACTTCGGTTAAATTTTATTTCATGTTCCAATTTCAAATTTTATTTTACTTACATATATACGTTTTCAATTTACAAGTTCAAAACTCATTTTCCTTTATTTATCAAACCATACTTGGCTTTTAAATTCAAATTTGTTTATCACAAGAAAACTTAAATTTTCAATTTACTAATGGTAGCAAATCCATCACCCAAAAACTCGAAAATGATACTGATGGTGCTGCAGTCATCACCCTTATTATTTTCTAGCAACGGTAGTGAATTCGGTGCTTTATATTCTTTTAAAATCCCTTTTTATATTTATAAATCACATTTATAATTTTTTTACTTATATAATTTCACTATTTTACTACACTTTTATAAGATCATTCCAATTTTGTATATTGTTGTTTAGATTATAATAATAACAACTTTTATTAAACACAACAAATAACAAATGATAATAATTAAATATTACCATTCATTAACAACCAACAATCAATATATATAAGTATATATGAAATATAATCGAGGTAAAATTATTTCATTTACCCATTCAAAACAATATTATGTCGGTTTACCTTGTTTAAGAGTTTAGAAATCCTTATCGATACAGTGGTGTCCCACATACCGACCAGAATTTATAAAACACTCAACAGATCAATCAACATAATACAAAACATTTTTATATAACTAACAAATATGCCCTTATATATATACACACTCTACTCATTCTATGGTATTATTAACCATATCTATAATGAGTACACATCAAAGCCTAGGAGTGTACTAAACCTAAGCTCTGATACCAGCTGTGACGACCCGCAAATCCGTACCCTTCGAACCGACAATAAACCATACATGTCGACCCAAAGCGAACAGAATTGCAGATGATCATGAGAAAGAAAAGAGAGGGTGAGAAGAAAGAGGGAAGAAAGAAGAAGAGAAGAGAAGAAGAAGAGAGAGATGCAGAACCAAAAACAATACAGAATATCACATCGCAGCAGAATAACATATAATGTAGATCAATAATCTTTACAAAGAGAAACTGTAATATACATAAATCAGTACCAGAGTACACAATAAGTAATCATCAGCTTGGACAGTTATAATAACTTGTACTCACAAATGCTGATAATGTACAATAACAACAATGGAATGCAGTGGAAAAATAAACAGATACATGGATACAACATGAAGATCTCCAACTCGCCTGCTGAAGCTCCAAAAGCATTAAATCTGAACCTATAAATATACTCGGTCTGACCGAGCATTGAAAGGGAAGAACGCCCAGATCAGTCTGGTAAACCAGCGTGAGAAAATCACAGCTCAATTAAATTTATTTTAAAGTTTATAAAAGCGTTCTTTTATCAAAACAAAGGTATCTCGTAAGACACGCCCACACATAAACACAAACGAGTTTTTCCCATACAATAACCAAACCATTTCATATCAAATCATGTTATATTATAATAGTGTCTATTATACAAATAATAATCAAAATAGATGAAATTGTTACATTATTAAATTCCAGCAATACTAGGCTCTACAAACAAAATGGCAGGCACGTAATGGATTTTGGATTCCATACAAATGCCTAGGTGAAGGGACTACCTTTTCGAAACTCGGTACACCTCTAGAGGTATGTACCTAGGGTCCAGATACAGGGCGCCTAAACCAACACAAGACCGGCCTACCCCTTCCCGGATAGTACCGAATATGTCATCACTCCGGTCGTTACCGACCTAAAATCCATGGCCACAAGGATACATCAATAATAATCAGATACACAACGTTATAGCATGTAAAGATATATCTTGAAGAGTGATGACATATCCTAATGGGAGCGATCCACTTAGACTTGCTGCTTCTATCCCTGTTTCAGTCATTTTCCGGGGAGTGAGACCTAAAGAGGTATCGATTACCTTTCACATATCACATATCACATCATCATTATCTTTGAATGCCACATTGCCATTCCCGTTGACTACTAATTTCCTTCCACAAAAATAAAACCCTTGAGCTCGTATGTCTCAATGAGGGTGTTAAGGTAAGAGATGTTGCCTTCTCCGCCACCACATGATGTACGTTTGTAAAAACCAATGTACGTAATCTTAGAAATGCAATGTCAGACACTCGTCCATACAAGTTGTCAGGGAATAGGACAAACCGAAGGTACTCTTCTACCACATCCTATAGGATTAGTAGCGATGTCCCTTGCAATGGATATTTCATAATGAAGAGACTACTGCTACTATATGTATATTGGGATTTTAACCCCAAATGATCAACAAGCAGTCCTTCACTATGAAAATCCTAAATATCAATATCATCGACCAACCTGCACAATCATCGTATATATGTTGGTCCGAAGTGGTTTTCAGATAAATCTGATCCCGGTCTCTTCGCACCAACAACGCAAAAGCGCTTCTCAACCTCAAACAGAAACCAAGTCTCGTAGACTTATCATGTCTCCAACTTTCAACTTGCTATCCTTCGGCCAAGAAGGAAGCTCGATAGATTGGAGTAATCATTCTGTACTACACGAATCAACATTCTCAACACAAACGATAATCAAGCCTACATAGCCAGTTACGTACTAAGCGTACGACTAATTAGTTTCTACATCAATTTGAGAAACTAAAATGGCCAAATTTGATAGTCGGTTATTTAAGTATCAAAGCAACAAACAAAATCTAGCACGTAAGTAGTCATTGGGCCTGATTTATTAATCTTTCATTAATTAAATCGCTTTTCGAAATCATTTACTTCAAATTATCTTTAAAAAGATATAATTCCAAAACCATTTCAATATTTGGAAAACATTTCCATATACTTATTTTCATAATAAGTGAATTTACAATTTATTTTATTTTCAAACCATATAAACTCCATTTTATAATATCACTTTCCAAAACATTTATTAAAGAATTATTCTCTTTAAAAACGTGAATATATTTCCTTGTATAAAAATCCATATTTAGCTTATCAAATTAAATTGATTTCACATTTATAAAACAGTGTTTATAATTCACATTTCTCTTTTATAAAAACTTCCATTTATAAAATTCTTTTATTAACCAATTTCCCGTTTATCTCATTTATATGTCAAAATCCCATTATAAGTTTATTTACTTATAAATCTCTTTATTTACAAATTCATTCTTTTGTAATCTCATTATTTATAAAGTCCATTATAAATTCATTTCTAAATTTCAATTGCAATCCATTTACAAATTTGATTATAAATCCATTTCTAATATTTATAAAATACCATTTATAAAAATCCATTTCATTAAACTCTTTATTAATAACATCCCTTTATAAACTTTCATTTTAACACCTGTAAAACTTGTTTATAATTCATTACTTTTATCAATTTTATAAATCTTATATATAAACCATTTATAATTAGTTTAGAATTCTCAATTTAACTTATTTTACAAAATAGTTAACTCCATATTTCAAAAATCACATTTAAGTACATTTCACGAAAACATAATTTTTATAACATAAAAATTATAACTTTTTGTTTATTTAAAATAAATCCATTTCTTTAACAATTCAAAACTTCTTAAAACATATATATTTTCAAAATCACCCTGAAATCCTTTAAATTGAAATCATTATTTCTATATTTTAAATTCCAAAAATATGGCCCAATGCTGGAAAAGTGATAAATAAGGGAATTCACATCAATAATAGAAATCATGGCATCCATCACATCAATTATCACATAATATAGCATATATAACAATATGTGTAAATAAACATCAACCATAGTGAGGAATCCTGTTGGATCCCTCCAACCTATCACCGACAACAAATATACATATGAGCGCAATATGTACAATGTCCGCTTCGAGGCAGACGCACGTACAAAGGGTCACCCGCTCATACACGGGAACGTATAGGGTCTCATCGGCTAAAATATGCGGGAATATATCCAGACCAACTAATATATATATATATATATATATAATATCGTATAACATCCAAACAAGCATAAATCATAATAAATAAATTTATTCTCACTTATATAAAAAATATAAGCGAGACAGAGAGAGTGAGTTTTATTCACTTTGCTTGAAGTCGTCGCAATAGCAATTCGTTTGGTTTAAAATTAAATGAGCGTTTAATTTAACCCAAAATTACTGATATCTCCAAATCAATCCAAACTAGATCTAAAATGTAGTGCTCGTCAATATGAATCCAACGCAATTCGTTTCGTCCAATTTCGACCTCATATGAAGAAGTTATGCACGTTATAAATATCTGATTATATAATAAAATTTAATTATAGTCATTAGCGCTAATCACCTTCATTAACGTTTAAATCCTTCTTCCTCTCCCTGCTCAAAGTCGCGCACATGAACCCATATTCTCGCTTTCGATTTCCGCATGCCACTCCTCCATCGCTCGCCTATTCGACGATCTGAGACCATGTTGCCTCCGCCTACACGTGCGCCACCCACGGCCTTAGACCGCACCCCTCCAACTCCACCTCTGCCTCGTAAAACGCGAATGAACTTGCCGCCTTCATCGCCAGATTTTTGCGATTCCAAGCCACTTCAACAAAAATCCACCGTTGGATGTGAAGATCTCGTTACGTTCTACAATATTGTAGTTGGAAGTTTTTGATAATTGTTGATGGATTGAGAGTTATTTAAGGAAGAAATTGCGCCATTTCTGGCAATTGAAATTAAGGTGGCGGCTGGCCTTAATGGATCTAGGGTTTTGCAAATTAAGTCCTCTATTTATAGGAAATATAAATCACTATTCACTCGAAATAATTACGGACTCCAATCGTAGCATGCCGCCTGGCGTTTGTAATGTTTTACCCCTATTCCGAACACAATGGAATATATATCGGGAGCCTATTCCATCGTATTTGGAAGATAGGTTTTCGAATCGAATTATTTTAATAAAAATTACTTAAATAAATTTCTATGTGTTTCAGCTTCGCATGACCAAACCGTAAGTCTGATGACACGAAATTTGAAATCCTATAATAACTCACTATTATGGATCCAATGAAACTAGTTTCGTCAAATCTGAGATAGTATCAAAAATGATTATTTTTACACGTTAATTAAATCGATTAATTTCCAATTTATATTTATTCACTTTTAAATCAATTTTAAAAGTTTACTAACTCCATTCTAATTCAAATAGAATTTAAATCAACTTTAGAAATCATTTTTATTCATATTAGATTCAATATTCAATTAATTAACTGATTTAACTTATAATATTCTTTTTTCAATATTTAAATACAATTAAATATTTTAAATTCAGACGACTAAAAAACTGGGTCCTTACACATGTGGTCTCCCCAGACTTATTCTTTCCGAATGATGCAAGTAAATCTTCATTCCTTAAAGCTATGTCCACCACAACATTAGATGGATCTCAAAGGGTTGGCAAAGTTGCCTTAGCAATCTCTTGCATCAACCCTCTAATGAACTTCTCATTCTTCTTAAGCAAAGTGTAATGATGGCTTTTCCATGCCTTGATGACTCATCAAACTTTGTAACATATTCCAACACAGTCATTTCACCTTGTTCCAGCTCTGAAATCTTCCTAGATAAAGTCGACCGCTGCTTTAGATAGAAACTTCTCCTTAAACCTCTCTTTAAAGTCAGCCCAAGTAAGCATCTCCTCTGAATCTCCCTTAGTAACACTATTCCACCAATACAAAGCAACTCCTTGCAACAACTTTGAAGCCGATCTCCTTTTCTGATTGTCATTCAGTCCAAGATCAGCAAAGATCCTCTTTCACTGAGGTAGCCAATTATCTACCTCGATGGCATTCTCTATCCCCTAGAATGGATTTCCTCCTAAGATAGTATAATCTCGGCTTAACGAGGCACAATTATTACGAGAACGCACTTCTGGTGCGGTAGCTTCTGCATTACCAACATTAGCTTCAATCAAACTAGATTTTGCTCCAACTTACATCATATTGACAAAGAAATGATACAAAGTCTGCATATCCACTGGTGCGGTTCTAGCTCCCATATTAGCATTAGCGTTTGCATTCGCATTCGCATTGGTAGTTCGGTTAGCATTCCTAGCATTGGCCCGAACCTTTCTATTGGTTGTGTGCTTTCTCCTTCCAAGTTTAGTCTTCCACTTCTGGTGTCCATTTCACATAATCAGCATATGAGTCTTCATAAGATATAGAAGGTCCAAGACAAGAGGAGAGTGTATATATATATATATATACATACTTATGTATGAAAATTAACAAGTACTTATTATATCACTATACCATACACCAAATTTTCATTCTTTCTTATTTCATTTGGGTTATATTTTTCAAAATCTTATTAAGCATTATATAATCCTATGTTATGATACCAAGTTGTAACATCCTGCATTTTAAGACTCGAAAACAGATACTAGTGATGATGTGGCCATCTTTAGCCTTATTTCCTAATGACAAAATGAGATCGGTTATTATGTCATTAACATCAAGAGCATGAAAATTTACAAATCTCTACAAAACAATTTCATTCAATAATTTGCAAATTCATTACAATTTAATCTCATAACCTCACGATTACATCATTTGGATAAAATATAACAATTACAATCATAATTCCAAGAGTGACATATGAAGATTTCCCTTTTGATGATCGGATTCTTAACTACTTAGACGGTTATAGTACCCGTCCTTACATACATACAACAATGAAAAGCAATTAAACTACTGCATAGTGGAAATAAATTTCAAATAGTATCTTGCCTTCTACATGTCTCCAAAAGCTTATTCGACAAAACTCGAAATACCCAACTCTCAACGTACTCGATTCCAAATTGAACACTCGAGAGTTTAGGGGGAAATCAAAAACTTTAGGTCGGACAAAAAGTCTTATGTGAATAATATTAGTCCACTTTATACCACAATGTGGGTACTTAGTGAGAACACATCGCTGAGCGGAATGAGTTTCCCCTCATTAGTACCCTATCAAACAATATGTTGTCCATAACACATCTTATATCCAAAAATGATTAGAGCATAATCATCATATTAATAACATATCATGCATGTATGGGTTAAGATCAATAATCCATTATTCCCAAGGGTCAAGTGGTCACACAGTCCCATAATTACCCTATTCTATATATGCTGATTTATTCAACGACGTAGTTTTCCGAAAGGTCACTATGTACCTATATTAGTTTTCTCTGGCCAACCAAAAACCTATCTGGCTAACTTGGACTAAGGTATATCAAATGATCTAATTGTCTTCTAGTCTATTCAGAAGAAAAAAACAACAATCTCCTAAGATTGGTAGGAGAAATAGAATGGTTTCATAAACGATAGGAGAAAACATCAATGTCCCTTAAGAATTGTAGGAGAAAATATAGGTGAGCGAACTGCTACGAGCTTCTTCATATGAATAACTCCAAATTTTAGCCTTAATTTGGAAAGCCCTACGGATTAGAATCGCGGCCATAACCAATCGAGGGATTAGTGGTTAGCGGATAAGGTGCGCCCATACCCTAGTCTCCATCTAAAACCTGATTTAAAAATAGATCAAGTCATGTCTTTTGATCAGTCCAGGACATCCTAACACATTTTGATCTCCTCAATCTCCCAAATGCAATTCTACTCACTCAGGAATTTAAATCTGACTATATCTACTATTGGAACAATCTTAATTAGTCATTAGTTCTCAAATTCCCAAGGTTAAAATATTGGGATAATACATATAAAATATAAGTGAGCATTTAATAAATCAATATATGTAATAGTATCTAATCAAAATATGAAGATGAGCATACAACACATCATTAATCAATATAATTATGTAATCACATGATAGCCAATTTATACACAAAATTACTTGTAACAAAGTAATAATTTCCTCCTTAAAAACTCTTTCAAAAATGGTCTAATGCATTTTCCCTTCATTTTAAATCTCATAAAATACTTAACAAATCATCTTTTTATTTGTGCAAATTTAGCCCAAAATAGAGTGAAAATCATCTAAGTTTTATAGAAATAGCTATCCCATCCGTTCAAAACTATTTTCTATCATGCCTTGATAGACTACATGCTTTCATGTGTTAAAATGTAGGCTATCACGCCTTATAATTTCATAGCCATCACATGTTAAAAGTGTGGGCTATCGTGCTTCGTAACTTCATATTTATTATGACAGATGAAAACATTGCCTTCATACCTTAACACAATAGGCAACTATCGTGAGTAAATGAAAATAAGGCCTTCGTGAGATATGGCCTTTATGGGTTAATAAAAGAAAAGTCATTGTGTATTAAAATAATAACTTTTTAAAGTAAAATAAAACATATCTATTGTGAGAGAGAGTTATCGTGGGCTAAAGCGAACAGGTTTTATGTGTTATTAAAGTAAGGTTTTAAAGGCTGGAAAAACATAGCTATCGTGGGTAATAGCTATCATAAGATGATCATAATGGATTCATCTGTGTCAATATAGAAGCTTTTAAAAGGTATTAAAAACAAAGCTATCGTAGGTAATAGCCCACATGGGTTAAGTGGCAATTATGTAATTCTTTCCAAAAGTGTTTCTTTTCCTTTAAAAGTATGTACTCTTTACCAAACCCATAATGTTTATCAAAATCTCACTGGCCAATAAACATTTTTTTAGAATTATTTCAAAATTCTAAAATGTAAAATTTACTTTCATTTTCCAGAAATATACATTGTTCCTCGAAATTATATTATTATCATAATTTTCAAACAAGTCCATTAACAATTTATATTAAATTGTAAACACTTAGAAAAAATCCACAAAAAATTCCCAAAAATCAATATTAACGTCCTTAACATCATATTAAATTTTCTAACCAAAATAATTATTCCTCATATTTTAGATAATTAAATTTCGAAATTTACCACTTCTTTCCTTAGAAAATTCATAATAATTTCATATAGATTCTAGAAATTGTGAAATTTAAAACCCATCTCCAAAATAGTAATTCGAACAATATATCAATTTTTTTGAATATTTGGAGATCAAAAACTAAGTTTTACACATCAAAACCCTTTAGGAAAATTTCCAAAATCCCTAAGTATCAACCATTCAATCATATATCATTATTCATTCAAAAGGCATGATAAATAATCAATTAAAACTCGGATTCCACATACCGGAATCAAACACAGCAACAAAGTGAGATGGTAATATTATTCACCTTAATTCTGTTGAAATATTGGAATTTGCTCTAGCTTTCTTTCTTTAGCTTAACTTCTTTTCTTCTTAATGGTGGCCAACTTTTTTTTGATAGGTTTTTTTAGAATGAAATGGGAATAAATGAGGGAGTAGGGGTGAGTGTAGTATAATATTTGCTATTCCTCTTCTACTCTTCTATGTTTATGTTTATTAAACCTTATTTCTTTAAACTATTCTCTTTATTATATTTACTAAGATCACTCAAAATTAATTAACTTGGGAAATCCTAGATTTGCAACAATAAATAATGTGCAATAAATATTGAGGGTTTTGCAAAAGTACATCTCAGGTGTAGGATATAATTGAACCTTAATTACTCATTGATACCATACGATCAGTGATATAATTTACTCACCCAATTTTGTCTGACCCCTCCTCTTTTTCCCTTTTTGCAACCATTGCTAGAGGATAGAGTAGCAAATGAGTTAGTCTGGAAAGGTAATTGGACATGGCATGTAACGACCCCACCTGTAAAGGCCCGAATTTCCGTACCCTTTGAGCCGACAATAAACCAAAAATGTCCAACTCAAATTGCACGAATAAGCAGATCTTTAAGGGGTGAAAAAGAAAATAAAGACAAAATAGTATCTCACACGAATGGAATAATATATATAATATTGAATAATATCTTTACAACGGAAATTTTTTAAAGATACATATATCAGATTCTAACCTGAATTCAGCTTGGACAGTTATAAACATTTGTCCTTACAAATGCTGACAAACATCAAACAAAACAGACTAACAGCAAACGAACCTCACTAAGCAAAGCGGGTAATAGAATACGTCCATACGTAGATAAATATCTCCAACTCTCCTCTGGAAACTCCAACCGTCTTCACTAAACCTGAAACTACTCGAATCTGACCCGAGTATTGAAAATACCCGGATCGGGCTTGATAAACCAGCATGAGAAACTCAAATATAAATGACAGTGTCATATATCAACCTTTGAATAAAACCCTTTGAAAGTATAGAGTATCTTATAAGACAACGCCTACACATAAACACAGACGGATTTTTACCTTATGATAACTAAAACACTTTTATATATCAAAACATTTGATATTATTTATAATGACATATCTTTGAAAACATTTGCAAATAAACTTATTAATCTTAGCCGAAATTGTTACATTATTAAATTCCAGCATACCATCTTGTAATACAAGGATTTCTACATCTAAAATCGTAGAGGCACTTATTGGAGAATGGATTTCCATACAAATGACAAGGTAAGGGACTGCCTTCCGACAGTACACCTCTAGAAGGATGCACCTAGGATCGAGATACTCGGCGCCTAAACCAACACAAGACCGACCTACCCCTCACGCGGGATAGTACCGAATATGTCATCACCCCAGTCGTTACCGACCTTTAACGGGCACCTGAGTCATACATTCACCACATACTTAGATATGTGTAAAGTAAATCTAGAAGGATGACGACATCTCCTAATTGGGAGCGACCCACTTAGCCTTGCTGCTTCTACCCTGTTTCTGTCATTTCCGGGTGATGAGGCCTGAGGTAAACGATTACCTTTTCACATAGCACATCTTCTTCACTTTGAATGCCACATTGCCATTCCTTTGATAACACTATTGACTTTCACGAACATACAACCTCTAAGCTCGTACGTCTCGGAGAAGGGTGTTAAGCTAAGAGAAGTTGCCTTCTTCGCCACCAAGCAGATGTACATTTGTAAAAGTCAACGTTATGATCTTAGAAATGCAATGTCAGACATTCATCCATACAAGTTGTCTAGGAATAGGACAAACCGAAGGTACTCTCCTACTTCATTAGTAGCGAGAAGTCTTTGCATTAGAGATTTTCATAACAGAGCACTGCTGCCACCATATGATATGGTAATTTTCACCTCGAGGGACTAGTAGAAAACAGCCCTACATCATGAATATCCTCATCTTCAAAATCATTTGTCTTCAAACACATTTTACTTCGAACGTAGATTGGGTCGAAGTTGTTTTCGGATAGGAATCATCCAAATCCGACCCTGGTTCCTTCGAAATCCAATTATCGATAAAAAGATGTTAAGTTCATAAGTGGATATCAGTCATCAATCAATTACTTCATCTTTTATAAAATATCTTTCTTAGATATATTCTTTTCAATTTATTCCATTTTCTTTCCAAGTGTATATGGAATTATTAAGCCTCATTTATTAAATCATTTGATTTTTTAAACCTCTTTAAATCTTGGAATAATTCCAATCGTTTTCTCTTTTACTTAGGAAATCTTTTCCAAATCATTTATTAAATCTTAATCAAAGATTTCTTTTTGTCTTAGAGTAATTCTAAGTTAATTCGTTCTTTTTCTTTGGATAACATTTCAAATTTCCTCACTTAACACTCGATCCAAATTCCTTAACTTTTAGGCAGGTCAAAAACAATGTTATTTAAGACATTGTTTACTGTAAACCCTAAAATCAATCTTAGCAAACTTGCCCAAGTATAAGAAGATTATCTTTATGCAATCCAAGTTGTAGTTTATTCATTTTGGAGATTGCTTAAATTTTTGATAATACCAATCTTCTTTTATTTTGACAAACTTAATATAATCTTTTTAGAGCATCCGGGATTTCCTTTCGATCTGTTCCACCCCTCGCCTAAAAAGAGAAAACATAGGCCAGGTAAGTTCAGAGCACTAGTTGCTCCATTCCTAACCTTAGTTAAACACCTTGTTTTATCTTCCTAGATCTCATAGGTGGGACAAATGTACTAGTCATTTCCGTATACTCAATTTGTTATTACATTCAATATTCTTTACGTTTTGTTTAAGTGGTATCAACAATTCCTCTTAACCATTTATTCAAACTATTATTAAAACTTCCAAATCATCTTTAAATTACTTAATTATTCTTTTAAAATCATTCAGAAAAGATTTAGGAAAGAATTGTTAATTTTAAAACCACATTTCAAAAGTTATTAAAAACTACTGCGAACAGCGTTGTGAAAAGTGTTGCAAATAGTGTTTTAAAAGCTATATTCTTCAAAACGACTTTTATATCATTTAGAGATCTATATTTTCAACTTAAATCTCTTTTAATACATATTAAAGGATTTTTAGAATTTATTTCGTATTTTTAAAACATTTAAAATATCAATTTTAAACTTTTGTCACTTTGCTACAAAAGCGCGATTTTTTTGGAAAATTGTTTTGGACATATTTTAAAATATACAAGATGAAATCTTGATTTTCTTTCTTTATTGCTTTAAACATATTTAAATGTTTATAAAACATTTCTAACTCATTTTAAAACTATTTCCAAAAATTTAAGAATTCCATATACACCATTTCATTTTCAAAAGAAAAGTGATTTCCTTTATGCGTATCGACGTGTATTAACGTGACTTGGTAAAACAATCATATCAAACAATCAATACTTGATGATCAAAGCATATATAAGCATCCATAGCAATCATAACACTTCACCAAACATGTGTGTGTATATATATATATGTTAAACAAAGTTTCTCACCATAAACCAAAGCGATAAACTTTCTAACAACATTCTAATCAAGCAACACTTCACTAACTACTTCCTACTCCATTAAACACTATCAAACAACAACCTCTTCCTTCTAATAGCTTGGCCAAGGCTTGAGATGGAGGTTGGCCAAAAGGATAGAGAAGAAGCGGTAGAGCTTTGAACTTGAATTCCCAAGATTTTGATCCGAAAAATAGGTTACATTGTATCCGATTTTAGGCCCTCTAAATCTCAAAATTTATAAAATTTGTTAACCAAAAAGTTGTTGAAAATTCTTTTCTCTTGAATTTAAAAAAATAATCATATGAATCTATGTATTTTTGAGGGAGATATTATAGAATGAAGAAGAGGTATTGTCGGATTGACAAAAATGAAGCCCGAAAATGCACTTCAAAGAATTGAGTTTCAGGTATAACAAAACTCAAAACTGAAAAAATCAGTCAACATAAAAGTTGTAGCTACTGGAATTTCATATTATTTGATAAAATAATTTATTAATTTGGATCAGTTATGATCAAAACAAAATGGGCTATTCTCTATTTTAAAAACTGGGCCAGAGAATGCACCGGAAAGAAGTGGATTTTTGAAATAGTTAGTTTTAGAATGAGACAAAGTGGTCAACATGAAAGTTATAGCTAATGGAAAAATACATGATTTTAAAAAATAATTTTACATTTTGATTCTGTTTTGAAGAAGTTATGGCCGAGAGAAGAAGAGGTAAAATATGGAGAAAAGATGAGTTTGATTTGAAGAAAATGAACATTGATTTCTTTTGAATATTTTGTAAATATTTTGACATTATTTCTTTCTAATTTTTTTCTATGGCTTAGAAGCCATTAAAGAGGAGAGGAAGAAGATGAAGAAGCTTGAGAAAAGAAGAAGAAGAAGAAGTGTGAATGAAAGTGAAGAAGGAGGTGGGTATTCATAGAAAAAGAAAGAAGTGGTAAATTTACCAAAATAACCTCTTACCAAATTACCAAACTAACCTTACTTCAACCTAAAGCAATCTGCACTTTTTCAATACTTAACATCATTTTTCACATCTTTACTTTATGTCTTAGTCACTTAAAGATTAAGTAAAGAAAAGTAATTATTTTGTTGGATTTTGATGTGATTTGGATTTGATGTTTACTTTTGACTTTTCTTAAACATACTTACTTTTCTTAATGATGTTCTAGAAGTTTCCTAATCATAATTAGTAAAAGTAAACCTGTTTAGTTATTAAAATGTGTAATATATATGTTAGAACAGATTAACAAAGGTGCGACAACGTTGCGGCAACTTTTAATCGATAAAATGTTGATTTTCGACAAAACGTTTTTCGGTCACATTTTGACGTTTTTGTTAAACTATTTATCTATGTAAACCAAACTTAAAAATTGATTTGTTTTTACATTTAAATAAATAAAACAAGCATATTTGACTTATAAAACAATATTCAAATCTATTTATAAAAATACGACATCGATTTATCGATATGCGACGAAATTTGACAACTTTTGTTGAACGGGTTTTATATATTTATCAAACCATTATAAATTAAATTACTATTATTATCAAATGAGTTTGATATCTATTATATATATATATAAAAGGAATTATTTATCCTTTAAAACAAATTTCTTGAATATTTATCCTACTTTATCGAAATCCGACTTTTGTTAATTTTACAATGGAAATCCAAAATCTTTATTCAATATCAAAAATAAGTTTACCATTCTTATTTATCATATAAAACATGATTGTTTAAGTTTGAAAATTCTACATTTGAATATTTCAAATAATTAAATATCTCATTTTCAAAGTGGTTAAATTACGGGTCGTTACACCACCGCTATACCCAGTTTAGCAAAGAACATTACAAGTAATGTTGTTTGCTAATCCGAAGAATACGGCTTATTAAGGGCAATCGAATGTGAATATATCTTTATACAAACACTGACATGTCATTTATACCTTTTTACTTAATATATGAACTGAAATTTGACATGTACAGTATTAATACAAAGTAATAGGCACATCGATTTCTCAGAATCAGAAAAATATATCATATAAATAGCAATTACAGATCACAGCGGAATAAATCTCAACTTACACATATACAAATTTTGAGTTTACAAAATGAAAAACTAAACTCGATTGTTACACAGGTTTTAGAATTCTCTAATCTCAATTGTACATCTTATAAACATATTCAAAAATTTCCTAAATGAGATAAACTAAAAAGTCAAAATAGTTTATCTCCTTGCTAGCCCAAAAATCCAAAGGTCAACTTGTCCTGTAAACTGAAAAGTCTCGGCCTGACTCGAGCAAAATAACACCCAGGTCAGACTATCTCTAAATATATGATAGAGTGAGAACAAAATATAACACAAGAATAAACAAGATATAAGTAAATACATATGTCTAGGATATAACGAGTTAGGGAATTAATTAAACTTGGAACAGGGTTATAAGTTTAAGTCACAGACATGAACTAGTCACTAACACAGAATAATAGAATTAACTTAATTTTGCATCCATCACAAGACACGAGAATATATATTTATTTCATGAACATAAGACACAAGAATATATATATATTTATTTCATGAACACAAGACACAAGAATATATATTTATTTCACGAACACAAGACATAAGAATATAAGTTATTTCACGAACACAAGACCCAAGAATATATATTTATTTCATGAACACAGAATAGTCATAGAATCCAAATATCCAGAATCAAAGATATCTTACACAAAACGATCATAATGATCGTACATAGAACCGTAACAAACAAACAATTTGGTATCACACGAACCGATCCGATACCGGGGATCGTGCACAAGACGGGAATCACAGGATCACAAGACGAACTCAAGGATAGCATCCATGACCGAACGTTTCAGATTAATTTTAGATTAGTACACTTGAAAAGAAATCCAGGAGTAACTTCTTACGGATCTAGCAGCCACTTGCTGCACACCAAAAGAGAATAAACTCTAAAGTGCCAAATACTATTGCCTTTAGTAATTACTACGATTTAACCAATACGTCCCATACCATATGGTGAAATCCAAGTATTTACTAAAATCTAGTAAATATCTGATGTGCACGTAAATGTGTTTAGTTTACTTCCATATTTAATTGAATTTAATTAAATAAATGAGCATATAGGGTATTTTAACATGTTTAAACCAAAATTTAAATTATTTTCAAATCAAAATTTATTCGTCTTCATATAAGGACAAAATGGTCATTTTTGCATATATTAATTTGAGAATATTTATTTGCACATTTTATTTTTATTTGTAGGAAATTGGATGGAAAAATATGAAGATGCTTCATGAAAATGTGCATGCACAAAAGAAGGAAACAAATGAAGATGGAAATAAATAATTTCATGCAACATGGAGGACCCCACCTACCCACTTACCATGATCCCCCATTAAGAGCTAATGCATATGATTAAAGCTACATGCACATTTAAATGGAGGATTATGCTCATGCTAATGATTACTTGGATGTTACATTTCCTAATAGGGTATTTTGGGTAGTCCCCTAAAATATGCATTAGGGTTTTAGACATGTATAAATACCCCTTATGTTTCATGTAATGAACTCTTAGCCTCCTCTTTAGTTAGTTAGTTTAAGGCTCAAAAATAAACAAAAACTCTCATTTCTTTTTAATGGCTTCTTAGCCTTCTTTCATGTAATTTTCTTATATGCAATTTTAATTCATGCACTTTTAATTCAAGTTCTTCTCCTATTCTTTTCTTTTATGTTAGTAGCTTAGTTTTATTTTTATGCAAGTAGTTTAGCTCTCTTTTTTATTTTAACTAGCTTGCATTTTCCTCTTGTTTTTGTTTCATGTTGAACTCTATATTTGTTGAAATGATAACAAACATGAGAAGCTAAACCCCTTCAATTTAGGGGTAATGAAGCTCTCTTAATCATGTAGATTCAACATTTTACTAATTTTTGATATTTTTTTGTGCTTAATGGAAATGTTTGAATGGGTAAATTTTTTGTTGTTTTAGCTTTGAATTTGATAGCATATGTTGTTGACACCAAATAAGCTATGCTTAAACAAACACAAACACAAATTACCTCTTCATCTACATATGATTATGGTAATGAAGTGAATTTTACAATCAAAATTTGATGGTCTATATTACTAATCAATAGTAAATAGATCATGCTTAGAATAGATTTTATTTTCAATTTCATTGTCATTTTCATGAGAGTCAAGAAGTGGTTTAGTAGGTGTGTTAAAGTTTGATGGTTTATGCTGGGCTAATTAACAGCCAAATAGGCCATACTTATGATAAACACATCAACTAAATTCACTAGTGACGAAAAAAGAGAGAACATAATTTCATTGCATTGATTTATGTAATCTTGAGAAGAACAATGCCTTTAAATTGCCTTCTACTCTCATATTTTTATCGACTTTTAGTTTTTGTTAGTTTTTAGAAATTTGTAATCAACACATCTCAAATTCTTGGTTTAATTTGATTGAGTAGAATTTTAAATCAATGCAATTCCCTGCGGATCGACCGTACTCGCCACGTACTAAAATTGTACGCCGTGCGCTTACGGTTATTTTTAATTAAAATTTTATCGGCGATTTTCTAACTCATAGAAAAACCATCGTTAAACAATATCACTTATTACAGATACAACTAGAAAAATCTGAACTACATTCTCTTAAGGATCTAGCAACCGCTTGTCGCA
Source organism: Allium fistulosum (assembly GCA_030737815.1). NCBI lineage: Eukaryota > Viridiplantae > Streptophyta > Magnoliopsida > Asparagales > Amaryllidaceae > Allium > Allium fistulosum. The sequence goes on from CM060903.1 coordinate 1,175,278,368, forward strand.
CACCAGAAGAGAATACAAATCTAAAGTGTTAAGTACTTTTCCAAATACGATCACAAGAATTTAACCAAGGCATCCCATAGTACCCGGTGGAATTCGAGTATTCGCTAGTGGGTTAGTAAATTCCAATCAAATATTATATTCAACGGGTTATACCATATTCAACAAAACATTATTCGAAAGGATTTAAAACAATCGATAACATTAAGTCAAATAATAGCACTTCCCAAATTATAGAATTAAGGTTCTCAAAACAATTTTTCTCTTTGATTTTTATTATTTAGGAAAAACACTTGTTATAATTTTCCACAAATCCACCTATTATTTACTTTAAATAAGTGTTCACTTGTTTAATAAAATATTATATAACCCCAAATTGTTCCAAGATTCCACTTATATACACAAAGTTGTCTCAAATTTCCATATAGTTGTATTATTCACAAAACTATATTTTAAAACCATATTTAATTACTCTTCTAAATCCATATTAAAATATAACCATTTTATTTAAAAATAAATTAAGTTATACTTTTCAAAATCACATCTCCAAATTCCACGAATCCTATATTATTTATTTAATAAAATCGCAATACTTATATTTCAAATCCATAATCACTTTTATGTAAAAATAGATTAGATTTATACTCCAATGTCATATTTACAAATCCATAAATATTTTACTAACCATGCTTAATATATAAAATAACTTGCTCAAAATCATTTTTGATATCTATTAACTTAATTTAGAAACAAATCTAATAAAAATATTTCTCTTTCATAAAATTACATGTATACGAATCTTATCAACTTATTTCATTTAACTCAAATTTAGGGTCTAAATATCTATAGTTATGACCACTTAAATCTCATAATTTTACAAAACTCAAAATATGAAAGTTGCAGATAAAAGTCTAAGCTTTCAAACAAGGAAACGTTCACCAAATTTGGACCAAAATAATTCTCAGATTTTAAATTCACCATCGCTGTCGATTATTCTCAGTGCAGCGACAAAGAAATATGATTTCGACTATATAAACCTCAAATTTTTTGTAAAACTCTAAACAAGAAAGTTTTAGATAGAAGTTTATGCTTTCAAACAAGAAAAAGTTCATCAAATTTGGACTTATGGTTTAAAAGTTATGGCTAAAATAATTCTCAAATTTAAAATTCACTATCGCTGTCGATTATTCTCGGGGTAGCAAAAAAGAAATATGATTTTGACTATTTACACCTCAAAAAAGAACATCAAGAATTATCAAATTTTGATAAGTAAAGTAAAAGTTACGACAAATTCAATTTCAAGTTTTAACACGGCCTATTAAACATGACACCACGACACCATCGGTTTCTAACTCAATTTAGCCCACTTAAATAGAAGAATTTCGACAAGTGACTAAATGAGAAGTTGTAGTTAGTTGAAAGATCTTTCTGGAGCAAAAAAATTGAGCCGATTTGGATTATTCTACACCATAATATTGCTATTTTACTGCAGCAAATTTCACACTAAATTTCCAACAAACAACATTCAAACAATCATCCTAGTTTACAATCAAATTTGCAAACAATTAAATCAACAAATTATTCAAACAATTAAGTACAACAATAAAATTTAGAAATAGATATGTGAACAATTAACTCACCTCTATCCTTCAATTCAATAATCAAAATTATCACTTCAGCCCAAATTTTCAAACCAGCAAACCCTAAACAAAAATCAATCCAAAATACACCCAAAAGCCCTAATTTAGTTTATTGTAAATTGGGAATTCAAATCACAATCGAGATGTATTTAAGCTAGAGATGATTACCTTAACAAATAAGCTCCTAAAGATGTGTAATTTACCATGAACTGAAGAAGGGCTTAACTAGGTTCTGAAAGAGGAATAGAGTTCTCTGGTTTTCTAAGCTTTTAGAATTGAATGCACTGTTTACATAAAAGGAGAAGGAAGCTTCTCTTAAATGGGCTAAGTGGGTTGAGATATGAACCCAATTGCCAAGTGTTACAAAAATACCATGGGCTACTAATTTATAAAGCACTATTTTACATTTTAACTAACGTTTTATTTAACATAGTTCTAACCACTCAACATTTATCAAACCCATTCACAAGATAAAAATTCCCATTTATATAGATATAGAAATGTTTTGTATAATTAAATGTAACTTTTGAATACAAGTTATTCTTATTATTTTTAGTTAAAACAAAATAAATTATATTCTCATTTTAAAATAATAAATCACAATATTAACACTTAACTAAATTTATAGCATTTTCCAAAGTTATCTTAAAATTAATTAAGATAAACTATTCAATTATTTACAAAACTAGATTTAATTTCACATTTACATTTCACAAATCACAATTTAGAATTAATTATCCCTAACTAGATTTAATTAATCAAGTAACTGACAACATGGTTGTTACAGACTTTCCCGCTTAAAGAAATTGCGTCCCTGCAATTTCCTTAACGAAAGAAATCCTTAATACAAATTTTCTCTTGAAACATTTATTTTGTTAACTGGTTTCTAATTTCATTTCCAAAACATTCGATTAATATCACTCCAAATTATAACACCAAACTAAAATTTTTAGTTATCAAAATTATTCAAAATTCCCAAAAAAATTTAAACGCCTCAAATTTGCGGAAAATTTAGCTAGCGTCTCATTTGCATGGCTAACGTTTCGAAAATTTACAATATGAATATAATTACATAATATACATCTCATCTCAAGGATGCGGGATCCCGTAGATAAAAACACAAAAATGCGATATGTAATCCGAGATACGTATCTTATATTTGAAATATTAGTGAGTCCGCTAATATTCTTTAAGCAAACAATTTGTAATCTTTTAAATGATATCTATTTAATTTCAGATATGTGCACCTGTCTCAAAAATGCATATTAGTGTTTAGTATAAAATTCATATCATATACAAGATATTAATTGTTACCCGGTGGCTTGACCATGTAGCAAGAGGTCTGGCATAAGCACCATTCGGCATTGGGAGTATCGTTCGACATTCCAGCCTCGACCGGCATGAATCTCGTTCGGCATTCCAGCCTTGTTCGACATAGAGCCTCGTTAGGCAAAAGCCTCGTCCGGCATGAGCCTTGACCGGCATGAACCCCGTTCGGTATTCCAGCTTCGACCGGCATGAACCTCGTTCGGCATTCCAGCCTCGCTCAGCATAGAGCCTCATTCGGCAGAAGCCTCGTCCGAGATGAGCCTCGACCGGCATGAGCCTCGTTCGGCATTCCAGCCTCGGCCGGCATCCAAGCATCGTTTGGCAGAAGCCTCGTCCGGCATTTCTCCTTACAAAGCATAGCAAGGTTGTTCGGCATGTAGATACCGTTCGGCATATCTTCCTCGTTCGGCATACGAATGCCGTTCGGCCCGGATTTGTGGTTCGGCAATTGCCGTCCGGCAATTGCCGTCCGGCAATTGTGGCTCGGTGTACAGGAGTCACTCACCACGGGCCGAGGTATCCTGCTCCTAGGCCCAAGAGGGAAATCCAACCCATCTTCGTCTATAAATAGGAGGGTAGGGGCACAGTGAAAATGACCTTTTTTCGAGAACACTGGGGAGACTCTGCCGCTTTCAAGACTCACTCTTTTTAGTTCAAATTTGTACTCGAGTCATTATTGTACGGATTGTATTTGTAATTAATTACCTGGGAAAGCAATAAAGATTACAATTCAAAGTGGACGTAGGCAGTTACGACGAACCACTATAAATTTGGTGTTCTAGATTTCTGTAGTTAATTTAGTCTATATCTCTCTATTTTAATTTATCTACTTCATTTATCTCTTTACATAATCTTTCTAAAGGGGGTTAGTGACCAATTTTGGTGCTAACACTTTGGTGCTTTCACGGAGAACTGCGAATTCTTAGGCCACAAGGATCTTCTTTGTAGCTACTGGATTGAATAAATCCTACGAAGGAGATCCAAGTCAATTCATAAGACGTCCGTTGATTCTATTCAGAGTTCTATCAATAACTCTACAATGGGAAGACCACGTACCATATCAGCCTCTCATAATGCGGACGTCCATGAGACTTCTAGCGTACAACAAATAAGACCTAGCAATCAGCAAGCAAATCTGGGTGCAGGAACTACCACCCAAGATCAAATGGAAGTTGTCACCAGAACAGAGTTTAATGACTTGATGAGAGAACTCATGGAAAGCAGGAGACAACTTGGAGAACAGATTCAAGCTAACGCCAACCTTATGGCTCATCTCACTCAACAACAACATCAGAATGCTAGGGGTAGTCCAGCTCCTTACTCTTTATCTGATAGCTCGACTTCGTCCGATGAACCTCCCAGGTGTAGACGCCGCAAGACTGAGATCACGTAGGCAGGTGCTGCTGATCGATTAACTAGGGATCACTTACACCTCGGAGACCGCAACCAAGCAGGAACATGAAACTTAGGATCTGGAGCGTGGGTGGAAACTGGACGCCCGGCTCACCAAGACGCCAATGATGCTGAACCTCAAGATACACGTTTGGCAGATCGCCAGCCGAGGAGGCATCAACCTGACCGATTACGTAGAATAGACTCCAACCTTCCATCTTCCATAGAAACCCCAAACCTGACAGCTATGTTCAGACAGTTAATGAAAGAGAATCAAGGCTTATCAAATGATGATTGGGGGGTATCCAGGAGTCATACTCCGTTCACAGACACTATTCTACAGGCCGAGTACCCTAGGAAGTTTAGCATGCCAACTATCCCGACCTACGAAGGAAAGACCGATCCCCAGCAGCATGTGCTGAGGTATGAATGGATGATGGATTCAGCTAGAGCGAATGATGCAACTAAGTGTAGATGCTTCCCAATAACTCTATCTGGGATCGCTACCATGTGGTTCATCCGACTTCCTCCACGGTCCGTATCCAGTTTCGAGGAGTTGGCAACGAAATTTATATAACAGTTCAGAATACATGTTACTCGTCCAAAGGACGTGATGTCTCTATCAAGTGTAATCCAAGCTCCAGGGGAGTCGTTGAAGGAGTATTTACAGAGATTCCATGTTGCGGCTACTGAAGTTAGCAATCCTAATGATCACGCAACTCTTATGGTTGTGATGCGAGGTGTGGATCCGGATTCAGAGTTTGGAGATTGGTTAGTGGGAAAACCTCCAACTACGCTAGAGCGTTTTTACTCAAAGGCACATCAATTCATAAGAAGGGAGGAAGCCAAGTGGATAAGGCGAGATAATGCACCGGGGCCTGTTAAGGAGACCGTGAAAAGCAACATCGCTGTAAATCAATCTGGAGACAAATCGGGGAAAGTTCAGGTCAATGTCCAGAACAAGCCCAGGCAATCCAAGGAGTCCGAAGGAGGAAATCAAGGGAAGAAAAGAGAAGCAGGGAAATGGAAGCCGAGAATTCCAATCTACAACGAATACACCCCACTAAATGCATCTCTTGAGAATATTTATCTATGAACTTGTAATTCTTTTCAATATAGAAACCATGCCCAAAGGAGTCAACCGAAGAACAAAAGCAGACTGGGAACTACTGTCGCTTCCATGAGACTTACGGGCACAATACCGAAGAGTGTAGGCACCTACATGACGCTATAGAAAAGCTGATTAGACAGAAAAATTTACAGGAATTTGTAAAGAATCCTCAAGAGGGTGGACAAGGAACGTCCAATCCCGGTCGCGCACTAGCTCCACGTCATCCTGAGGAGCCTGCTCGGACCGTGGGCAGGCTGGTCATAAACACGATAATAGGCGGACATCACCCTGCGGATAAGAACTGGCAAGAAATGGAGCGGTATGCTAATTCCTTGAGACATGCAGATTTTGAGTGTTGTTCAAATGTGGAGGATGGGACCCCCGCTAATCAGCAACGCATGATGACAGACGATATAGTATTTAGGAGCAGAGATGCTGACCAGGTGGAGGCTCCTACCGTTGACCCGATGGTCATATCTGCATCAATCGGACCGGCGTTTGTGAAAAGAGTTCTGATTGATTGTGGAAGTTCTGTTAATATCATCTTCAAAAAGGCGTATGACCAAATGAAGATGGAGACGAAAGATTTAAAACCATCTAAAGCTCGTATCTATGGCTTTAATGGTGCGGCAACCGATGTGGTGGGTTATGTTGAATTGCCAGTTGAACTGGGGCAAGGTGAGCGTAGGAGGGTGCGAATCCTACCTTTCATAGTTTTGGATGTAGATTCTCCATACAATGTGTTTCTGGGTCGACCGGCCCTGGCTGAGTTTAGGGCAGCATTGGCCCCGTGGTGTTTGACTTTAAAATTTCCGACTGACAAAGGAGTAGGTGTTGTTCATGGCGACCAGGTGACCAGTGTGCATGTTAGGTGGCTGAGCTCCGAGAGGCCCAGCGGAGAGAGAAAGGAAAGGTTGCGAACAGCTCCGTCCGCATTCAGAACACTGACAATTGACAAGTAATGCCCGAGCCCTGGCTCGGGCAACATTTTCGGATCTATAGAGACATAGATCCAAGAGACGATGATGAGGAACCCAGGGAAGAAAAAGCAGCACCGGCTGAACTGACAATCGACATTTCAGTCAGCCGAGACGATCCATCGCGAGTACTGAAGATTGGATTACAACTCAACCCTTCGATGACCGGGGACCTTAGTGATTTCCTCCGAGCGAATCTCGATGTTTTCGCTTGGACACATTCCGACATGTGCGGGATTTCTCCCACTATTGCGAGTCATATGTTGAACATAGACCCGAGGTACGTTCCAGTTAAGCAAAAAAGGAGAGGGATGGACCCGGAGAGGTCCGCTGCTCTCAGAGAGGAGGTGGACAAACTCAAAGCCAATGGGTTCGTCCGCGACGCCCTCTACCCTGAATGGGTGTCAAACCTCGTGCTAGTGAGAAAAGCAAATGGGAAGTGGAGAACATGCGTAGATTACTCTGATTTAAACAAAGCTTGTCCTAAGGATAGTTTCCCATTACCTAGAATTGATCAGTTGGTTGACTCCACTACAGGACACGAGTTATTATCATTTATGGATGCGTACTCGGGATACAATCAGATCCCGATGCACATTCCAGATCAGGAACACACTAGTTTTTTCACAGACGTTGGGCTATATTGCTATGTAGTGATGCCTTTCGGATAGAAAAACGCGGGAGCGACTTATCAGCGTCTGGTGAACCGAATGTTTAAAGACCAGATTGGTAGAGCAATGGAAGTCTATGTGGATGATATGCTCGTGAAGTCACGGCAGTCAAACGACCACATTCGAGACTTAGCGGAGATGTTTGGCATACTCAGATATTATGGGATGAAGATCAATCCTCTGAAATGTTCCTTCGGCGTTGCGTCAGGGAAGTTTTTAGGATTCATTGTTAATTCCTGGGGAATCGAAGCTAACTCGGAAAAGATTCAAGCCATTCGAGACATACAAGTGCCCATGACTATAAGGCAGGTACAAAGCTTGAATGGAAAAGTGGCTGCGCTGAGTCGATTTATATTCAGAGCAACAGACAAGTGTATTCCCTTCTTCGATATAATAAAGAAAGGAAAAAGGAATTTCGAATGGACATCCAATTGTGAGGAAGCATTTCGAGCTCTGGTAAGGCATTTAGAAAATCCTCCAGTGCCGTCGAAACCAGTAGACCATGAAATGTTGTATGTATATTTGGTCGTATCCCAACATGCTATAAGTGCGGCTTTAGTCCGCGAGGAGGACAGAGTTCAAAAGCCATTGTATTATGTCCGTAAACGTTTGACGGGGGCAGAAAGAAATTATCCTAAAATTGAGAAATTGGCCTATTGCTTGGTGATTGCATCACGTAAGCTGCGTCCATACTTTCAAGCACACTCAGTCAGTATCTATACCAATCAACCCTTGCGACAGGTACTCCAACGACTAGAAACTTCTAGAAGGATGTTAAAATGGAATATCAAGTTGAGTCAGTTCGATATTACCTACATGCCACAAAGAGCTATACAAGGGCAAGCATTAGCAGACTTCATCGCTGAATTCACTATCTCAGACGAATCAGATAGTCATAGTGTCATTCCCCCCATTCAATGGAAATTGTACATCGATGGGGCGTCAAACGACCGTTGTTCTGGGGCTGGTGTAATTCTTGTGACTCCGGAAAATCGATCGATTTGCTATGCTTTGAAGCTTAATTTCCCGGCTACGAATAATGAAGCAGAATATGAAGCATTAATTGCTGGCTTAAAGCTTATTGGGAAACTCGGGGTAAAATCAGTTGAAATCTTTTGTGACTCACAATTGGTGGTGTACCAAGTGCGAGGAGAATACCAAGCGAGGGGACAAAAGCTTACTTTGTACCTCGCTCTGGTTCAGGAACTATTGGCGAACCTTGAACACTATGACATTTCACATGTCCCGCGTGAACAGAACAAGGAAGCCGACTCGCTGGCCAAATTCCCAAGTACCGGCGATGCACAACAAATGGGATTAGTTCCCGTCAAAACCTTACATGCTCCAAGCATAGATGTGATGGAGGTGGATTCTGAGTTGGAAACAGAAATAGAAAAGGAGTCATGGATAACCCCATTCAAACAATACCTGCGAAACGGGACTTTGCCTGAAAGAAGAAGTGAAAGACGACAGGTCATTCGCAAAGCCGCGATATGTGATGCAGGGCGGTGTAATGTATTGGAGGGGGTTCTCGGTCCCCTTGCTACGGTGCATTGCCCATGATGAGACAAAGCGGGTCTTGAAGGAAGTTCATGAAGGAGAATGTGGCGACCATACGGGGGGCAGACATTGGCAAAAAAGATCCTCCGCTACGGATACTATTGGCAAAAAAGATCCTCCGCTGCAGATTATGTAAGAAAATGTGATAAGTGTCAAAGATACGCGAAAATCCCGAGAGCTCCACCGACGGAACTCACTCAAATGGTTAGTCCCTAGCCGTTTGAAATTTGGGGAATCGACATAGTTGGTTCCTTGCCTATATCCAAAGGTGGCGCAAAATATGCAATAGTTGCGGTCGACTACTTCACCAAATGGGCCGAGGCAGAGCCCTTAGCCACAATCACCTCCAAGAAGGTCATTTATTTCATTGTGCGAAACATTATATGCCGCTTCGGCCTCCCGCGAACCATAGCTATAGACAACGGAACTCAGTTCGAAAGTAGGGAATTCAAAGATTTCTGTTTAAAGCACGACATTGAGAAAAAGTTCACCGTAGTTGCTTATCCTAAGGCTAATGGACAAGTTGAAGCTGTGAACAAAATAATCAAGTCCATATTGAAGAAGCATTTGGAGAAGGCTGGAGGCAAGTGGGTAGATGAGCTTCCAACAGCGCTATGGGCTTATAGAACCACCCACAAGTCCACGACTGGCCATACACCATTCGCGTTGGCATATGACACGGAGGCCATTATACCCGTGGAGCTTGAAGTTCCATCTCATCGGGTGACACATTATGATCCTAGGACGAATCAGGATCTCTTGTTGGAATCACTGGACTTCGTTGATGAGAAACGTGAAGAAGCCGAGTTAAGGGCGGCAACATATAGGCACCGATTTAAGCGATATTATAACGAAAAAGTCCGCCCGAGAATCTTTGACGTAGGTGATCTCGTTTTGAAACGAGTTTTTTCGATACCGTCACGTATGAATCCTAACTGGGAAGGTCCATATGTCGTTGAACGGAAGCTTGGAGAGGGAACTTTCAAGCTAGCGACGGTTGATGGCATGACACTCCCCCGGGCATGGAATAGTGAACATTTGCGGCGTTACTATATTTAGCCTTTTTCTTTGGTGTTTTAGGTGCAATTATTGCCAGTATGTTTTTGTTCCATTGATTCTTAGTTTTTAGCATGTAATTGGACGATTTAGTTTGTTTTCATTAATAAAGGCTTGAAGCCATCTTTTCTGTGAATTACTGATGTTTCTATGCATGATAATCCGATGGCAAACAACTAGAGTTGCATTATTCTGTTTGACGTACAAACACGCATAAACAACTTAAAACTCTCCAAGTCCCCAGAATGCGGACTGGAGTACTCTAAGTCCCTGGAGTGCGGACTAGAGTATAAATGACTTAAAATCTCTAAGTCCCCAGAATGCGGACTGGAGTACTCTGAGTCCTCGGAGCGCGGACTAGAGTATAAATGACTTAAAATCTCCAAGTCCCCAGAATGCGGACTGGAGTACTCTGAGTCCCCGGAGCGCGGACTGGAGTATAAACGACTTAAAACCTCCAAGTCCCTAGAATGCGGACTGGAGTACTCTAAGTCCCCAGAGTGCGAACTAGAGTATAAATGACTTAAAATCTCTAAGTCCCCAGAATGTGGACTGGAGTACTCTGAGTCCCCGGAGCGCGGACTAGAGTATAAACGACTTAAAATCTCCAAGTCCCCAGAATTCGGACTGGAGTACTCTGAGTCCCCGGAGCGCGGACTAGAGTATAAACGAGTTAAAATCTCCAAGTCCCCAGAATGCAGACTAGAGTACTCTAAGTCCCCGGAGTGCGGACTAGAGTATAAATGACTTAAAATCTCTAAGTCCCCAGAATGCGGACTGGAGTACTATGAGTCCCCGAAGCGCGGACTAGAGTATAAACGACTTAAAATCTCCAAGTCCCCAGAATGCGGACTGGAGTACTCTGAGTCCCCGGAGCATGGACTAGAGTATAAACGACTTAAAATCTCCAAGTCCCTAGAATGCGGACTGGAGTAATCTAAGTCCCCGGAGTGTGGACTAGAGTATAAATGACTTAAAATCTCTGAGTCCCCAGAATGCGGACTGGAGTACTCTGAGTCCCCGGAGCGCGGGCTAGAGTATAAACGACTCAAAAATCTCCAAGTCCCCAGAATGCAGACTGGAGTACTCTAAGTCCCCGGATTATGGACTAAAGTATGTTCTAAGTAATGGAAGCGTGAAGTAAGGGATGTTCCCTTCCAATGAATCTCCAAGTTATGTGAAAGTGGATTTAGGGCTTATATAAATCATAAGATTTCTGATTTCGTCTGCAAGTTATACAGTGAGCTAAACAACAGAAGTTATTTGAAAGACAAAGAACAAAATATTATTTATCAATTCAAAATAAAGTCCAACTACAACCTCTCCCGAACTCGGGGCCAAAAGTCTATTTACAACGGCTATGAAAATAAATAAAAGTGATTACATGAACCAGAATGATTCTCGTTGAACGAGCATGATAAGCTACTTCTTCGGCTTCTTCTCTTTCTTTGATTTCTCAGATGACTCCTTCCTCCCGCGTTTTCTCTTTGATGCTCTGCTCACCTGAGAAGGGGTGTCAGAGGAAGGAAGAACTTCTGACGGCCTGGTTCCACCAGGGAGGATGACCTTTAGAGGTTTGTTCAATGGATCATCTAACTCCACTACTTGGGAATCGATCTTGTTCTCAACTTTCTTCTTTTTCTCTTCCGCGAGTCGCTCCTTCATGCTCACTTTCGAAGTGTGTTCGGAGACACTGGTAATCTCAATTTCATAACTTTCTTCGACGGGGGACGAAGTTTCAGACTTGTCCTCGTCAAGCGCCCCAATCACCTGAGCGTCAGGACCGGGAGTCACTCCCGCATGGCTAGCCTACCCAGTTTTCCCCTTTTTCTCCTTGGCGTCATCGCTCCTTGGAGACGGATCGGGATCAGAACAGCCTACGCAAAATCCCAAGAGATAAACATTAGAATACAATAACCTCTCGCCGAAAACGACAGTTTTTGGAACTTTAAGGAGAGAAGTTATATACCAGCTTCTTGCTGGCTCTCAACTGTCCGAAGAGTCTCACCCTCTGGAATGGGAGATAGGATATGAATGCCGAGACCAGGGTCTTCCAGGTCATAACCAGCATGTTGCTCAAATGGGTCAAGTACTAGCCGATCAGCCGATTGAGCAGGAGGAGGAGATGGAGACTCGGTCCTAGACGGACCGACAATGTCATTCTTTTCCTTTGATGGAGAAGAGTCTTTGCCAAAAAGAGCCATTGCTGTAGACAAGTCTGAAGGCTCATTCCCCTTAAGAAATTCTTTTACCAAAGCCTCCTCGTCAACCTCCTCGGTACCCGACTCAACCTTCCTAATCTTTATTAAAGTTTCCTATGCCTCGGCCAGAGATTCGAGATAACCCTTGCCAAGAAAAGTTAAGTCCCGATGCATGAGGACACGGGTGTTGTACTCAGCTATCAGCGGGTCGAACAAGCACTTGATCTCCTCTCTGCCAGCTTCTGTAGCCGCCTCAAGGCGAGAGTCAATCTCCGCGGATGCTATTCTCTTGCAATCTTCGCGGGCTTCATCCTTTAGCATCTCGGCCTTAGAGAGCTCGTCTTCGAGCTTGGCCTTCAAGAGTCGCGTAGCAACAATCTCATCACAATATCGTTGCGACTCTTCCTAGGCAGCAGATTTTTCTTCTCTCTCTTTGCGGAGTAGATCTTCCAACTCTTTGACTCGCAAGGCGAATGCATCCCTTTCTTTTTGAACAGAGTCCTTTTCCAAAGCCAAGGCCCCGCAGCATTGGACCGCTTCGTCAATTTCTTTCTTATGAGTTATCTCTAGACGATTGACGGCCTTCGCAGTATTTTAGCATTTTGTTGGGCAGCTTCGAGTTTGGACTTGTACGAAGAGAGCTCTGCATCCTGAGCTTTGATAATGTCTTTATCGTGAATGGCTTCAAGCTTCAGGCGGTCGATTTCGTGTTGACGCTCAACAGAGACTTCCGAGACTTTTCAGCCAGATGGACAAACGCGTCATGTTGAACATAAACGTCATTGTTGCAAGCAATGGCGCTCTGTTTGACATGCCCCGGAATGTGATGGATCGCCGAGAGGAACTTCAGACCATCAAAGCAGATTTTGGCGAACTTAACTTTAAGCTCGGCTAGCTTCGCCGATATCGTCGGATCTGTTGTGGGAACAGGGGAGATGGCTTTGAAAGTTCAGTTTTCTTATGAGGTTCCCGGGACTGCCATGTACTGGATGAACCAGAGTGTTGATCACGGGGGACATCAGATTGGGACCCCTTCTACGCAGACTTCTCCCTACCTTGCTCTGATTGAGAAGGATGATCACGGGATATGAGGACTGGCTATATGATTTCCTTCGATAAGTTGATTCTCGGGGGCGATAATCTCGGTCTCTAGAGTCATCCCTGTCTCGGCACTTGCCGGGGCCCGAATCTCGGCCGAAATGATGAAAAATAGATGACCCGTGAAGACGATCGAGTCCGTGAGTGCGTCCCATGTCACCTGCACAGAATGAGAATAGCGACAAATTAGAAAAGAACAGAGTGATGGCCAAAATTGAAGTGCAAGGTGAAGTGCACGTGTCTGTGTGTGTCCTAGTGTTCCCCCCGACAGACCAGTTTCTTTATCTTTACTAATAAGACTTTTTTCTCCCTAAATTTCTGCCTGAGCGCCTACCTCTCGCGGGTGAGTGAAGTTTAAGAGCTTCTAGATCATCAAAGCCATAGTTGAGCAAGTCATCGGGAATAGTGAGGTCCGACAAGCCTTTCAACGAACTCTCTAAGTGTTGAGAAGAAGACTCTCTTTCTACTGGAGTAATGATGACCTTAGAGGTTCCGCCCGCTGTCTTTTTCCTCAATTTATGAGTTAATTTCTTCTTTCCCTTTGAGGGAGGAGGCGTTACTTCAATGTCATGTACCTCAACCACCGGCTCCGGAGTGGGGTTGACATTTTCGCCCGACGCTTCGGGCGCCTTAGATTCTCTAATCTCCCCTCCCTTGGGTATGTCAGGGGCATCACGTGCTGAAGGTCCAGCCTGCCTTTTGCCTTTGTCCATAGCAGACCCGGTTACAATGACGCCGTGCGGGAGACTTATTCGGCAACCTTCCACCAGCATCCCAAGCCTCGAGAGTGATTCGTTTGAAATAATAGATCTAATGTCCCGATCTTCCGTAGGGATAGCCCGGATTGCTTCAACGACTTCGGAATACCCTGAACCTTCAGGGCGTGGGCTGATCCTGTAAAAGTCGAGAAAGATTCAGAAAAGGTGCAATTTCGCCCAGTACAAGTATTGACCCGGAAAAGAAACTTACTCCCTTCCACCCATCAAGATTATCACTTCAGCCCAAATTTTCAAACTAGCAAACCCTAAACAATAATCAATCCAAAATACACCCAAAAACCCTAATTTAGTTTACTGTAAATTGGGAATTCAAATTGAAATTGAGATCTATTTAAACTAGAGATGATTACCTGAACAAATAAGCTCCTAAAGATGTTTAATTTACCATTAATTGAAGAAGAGCTTTGATTTTTTTTCTAGGTTTTGATAGAGAAATAGAGTTCTCTGGTTTTCTAAGCTTTTAGAATTGAACGTACTGTTTACATAAAATGAGAAGGAAGCTTCTCTTAAACGAGCTAAGTGGGTTGAGATATGGATCCAATTGCCAAGTGTTACAAAAATCCCAAGTGTTACTAATTTATAAAGCACTATTTTACATTTTAACTAAGGTTTTATTTAATATAGTTTTAACCACTCAAAATTTATCAAATCCATTCACAAGATAAAAATTCCCATTTATATAGATATAGAAATGTTTTGTGCAATTAAATGTAACTTTTGAAATACAAGCTATTCTTATTATTTTAATTAAATTAAAATAAATTATTTATTGCAAATTCTCATTTTAAAATAATAAATCACAATATTAACACTTAACTAAATTTACAACATTTTCCAAAATTATCTTAAAATTAATTAAGATAAACAATTCAATTATTCTGAAAACTAGATTTAATTTCACAGTTACATTTTGCAAATAACAATTTAGAATTAATTATCTCTAACTAGATTTAATTAATCAGGTAACTAACAACAGGGTTGTTACATGGCGACATGACTCTTGAAGGCTCGTTTATTTATAGCCATTATCTTATGTATCATATTATATAATATACAGTCTTTTATTATGTAGTTATTTGCAGGTTTTATCTAAGTCAGACTCCTTGTATTGGTCATTTTGAGACTTGCTGCATGGACTACGTTTTGTTTAGACTATTATCTAATTTGGATTATTTCAATTTTTATATTTTATTTCATTCTACTATGAGTTCTAAAAGTGCAGAATGTTCTAAATTTATATTTGTCTTTGTATCATGTAAACTTTTTATCCCAACGATTCATACTTCTTGGCATGACATGAGTTCAAATGCCCATTTGGACCTTAAATTAATGTGTTAGGAAGTGCGGGTTGTTACATTTGGTATCATAGCTTAAGTTTATTATTCTTAAGAGATTAAGTGCATACTGAGATAGCATACTTGCATATTTTCAATATTATTATATATAATAAGTATAATGTGAACACACCCTTATAATTCCAGGAATGCTTAACACTATATGAGGAAATTTGCTAATAATTCATATTTGCAGATAGCTGAGAATGAGTATTCAAACTGGAAATAGTGCTGGTGAGGCAACTGAGATTCCGAGCATGAAATTACCTATTTGGTTCTTCTAGTATCTCAGGCAAGATGCCAAACTAAACTCAACTCTAATGGATGACCCACAGTGCAAGAGAAAGTTCCTACTCCATCTCCTTAGCCCATTTTGTACTTCTATGCCTTGTAATAATTTCTAGAGTTTGGGTGGAAAGAATTATTATGGGACCGAATCATTTATGGAAATGTGGGCACGGATAAGGAATTATGATAGGATATTTGCTATGATGGGTGTGGAGGATGTAGTAAAGAGACAGTTGGCTTCGTGGCATTCGCAAAGAGATGCCTTAAACTGGTGGGATATTGTTGTTCCTGATACAAATGAGACTAGTATTTCTTGGACTAAATTTGAGATATGTTTTGAGACTAAGTTTATTTTTGAAGCTGAATGGGGAGTGGAGCTAGAGAAATTCATTCAGTTGGAGCAAGGTGATCGCACTATCAAGTATTATTTAATGAATTTAATCAGTTGGTAAAGTATGGCTTAGATCTTATCAACACCAGTAATGAACGCGATGAAGTTTGCTAAGGGGTTAAATTCATCTTTGAGAGGGATTGCTTTGAGTCATGTACCTATTGGAGCCACTTTTAAGAGATTGGTCGAGATGGCATTGCCGAATACTATAGGGAAGGAGGAACCCAAGAAAGTAAAAAGAAAGTCAGTTCAGCAAAATTAGCGCAAAGTTAGTATGGGAGCTTAAGGAAAGATAAAGAAGCAAGAGCTCAGATGTAGGAAGTGCGGTTTGTAAGTTTTGCGGAATAGGGATCTTAAGGCTAATTTAACACTAGAGGGAGGTGAATAGTGTTTGCTAATTTTTGTGAATCTTTTTGAATTCTTTTATGATTGTAGTTTAAACAATGTAATTAACAATCATAGATTCAAACATAGATAAATATAAATGCGATAAAAGTAAAAAGAAAAGAACACACTAGGATTTTATACCAGTTCGGAGTTACCCTACATACAGTCCTGTAAAATTCCTTATATGTATTTCTTTTCAAATAGCAAAGTCAATACAATCTCGATTTCAAGGCAACAATACACACCCTCTAGACTTTTCGCGCTCCGAGTAGACTCACCTGATTTAGATGGGCCACAAGCATAGCCACTTGAATTTCCCAGTCATCAAGCACACCCAATTGATTTACACGGACTACAATCACACTCGCTAATATACGAGCATAATTTAATAGAGTTTTACAAACACAGATCATTGATCTTGGATACAAATGATCTTATAAACTCTTGAATAGCACGATCTTGTTTGAGTGAGAGAGATGAGAAAGATCAAAGAGTACTCAATAAAGAATCAAACCAATATATTATGAATTTGATTCTAATTGAATTTGAGAATATTTTGAGTAGATTTTCTTTTAGAATTCAAGAGAGTAAAAGAGGAGAAAAAATATGAGAAAGTAGTTAATAAATATTCATTAGTTTAACCCCTATTTATAGAGAAACAACAATCATGTCTAGTCGCGAAGAGATACGATGAAAAGACACTTCCATTCAAAATTTGAATTTTGAAATTTTCGGTCTATATGTCAACATACATGTATAGGATATGTTAACATATCCCTTTGTATTTTGAAAAACACTTTATTTTAAATTATTTTGAAAATCTTAAGTTTTGTAAAATATTTTGTTACTTTGTAAATTCATTTAATCATATAAAACTTAAGAAATGTTTATAAAATAATTTTGAAATAATTAAATATATATGTATATATAAAGGATTAATAATAATATAAAAACAATATATATGAAGCATAAGTGAATATATATTAAAATTAAAGTATATTAAATGTCAAATACATACTTTAAAATATTAATTATTTAGAAAACCTAAAATTGAAACATTATCAAAGTATAATATATTAAGGTATATAAAATACTTAAAAGCATATTTGCTCAAAATATAACAATCTTGTAAAAAGTTAGAAATCATTTGAAGGCTATTTTTAAAAGCTGTTTGAAAAATCATTTTGATAACAAGAATCATTAAAATCAGATAATAGATTTTAATGAAATCATTTTAAGAAAAAAATGAAGGGAAATAAGATTAAAGAAGTGATATTAGGGTTTTAACAAAATAATCTATGACTCTATAACTTATTTGGATAACTTGAGTCTTCAATACTCACGAGTCTTCAATCTCCAACTCTTGAATCTTTATATCGGCCTCTTGAATCTGCTCTTGATATTGTACAGTCTTCTTAATCAATACCCGTATAATATCCTGCACTATATAATATATATAACTTGATAAAAGCATTAGTATCTATATTTTATATAATGTCATATGATTGTTGTCATCAAAATCAATGCCTAAGGTACTAACATGGTTTCGGAGGGCATTTGGCTAAGAACTGCAAGATGAATCTAGCAAACATCAAATGTTTTAACTGCAACCAGCTTGGTCACTTGAAGAGGTAGTGCCTGACCCTGTCTAAGACCTCCACCGGGTTATTCTAGCATATGCACTAGATGACATTCCTAGCATGAGCGCAGCTCCAGCTATGGAGAAGGGGTATAAGGTGGTCATCAAAGGTGTGTTAATTCTTTCTGATTTATATATTCGCACTGTATTTGACACTGGAGCATCTACTCTTTTATTTCAGGTAGACTAGTAGATGAATTACACCTAGAGACTAGTATATTTGCAAACACTATAGCAGTATCAAATCCAATTGGAGGATTGACTTAATTGTCTATGTTTGTAAGGGTTTAAATTTGTATATTATGGGTGTCGAATTTTATCGCGATGCTTTTGTTTTGGGATTTTCTCAATTTGGTTTGATTTTAGGAATAGACTGGATGGCTACGTATGGATATGTGTTGGATTGTAATAGAAAGGTAGTTCATTTGAGTACTTGTAGAGGATGCATCCTAGAGGTTTACTACGTTCCCATGAGTTCAGTTTTGTTGAGTTACCTATATTCTCTAGACCTGTCATGCGATGTGTTCGCTTCAATGCCAGTAGTTCACCACTACCCAGATGTCTTTTCTTAGTTTTCTGGTCTTTCACTTTGTTAGAAGATCGAATTTCGAATTTATCTTGAAAATAATGATAGGTCTGTTGCCTATCCTTTAGGCATATGGCTCCTAAAGAAAGACGTGAGCAGAGTAAGCAAATAAATGAGTTGTTAGAGAAGGGCGTTATTCGAAGAAGTATTTCGAAGGAGGGAGCACCAGTTGTCTTTGCTAATAAAGCAGATGGCTCCTTAAGGCTTTGTGCCATTGTCGTGATTTAAATAAACTGACAAAGAAGAATCATTATCCACTGACCTGTATAGATGATCCCTTTGATCAGTTAGTCGGAGAAAACATATTTTATCAGCTTATTTGGCTACCAAGTTCCATCAGTTGCATGCAGTTAAGGATGGTATTTGGAAAACCTCTTTTCGTACACCAGACGGGGATAATATTTAGAAAATCTTTTCGTACACCCAACGAGCTTTATGAGTGGTTAGTCATGCCATTTGAACTGACTAGTGCCCCTGCATTTTTTTCGACCTCGTGAGTCAAGTCTTTAGAGGGTTTCTAAATAAATTCATGGTGGTATTTGTTGCTGACATACTTGTCTATTTGAAAAGCGAGGAAGAGAACGAGTTGCATTTAGGAGAAGTGCTCAATACCCTTCGTAGGCATAAGCCAAAGGTGAAATTCTCCAAATGTCACTTTTGGCACAAGAAGGTTTGTTTTCTATGAGATGTTGTCTTCGAGCATGGACTAGCGGTCGATCCCAGTAAAGTTGCATCAGTACAGGATTGGCACATACCAAAGAATGCTACAGAAGCGAGGAGTTTTCTTAGTTTGGCTGGTTACTATAGAAAGTTCATCGAGGACTTCGTTAAGATTTTCATACCATTGACACGCCTTACCAGACTAGTTTAATTTTTTCATGGGACATAGAATGTAATGCTTTCATTAAGCTGAAGGAGTTGTTGACCAGTGCACCTATTTTAGTACTCCCCGAGGGTTCAAAACAATCATAGTTGTAACATCTCCCACTTGGAGGCTCAAAACTAACGGCTATGGATGCTGCAGTCATCCATGGTTATTAATCCTTGGTGACCAAATACGGTAATGTTAGATACATTGATATAACAGAAACACATGGATATGGAAAAAAAATTAAAATCAACAAACAACTTTCTCATTCCATTTCAAATCATTCAAATTCATTACATAATCCTAATACGATAACCATGTTAAGAGAAAATACAATTATTACAACATACGCCAAGAGCGACATATGAAGATGCCCCCTTGGATGATCAAAGTATATAACTAGGCAATTAAACATATTTTTCCTTTACAACAAAGCACAGCAGAATCAAAATAGAAAAGAACTATAACTAGCTATCATGCCTCCTGCACCTCTCCGGAAGCTTATTCGTCTAAAGAGGTACTTGAAAACCTCAACTCTCAAACTACTCAAAATCAATTGAGTACCCGAGAGTTTAAGGGGAAAATATAAACTTTGAGTCAGACATAAAGTCTGGTATGAATAATAATCTACCATCCCAAATCATTTAGATATCTAGTGAGACCACGCAGCTTAGCAGTACGAGTTTTCCCTTCACTAGTATCCTAAAACTTTATAAAACCATATAATGTGCTCCTACATCCACAATGGTTAAAATATAACATTTCAAAATAATATGATGATATGCAAACAAATAAATCAATTCTGGTTTACCCATCCCCTTCATTTTTGACTATCTGTCTCAGCTATAGTTTCTAGGGTCACTATTAACATAATAGTTTTCATGGGCTGACTAATAACCTGTTTAATACTTATGCACACCCTGTCCATTTTCATGGGATCACTAAGAACCTATTGGCCCTTGCCAATAACTTATTTGTTTCATGTGTTCTCCCTGAACCTATTGGCAACTCCAATAACTTTCCTCTTATCCTAGTTTTCATGGGTTGACTAGGAAGTTATTAAGTTCTGTCAAGAACTTAATTCAGATATAGTTTTCATAGGTTCACTAC
The DNA here is from genome assembly GCA_030737815.1 of Allium fistulosum. Classification (NCBI taxonomy): domain Eukaryota; kingdom Viridiplantae; phylum Streptophyta; class Magnoliopsida; order Asparagales; family Amaryllidaceae; genus Allium; species Allium fistulosum. The sequence goes on from CM060903.1 coordinate 1,175,298,782, forward strand.
AAGCGTATTGGCCCCTGCCAATAACTCATTCTTATTATAGTTTTCATGGGTTTACTATGAACCTATTGGCACCTGCCAATAACTTTTCCTAAACATAGTTTTCATGGGTTTACTATGAACCTATCTATCTAACGACTTTACTATTTAGGCATCCTACATTCTGGTCTATCTGACCTTCCGAATGCAATTCTACTCATTCAGGAGTTAATTCAAATTATATTCACTACTGGGTCGACCTAGTTGGTTATTCTGCCCTTTCTCCCTAAAATACAGTTATGGGTCTATTACAATGTGAATATATATTTGAATAAGTAAACATAATAACATAATAATACCAACACCTATGGTCTAATATCCTTGAAGTCATTTTATATAAAACTTGGTTAATCCCTTTAACCTATTAATCAAGGAAGACTTCTTCAAAAACTCCATACACTACAAGAAAACCCACATTTAGTTGCATTTATTGGCAACGTTTGTAGTGTGAATGCAACAAATACTATTTTTACCATTTCTTTTTATTTTTAATTCAATGCTGCCAAAATTTTGCCGCATTCCCGCCCAATTGAAAAACTTTATCACGTATTTCCCATATCCTTCCCTCTTCATTGTTACGTTTCTACCCTCATTCAACAAAATTCTCTCGCTTCTCCATTACGCTGCTTATCTCCATCGCACTAATTATCTCTGTCAATCTACTCCGCTCCACTTTGCTGATCCACTTTTCCTTTAATCTACTCGTGTTTGCTTCTTCGAGATCTGTTTGCTAGCCCTGAATCAACGAATTAAGGTAATCGCAAAACCCTAATTTTACTTAGGTATTTTAATTTCTGTACTTTGTTTGTTGTTACTACAAAACCCTAATCACTATATTTTGTTGTTATCAGTGGGGTTGATGATAGATTGAGGAAGCGTCTTTTGAAATCATTCATGAATTTTGCATTTTTTCTAAGTGTCTACCGTGGTTATTGAAAGCTGTAGATAGAACTGTTGTATAATTATAACATCCTTATAATAAAATTACCTCTTATGAATTCAGTTGCACATAACCTGCTTTAATTATCTTTCAATTTTGTAGAATATGAACTCTAAAGTTTTAGGTGTGCATGAACGTACATTTGAATCATCTTCTCACCTCCTTGATTTCCTTATTCAATTAGTCTCTTGATGAGTCTTGCTTATATTGGGATAAATTGTCCCAGGGAAGCTCGGTTTTCCTTAAAATAATATAAAGTGCCTAAAATTTTGTATGATGCATACGTATTAGTATGAACATAATCAGATATAACATAATGCATACTTCCAAAAATAGTTCGCACACAAACTTACAATCAACCTACTATACCAGTATGCCTGCTACGGGTACTAACAGCCTTGCAAAGTAAGGCAATTTTCAATTGAACCTTGACTGAATTTTATTTAACAAGGTAGGAAAAAATTATGATGAACCTAAGGGAAAAATAAAGTTTTTGGCCACGAGCATAAGTTATTTTAAATTCTAGGTATAAAACTCAAAAGCACAAAAGAAACCAACTCAACTATATTATTAATATTCTAGATGAAGTATATTTATAAGCCGAGTCGCACTCAACACTGTACTTAAAGTCTCCATTGCCCTCTGCATGTACATTCCCATATTAGTTAGTACATCAAAAGATATCTATTGAATATTTGAATATATATTGTTTTTTTTGCTTACCAGTCCTGGAGTTCTGGGACTTAATCTTATTTCTTTCAATGCCAACCTGTACATTTATTATACATATCATATAATCATTAGTTGTAATATATAGACAGAATAGCTAATCATGGTACAGTTAAACAATTACATTACATACCCCATAGCTAAAAGAGTGAGGCCCCAAGCAATAATAGAATAAGCAGAAGCTGATAACATAGTAGAAGCTCTCCATTGCAAGACATTATATAGTCCAGCAAGCGATACAATGATTCCAACTAGGCTAGCAATTAGAGTAAATATTACGAAAAACCCAGTTGCCATATTTCCTATCGGGTAGTATATTGGAAATAGCCTTGTTGGGTATGTCATGCCTTGGATTGAAACGTAAATGTACATTTTATTAGTTTAAATGTGTTTTAAAGGCAAGTAAAACAGCAAGAATTATGCATGTACCTTCGATGGGAGTTTCATTAATGCCATAATTAAGAGCCCAGATAGCGATTATGATCATGATTATGTAGATTACGAGGTTGAGTAAGAGTAACGAGGATGCTGCAGATTTTGGTCCTTGTGGTGCCATTTGAAGAGAAGATTAGTCTATTTTAAAAAATAAACTAGTTTTATTGTATTTAATATGAAACTTGATCGGGTCATATAAAGATCTATGCATAATTATTCCTTGCTTCTTTATGAGGTTGTTTCTTTTATCAAATGAGAAATGAAGAATAATTTCATATTCTTTGGTTGAGGATTAATCCTTACTTCCTAAGCTGCAAAGCAAAGCAAAATTCTAAATAAATTGTTTCTTTTTTCTTTTGCTATTTTTTGAGCATAAAAATATCCTGACTAAAATCACATAGGGATGCTTACTCTAATCAATCTAGGAAATGTATTCATCCTGCTTCATCTCTCTTAACTTTCCAAACTTAAGTAATAGAGATATTAGAATGTGGAGCACATACACATGCAAAACAAACAACATTAAAAAGAGCGGGCCGGTCTTGTTAATATTAAAATATTCGTTGATATGTAAGTCCTAAAATCAAATTTCTTGGAAACAAAATAACAAAGCTGGTTCTGGAAAGAGAAGATAAAAAATCATAAGGGACAAGACTGTTGAAATTATAAAGTAAAATCAATAAGTTCAAATATTATGTATATGCTAAAATTTGATGCATAATCTTACCGCAATGGGAACTGGTTTGGTACCAAGAAAGTATATTGTTTATTCTTGTCAATGCAATTCATAGTCTAATAATTATCGAGTTCAATATAAATGTCATTTAACTTCATAATATAAAAGTATAAAATTTATCAGTTATGAGAACCATTGTTTTGAGCTGGAGAGAAACATAAACAAATAAACTGGTTGCATATTATCAAATACTACTAAACTAACCGGAAGCATGACAGATGGAAAGACAAGTTGATTTGCAAAACATCGGTGGCGGTTTCATGAATAACACATTCTTCCACAATTTGTAATGAATATGATATTGCAACTGGAAAAGAGAAGAATAGACATTCAAAAAAAGAAATCATGAAAAAGTTAGAGTATTAAAGTAACTAGGTTGATCAAGTCGAGGATTCAGGAAAGAGTAGATTTCTTATTCCAGCCAAGCATCAGAAAACCACTTATGTTCCTTTATGAGCTCGTATATCTACATTATCAACTCCTTTTTTAAAACTACGGCTAGATATATATATATATATATATATATATATAGTTATGATAAATCCTTTTGCATAGATTCTTGATGATAGAATTTATGAGTTGGTTGTACTTTAAAATTTATATGCATTTTTATATACTGAAATACAATTTAGCATTTTTTTTATTGCAAGTTAGAGGGTTAGAGTGATAAATCCTGATGTAAGGCCACACACATTGAGTATTATTGCTTGTGTTAATATGTTGACATCTTTCATGTTGTATGTCACCCAGTTTGATACTTATAATAACAGTCTCTGCTGCTACTTTTTTCTGCTATTTTATTTAAGTTAATCTTACTTCTTCCATATATACATGTATAAATTATTCATATTTTTATCACTTACCTTTGGTATCTATTTATCAAATTATAGGTTAAGTAGATGCAAGTTGCTCTTCTATCTGAATCGAAAATGAGACCATCTGATGAAATATTTGAGACAATCTTACATGAGGCAGTGGTAACTCAGTTGAGTGTATTTATTTTTTGGGTTTTGATATCATTCTTTGATTACAATGTTGCTATGAATAGACATTTGAAGAAGCTGACGTGAATGGTGATGGCAAGATGGATAAATCGGAGTGGTAAGATTCTGTGTCTCAGAATCTATCATTAATGAAGATAACGACTCTTCCATATCTCAGGTAACTCATGATTTTTTTTATTTCCTAGAGATTTAGGGCTTCCTTGCATTGGTTATAAATACAACAAATCATCCTATTTAATTATTGACATGATACAACTTGGTTGATATGTCAAATAAAGAGGGGAAAATTATAATCATAATAAATAAAATCAAGTTAGAGATAATGGGATGATTCATATGCGACCGAACCTTTTCCTCATATTATCTTTGTTTACATAAAATACACTTCGTAGAGTAGAAAAGATATATATGTATAATCATCATGTCTTGTAATGGCGACATTGGAGAATTCATGGCTATAATACAAAATGCAATCTGATTTTAATTATTTTTGTCTTCTCTTTAACATTACCACTTTACTTATTATCTATTTAAAATACAAATTAGTCATGTTGTATCTTATCAAAAGCTACAGGGACATAACCACTAAGTTTCCAAGTTTTTATAAATTCAGAAGTGGATGACAGTGCCACATATCAACTAAAAAGGTTGACGTGTATAGTTTTGGAATTGTCTTGTGGTACATGTGAATTTATTGTGGTGCATAAACACTACAATTCCAAGTTTTTAGTGTATGTCATTGAAAGGAGTTGAAAATGGAGCTCTATTCCTTTTGCTAGATTCTTGATGATAGAATTAGGCAGAAATTTTGGTGGTGTTTTTTTGTTTATGCACCACATATGGCATGTTTTTTATTCGTTAGTTTCCTTTGCATATCTAGTTACATAGTTTTCTTTGCATGTTAAATCATTCAATATTGTTGCATTCACTTATTATTGAATATAATCACATTTACTTGAACAAATAAGAACCATGTTTCTGGGACTCTTTTTGTCATTTACTATGCTAAAGTTTACTGCTTATTTGTAAGCTGACAAGGATCAATAATTAGCTGTTTCTATCCTCCCTTAGCATCTCTATAAAATATAGAAAATAAAAAATCATTTACGTATTATTTATTTATTTCATTATTTTTCTAATTACCAACCATGTCAAAGTTGATGTGATGTTGTGATTTGTTGTACAGATCTTTTGCTACTGTTAGTAGGAGATTTGGAGTAAAAATGCTGGAAGGTTTGATGAAAGAATTTGAAGACGAAAACGAAGATGAAGTGGACGGATTTAAAGTGAAATTCGTAAAACAATTCCAGCAATTCATAATGCGCAAAGAGCAATCGAGTATGTGAAAGCTTTGGTTCAAGTTTTGCTAGGTAAGCTTCCTATATATTTCCTTTTGATGCGCTTATCTGAAGGTAGAATTGGGTTTGCCCAATCGATTTACCTACGAAAACGTGATATCTGCACTGTTTTTTACACCTTCAAACACATCTCCTGATCTTGTAATTACTCACAAGTTCTAAATCCTGATTTGCATATCGATGCCTCTATCCGATCCTTGTTGAAATCTTACTACCTAAGCCTTCTGTTAGACATTGAGCCATATATGGTTATATTTTGTATATGTTTAGTTCTAAATATGATGCATACATACCTAAAACAAAACCGATAATTTTTGTAGATCTGTTGTATGATTACCTTATTGACATATTCATATTATGTCACTATATATTACACACACATAAGTATTAAAATAATAAATCTACCATCATAGCCTAATATATGTATATTCATAGCTTATTAACTAACTTTGCCTTATTGACATATTCAGATGATATCACTGTATATTACATAGGAAAGTCATAAAGATGTGATAGCAGGCTACAAGTCAGAAGGAAGATCAACTAGTTTATCAATGGAGTGGTTTGGACAAGAGTGCTGGTGGAACTCCCGTGAAGTTTCTTTGCTTTTAACCCTGTTGCTTGTTCTTTTTTCACTTGTGCTTTTAAAGAAAATCAGTAATTAATTAAGTCAACTATAGCCATTAATTGTCTTCATTTTACTTCCTATATTTTAGCACAATCATGTATATGAATTTTTTCCTTAAATGCATGCAGATTCATTAAAGTACACATCAGCCATATCCATTCTCATGATGAGCATATCGGGAAATGTTCTCAAAAGAGAAGGCCATTGATAACAATTTAGCATATTACTTTTTTCTTGTGCATCATAATGTTAATGTGTATACTATACACAAATGATTTTTCATTTTGAGATTTTCCACTGTATCATAGGCTCGGGTTATATTTTTTACCAGTAGGTTCAAGTAATGAATTCACCAATATATAATGTTGAAAGAAAGCTTGTAAAGGGAGGCTTTGGACAAGTGTATGTTGACCGTCGTATAACATTTGTCAATTCAAGTTCTAGGGTGACCGCTGCCAGTACATTAGAGGTTTGTTAGCCGAGCTAATGCACTTTCAAAGCATATTCATTGGGTTACCCAAAGCTAAAACTTGACAGGGTTATCAAGTATAATAAGCAGGCTGGTTGTCCACGCAAATATTATGTTACTTTCACAACTACAGACATTAACACGGGTGGCACTCATGCATACCAGGCTAAGATAACAAGGGTGTTTTGTGATGAAGAAAGATTGGTCAACATATTTAGAAGGAAATATCATCAAAAATTTGGCAAAGGTATTTGAATCATGTTTGAGATGAGTTGTTTAGTTGTTTTAGTTGTAAATTTCTTTTCTTCTTCAAATGCGGTCTGTGTATTTCCTAAGTTCAACTATAGATACAAAAACATGTTTCTTTTTCATGATGATTATGTTTTCAATGTGTGGTAGTAAAACAATTTTCCTTTTAATTTACATATACTTTAATCATTTTTTGACATTTCTCTTATTATTTTAAAAGCCATATGTGGATGTCATATGTTAAATAAATGGATTTGAGTTATGCTAATGAACTTAGTTATGGATATTTTTGATATGTTATTATATGGATTTTAAGTGAAACAAGTATTTGAAGGGGTCCAATTCATAGCTACATACAATATTTTTTGACATTATATAGAACTTAAGATGAACAGTATGTTGATCTCGAAGTTGTCATTACATTACGACTTCAATATATGAAATTCACATAAGTTTAAGTTTTTTTGCACCATTTCTTCATTTTTAGTTTTAAATTCTACATTAGGCGTTGCTCGAAATTTTTTACACTTGCTCCTTTTATTTTTATTCTCATAGAAGAAGAAATTCGCTTTCTTACCATTTTTGCGATTAACTACCATCATAGGACTACGGTACATCTATGAAATTTAATGCATCCCTCTTCCTTTATGACAGATTGCGTTAATATATTATTTCTTCTATTTGATTTACTCTTTTTTCTTTTTTCTTTTGTGAATTTTCAATTAACATTTGACGAAAAGCAGGGTCAAGATCTCGAGCTAGTCAAATGAATAGTTTATGATCAACCTTATTATTTGTTTGTAGAAACTATATGAAAGTTTTCAGGAGAATTAGTACCCTAGCAAGGAGAAAAAAGAGAGTTTGGCTCAAGAACTTGGGATTGATTATGTCCAGGTGTGATATTGCATCTTTCTCAATGTACACTTTGCATGTTATTAGGAGAATATAAAATTATTTATGTCAGGTATTATGTAGTAGAATCATAAATCGCTGATAATTATGGAGGTTAAGGTCTTAAAATATATGAAACATAAATCTTATAGCTGGTTAAAAACACAACCGAGGTACCGTTGAAAACATTCTACTGGATATTGTATAAACTGCTCTATATGGTCCAATATGGCTTATAACAGTATATTGTATAAACTGCTCTATAATGTTTCCAAGTTTTCAGTTCCTTTTGGATATGTACTATGGGTAATGAGAGAAGTGCCTGTTAATATACATAATCTACGGTGGAGAAATACAGGTTCTTCCTCACAAAATACAGTATATAACTAAGGCCTTTTTATAATGCAACAACTTGCAGTTTTAGCTGCTTGAAGCAACTCATTTTTTTATGACAATTTGCTAGTTGCAAAATTAATTTTACAGGATAAACAATAAATATGTGTTTTGTCTGCAGAAATCTTAAATAATTCAGATTAGGCACTGATATATTTTTCTGTATGTGTACACATACACACAACACACACATATACTACCATCATATATGCTGCTTAAATGTTTAGGTATCATTTTTTTATGTCAATAACATATAGAAATACCTTGTTAGGAATTTGATAGCCATATTTCTTGGATAACTAAGACATTCTCTGTATTCATACTCACGGATATTGAGTTTAATATAAAGTAGTCACTTTTCAATGATACATTTTAAAACGAAGGCAAAGTATGAATGGCATAAAAAACTGCATTTTTTGGCAAAGTATAAGGAACTAAAAACGCTTCTCAGTCATTCTTGCCTATGTTGCCATTAATTGTTGCTTGCTGTTAATTTTGGTGGTACGGAAAGGTGAAACTAATAATGCTTCCCTTTTTATATATCGTCTTCTTCTTCATTTGTGTTAAACTTGTTTAATTTGTTGAAATAACTTGTATACTTCATTATTTAAAGCTCATCATGAGTTCTTCAATGGCTTTGGCCTGACCGATGATGCAGCTGCTCAAATAGGAGAGGCGCTTGCATAGCTACTATGTCCTTGAATTTTTTTAATTCTTTAAAGGTATGAAACACCTTCAAGTTCGTCTTCTTCTTTCTCTTATTCTTTATCTTCTATAGATATAGAATAACACATTTACCTTCACCTTATTATGTCTTGCAATTTTTGCTATTTTTCCATACATTCGTATTATTTCCATTATTGATGGCAAAACAGATGTGGTGTGAGTGAGGGACAGTTCTACCATGTCCTACTATACGAATTAGATGCTATTTAAAAGGTTGTCATACTACAAAAAAATAAGTTTATTATTTAAATTAACCAAGTTTTATAAAAGTTTAACTAAGTTAACTAAGTTTAATAAAATTTTAAATGGATTCAAATTTAAATGGCTTATTAGGAGTATATAATTACTATCTCAAATATATGTGATTTCAAAAACTGGATTGGGCTTCTTATCAATAATTTTGAATGTATGAAGTTGACAGTCATTAAATATATATGTATTAAGATTCAAATATATGTATGCATGATAAATGTGTCAAATCTCTTATGTATACAAGTTAAAAGTGTCAGTTTTCTATATCTAGTTTAAAACATAAATGCTTTGTGCATTTGATTTCAAATATCCCAAGGTTTTATAGGATATAGTTTTAAATATAATATCTTATAAGTGTAGTTTTGTGGGTTTCTAACATATGAATTGTTTTTGAGTATGTTCTAGTTTCAAATACACTCAAATATGATGTACTTAGAATCAGCTCATACTCCAAGTCCATTGCATGGGTTGTGTGTGCATGCATATGTTTGTACACATACATGTGTTTAGGCAACTCATTGACATGCAATGTTTAATGATTTGCAGATGATTGCAATGGAATAGTAGCACCACCACGCTTCAAATTTGATTTTATATGCTGTTATAAGCAAATGTTTAAATTGCAGCAAAGCCTTGGCGTCTTGCATAGTTAGTATTATATGCAATTATAAGCAAATGTTTAAATTGTAGCAAAGTCTGGACGTCTTACATAGATTATAATTCTATGGTTTAAGTTCGAAAAAGATATGGCTAAGCACTTAAGTACTGTTGCATTATAAATAATTTATGTTTTTATTTGGCCTGAAAATAATTTGTAAACTTGGAAAAAATTTCACTCATTACTGAGTATACCTTCTAGTAAACCTTCAACTGTTTCAAGTTTTGGTTATATTATGTTTGAATAATAATCAATTAATATTGTTTGAATGTTACTTGATAATTCATGGCAAATTCTTGTTGTTGATTATCAACTTTGTTACTTGATAATCAGATCTAAACAAGAATTAATTTAACATATAAGCCCTTCCATTAAGCAAACCAATAAAAAATTAAGTCCTTCATCTAAAATAATTTTATTTCCATAGGAAATTACTTAGGAAAAATCCCCAAAAATTACAGAAATTCAATTTCAATATGTTATCTAACATATAAAAATTCCAGACCCAAATTCGTCATGAAATATCTGAATTAACTTCTAAACCCAATTATTCATATTTTCCTTTGAAAATTCATATTAAATTTTCCATAGCTTGGAAATTTTCAAAAAATGAAACCCATCTTTAAAATCATGTTTTACATAACATAAAATTTTCTCATGGCATACAAAAATTGTTATAATCGGTTTTACCCTTAAAACCATGTAAAATAATTATCAAATTATTTTGTTTGAATCCAATATGTCCAAATCCAAGCATATCATCAATCAAAAATCATCATAATAATGGATTTAATCTTAAAAACCCGAAAAACAAATGATCATAAAACAAAATAGAGATGATCTAGATTATTATTCACCTTGATTAGAATAAGGACTTTGAGATTTGATTGAGATTAATTCCCTTAGCTTGAATCCTTTGCTTTAAATTGATTTTCTCCTCTTTTCCTCTAATGGTCGGCTTTGCTCTTCTTTTGTTTACGTTTTTGTGAAGTGAAAATGAAGGTGAATGGATGGTACAGCCGTGAAAATATAAGGGTGTGACTATTTCCCATTATACCTTTTTTTTTAATTAACATATAAGCCATTGTTAAGCCCATTTGTTTATTTAAGCATGACCTCTAATTTATTTTCAAATCTCAATCCCCTTATCACTCTAATTATTTACATTATTATATTTAATTTATCTAATTAAATCTCCTGAATAATGTTATAAAAAATTAGGGGTTTTACAGGCTCCCCTCCTTAAAGAATTCCATCCTCAAAATTAAGTAAGGACTAGATACTAAACATAGCAATCATCTGTAACAACTCCTAACAAACATTCTAGCCTACCTGACTAGCAACTATCTATATAAAATTAATATAGACATACCCTCAAAGCAGATTAGGATAAGTATCTCTAATCCTGTCTTCTGTCTCCCTAGTACAGTCCTTTTCGTTGTCGCTCCACTGAACTTTCACCAACCTGACTGTCTTTTTCCTCAATCTTTTCTCATCTCTCACTACAACCCAAACTAGTTGTCTAGCAAAAGTCAAATACAGCTCCACTATCAACTCTTCTAACTCTGTCGAAGGGATAGTAGTCTCAGGATCATGCACGTACTTATGAAGATGTGACACATGAAATACATTATGGACATCTACCATACTGCTCGGCAACTCTACTCTGTATGCGAGCTTTCCAATCCTCTCTATAATCTGGAACGGATCAACATATCTCGGTGCCAGTTCACTGACTTTCCAAATCGTACCACACTCTTCATTGGTGATACTTTAATGAAAACCTTATCTCCAACTAAGAATTCTAGGTTTTTATGCCTCTTATCTGCGTAACTCTTTTATCCAGATTGAGCTTCCTTAATTCTTTCTTGAATTAACTCAATCTTCTCTGTCGCCTCTCTAACCAGATCTGGACCTAAGACCAATCTGTCTCCAGTCTCCAACCAACATGCTGGTGATTTGCATGGCCTTCCATACAAAGCTTCAAAAGGCGCCATTCCTATACTAGTCTGATAACTATTATTATAGGAAAATTCAACCAAATGTAGGTGATCTTCCCAAGATCCCCCAAAGTCCAATACACAAGCTCTCAATAAGTCCTCGAGTACCTTATTAACTCTCTCTGTTTGCCCATCCGTTTGAGGGTGATATGCAGTACTCTCTTAAGCTTGGTACCTAATACATCTTGTAGACTCTTCCAGAATTCACTAGTGAACAAAGCATCACTGTCACTGATGATACTACTAGGAATCCCATGTAGTCTAACTATGTTCTTCATGAACAACTTAGCTAAAACAGGTGTCGTCCCAGTTGACTTAACTGGAATGAAATGGGCACTCTTGGTCAACCTATCCACTATAACCCATATACTTTCATTTCCTCTATTTGACCTTGGCAACCCGCCTATAAAATCCATGGATATCGAATCCCATTTCCAAACTGAAATCTCTAAAGGTTGAAGCAATCCATTCGGCTTCTGATGTTCGACTTTCACTTATTGATAGTTCGCACACTGCCTAATCCACAAGCCAACATCCCTTTTCATACCTTCACAATAGAAGCTCCTCTTCATATCTTGATACATCTTGGTCCCTACAGTATGAATCATAAACTTGGATCGATGACATTCTCCATGAACTTCTTTCCTTAAGTTCTCAATATTCAGAACACACAATCGTCCCTTCTTTCTCAACCATCCTTTCTGGTCAAGACTAAAATTCCTCAGATCATCGATCTCAGTTCCAACCTCAAGCCTTCTAATCCTCTCGGCTAATACTGGATCCTCTTTCTACTTAGAAGCTATCCTTTCGATCAACACTGGTCGAACTTCTAAATAGGACAACATGGCGGTACTCTGACTAGAACCAGCAGTCGATCTTAACTGCACACTACAAGTAGTCAAAGCTTCTAAATCTTTCCATTCTACCAACATAGCTAACACCACATTCTGATGTCTTCTGCTAAGAGCGTCCGCTACTTTATTTCCTTTTCCAGGAGTATACTCTATACCAAAATCATAACCAGCCAAAAACTCCAGCCACCTTTGTTGTCTCATATTTAGCTCCTTTTTGGGGAATTAGTCCCTTAAAGACTTATGATCTGTGTATAGCTCAAATCTCTCCCCTAAGAGATAATGCTTCCAAATCTTCAATGAAAAGATCACCACATCCAACTCCAAATCATGAGTAGGATATCTCACTTCATGCGATCTAAGTTGTCGTGGAGCGTAGGAAATCACTTTACCCTTCTTCATCAACACAGCTCCTAATCCAGTCTTACATGCATCGGTATACACCATCAACCCTGCTTTCCGTCTGGAACTACTAACACTGGTGCATTGGGCAATAAATGCTTTAAATTAAAGAATGCTTCCTCACATTTGTCAGACCAGACAAACTTCACATCCTTCATGGTTAACTTACTCAAAGGCGCTGCTATCCGCAAGAAATCCTTGATGAATCTCTGGTAATTGCCCGCCAGTCCAAGAAAACTTCTAATCTTAGTCACCATCTCTGCTCTCTTCCAATTGTTAACAGCTTCGATCTTATTTGGATCGACTAACAAGCCCTTCTCTGAAATCAAGTGACCAAGAAACTTAACCTCTTTCTTCCAAAAATGACACTTGGAAAACTTCGCCTTCAGTTGATGTTGCCTCAGTGTCTCAAGCACTACTCTAAGATGATCCTTATGCTCTCTTTCATCCTTAGAGTATACTAAAATGTCATCTATAAACACTAACATGAACCTATCCAAATACTCTCGGAAGACTAGGTTCGTCAAATCCACGAAGAAAGCAGGTGCATTCGTTAACCCGAATGGCATTACTAACCACTCGTACGAACCATACGTAGTCCGAAATGCTGTCAAAGGAATACTGTCCTCTGCCACTCTTAACTGATGGAAACCTATCGCCAAATCTAACTGGGAAAACACTCTGGCTCCATACAACTGATCAAAGAGATCGTCTATTCTCGGCAAATGATACTTATTCTTAATCGTCCTATCGTTTAACTTATGATAGTCGATACGCATCCTCAACGACCCATCTGGTGTCTTCATGAATACCACGGCTGCTCCTAAGGTGAACTGCTTGGTCTAATAAAATTCCTTCCTTCTAGATCCACTAGCTGCACCTTCAATTCCTTCATCTCGGTTGGTGTCATCCTACTATGTGGTCTACTCACAGATTAAGCTCCTATCACAAGATTTATCTGAAACTCAACAGCTCATTTCGGCGGTAGTCTTGTAACTGGCTCAAATACATCTGCAAACTCTCTTGCAACTCGAACCTGACTTAACTCTTCTACCACTTCCATAGCACTTAACAAAGCAAAACTACTCCGGTCAGAATTCTCCACTGAGAATATGATTCGGTTGTGACCATCAGGGTGTCTTAGTGATATCACCCATCCTGGAAAAATATCCTAGCCTCATACATACTTAACCAATCCATACCCAAAATGATTTCGAAATCTACAAAATTGAAAACATATGGACTGCATGCAAACTTATAACCTAATAAGTAAGTTCTAAATAGTCACATCTCATCCCTAGAGTTGCATACCCTCCTATTGGATTCGCAACCCTTAAGGAATTAACAAGGTATGTGGGTTCTAAGCATAACCTATCTACTAAATTCTGAGATATAAATAAATGTGATACGCAAGTATCAAATAGTATCCTAAATGGTATACTTTGACTCAAAAACGTACCTTCCATCACAGTCTTCCCTTTTTCAGCTGCAGTTGGCCTGGCAGATGATGGTCCAACAACAAAAACTTTTCCCTTGTCCACCCTGATTGGCTCTGGACACTGATTCTTATAATGCCCAACTTGGTCATAGTTAAAGCATTTCACATTCTTCTTTTCTATAGCCTTCTTCCCCTTGCCTGACCGGCACTCATGAGCATAATGACCTTTCTTGTCACACTTGAAACAAACTAAATCAGCCTTTGCCTTCTTGGCAGCCTCTCCCTTCTGGACTCCCTTCTTCTTGAAGATGTTCCTCTTCTTTCTCCGAGGGCCATGGGTTTGAACCGGCTTTTCTCTAGCAAAAATAACAAGCATCTCCTCATGTCGGATTGCCATCTCCATAACTACATTACAAGGATCACAAAGATGTGGCAAGGTTGCCCTAGTAATCTCAGGTCTTAATCCCCGAATGAACCTCACATTCCTCCTGATCGGTGTCTATAGTAGCATGTCCATATCGGGACAACTCATCAAACTTACTAGCATACTCGATTACCGACATTTCTCCCTACACCAAATCGATAAACTTTCTCAACGATGCTGACTGAGCAACTTCAGATAAAAACCTTTATTCAAATCTCCCTCTAAAATCAGCCCAAGTCAACTCCTCCTCCGAAACTCCGACAGTAACACTATTCCACCAATGAAGCACTACCCTTTGCAACTGCCAAGAGGCCAGCCTCCTCTTCTGCTCATCATCTAAACTCAAATCACTAAAGATTCTCTTGCAATGCAACAGCCAATCCTCAACTTCTATAGCATTCTCCGTTCTCATAAATGGTTTCCCACCAAGACTAGTGTAATCTCTGCTCAGCTTAGCATAATTTTTCCCAACTGGAGCCACATGATTAGCTCCTCCAACATTCCCAGCAACACCAGCAGTAGCTCCTACTTTCATCAGATTGACGAAGAACTGATACATCGCCCCCATATCCACTGGTGGATTTCCAGCACCCACATTGGCATCTGCATTTTGATTAGCATTAGCATGTCAACCGAGTTCCTCCTAGTGGGTTGAACATTTCCGTTGGTTGTGGTGCTTCTTTCACCGAGATTTCCTCTACCATTTCCTACATCCATATCTTCTTTCTCGTAAATCTACATACGAGCCTTAGTAAGATACAAAAGAACGGTCTAAGAGAATACGTACTTATATAATATATATATATATATATATTAGCATTAGCATTAGCATTAGCATGTCAACCGAGTTCCTCCTAATATATATTAACATTTTGATTAGCATTAGCATGTCAACCGAGTTCCTCCTAGTGGGTTGAACATTTCCGTTGGTTGTGGTGCTTCTTTCACCGAGATTTCCTCTACCATTTCCTGCATCCATATCTTCTTTCTCGTAAATCTACATACGAGCCTTAGTAAGATACAAAAGAACGGTCTAAGAGAATACGTACTTATATAATATATATATATATATATATTTCAAATACAAGTACGTTATTATAGCGTTATTCCAAACCCCGATCTTATTTTCTGATTCATTGGATTATGTTTGAAAATCTTTTAGGTTTAAATTTCTTTTAAGTTTCATAAACCTATGCTCGGATACCAACTTATAACATACCCACTTGGAGGCCCAAAACTAACGGCTACAGATGCTGTAGTCATCCATAGTTATTAATCCTCGGTGACCAAATACGGTAATGTTAGATACATTGATATAACAGGAACACATGGATATGGAAAAAAATTTAAAATAAACAGACAACTTTTTCATTCCATTTCAAAGTATTTCAAATTCATTACATAATCCTAACACGATAACCACGTTCAAAGAAAATATAATTATTACAACATACGCTAAGAGCGACATATGAAGATGACCCTCTTAGATGATCAGAGAATATAACTAGGCAATTAAACATCTTTTTCCTTTACAACAAAACACAGTGGAATCAAAATAGAAAACAACTCTAACTAGCTATTATGCCTCCTGCACGTCTCCGGAAGCTTATTCATCTAAAGCGGTACCTTAAAACCTCAACTCTCAAACTACCCAAAATCAATTGAGTACCTGAGAGTTTAAGGGGAAAACATAAACTTTGAGTCAGACATAAAGTCTGGTGTGAATAATAATCTGTCATCTTAAACCATTTAGATATCTAGTGAGACCATGCCGCTTAGTGGAACGGGTTTTCCCCTCACTAGTATCCTAAAACTTTATAAAACCATATACTGTGCTCCTGCATCCACAATGGTTAAAATATAACATTTCAAAATAATATGATAATATGCAAACAAGTAAATCAATTCTGGTTTACCCATCCCCCTTTATTTTTGACTATCTGTCTTAGTTATAGTTTCTAGGGTCACTATTAATCTAATAGTTTTCATGGGCTGACTAATAACTTGTTTAATACTTATGGACACCCTATCTGATTTCATAGTTTTTGTGATGACCCAGATTTTTAACGATTGTTAATTAGTAATTAATGGAATTTAATTATTGAAATATTGATATTGATTAGTCAAACAAATAAATTTCTAACGATTAAAAATATCTGAATCAATATATTAATTTAAAAGTATATAAATTTGGAACTGGTACAATATTAGGATATACACATAAATTGAATTGATGATTACAATAAATATATTGTTTTAAATACTTTAGATAAATGTTTTAAGTTGTTTTAAAAGCTTATTCTAACTTTGGTTTGGATTTTATAATTATTAATAAAAGAATTACATTTTTTTTCTTTTCTTTTTTTTGAAAGAATAACTTGTTAATTTTAGTTTAAAAATATATATAAGTTTTTAATTCAATTTGTCAAATGTTACTTTGGAGTATATTATAAAATAAATAATTTAAAATACAAAAAGGGATAATTTCTTTTGTTTAATCTTTTTAAAATTTGATAAACGAACTTTTATAATATTAATAAAAATATAATGTCTTTTATGAATCGTTTCAAATTTATAAATGTGTAATTTATTTTAAATGATATTATAAGGAAAAATATAAAAGTATTCATATAGGAATACAATACGATAATACGAGTAAAAGTTTACATAAGCGAATTTTATAGTTTGTAAATAATAAAACAAGTATACCAAATAATCAAACAACATATTAAAATAACAACCACTTACATTTCATAATTAAAAAAATATATTAGAATAACATTTCACTTACACTACATTCTTTTATCAAACTAGTAGCATGTTTGTATAGCACATAAGAAAGGAATGCAAGCTAGGAAAAGAAGACTTCCCAGCCTAATACAAATCTGCATAACCAATTGAAAAATATTAATAACTAAGCTTGCATTAATATAAAAACTGATGGTTCGAATGCAGGCAAACTTAAGAAACACAAAGAATCAAAAGAAAGCAAAGTAAAATTTATAATGTTTGTAGCTTGTAGATGAAGTCTCAGGCAAGTTTATAAAATATAGATAAGTATCAAAGGGAACACAAGGTACAAATGGCATTAAATGTTCATTTATTAGCAGCATACAAAATCTATACGAATTGCATCAAAACTTCTTTCAGCCTCCATCTTTACAAAAATCTCTGACAAAAATAAAGAAAGAAAAATATAAATATAAACCCTGTAAAACAGTTTATACATAAGCCTATAAACAACCTTCTCTTATCATTTCCATTTCCAATTCGAGCCAAGTGAAACTGAGCTAAAACTTCTTTTAAAACTTAAACAAGATTTCATTTAAACATCAACAATCAAGCAACTACCACTACAACAGGATGATTGGCAGAAGATATAAATGAAGACATTTTTCCCAGTTCAAAACAGATTCCAACATAGTGCTCTGTTCTTTTATCAAGCAGGTGAGTAAACTGTTTTTTACTTTAACCTGTTTGAAAACTGATGCATGTGAATAAGCATTTAAACAAACTGTTTTTACTTTAACCTGTTTGAAAACTGATGCATGTGAATAAGCATTTAAACAACCTTGTGAGTAACTCCATTTTTTTTAAGTAGGTAAAGGTTGAGTTGCATGTTGATTTATCTGAGATGAAGTTTATATTGTGTTTATATGACTTTGAAAAAAAAAGTCCTGTGTATGTATGAATGAATAAGTGATTTGCTGTTGATATTGCTTTTACCAGTTCTTAGTTAAAGTTAGATTCTAAAACAAAAGAATCCAATATCTTTCGATTTATTTGCTGTTATGATTTTATCCTTGAATGAAATTTTTATTTACAAGATAAAGTAAGTTTTAAAACTTTATATAAGTTAAATAAAATTGTGTATTACCTGGAAATAAAATTAACAGTGCGATAAATTGTATAAGTAAAAATTCAAATATTACAATTCAATGTTTCAGGATTATGAATCAAAACATCATGCAAAATTTTGATTTTTAAAAGTAATATTACAATTTATAATGCTTAAACCTGAGAGCAGTTCCATGTCCACTGTATTTCACCTTTTTGGTTAGCATTGATGATATTTGTGTTCGATTGGGTTGAAATTACTTCTGGAGGTGGTGAAGTGGTTAGGGATGTTAAGAAATTATGGGTTTGGGTTGCTTTTCATTTTTGATGTTGCAATTGGGATTTTAAAATTAGAACCCTAGTTTTCTGGGTTAGGGAAGAAGTGTTCAGTTCGACAGGCATAGTTGATCGAGTTCAACTATTTCTTGGGTATTGGTAGAGGGTGGTCTGAGGAAGTCTTCACCGGAATTGCAGAGTCAACGGTGGCCGGTGGCGCGTGTACGTGACTTTGACAGGTTTGGAATGAAGTTGTTGTGTTTGTTCCAGGTTTGGGAAATTCTGGACTCGATCTTGATTTCGGGTATTAATTGATGAGATGGGTGTATGGATGGTCTGTGGAGTTGAATGTCGACCGTGGGGAGGTCGCGTAGTTGGCCAGCGGTGGCCGGAGGCAGTGGACATGTGCACAGAGCAAAAGGGGATGGTGCTGGTGAATATTGGTTACAGGATTTGGTGCCTCGCGTGGGTCTCGAAGAAATCGAGTTTTAGCTCGAAGTTGGTGGTGATTTTACTCGAAGTAACACATAAGGTTGCTCAGGTATATAGAGTTGTTTCAGGTTTTAAAATTTAAAACAGCAAACCTGTTTTGTTTTAAGTTACAAAAGCAAGTTTAAATATAAACTAAAATTTAAACTAAGATTTAAAATCTGAATTTGAATATGGATTCAAAGTAGTTTGAATGTGAGATTTGAAATAAATTAGGTTTTGTGATTTTGAAAATAAATTGTTTTTAAATGCTTAATTAAATAAGAAATGATTATCTTAGAGATAAATCAAATTTAATGATTTGGATTCATTAAATAATTAAGTTGGATAATTATTTATTTAATTAATAATATGGATGATTAATTTGTAATCAATGGTTATATAAGCAGGATTTATGCATTGAAGTAATTCATTTAATTTACTTTAAATTAATTAGGGATGATTAACTATTGGCAAATTAAGGGTGGTTGATTGCTGATGTTGTTAATCAAGGGTGATTAATAATTATAGTTAGTAATTAATTAATAAAGTAATTAAAGGTTAATTACCGTATTAGGTTAAGAATGATTAAATTGTGAAATTAATTAAGGGTTAATTACTTAAATGTAATTAAAGGATAAATAGAATGACGTTTAAAGCCTTTGATTTATTGTTATTCCTAATATGTGGGTTGTGATGCTATGTGGTAAGAGATGTTTGATTTAAATTGTGATAATGTGGTTATCTATTGTTGATGAATTAGGTGACATCATGTATTTAAAATTTAATTGTATTCACTTGAATAATTTAAGTTAAGATGATGTTGGTTTCAAAGAAACCGGAGTCGGGTATTAGTAAATACCTGAAACCACTTCGATTCTTTATAAATTGATGGGTGAAATCAATAGGCTGTAATGGAAGGATTTAAGTATATGGGACCATTTAATCTAAGTTTTGGTACTTAAAAATTGATGTGTGAAATAAGTTGAGTCTAACGACTTGTGAAGTTGTAAATCTATGTATGAGTTACCCCGGGTTTTAAATAAGTTGTATGTTTTGGTATTCCTTGTTAAATGAGTTTACTCACGCTGAATTCCAGCCTGACCCGGGTGTTACTTTGATGTAATGCTCGGGTCAGACCGAGTATTACAGATTTTTCAGCTAAGGACGTTCTGGAGCTCGAAGGTGAGCTGGATGGCAGGAACGTATAGAGTGTTTCCACTATGATATATTGTTGTATATCTGGGATATGTTGATTATATATATCCAGTGTATGTATAAATGTCGTAACTCTGATGTAATGATATAAATTAACAGATATAGTAATCTTTGTATAACTTTTATTATTTGATATTATATTTTATCCGCTGCGAATGTGAGAATCTGGGTTGTGTTTTCTGTTTCTCCTTCTTCTATCTCTTTCTTCTTTTCATAACTATCTGGAATTTTCGGGATTTAAAATTCCGGGTCGTTACAGTTGGTATCAGAGCGAAGGTTAAGCGAAAACCTTGGCTCTGGTGGGTGTACTCATAAGGATAGGGTCAATAGTACCCTAGAATGAGTTGAGTGTATATATATGAGAGCGTACTTGTTACTTTCTTATATAAAGATTTTAAATGATTTTAAAGATAAATGATTTTCTATAAGAATATATTTTGATATATATAAAGCCATATTTCCTACCAATAAATGTTAAGGTAATTTGTTGTTAAATTATTGGAATTAAGAAATACAACCAAATTAAATTGAATAATAATAAGATTGAAAAAGATTCAAACCGAAATTAAATTTGGATAAGAATTTCTAGAATAAGATAATAATGAATTGGTTTCCAGCTATAATAACCATAATGAAATGTTTTAAGAAAGTAAACATTTTGATGAGTATGACTTCTAAATTGAAACTAATGGTGATAAAAGAATGTGAAGTTTTAAAACTGGGTCCAGAATTTGAAAATTTTGTTTCAAGGTGTTAAAGAAACTAACAAATAATATAATTCAGACTATTTTGAATATAGTCTTATTTAAAAATAAGAAATGTTTGGAAGATTTTAAGGGATTGTTTTGAAATTAAAACCAAGGGTGGGTTAAGATTTAAAAGTAGCCTGGTGTGTAAAGGAAATAAATATGAAATGAACTCTAAGGTGGAGTTTTAAATTTTCCTTGGAATGTGATGTGAAACCCAAAGTGATAAGTTTTTGAACTTATAAGATTATTAATATGAAGTTTAAAATTTGAAATGGGAATCCAAATTAGGTAAGGTTGGTTGGGTTAAGAAAATTGAATTTAACTTTGGGAAAGTTAAATAGGTTAATAAGAACAACCTAAATTGGAAATTTCAAGATGAAATTAAAATCTTACTTAGTGAAGTTAAATGGGTTGTTTTGAAATGGGAGTTATGTGTGATCTCAAACAAATTTGAGATCTGGGAATGGGAAATGTGTGTTATTGATGGATGCTGTTTTAAATAATCTGGATGTTTATTTACTTTGGCTTATTCCGATATCATCCTTTTATTATTGATAATCCATGAAACTGTGAATTGGATTATTCTAATTAAATTTAGAAGTGGATTGAGGTAATATACATCCATTGCAGAAATTTAATGAAACCACTTTGAATTTAAGGTTTAAATGTTTAAAAAGAATTGGAAATTTAAATTGTTAAGCACTGGTTTCAAAATTGAAAATTGGGTAATAAATTGAATTTTTAAGGTAAAATTGTTTTGAACTCTTATTTGAACTTCGAAATAAGTAAAATGAAGATAATTTAAAATGGAATTTTGAGGATTGGACTCAGAATTTAAATTGTTTAAAGATTGGGATTATTGATTTAAAAATAAAGGTTAATTTGATTTAAAGGATTAAATCAACATTTAAAGATTTAACTCGAATTTATATAATTCGAGATGGTGTAAATTTGGAATTTAAATTGAATTGGTCCAAATGGAATTGAATGGAATTATGATTGAAAATGGATAGGTTTAAAAATTCAAATGGAAAATTTGAATCGGGTTAATTTGAAATAAAATTGAAGATTGAATGAGTTCAAAATTCAAATGGGAAGTGGGATTAATTCATATAGAAATTGAAATAATTTGAAATTGAAGTGGATTCAATTTGAAATTAGTCTAAATTAATTTGAATAATTAGAAATTGTAATTAAAGTAAGTATGTTTAAAATCAAATGGAATTTGATCTGAACTAGGAAAGATGTTGAGGTAAGTTCAACTTGATTGGGGATAAATCAAGTTCAAGGGAAACTGAAGTTATTCAAGTTTAAAGCGAGTCAATTTAAATGGATTAAATTGTTGGGAATTGAACAGTTTGACTCTGGACTATTTTCAAAATGAATTGTTTAATCTATTTTTCAAACTATTTACTATACAACGTTTCTTTTTAAACCTAAAACTATCTTCAGCTTGTTTTACAATTACTTTTGAAACTATTTAACAATTTTACAACTGTTATGTAAACTAATTACTATTTCTCAACTATTTTACAAATTAATTACTGTTTTACAACTATTTTGCAATTATTTAAAAATTCCTATAACTATTTGATTATTTTTCAACTATTTACAATTATTTAACTATTTTGCAGCTATTTTACAAACTAATAATTATTTTCCAATTACTTATCTATTTTAAAAAAAATTCAAGCTATATTTCTAAATATAAACTGGTCGGAGTTCAAACTGTTATTGGTTAAATACCCAATTGAGATAAGAATTGAGTGATAATCCAAGTGGGGATTAAAGCAAATGTGAATAAGTGAATGAAAATTAAAGTGAATGTGAATAGGAAGGAAATTGATTTGGTTAATAATCAATGAAGTTAAATACGTAGGATGTACGTATATTATTCTATTCGCATAATGATTTGATCCAGATTCGAGCACAGAATTTCGAGATAGTATTATCGATCCGAGTTGGGATTTTCCGCTCGATTTTCGACGGCGAACCTGGATATGGAGTTTTGATTGATTCTGGGTATTCTCTATCATAGTTGTGACTATGCAAGGAGAATGGCGGTTTCTGATCAAGAAACCAGATCTGAGTCCGCACTAGGAAGTCGGGTGGACAATACTAGTTCGGAAGTGAAATTGTGTGATCGAGTGAGCGATCAGGTTGATTTTGCGTACGGATGGTATGGATACATCGTACGGGTTTCAATAAAATTGATATTGAAAATTTGTGGATAAGAACTGTAAATGATTTTTGAAATTGAAAGTGCATTTTATGAAATATATGATGAAGTAAAGTGGGAATTGAACATTTCTACGATTGAAATTTACTTTATGAAAGCAAGCAATATAGAGAATGACTTTACCAAAGAGTAATCAAGATTTGAATATTGATTTGGGCTAAACAAAGTTATATATCTTTGTTATATATGGGAAACTCCCCTTGTTGAATCTATTGCTAGAAGAAAATGATTTTTGAAAATATTTGAAGTATAAAAATGAATTTATACAAATACGAATTGAACCAAAGATTTTTCAAAGATTATTATATATATATGTATTTTTGTGAAAATGATTTTGGAAGTGATTTTGAGGAAAGGTTTTGAGAACCTATGGATTGAGAAAGGCTTTTGATTTTTGGGAAAAATCAATATTGAGATTTGGAAGCCTAGTTTGTGGATTATCGATTTTGAGAATCGATTTTGTGTAAAGGCATATATTTGAAATTCATACTAGGTGTATGATTTGGAAAATACTATATGTGTATAGTATAAAGTGTTTTGAGATTGGCTCTGGGGAAAAAGGCGCTCCCTTGAAATGAACTTCTCAGGAGTGCCACAGGGTGGCACTGCCTTGAGCCTCTAAGGGGGAGGTTCTAAAGTTGATCCTGTGAGGAGTCCGGACAAAACTAGTTCTTGAGGATTATTGTGTAGCGAAAGTCGAGGGGCTGGTGCCCACAGAGGCATTTGGGTTATGCTGTGACGACAGTGTAACTCGATGTCACTGCGATCTACTACAGACCATAGCGAAAGTCGTGTGTGCCGCTGAGAGCCAACAGTCTACGTTTGATTTTATATCGGTAGACTGCGACACTATGGTAACATAGCGAAAGTCGTGTGAGCCGCTGAGAGCCAACAGTCTATGTTTGATTTTACATCGGTAGACTGCGACCTATGTAGGAGTGGAGAAGTTTCATTTTGACAGCGTAAATCGTGTGTGCCGCTGAGAGCCAACAGTTACATGGACTTTTGCTGCGACGGCAACGTAACCCTGGATGTAACTGCGATCTGTTGTGGGTTCTATGGTGTAATCAGTTACATGGACTTTTGCTGCGACGGCAACGTAACCCAGGATGTAACTGTGACCATGGATGGGTGTGATGATTTCCAGAGCATTCTCACCAAAGATATTTCCTCTATTTTCAAAACTGTTTCTATATTTTCAATAAAATTATTTTCCCAATATTTTCACTGGATGTTGGAAACGGGTCTGCCAAGCACTTATAGATTTTCAGTCATACGCCTGATCAACGTATGACCGAATTTCTGTGAGAACGAGGATGGACTTGTTGAAACATCGAGTTATTAAAGTATTTTTATAAAACGACTTTAGAATAATATTATATAGATATAAAAAAAATGTTTTAAAATGATCAAGAATATGTATTTGATTTTAAACATTTTAATAATTCTGGCTTCGTTCTTTTCGAGGACGAAAAGTTCTAAAGGGGGGAGGAATGTGATGACCCAGATTTTTAACGATTGTTAATTAGTAATTAATGGAATTTAATTATTGAAATATTGATATTGATTAGTCAAACAAATAAATTTCTAACGATTAAAAATATCTGAATCAATATATTAATTTAAAAGTATATAAATTTGGAACTGGTACAATATTAGGATATACACATAAATTGAATTGATGATTACAATAAATATATTGTTTTAAATACTTTAGATAAATGTTTTAAGTTGTTTTAAAAGCTTATTCTAACTTTGGTTTGGATTTTATAATTATTAATAAAAGAATTACATTTTTTTTTCTTTTCTTTTTTTTGAAAGAATAACTTGTTAATTTTAGTTTAAAAATATATATAAGTTTTTAATTCAATTTGTCAAATGTTACTTTGGAGTATATTATAAAATAAATAATTTAAAATACAAAAAGGGATAATTTCTTTTGTTTAATCTTTTTAAAATTTGATAAACGAACTTTTATAATATTAATAAAAATATAATGTCTTTTATGAATCGTTTCAAATTTATAAATGTGTAATTTATTTTAAATGATATTATAAGGAAAAATATAAAAGTATTCATATAGGAATACAATACGATAATACGAGTAAAAGTTTACATAAGCGAATTTTATAGTTTGTAAATAATAAAACAAGTATACCAAATAATCAAACAACATATTAAAATAACAACCACTTACATTTCATAATTAAAAAAATATATTAGAATAACATTTCACTTACACTACATTCTTTTATCAAACTAGTAGCATGTTTGTATAGCACATAAGAAAGGAATGCAAGCTAGGAAAAGAAGACTTCCCAGCCTAATACAAATCTGCATAACCAATTGAAAAATATTAATAACTAAGCTTGCATTAATATAAAAACTGATGGTTCGAATGCAGGCAAACTTAAGAAACACAAAGAATCAAAAGAAAGCAAAGTAAAATTTATAATGTTTGTAGCTTGTAGATGAAGTCTCAGGCAAGTTTATAAAATATAGATAAGTATCAAAGGGAACACAAGGTACAAATGGCATTAAATGTTCATTTATTAGCAGCATACAAAATCTATACGAATTGCATCAAAACTTCTTTCAGCCTCCATCTTTACAAAAATCTCTGACAAAAATAAAGAAAGAAAAATATAAATATAAACCCTGTAAAACAGTTTATACATAAGCCTATAAACAACCTTCTCTTATCATTTCCATTTCCAATTCGAGCCAAGTGAAACTGAGCTAAAACTTCTTTTAAAACTTAAACAAGATTTCATTTAAACATCAACAATCAAGCAACTACCACTACAACAGGATGATTGGTAGAAGATATAAATGAAGACATTTTTCCCAGTTCAAAACAGATTCCAACATAGTGCTCTGTTCTTTTATCAAGCAGGTGAGTAAACTGTTTTTTACTTTAACCTGTTTGAAAACTGATGCATGTGAATAAGCATTTAAACAAACTGTTTTTACTTTAACCTGTTTGAAAACTAATGCATGTGAATAAGCATTTAAACAACCTTGTGAGTAACTCCATTTTTTTTAAGTAGGTAAAGGTTGAGTTGCATGTTGATTTATCTGAGATGAAGTTTATATTGTGTTTATATGACTTTGAAAAAAAAAGTCCTGTGTATGTATGAATGAATAAGTGATTTGCTGTTGATATTGCTTTTACCAGTTCTTAGTTAAAGTTAGATTCTAAAACAAAAGAATCCAATATCTTTCGATTTATTTGCTGTTATGATTTTATCCTTGAATGAAATTTTTATTTACAAGATAAAGTAAGTTTTAAAACTTTATATAAGTTAAATAAAATTGTGTATTACCTGGAAATAAAATTAACAGTGCGATAAATTGTATAAGTAAAAATTCAAATATTACAATTCAATGTTTCAGGATTATGAATCAAAACATCATGCAAAATTTTGATTTTTAAAAGTAATATTACAATTTATAATGCTTAAACCTGAGAGCAGTTCCATGTCCACTGTATTTCACCTTTTTGGTTAGCATTGATGATATTTGTGTTCGATTGGGTTGAAATTACTTCTGGAGGTGGTGAAGTGGTTAGGGATGTTAAGAAATTATGGGTTTGGGTTGCTTTTCATTTTTGATGTTGCAATTGGGATTTTAAAATTAGAACCCTAGTTTTCTGGGTTAGGGAAGAAGTGTTCAGTTCGACAGGCATAGTTGATCGAGTTCAACTATTTCTTGGGTATTGGTAGAGGGTGGTCTGAGGAAGTCTTCACCGGAATTGCAGAGTCAACGGTGGCCGGTGGCGCGTGTACGTGACTTTGACAGGTTTGGAATGAAGTTGTTGTGTTTGTTCCAGGTTTGGGAAATTCTGGACTCGATCTTGATTTCGGGTATTAATTGATGAGATGGGTGTATGGATGGTCTGTGGAGTTGAATGTCGACCGTGGGGAGGTCGCGTAGTTGGCCAGCGGTGGCCGGAGGCAGTGGACATGTGCACAGAGCAAAAGGGGATGGTGCTGGTGAATATTGGTTACAGGATTTGGTGCCTCGCGTGGGTCTCGAAGAAATCGAGTTTTAGCTCGAAGTTGGTGGTGATTTTACTCGAAGTAACACATAAGGTTGCTCAGGTATATAGAGTTGTTTCAGGTTTTAAAATTTAAAACAGCAAACCTGTTTTGTTTTAAGTTACAAAAGCAAGTTTAAATATAAACTAAAATTTAAACTAAGATTTAAAATCTGAATTTGAATATGGATTCAAAGTAGTTTGAATGTGAGATTTGAAATAAATTAGGTTTTGTGATTTTGAAAATAAATTGTTTTTAAATGCTTAATTAAATAAGAAATGATTATCTTAGAGATAAATCAAATTTAATGATTTGGATTCATTAAATAATTAAGTTGGATAATTATTTATTTAATTAATAATATGGATGATTAATTTGTAATCAATGGTTATATAAGCAGGATTTATGCATTGAAGTAATTCATTTAATTTACTTTAAATTAATTAGGGATGATTAACTATTGGCAAATTAAGGGTGGTTGATTGCTGATGTTGTTAATCAAGGGTGATTAATAATTATAGTTAGTAATTAATTAATAAAGTAATTAAAGGTTAATTACCGTATTAGGTTAAGAATGATTAAATTGTGAAATTAATTAAGGGTTAATTACTTAAATGTAATTAAAGGATAAATAGAATGACGTTTAAAGCCTTTGATTTATTGTTATTCCTAATATGTGGGTTGTGATGCTATGTGGTAAGAGATGTTTGATTTAAATTGTGATAATGTGGTTATCTATTGTTGATGAATTAGGTGACATCATGTATTTAAAATTTAATTGTATTCACTTGAATAATTTAAGTTAAGATGATGTTGGTTTCAAAGAAACCGGAGTCGGGTATTAGTAAATACCTGAAACCACTTCGATTCTTTATAAATTGATGGGTGAAATCAATAGGCTGTAATGGAAGGATTTAAGTATATGGGACCATTTAATCTAAGTTTTGGTACTTAAAAATTGATGTGTGAAATAAGTTGAGTCTAACGACTTGTGAAGTTGTAAATCTATGTATGAGTTACCCCGGGTTTTAAATAAGTTGTATGTTTTGGTATTCCTTGTTAAATGAGTTTACTCACGCTGAATTCCAGCCTGACCCGGGTGTTACTTTGATGTAATGCTCGGGTCAGACCGAGTATTACAGATTTTTCAGCTAAGGACGTTCTGGAGCTCGAAGGTGAGCTGGATGGCAGGAACGTATAGAGTGTTTCCACTATGATATATTGTTGTATATCTGGGATATGTTGATTATATATATCCAGTGTATGTATAAATGTCGTAACTCTGATGTAATGATATAAATTAACAGATATAGTAATCTTTGTATAACTTTTATTATTTGATATTATATTTTATCCGCTGCGAATGTGAGAATCTGGGTTGTGTTTTCTGTTTCTCCTTCTTCTATCTCTTTCTTCTTTTCATAACTATCTGGAATTTTCAGGATTTAAAATTCCGGGTCGTTACAGTTTTCATGGGATCATTAAGAACCTATTGGCCCATGTCAAATAACTTATTTATTTCATGGGTTCTCCCTGAACCTATTGGTAACTCCAGTAACATCCCACTTATCCTAGTTTTCATGGGTTGACTAGGAACATATTGACTTCTGTCAATAACTTAATCCTGATATAGTTTTCATGGGTTCACTACAAACCTATTGGCCACAACCAATAACTCATTATAATTATAGTTTTCATGGGTTTACTATGAACCTATTGGCACCTGCCAATAACTTTTCCTAAACATAGTTTTCATGGGTTACTATGAACCTGTCTATCTGATAACTTCACTATTTAGGCATCCTACATTCTGGTCTATCTGAACTCCTAGATGCAATTCTACCCATTCTGGAGTTAATTCAAATTATATTCACTACTGGCTCAACCTAGCTGGTTATTCTGCCCTTTCTCTCCAAAATACAGTTATGGGTCCATTAAAATATATATATATATATATATATGAAGAAGTAAAAAAAACATAATAATACCAACACATTTGGTTTAATATCCTTGAAATCATTTTATATACAACTTGGTTAATCCCTTTAACTATTAATCAAGGAAGACTTCTTCAAAAACTCCATACTTAAAGTCATTTCAAAACTCTTTTATTATGCTATGGTTTTCCTTTAAAAATTGAGATTGGGTACTCTTTTATGAAAACTAAGGCTTTTGAAACCTTTATATTTACTTTCGAAACCAATGGAAAAATTTCTTTTGAAAGCATTCAAATCTTCTTTTCAAAACTCTAGGCACCTGCCTTTCGAAACACTTTAAAACCTTTCTTTCGAAACCTTTCGAACGTATTAAAGTATTACCATTCAATTGTAGAAGCTTAGCTTCGAAACCATTTGAAAGTACCCATTTTGAAACCATTGTGTTTTGCCTTAAAATATCTTTTGGGTCAAAGTGAATTCATATGAATGTACCCTTTCAAAACCATTGATCTTTGTATAAAATTGTTTGGGGAAAAGTTGATAGCTTCGAAACCATCCATTCAAAAGTTCAAATCATTTAAGTAAAACACCCGAAGGTTAGCTTCGAAACCCCCTTTCGAAGTCATTGTCTTCGAAAACCTTGAATCATTTCGAAAGCTTTTAGGAAGTGGCATAGTACAATTTTAAAACAGAAGCTTCCTTTCAAAAGCATTGATGACTTCAATACCTTCGAAGGGCATAAGATTGGCAGTAAGGTTTCGACTAAGTCGAAACTACTCTTTTCGAAAGCATTGATTCTTAACTAAGTAGCTCATTCGAAAGCTACTATTTAAACAAGAAGCGACAACCCCTTTCGAAAACAATTTAGAAAGACCCCTTTGAAAGCATCTGTTTCGACTCCTTCGAAAGATTATAGTAAAATAGGAAAGCGCATTTCTTTAGAAAATAAAACAAAGATTTTGTCATCATCGAAAGCTATGTTTCGACACTATGCCTTTCCCTTTTCTCCAATCCACTACGTACCAATGTTTGATACCTTGTGTATTGGTTTCGGCTTAGTTGGTTTCTTTCGACTTGATTGAAGGCGGAAGCATAAGGTCGAAAGGTGCTTCTGAAAGAGGCGAAACTCACTTTTCTGGGTAAAACTGATTTAGTGCCAATTAAAGCAAATATTTTCTAACTAACCTGCCTACTTGTAAACATGTGATTGGTTGCCATAACTTTTCAAATTCTTCACAAAAATACTGCCGCATAGTTTCAGATCTAAACAAGGATTAATTTAACAAATAAGCCTTCCATTAAGCAAAACTAATAAAACAATTAAGTCCATCATCTAAAATAATTTTATTTCCATAGGAAATTACTTAGGAAAAATCACAAAAAATTACAGAAATTCACTTTCTATATGTTATCTAACATATAAAAATTCCAGACCCATATTCTTCATGAAATATCTGAAATTAATTTCTAAACCCAATTATTCATATTTTCCTTTGAAAATTCATATTAAATTTTCTATAGCTTGGAAAATTTCAAAATTGAAACCCATCTCTAAAATTATGTTTTACATAACATAAAATTTTCTCATGGCATACGAAAATCATTATAATCGGTTTTACCCTTAAAATTGTGTAAAATAATTATCAAATTATTTTGTTTGAATCCAATATGTCCAAATCAAAGCATATCATTAATAAAAAATCATCAAAATAATGGATTTAATCTTAAACCCGAAAAACAAATGATCATAAAATAAAATAGAGATGATCTAGATTATTATTCACCTTGATTAGGATAAGGACTTTGAGATTTGATTGAGATTAATCCCCCTAGTTTGAATCCTTAGCTTTAAATTGATTTTCTCCTCTTTTCCTCTAATAGCCAGCTTTGCTCTTCTTTGTTTATGTTTTTGTGAAATGAAAATGAATGGATGGTAAAGCCATGAATATATAAGGTGCGACTATTTCCCATTATACCCTTATTTTAGTTAATTATAGTAAAGCTTCAAATCTTAATCCCCTTATCACTATAATTATTTACATTATTTTATTTTATTTATCTAATTAAATATCCTGAATAATGTTATCAAAAATTAGGGGTGTTACAATAGTATATATTGAGGCTTGTAGAAGAGGGTTGGGCATTATGTTGTTGCAAGAGGTAGAGTTTCATGTTATGCTAGTCGACAACTGAAAGTTCATGAGAGAAACTATCTAACCCTTGATCTTGAGTTGGCAGCTATTGTCTTTGTTTTCAAATCATAGAGGTGTTGTCTTTTAGGAAAGTGGTTTGAGCTACATAGTGGATCATAAGTATTTGAAGTATTTATTCTTCCATACTGATTTGAATTTGAGGCAGTAGAGGTAGATGGAGTTCTTGACATCATATGATTTTGGTATCTCATACACTTTAGGCAAAGGCAATCTTGTAGTTGATGCCTTGAGTAGAAAACATGCAACGTCAAGTTTTATGTTCTTGGAGTAGAAAAACTTGGCGTTCATTTCTACATTTGATTTTTGACTATCATCATACATTACTCTAGGATTATTGGTTGCTTTGAATGTTCAACCTTCACTTATAGGCCGTATTGGGTTGAGTCAAAAGCAAGGCAAGGTGCTGTTGGATATTTTTGAGAAGTCGAACAAGGAAGACCAATTGAGTCATTTGGAACTCTATTCCATAGATTCAAAGGGTGGTTGTGGAGAGATGGTAGGTTGTGCATTCCTCTCATTTTGGGGTTGATTGAAATGATACTAGTAAAGTCCCATCGTTCTAGAATGACTATTCATCCCAGTGGTGACAAAATGTATCATGATATGAAGAGAGGCATTTATTGGGACCAGTATAAAGAGACAAGTAGCGGAGTATGTTTCTAAGTGTGTGACTTGTCAGAGGTTAAAGGCGGAGTAGAAGAAGCCTAATGGATTGTTACGACCATTGGATATCCCACGGTGGAAATGGAGAAGAATCTTTTTAGATTTTGTTGATGGGCTACCTAGGAGTAGAAGGGGGAATGAGAGTATTTGGATCATAGTCGATCGAATGACCAAATGTGATCATTTTATTCCAGCCAGAAGTTCAAGGACACCTGCATCTTTGGATACTTTATCTGTAAGAGAGAGAGTTTGGTTGCATGGAGTTCCTTCTAGCACTATCAGTGACCTAGACTCCTTTTCACTAGTGAATTTTGGAGGAGTCTTCAGGAGGCCTTGGGCACTAAATTGAACTTGAGTACCGTTTATCACCCATAGATGGACGGGCAGATTGAGAAGGCGAACCAAGTATTGGAAAACTTGCTATGAATGCGTATCTTGGACTTTGAAGGTTCTTGAGAGGATCACTTGCCATTGGTAGAGTTTTCTTATAATAATAACTATCAGGCAAGTAGTGGAATGACACCATTTGAGGTAATGTACGGAAGGCCTTGTAGATCACCATCCTGTTAGTAGGACACTATAGATAGGATCATAGAGAAACATCAAAGAAAGTAGACTTGATCCGTAGGAGGACGAAGGCTGCCCATGATCAGCATAAATCTTATGCTGATAAGAGATGCATAGAGTTGGAGTTCATTGTGGGCAACCTTGTCTTTGTGAAGGTTTCACTACTTAGTCATGTTATGAGGTTTAGTGGTTCGGGAAAGTTAGCATCCATGTTTGTAGGTCCTTTTGCAATCCTAGAGAGAGTAGAGAAGTTAGATTATAGAGTGGAGCTTTCTATAAAGTTGGTGGGGGTACATAACGTCTTTCATATGTCGCACTTTCGAAAATGTTTACATGACTCAGCTACTGTGGTTGAGTCAAGTCAGTTAAAGGAGGTTGATTTGAGAAAGAGTTACTTGTTCTCCATGCACATACTTGCATATTGAGAATGGGAAAAAACGACTCCATAGCAAAGTCATTCAACCGATTAGAGTCCAGTGGGGGGAAGATCCAGTTGAGAGTACGTGGGAGCCTGAAGAAAAGGTCCGAGCTACCCATCCAGAACACTTTTCTGGTATGTTTCCAGTCAAATTAGTATAATTGTAAGTGTACATAATATTTAGCTTAGAATATCCCACAAGTAGGAACGCTTAGATGTTAGGCATAACTGTGAACATGTCGCTAGTACGTGTTTCGAATGATTGTTTCTAATGGATGAATTTTATTAGTTAGCATTTCACGTAGTGCTGATATATTCAGTTTAGCTCACTACATACACACTCCTCACTTTACTCATTTTATATTATCAGTTATATGCATGTGGTTGTTTCATTTCACATATGTATTGAATGGTTGTGCATCCATGTAGAATTGCAACTATATAGGGCATTGCATTCATATTAGATACATGACATAAACACTTACATCTAAGGAGGTCAATTAGTTCAGAAGACCACCTAATTTTATACTAATTATATATTTATATTGTAACGACCCGATATTTTGGACCATTCGCGTCCATTATAAGTGAATAGGTAGACACTCATGCCGGAGTTGAATTGCTCAAAATACCGCGTTGTTAATTTAAATTGGCAAAACTGAACATATACAGTAAATAAATAATCACAGATCACAGACACAGAGTAATAAGTGCAGCGGAAATAAAAGAGATAGTAGTTCATGAAGCTACTATATGAATATATAAAATACATCAGAGTTAAACCAGATACACGGAAGAGTAACATGATACATCAGATACAAATCAGAATACATCACTGGAATCATCGAATATCTGAAAGCTGGATAGATAGCTGGATCTCCAAGCGAAGCTCCAACTCCAAAGGTGAGTCTCGAAAGCTGAACTACTCAGTCTGACCCGAGCGTAAAGCAAAAACACAAAACACTCGAGTCAGGATTAACATTCTTATATTAATAAATCCAACTCAAGTGAAATAACAATTGAAATACAAGTAACTCAAAGGATGTTTGGAATAACCATCCTTTAAGGATCCGTTAAACTATCTACTAGGTAGTAATATACGCTAAGTAGATAATGTCTATCAGTAATATAAAGATATCAAAGTAGGGTTAAGCAGGGCCCATACACCTCTTAACCTGTTTATTCCCAAAAGCATATACAAGACCGTAGTTTCCCCAAAACCGGAAGTCGCCAGAGGGCAATCCATATACTAAAGGTACAAATCAAAATCGTAGTGGTCGCGAATAGGATAATCAGTATGACAAGGTACATGAGGCGATACCAACTAGGATACTAGTAGTTGCGTGATCCGGACTGATGTTGGGCATAGCAGCTACTATCCCAACACCGCGAAACAACACTCCCAAATCAAGGGGTGCACCCAAATCGAATCACAAATGTAATAGATATGGTATCGAAGAAGTGTGTCCGCTAGAGATGGCGAACCTCAATGGCCCGGCGCGGCTCCTGTTTTAGTCATGTCAAGGGTCATCCAAAATCGTTCTCTTTCTTCAGTCAACGCGTACACCAAACCATCCACTTCATTCTGGATCATCACTCCGCGTATAGTTATTAAAGTGGTTTTCGGTTTAGATAGAGAGTATATCCATAACCGAATTCCGGTCTCTTTAATAACTTTCGTAATTATTACACCGATTGGTCGTTTGTTTATTTCAAAACCAAATCAATTTCCATTTCAATTTCAATTCATAAATCAACATTTCACTTGTCTTTCGAAAACCAATTTCCATACTTTACGTTTCAAACTTTCAAATTATCATTTCAAAATCTTATAATTCAAATTCAATTTCTATTTAAACAATCCAAATATTAACTCAAGTTCGAATATAAGTTTCATTTCGAAAACATTTAAATTAATTTAATTTAACATTTAAATCAATTTAAATTCATTTATCAATTTCATTCAATATCGTTAGATTAATTTATCATTCAAAACAATTTCTATTAAATTTCCAAATCATTAAATCAATTTCTTAAATTCAACTTCATTAAATCAAAACTTACAAATTTAATTAAATAAAATTCATCAAATCAAATTCTTTACATTTCAAGTCTTACATTAATTCCAAAATATCACATTTTCATTTCTTGTTAAAGAAATTCCATTTCACTTATTTACTTACTTAAATAATTTTCCAAAACTTAATTAATAAAGAAACTCAATTTCAATTATTTACGAAGTAAAATTCACTTATTCAAAAGTTCAATTTTTCTTATTAAGAATTCAATTTTATTTAATCATTAAATAATTCATTATTAAATAATTCAAAACTTAATTATTAAATAATTTCAAAGTTTAATAATTTCAAACTTAATTATAATTTCAAACTTAATTATTAAATCATTTCAAAGTTTAATTGTTTCAAACCTAATTATAATTTCAAACTTAATTATTAGATCATTTCAAACTTAATTCAATCATTTCTCAAATTAAACAACCTTCTTTCAACAATTACATTGTTTGTTTCAGATTTATTAAATATTAACATTTCCCTTTCATTAAAAATTCAAATTTCAACTTCATTTCAAAACCATATTATCTATTCAAATAAAATCTTTATTTATTTTTTAAATCAAATTATTGACCAATCGGGTTTTATTTAATTCTCTATATCTAAGGTCAAAGTTTAATTTGGGTATTTATCATTTCAACCCGATTCCAATTCAATTCAAATCAAACATAACAAAGGGAACTTGCAGTGTGATAACTGGGATGGTGTCAAAGTAAATAAACAAGCAATAACAACAATCAATATCAATCCAATAATCAATTCAAATAATCCCAAAATAACCGTATTAATTCGCATTGTTATTTGTACGAATTAATATAATTATTTCTAGAATCTACACTATCATTTCATGTAGATTAAAGATTATTACATTACGGTTTCACTTGTCATTCAATTTCAATTTCATACATCATCAATTTAACAATCATACATTCAGTGGTTCAAAGTGTAATTAAACAAATCCTATGTGTCAATAAATTTAACAGTTAAAGGGGTCATATTATACAAATGTCAGTTAATCAAATTTAACATTTAACTATCCTATACCAATTTCAATTTCATACTAATTATCATTTTAACATTAACAATTTAACGTCCAATATAAACATCAACAATCAATCAATTATCAACCAAACTGTATTATCATCACATAAATAATTAACAGATAATGGTGTCAGATGTCACAGGTGAACTGATACAGATAATAGCATATATAACAGTGTAATTAACTAATAGCAGCATATTTCAATTGTCGTTTCAATTGAAATCAAATCTAATAAATAAAAGAACGTTAATCGTGAGTGAGTGCTCACCTTTCGAGGCTAAAGAATAGATGATGAAATTGAGTTACGAAATCCAGGCACTAAACTCAAACGGCGCAAGATAAAACTCGAATCGACGAACGAAGCTGAAAATAAAGAATTCGACGAGACCAATCAGGACGGGTCGATGATCATAAATGGTATAAGCTAACATATAAAATTATGCACATAAATCATATTTTATACTCAAACACATTTTTATAAAATTCAAATATATATATATTAACTTGCATATCATACATATATCCCAAACCAACTCAATATATAAAATAAGTATATACTCATATGAAATGGCTAACTGTAACCTATTAGACCTAATGTATGCAGCAGTAAAAAAAAATAAACTGTACATCGAAATGCCTATGTACATATTATAGTTTAAAACTCTATACAAAATATATAATATAAATAACAGTCAAATCATATCTAATATAACTTATACCGTAACATCTTGAAGCACGGTTCATATATATTATAATAAAACTTTATAATGCGCGTACAAATTGAATTCTTTAGAAGTTAAAATTTTTAAGACCTAAGATGAAACTTCAGTAAGCAAAACGTGAGTTGATTTATTTCGACTAAATTAGTTATGTAACTTTCTATTAACTCATCAATTAATATACAGTAGCTATAATATTTTATAAAACATAAACCTTACCTGTTTTAGAACCTCTGTTCCACATAATATACACTGATATAACCATGAAACAATTTAACTGACTTATATATAAAACTACAACAGTATATCTAATGTAAACTTTAAAATTTTATATAATAAAACTTCACACACTGAACCTAAAATATGATATACTATAGTAAAATAGATATATAGACAGACCGAAACATATATACTAACCTATGCAAGTGACAGCACATACAATGCCAAACATATGAATCAATACTTTAAAACATAAAATCAATTACAAAGTGGCAGCACCCATATAAACTAAACATTTAAGTAACTTCTATACATACACAAAACCAAAAATATGTACACGCATATATTAGTATTTGTATATACTTTTAATACCAATATATGTAAATATAAGTACATGCGCAAAACTAAAGTTAACATTTGAAAAATATATAAAAGTAGAGATATATATACCCACTCACCCATGCAACGCACAAAAGGAAGCGAGCAGAACACGGATGAGAAGAAGCTGATTTGGGGTGGAGGTAACCTGAGGTGGTTGCGGAGACGGTTTGGGCTGACGAGGTGGAAGAGAAATGAGGCGAGGTGAGGCTGATGTGTGCGTGTTGCCGCACGTGGCTTCTTAGGTGGGTTCTGGCGCACGGGCGGTGAAGAGGGAGGCTCGGGTTTGGTCAGTTGCCGAGTGGAAGGGGAGGGAGAGGCTCGGTTCAGGGGAGGCTAGATGATGGGAGAAGACAAGAGGGGTGATGCGGAGGCCATGCGAGGCGGAGCATGTTGGAGGCAAGCCGAGGCCGGAGGGTAGGGCGAAGATGAGGGAAGGCGAAGTGAGTTAGGGAAGTGAGGAGGCCGGAGCTTAGCGTAAGCGTGGTGATGGCGTGGTTGTTCAAGGAGGAGGGATGGTGGCGGTCAGGTGTAGGCGCGGTTTGGAGGTGACAGGGAGGAGAGCTTGGGTATCAGGCTCGGCATGAAGGCCGGAGGTAGGGTTGGCCGATGGGTTTGTAGAGAGGCTTGATGGGAACAAGGCTTGCATGCTGTCAATGATGGAAGGGAGAAAATTGATGAGGTATGAGGCATTTGGGTAGGCTAGGCGTGGAAATGGGAAGACGTAAGTAAAAAGCAAACATATACTTCCATTTCATTTTCAAGGCAATAGGAAATTTTATATATTTTTTTTAAGCTGAAATGAAATGAACCAGAAGTGAAGAGAAGAATGAGTACAAATCAAATAGTATAAATTGAACAGAACAAATAAGAGGTGAGAGAAGAAATGGAGATTGAAAGGACGTATCAGAAATATATTAAACCAATGCGAATTGTAAGAGTCAAAAGCTGAAATATTAATTACTGGTGACCGTTTGATTACACGGTGGATAGTGGAAGGATATAGGAAATTCAAAAAAACTCAAAATGGATACCGCTACGACAAATAGTTTTGTCGATTTCGACGCGTTACGGACGCCGAAACGCAGAAATAAATATATCGTAGAGATCAGCACGACGAGACGATCGAAACGGTATAAAAATATCAGTGGTACGATCATCCGATAAAAATCGATATCGGTACCAGAATACTGTTATTTTGCAGAAAATAAGAACGACGGAGCAATAGATGTCCAAATTTTGAAAAACGACAAACTGACATCTTGCTCAGAAGATGGTTTAGAATTTTTCTATGTAAAAATATTTAGGTTCCGAAAACATTTTATTTTCATTACTTTTTAACTGATTGAATTGAAGTGAATTTACGCGCGAAATAAACTTTCGTATTTTCGGACGAAAATTTACCAGTTGCTATGTTTAACTAGACGTATTCCAAATATCAAATTTATATTTCAAAATTTTATCGTTTAAAATTTCGCAAAAATTCAACTAATTACGTTATTAAAACAGTTGAAATTTACGGGTCGTTACACTCTCCCCCACTCAAAACTTTTCGTCCCCGAAAAGGAACGAGGTAGGAGAATAGAAACAACCAGAAAGAAAAATAGATTTTGAAATACAAAATAACAATTAATTTAAACCATATAAATTCAAATTTAAATCAATTGATATTCAATAATTGATTTAATCCATTTGATTTCTCTAAAATTAATCTCAACTATTACTAAATTCATTATCTTATTATCCAATTATCTTAAATTTATAATTTCTAAATCCGTAAATTTTA
Source organism: Allium fistulosum (assembly GCA_030737815.1). NCBI lineage: Eukaryota > Viridiplantae > Streptophyta > Magnoliopsida > Asparagales > Amaryllidaceae > Allium > Allium fistulosum. Next base: position 1,175,338,242 of record CM060903.1, read on the forward strand.
ATAGCCTTTTATTATAATCGTATTTTTCCAGCAATTTAAATTCTTCTTTATTCCAAATTACTGTTAAATTTATTCTATTTAATATCCTATCACATATATTTAACCATATAAATTAATTTAAACCATAAAAGTTTCGATTTAAATTAATTTACATCTACTAATTGCTTTCAAATTCAAGGTATTTTCATAAGTTGATCAAATTTCAATTTATTCTTTCAAAACAAATTTATTAAATTCTTTCTAAACAATTTATTTCATTATTAACTGAGTTTTACTTATTATTCTATCTAACTCTGTTAACATCTTAATAATCAAAATTTAGTGTATAACACTTATTATAAACACTCAAATTTTATTTATAAATTCAATTTATTTTATATATTATCCAATTACATATTCAACTTCTGAATGATTTAGGTAAGTTGTATTAGAATGCAGTTGAATAATATTCAAATAAAATTTTCCAAATTCAATTATTCGAGTTTAAATATTTATTCCAAATTTTTGGTTTTATTTATAATTAAAATCATCCTTTAACAAAATTTAAGAATTAGATTTCCGATTAACTTTAAACTATTTAGAGATATATGTAATATATTTATATCAAATCAAAATAAGATACCTATATATATATAAATCAAATTATACTGAAGAAATTTAAATCAAAATATTTTTCAAAACAAAACCATAGCAAAGCTACAGAATGGTTTCTCCACTTCGAAACTCGAAAATGAATGTCGATGATGCGGCCGCCATCACCGAAATTATTTTCCAGCGACAAAGAGAAGAGCACTGATTTTAACATTTTAAAAATTCTTTGAAAACGATTTCTATTCGAAAAATACTTCCAATAATATATACCTTAAAATTAAAAATCAAAGTTCGAAATCACCGGAAACTAAATTCTCAAATTTCTGAATTAAATTTATTTCAAATTCCAAATCAATTTATAAACCATATTTATAAATTCATTTAGAACAATAAATGATAATCAAATATTATCATTTCAAACAACCAATTTGATTAACTTATTAAATTCTAGAAAATTTAACTTATATTTTTACAATATAATCAACAAATTTATTTCATTTTCCAATTTGAAAATAATATTGTGTCAGTTTGCTCTGTTCAAGTGTTTTGGAAATCCTATCGATAGCGTTGATCAGACGAATCGATCGGAAACCCAAATCAACATCAACAACTCAAACAACACAGTATATATAACATTTTTATATAAATTTACAAATACACTTCTTTGCTCGACGATACAGGGATGAATTTTCAAAATAAGGATAGAGTTTCAAATTTTATGGACTCAAGTTAAAGAGAATTATGATTTAAATACAAGTTCGAAAGAAAAGATAAGATGATTCAATTAATAGAATCGGGTTGGATAAGCTTATTTAATTCACGGGCAATCTTAACCGGATCGTCCGTAACTTCAAGAATAAGACCGATGCTGAATTCCGAGGTAAATCAACACTCGATCTCACGAGATGGAATTCAGGTATAGCAGAGAATAGACAGCATCGTAAACCGAGGATACAGGAATCTCCGGTAAATCAATGCCTATTATAAAGGAGTTTACTCCTTTACGAATCGTTCTAAGATTGGCGAGACCGCCGATCTATTATATATAACATTCAGAATGGAGTTATGGGGTGCTCCATGATTGAAAGAAGACGAATAGTGAAGGACACGAATGAATTTCGAAACCGAGGGGAACGTTCCAAAATTCAAAGAAATTGAGTCAAGGGAAGAGATTGAAACTCGAATGAGAGTGATTCTGTAAATACATTTACCCTATATGTTAAGTTTTGCCTAGAGCTACCAAAGCTCTGATACCAACTGTAACGACCCGATATTTTGGACCATTCGCGTCCATTATAAGTGAATAGGTAGACACTCATGCCGGAGTTGAATTGCTCAAAATACCGCGTTGTTAATTTAAATTGGCAAAACTGAACATATACAGTAAATAAATAATCACAGATCACAGACACAGAGTAATAAGTGCAGCGGAAATAAAAGAGATAGTAGTTCATGAAGCTACTATATGAATATATAAAATACATCAGAGTTAAACCAGATACACGGAAGAGTAACATGATACATCAGATACAAATCAGAATACATCACTGGAATCATCGAATATCTGAAAGCTGGATAGATAGCTGGATCTCCAAGCGAAGCTCCAACTCCAAAGGTGAGTCTCGAAAGCTGAACTACTCAGTCTGACCCGAGCGTAAAGCAAAAACACAAAACACTCGAGTCAGGATTAACATTCTTATATTAATAAATCCAACTCAAGTGAAATAACAATTGAAATACAAGTAACTCAAAGGATGTTTGGAATAACCATCCTTTAAGGATCCGTTAAACTATCTACTAGGTAGTAATATACGCTAAGTAGATAATGTCTATCAGTAATATAAAGATATCAAAGTAGGGTTAAGCAGGGCCCATACACCTCTTAACCTGTTTATTCCCAAAAGCATATACAAGACCGTAGTTTCCCCAAAACCGGAAGTCGCCAGAGGGCAATCCATATACTAAAGGTACAAATCAAAATCGTAGTGGTCGCGAATAGGATAATCAGTATGACAAGGTACATGAGGCGATACCAACTAGGATACTAGTAGTTGCGTGATCCGGACTGATGTTGGGCATAGCAGCTACTATCCCAACACCGCGAAACAACACTCCCAAATCAAGGGGTGCACCCAAATCGAATCACAAATGTAATAGATATGGTATCGAAGAAGTGTGTCCGCTAGAGATGGCGAACCTCAATGGCCCGGCGCGGCTCCTGTTTTAGTCATGTCAAGGGTCATCCAAAATCGTTCTCTTTCTTCAGTCAACGCGTACACCAAACCATCCACTTCATTCTGGATCATCACTCCGCGTATAGTTATTAAAGTGGTTTTCGGTTTAGATAGAGAGTATATCCATAACCGAATTCCGGTCTCTTTAATAACTTTCGTAATTATTACACCGATTGGTCGTTTGTTTATTTCAAAACCAAATCAATTTCCATTTCAATTTCAATTCATAAATCAACATTTCACTTGTCTTTCGAAAACCAATTTCCATACTTTACGTTTCAAACTTTCAAATTATCATTTCAAAATCTTATAATTCAAATTCAATTTCTATTTAAACAATCCAAATATTAACTCAAGTTCGAATATAAGTTTCATTTCGAAAACATTTAAATTAATTTAATTTAACATTTAAATCAATTTAAATTCATTTATCAATTTCATTCAATATCGTTAGATTAATTTATCATTCAAAACAATTTCTATTAAATTTCCAAATCATTAAATCAATTTCTTAAATTCAACTTCATTAAATCAAAACTTACAAATTTAATTAAATAAAATTCATCAAATCAAATTCTTTACATTTCAAGTCTTACATTAATTCCAAAATATCACATTTTCATTTCTTGTTAAAGAAATTCCATTTCACTTATTTACTTACTTAAATAATTTTCCAAAACTTAATTAATAAAGAAACTCAATTTCAATTATTTACGAAGTAAAATTCACTTATTCAAAAGTTCAATTTTTCTTATTAAGAATTCAATTTTATTTAATCATTAAATAATTCATTATTAAATAATTCAAAACTTAATTATTAAATAATTTCAAAGTTTAATAATTTCAAACTTAATTATAATTTCAAACTTAATTATTAAATCATTTCAAAGTTTAATTGTTTCAAACCTAATTATAATTTCAAACTTAATTATTAGATCATTTCAAACTTAATTCAATCATTTCTCAAATTAAACAACCTTCTTTCAACAATTACATTGTTTGTTTCAGATTTATTAAATATTAACATTTCCCTTTCATTAAAAATTCAAATTTCAACTTCATTTCAAAACCATATTATCTATTCAAATAAAATCTTTATTTATTTTTTTAAATCAAATTATTGACCAATCGGGTTTTATTTAATTCTCTATATCTAAGGTCAAAGTTTAATTTGGGTATTTATCATTTCAACCCGATTCCAATTCAATTCAAATCAAACATAACAAAGGGAACTTGCAGTGTGATAACTGGGATGGTGTCAAAGTAAATAAACAAGCAATAACAACAATCAATATCAATCCAATAATCAATTCAAATAATCCCAAAATAACCGTATTAATTCGCATTGTTATTTGTACGAATTAATATAATTATTTCTAGAATCTACACTATCATTTCATGTAGATTAAAGATTATTACATTACGGTTTCACTTGTCATTCAATTTCAATTTCATACATCATCAATTTAACAATCATACATTCAGTGGTTCAAAGTGTAATTAAACAAATCCTATGTGTCAATAAATTTAACAGTTAAAGGGGTCATATTATACAAATGTCAGTTAATCAAATTTAACATTTAACTATCCTATACCAATTTCAATTTCATACTAATTATCATTTTAACATTAACAATTTAACGTCCAATATAAACATCAACAATCAATCAATTATCAACCAAACTGTATTATCATCACATAAATAATTAACAGATAATGGTGTCAGATGTCACAGGTGAACTGATACAGATAATAGCATATATAACAGTGTAATTAACTAATAGCAGCATATTTCAATTGTCGTTTCAATTGAAATCAAATCTAATAAATAAAAGAACGTTAATCGTGAGTGAGTGCTCACCTTTCGAGGCTAAAGAATAGATGATGAAATTGAGTTACGAAATCCAGGCACTAAACTCAAACGGCGCAAGATAAAACTCGAATCGACGAACGAAGCTGAAAATAAAGAATTCGACGAGACCAATCAGGACGGGTCGATGATCATAAATGGTATAAGCTAACATATAAAATTATGCACATAAATCATATTTTATACTCAAACACATTTTTATAAAATTCAAATATATATATATTAACTTGCATATCATACATATATCCCAAACCAACTCAATATATAAAATAAGTATATACTCATATGAAATGGCTAACTGTAACCTATTAGACCTAATGTATGCAGCAGTAAAAAAAAATAAACTGTACATCGAAATGCCTATGTACATATTATAGTTTAAAACTCTATACAAAATATATAATATAAATAACAGTCAAATCATATCTAATATAACTTATACCGTAACATCTTGAAGCACGGTTCATATATATTATAATAAAACTTTATAATGCGCGTACAAATTGAATTCTTTAGAAGTTAAAATTTTTAAGACCTAAGATGAAACTTCAGTAAGCAAAACGTGAGTTGATTTATTTCGACTAAATTAGTTATGTAACTTTCTATTAACTCATCAATTAATATACAGTAGCTATAATATTTTATAAAACATAAACCTTACCTGTTTTAGAACCTCTGTTCCACATAATATACACTGATATAACCATGAAACAATTTAACTGACTTATATATAAAACTACAACAGTATATCTAATGTAAACTTTAAAATTTTATACAATAAAACTTCACACACTGAACCTAAAATATGATATACTATAGTAAAATAGATATATAGACAGACCGAAACATATATACTAACCTATGCAAGTGACAGCACATACAATGCCAAACATATGAATCAATACTTTAAAACATAAAATCAATTACAAAGTGGCAGCACCCATATAAACTAAACATTTAAGTAACTTCTATACATACACAAAACCAAAAATATGTACACGCATATATTAGTATTTGTATATACTTTTAATACCAATATATGTAAATATAAGTACATGCGCAAAACTAAAGTTAACATTTGAAAAATATATAAAAGTAGAGATATATATACCCACTCACCCATGCAACGCACAAAAGGAAGCGAGCAGAACACGGATGAGAAGAAGCTGATCTGGGGTGGAGGTAACCTGAGGTGGTTGCGGAGACGGTTTGGGCTGACGAGGTGGAAGAGAAATGAGGCGAGGTGAGGCTGATGTGTGCGTGTTGCCGCACGTGGCTTCTTGGGTGGGTTCTGGCGCACGGGCGGTGAAGAGGGAGGCTCGGGTTTGGTCAGTTGCCGAGTGGAAGGGGAGGGAGAGGCTCGGTTCAGGGGAGGCTAGATGATGGGAGAAGACAAGAGGGGTGATGCGGAGGCCATGCGAGGCGGAGCATGTTGGAGGCAAGCCGAGGCCGGAGGGTAGGGCGAAGATGAGGGAAGGCGAAGTGAGTTAGGGAAGTGAGGAGGCCGGAGCTTAGCGTAAGCGTGGTGATGGCGTGGTTGTTCAAGGAGGAGGGATGGTGGCGGTCAGGTGTAGGCGCGGTTTGGAGGTGACAGGGAGGAGAGCTTGGGTATCAGGCTCGGCATGAAGGCCGGAGGTAGGGTTGGCCGATGGGTTTGTAGAGAGGCTTGATGGGAACAAGGCCTGCATGCTGTCAATGATGGAAGGGAGAAAATTGATGAGGTATGAGGCATTTGGGTAGGCTAGGCATGGAAATGGGAAGACGTAAGTAAAAAGCAAACATATACTTCCATTTCATTTTCAAGGCAATAGGAAATTTTATATTTTTTTTTAAGCTGAAATGAAATGAACCAGAAGTGAAGAGAAGAATGAGTACAAATCAAATAGTATAAATTGAACAGAACAAATAAGAGGTGAGAGAAGAAATGGAGATTGAAAGGACGTATCAGAAATATATTAAACCAATGCGAATTGTAAGAGTCAAAAGCTGAAATATTAATTACTGGTGACCGTTTGATTACACGGTGGATAGTGGAAGGATATAGGAAATTCAAAAAACTCAAAATGGATACCGCTACGACAAATAGTTTTGTCGATTTCGACGCGTTACGGACGCCGAAACGCAGAAATAAATATATCGTAGAGATCAGCACGACGAGACGATCGAAACGGTATAAAAATATCAGTGGTACGATCATCCGATAAAAATCGATATCGGTACCAGAATACTGTTATTTTGCAGAAAATAAGAACGACGGAGCAATAGATGTCCAAATTTTGAAAAACGACAAACTGACATCTTGCTCAGAAGATGGTTTAGAATTTTTCTATGTAAAAATATTTAGGTTCCGAAAACATTTTATTTTCATTACTTTTTAACTGATTGAATTGAAGTGAATTTACGCGCGAAATAAACTTTCGTATTTTCGGACGAAAATTTACCAGTTGCTATGTTTAACTAGACGTATTCCAAATATCAAATTTATATTTCAAAATTTTATCGTTTAAAATTTCGCAAAAATTCAACTAATTACGTTATTAAAACAGTTGAAATTTACGGGTCGTTACATATATGCATTCCATGCCTACATATACATGCGAAATTAGAAATGTTGAATTTAAGGACAATGTTTGCAAATTGTTGATGGTTGAGTAGATGGTTCTAGATATTAGTTGAGTGAGAAAATTACATTTTCCATCCTTAGAGATTTGGGGACGAAATCCATATAAGGAAGGAGAATGTAACACCTCGGAAATTCAAATAACTAAATTAAAATAGTAATAAAGGAAAAAAATGTAATTCTACATAAAAAAGGTAAAAATATAAATTTTCACAGACGTTGGAATTAGGCCACTGGACCTATTCCATTGCGTCCAGAACGTTATTTACCATTAAGAAACATATATAACTTATTAAATTTGGCAAACCAGTGCAAAAATAGTGGAAAATGTAGCTAGTGAGATTTTCCTAAATACGTATTTCGGGTGTGACTCAACAAACCCTAAAATTCAACTATAAATTAACGCCTAACCCTCATATCTATTCACTCCAAACCTTATGCACCACTTTGTATGTACTTATCTTCTTTCTCTTTCTCATATACTTCTAAAAAACAAAACAACATATCTTCAATCTTCAAAAATTCACAAACAAAAGTAAAGAAGAGAAGAAATCAAATTAGAAGAAAAGAGGAGAAGCTACGACTCAACAACTAGGGAGAGTAGTAGCTTCAACTCAAGAGAAAGGTTTCTACAAACAATGTGAGCGGATTATATCTACGAATGAGTATGCTGAGAATAAGTAATTGGTTTTCAATTATATACCTTCTTAGCAATATAAACATGATTTCTGTTCTTGAACCTATCCATTTATTCTAAATTCGTGAATTGTAATGATTTGGAAAACCCTAGGAAATGGTAGATTTAATCATTGAATTGATAAATGAAAAGTAAATTATCTCTAATCTTGTGGATTTCAATTGTATAACATATTTTGATTGATTTTTATAAATAAAGAATGATTTGAATTGAAACTACCGTAACTTTTATAGACTAGATAGTACGATGAATGTGAATTTATTCTTTTTATATAAATAAATCATACTCATTGAAATTTATTTAGATCTAATTCAATTTATATTGAAATACATGAAATAGTTTATTTGGATATATGTATATAACTTTTAAAAGTATACATAGGCAATTGACTGAAAATTTATGTATAAATGTTAGAATAAATCACTTAAAGTTGGGTATAAAATAGTAACTATATCAAAGACACTGTGAAGCCAAACTCTGAAACCTATACTTGAATCAACGGAGAAGATAAACAAAATAAACAAGGAAAATAAATCTTAAAAGTCCAGAAAAACCATGTTCAAACATCTGAATTACTTAACCAGACATCTGAATTTAATAGTAAAAGTTTGAATGTGTAAACTTTTCAAAACAGAAAGAAAACCGTTCAATATAGACCTGATTTAGATGTTTGAGTTCTCTAACCAGACGTCTTGAACCATATTCAAACATCTAAGAAGAAGATTCAGACGTCTGAATGCCTTAAGATTTATTTTGAATAATATGGGATCAGACATTTGAATAGGTAATTCAAACGTTTGAGTTACTACAGCAGACCCAGATTGAACCTGAACCTGGTATAAGCCAAGTAGAAAGGATCGGGAAAACTTGTTCCCACTTCTTTGCTTCTCAGGAGTGTATACAGCTGAATGTAGTCGGCCAGCAAGTTGGAAACATACCGCCTTTGGTCAAGTCCTAGGCTCTCTCTTCATGAAGTTTGAATGTAACACTCAGTATGGTGTGTGATGATATCACACTTTCGTAGCCTGTCCTAATCACTAATCGGTGAAAATTGGAAAGAGTGGATGAAGTCGTTCGTTGGAAAAGGATCGGTGAAACCTAGATGAAGGGCGGATCAACCCTTGATTGCTACTTGTTTAACGATATAGAAATTAGGAACGGATTAGTAAGGAGGTGGACCAATGCATTGATGGTAAGGATCGTCGAATAGTGATTCAATAAATGGGCCAAGCACTGGATGTACATTCGATTAAGAGCACCAATGCATAGATGGCAAATATTGTTGAACAGTGATTGGATGAGTGGGCGGGCATTAGATGTATAAACACCAAGCAACTACCGTCACAGTTGCTGATTTGATATATAACTAGTTGGTCTACCGTTAATAGCATGCACTAGATATGCTTTTAGGAATTACTTAGTTTCAGTATGTTCCACCTATGAGTGGAACTCTCATAAACAAAAATGGGCATTTAGGATAGTTAACCTATAAAGGTGAAATAACCAGCTCTTTATATATAACATGTACTAAGGAACACCCTAGGTGTAGGATATAACTGAACTTTAATTACTTTTTTAGACCATATCACTAGTGATTTAATGCACTCACTTGACTTTGTTCGACCCCCTCCTCCTTTTCCCCTTCTATGACCATAGGAGGATAAAGTAGCAAATGAGTTGCTCTGGAAAGATACGTGGAGACGACAACATGATGCTTGAAGGCTTGGCTATTTATAGCCATTATCTTATGTATCACATTATATATTATACAGTCTTTTATTATGGATTTATATGGAGGTTTTATCATTATTAGACTCCTTGTACTGGTCATTTTGAGGCATTGCTATGTGGATTACATTTTGTTGAGACTGTTATCCGATTTGGGTTATTTCAGTACTTATATTTTATTTCCTTCTGCTGTGAGATCTGAAAGTGTAGAATGTTATAAATTTATATTCGTTTCTTATCATGTAAACTTTTAACCTAACGATTCGAACTTCTTGGCACGATGTGAGTTCAAACACCGGTGTGTTAGGAAGTGCAAATTTTTACACATGTGACTTTAGGTGACATCGAATACACATATACACACAAATACATATATATTGACGATTATTTTGTAGTAGGAAATTTTATATGCATTGACCATTTGTATCCTTTATTGGTTATCATGGTAATATGATTGCTCAGTTATCCAAATATTTTCTAATGTGCGTGTTATAGTATGTTAATCAGTTTGTAAGCTTTATAGGAAACTACGTGCATTCAATGATTCAATAATGTGTTGATGAAATAGGGTAGGCTTGGCCTTGTATATGGGTTAGACCATATCATTAACGATTGTAACTATACTGGGAAAAGACCCTGTTCCACAAGATAGTCAAATTTATTGTATAGTTTGACTAACTTTTTGGTTGTGTGTGAAATATGAATAAGGCATGGCGTTTACCATGGTTATCGTAGTATTATTTGGGAAAGATTAGAGTATGTGGTAAAGTAGATGTACATCACTCACCAGACTGTAGTCTGACCCTCTATATATTTTCCTTTTTGTTTCGTCGCTAGGTTGATGGAATTCCATATACTGTATCAAGTAACTTTTGAAGGCGTGGATGACGATGTCGTTGCTTATGTATATGAACTTGAATATATATAATCAGCTGATATAAAAATTGCTTTGTATGTATGTGTGACTGTATTGGATTGACTATGTGTATGCCTTATGCATATAGTCGGATCTATTGGTTTGAAATACAATGATATTTGATTATATTACACGTTATCACCTTTCACTCTTAGTTCAAAAAAAGATGGATAAGGTATATTTGTTGTTTTATCTTTTGTTATCAAACATCAAGGACTTGTCTTTTTTGGCTTTTGGGATTTACTTTTTGTGAGTTGTGTTAAATTAAAGGGTCAAAAATGGTGGGTTATTACAAGGACTACCGTACGCATTGATCTATTATTCGTAATAATACAGTGCAAGTTTTGGTACCATTTTTAGAAGCGTGAATGGGGAATTTTTTTATAAAATTCATTTATTTTAGAGTGCACAAGACCTTTAGCCTGTGCTATTATGAATAAATTTAAAATATTGAATCATATTTAATATTTAATTGTGTTTTAAAATCTATATGTGTAAAATTTATTAATTTAATGAATGTGTACATTATATACATATAAATATGTATTACATTCTATGTTCTATGTGTATAAACATAGGAAAGAATACATACATACATACATACATATACATACATACATATATATATATATATATATCTATATGTGTGTGTACAAGTATATACATTTATTATTATTAAGACTTAATACCATAATACATCATATAGAAGTATACATATAAAACAATTACATTTGTGTGTAGGGGGGTTTGAATTTGAACACAACAATAAATGTGTGTGTGTGTATAATATATTGCTTTCAAAGTAAAAATTAAGTTTTATATAAATGTTATTATAACATACTTAAATATATGTATGTGTATAAAGCGAAAACTTATACATACATGCATACATATATGTATGTGTGTGTATACACACACACACACATGTAATGTGCCAAAGTATATAATTATTTATTTTGTAAATAACAGCTTCCCTTTTTTATGATTTAAGAAATTATACACTTTAATTTTAAACCCAAAGTATGTATACACACACTATAAAACTATATATATTAAAACTTGTACATATACATATAATTATTTTATTATATATACTAAAATAAATGTATAGAGAAATTAATTTCTTATATTTAATATGCAAGCATAAATATTAAATATACGCGTGTGTGTGCATAATGTATACTTATTTCTAACACATATTCTATATGTATAATTATATATAAATTAATTTTTAGAAAAAAAACATTTTTGGTTAAATCAAAAAAATAATTTTCAATAATAAAATATAAAAGCAAATTTTCATATGTTAATTTTTATGTATAGTAAATATTAAAATTATGTTACATATACATATATATAAGCGCGTGCGCACGCACAAGTGCGTGCCCGCACACACACACATATATCTGTGTGTGTGTGTGAGAGAGAGAGATCTCAAAAATAAATAAAAAATTTGATGAAGATAATATATGAGCATAGTATATAATAAATTAAAAATATCAATTTACATAAATGATATTGCCTTTAGTTATAACGGTGAATCCCAGTGCTTGCTTCTCGAGACTATTCATCAGTCTTAGGAGAGAGTACCATATTCCTTCTAAGCTAATCTAGTAATGGAGGCAATAGAGAAACATCTCATGGAAATAATGAAAGAATAAGGCTATATTTATAACGAGAATGAGGATATAAGTATCCCCAAATATCTCCTTGAAAAGTGGACCACACTTTTTAACCATTTAATCATATAAAACCATTATTCTTGCAATGTATTTATATATAATACATATACGACCACATATTTTATTTTTAACATTCAAAAACAAATTCATACTTAATATAGTATATTGATTCAACAAACACACTATTTATTTAATTTATTTTAAGGCCTGTTTAATTTGAGTAAATTGTTACACTCATTTTTCACTTAGAAAAAAATTAGTGTTGAGAAGGAAAAGCAAATGTGCTCTGTAGATGCACTACATAGGCATTGCAAGTTATATGTCCATAGAGACTTCAACATAAGTGTCAGCGTAGTATAGGATGAGCCAGGCCTGAAGCTACATCAAACAGGAACTACACGCATTTCAGATACAACATTCAGGAACCCATGCTAGAAGACCGCCTGATGCCAACCAGTGGGTACTTTTTTGAGTTGCGCAACCGAAGACAAACACTAGTATGCCATAAAAATATTCTTAATTATGCGCATCAAAAGCTTCAATGAAATTTCCCAACTAATACAAAGCAGTGTAGTGCATCATCACCATCCACCAAGGTAAATCAAGGCACTTCAGTGAAAAATGTAACCACTAGATAGGTGGGAAGATCTAGCAGCATCGTGCTCATTTCATCATTTCAAAGTCAAAACATTCCATGTAAATAAAATTATTACCTTAAAGCCAAATTATCACACCAAAATCAATTTATCCAGGCTAAATCCGAGTCATCAATCCACAACAAGCGATCAAAGGAACACAAATGAAGGACATGTGGTGGAACTCAACCACAATAATAAAATACGAGGAATGGTATCAACAATCCATGTGACATCATTTCGACTATAAAAGGAAATGACTGTACAAAAAAGGATCCAACTTTTTATACATAGAGAATTATGACTATAAAAGCTCTAAACAATATATTTAAAGATATTTTTTCTTGTACTAGGAAAGAATATAAAAGATTGAAAGATTTGACCCATGAGTGTAGGCTCCTTAACATCTGAACCATGTCAATATCTTATGTTCTTTACTTTTCAACTATTTTACATTTTTTCTGTGTTTTACATTGTTAAATTTAGTTATAACACTCTTCGACATATTAACAAACAGTTAATATGCAATCTCATAATTGTGTAAGCATACTGCAACATAATTACTACCTTAGAACAACATTTTAATAAACGTTAACATGCTAATTCCTAGTTGTCTAAGCATATAACTACACAACTATTTTTTGTTGACATTGTGACAGCAAAATTTCTCACTAATGTTTTGACGCTAAAAGGAGGGCTCAAATCTCTGACAAATTTGTATTACAACTTTTGCCAAAAATCAAACCACCACGTCGCCATGAAGATGCACCCAGTAACCCCTCAAGATATTATTTATTCTCCCATCCTTCCTCCAGTAAAAGAGGAACATCAAGTCACTAACAAGGCTCAAAAGCTACCTAAATTCCTCAGAACAATCCATGGACCAACTAAAAACACCTTACCAAATTCCATCCTAGAGGCCCTTAACCAATTTATAGCCAAAATCAATGAAAGCATGGACGGGTTGAAAAAACTCATAACTTAATACCCACCTCAAAGCCAATCCCACTCTCGAACAGCTCCACAGCTCATCGCCATAAGTCACCAAGAAGGAAAAGTACATGATTGACTGATAAAAATGAAAATCTCGATAGCGGGAACGACAAGGTTATCTCTAAGAGCATGGGGGCAAGACTCAAAAATCAAATCCAGGCCAATCCCAATATAAAATCCAAAAAGGCCAATGTTAACCCTTGCCGCTTTAAAAGTAAGGCAGACACGCTATGCATGCGGATGATGGGGCTAGTTATGTTTCAAAGAATGATCAGTAAAAAATGAAACAAGGATGAAGAAATAAAGGCCTTGAAAGTCGGGGTTGAGCAGTTAACCCGGGTATGCCAACAAACAAGTGTGAAAGGGAAGGTAGATATGAGTTCCTCTCAGTTTAGTAAGGATATTACTGAGACAGACTTCCTTCATAACTTCAGATCACCCACATGTAACAAACCACTACAGAACGGGCCTAAATTTTGACCCATAAAAACCCAATCGAAGCTTAAGTCCATTCCAGAGCTAGCTATTGGTTGGTAAAATTGACTAAATAAACAATGTACAAAGCTATATATCTATGCTTTCGGAATCTCACAACGGATGGGATAAAATATAATAACAAAATGATTACCCATTTCACATATTAATAATCTCAAAAATACAACATTCTAAATATCCATAACACAAAATATCAAAATAGAACATCATCAAGTCTAAATATCTGGGTACATCTAAATAAATCAAAAACATAGATAAATAACTAAGCTGCCTCAAGTCTCACCTCCTTCCCAATCTTCATATGCATCATTCCCCTTATCCTATAGGTTGTAATGATGATGGAGTCAGAACAACAAATATTTTGTGAATGAAAATCTCAAGTCTTACCAAAATAATATTTGTGCAGTATCATTTAGATGAGCATTATGTCTTATGCATCCTATACTATGTCCTACCAAGTATACTTCCAACTATAAGCCTATGGCCCTTCCAGCCCAACTCCATAATGTATCCCCAACTGTAGGCCAATAGCCTTTTCTAGTCCAACTTCATAACTATAACAAGGGTGTAATGCAACTATGAAATATATTTGGTCCAATGACCCATCTCCGTCAACCATGTCCTAATATGCGAAAAAAGTACCCGAGCTACTTAATACCTCTTCAATGGAAAAAAGGCAGACTCTGACCATTTAATATCTATACCCTATGAAAATCCCGATCATTTAATACTTAGACCCAAGGCGGACCCCTCTCTAGTACTTCCTAGATGACATCGTAAGAAATCTCATAAGGCTACTTAAAACTTCTTTAATGGGGGAAGGAAGACCCTCCAATAGCCATTTAATACCTCAACTCTGAAGCGGACCCCCTCTAGAGATTTCCCATTACCACACCTCAAACAGAATCTAGACCATTTAATAATTCTTGAATAGGAAGGAGGCAGACCCTACAATATTCATCTAACACCTCCAACCCTGAAGCAGGCTCGTACTAGATATCTGTTCTATGATTCGTAACCCGAACAGTGACATCTCACGTTAGTCCGACCATTCGTAGGCTATGGTAGACAGATTAGCTGGGTAGACTTACCCTATGGAATTAGGACAAACCTCATGTCCATCGTAGGTACTTATTATAGGTAATGTCTCACATCGGTTTCAAAGTCACACCATCGGTAGCTAGGTTAGCTGGGCAGACTTCTATGTACTTTTAACTGACCTCACATCCCAATAACTTAGTCATATTTCCACTCTCTGGCATTACAAAATATACTAATATATACACCCCCCATATATATACATATATAATATACCTCACCCTTGTTTACACAATAAAACCATATAGGGGAAAAATTCCTTATTTCACCATTAATTATGGACTGATTTCCATTATTATTCCTAACTTTCTTTCTATAAGGTTTAGCATTATTTATTAACCTATTCGTTTTATACATTATGATTTAGACGCTACTAATATATTTATACTTGACGTAGATCTTAGGAAAAATAGATTTTATTAAATATTCCTAAGCATGTGTAAAGGTATTTCTATGCTAAGGTTTTCACTTCCTATGCAAGTTGTTAAGGTAATCTAAATTCCAAAATTCCCATATCCATATAAGTCCGAGTCTGATATAATAATTTGCACAATAGCTAATACTACAATTTAAATTAGCTAAATAAAACAAACTTGCGCACACACACACATAGATATATATATATATATATATATATATATTCAAAAATGAAATCAGAACATCCAATTTATTTTACATTAACATAATAAAATTAATGCCTCTATTTCAAGGGAACAAAACATTAAAAAAATCCTTTATATTCTGTTCGACTTTTAAATATATAAATTTGGGATGAAAAAGGATTCATATTACTTTAATTACAGATATAAGTGGTGCAAACTACAGATAAGACAAATCCATACTTTGCACACCCTTTCCTAATTCTTTTTCGTTTAGAACCCTTCATCACAAAAAATAGAAAATGGAAAGTAGAAGTTGAATAGAACATAAATTGTTCATATTACGAATAATAATTAATTAAATTCTACTATATTAACATAAAACAATTAAGATTCCAACCAATTCAATAATTAACATCTTACGAGGGAATTTTGGGGTTTTTAATTCAAATTTTCCATACACAAAACTCCCCAAGGTATAAAACAAATCCAAATATTAATCACAAAAACTACTAGAAAGAGAAAAAATATGATTTCAGCTCACATATAGCTTTCTCTGAATTCCTTTGGATTTGATTCCATGCCTTCACATATTTCCTCCTCCGGTTATCTTCTTTTCAATTTCACAATATAAAACAATTCATTTGTATATAGATTAGATTAAAAATTCAAAGATTTGGGAAGAATAGTAATAGAGAAATATACATATATCTAAAATTTTGTAACTTTTCCCTTTAATTCGATTGATTTCTTTCCTAAAATTTGAGTCTTGAATCTAGAAAGTTTATTAAGGAGGAAGGAAACTGACAAAGTTTTACTAGCATACTTATTTTTCTTGTTAACAAAAGTGAGGGGGCTAGCCTCTTTTTTATAGTAATTAGAATGTATTTAGACTGTATGATGAAAGTCGGTTTAAAATAATGAAGTCTGGACGTTCAGGCTTAGGCAAACTCTAGCCGCCTCCCTTTAACCGTTCGACCGACCATCCTTGCGCGATCGACTGAACTTCATTTCCTGGTCGAATTTTATTGCTTAATATTGATTTTTAACGTTATATTATTTCTTTCCTTTAATTACCATTCCATTAACATTTTCTTCAACATTAATTCTACTATTTAATGTTCCAATATTTATTACCCTTTTTAAATTTCAAACGTTAACGTTTGTTAACAATAATATTAAATTTGTTTGAACTATTTTTAATTCGAAGACTTCAAACGTAAATAACTTCTCAGTTTGAACTCCGATCGCAAAACTTTGCATATGAAAGTTGCTTAGAAAATCGCCATAAATACAATGATGTAAATTTCATGGTCAAATTCTAATATTTGTAGAATTATAAATTTTAGCCTTATTATTAATTAATTAATTTCTTATTAATGTTTACGAGGTGCTACATTCTCCCCCCTTAAATGAATTTTGTTCCTGAAATTCCTAATGAGCGGTAGTGTAATGCGCACTTTATAACCATGTTATATAACCAAGTTATCTAAACAACCATCCACTCTACCAAATATGTAATATAATTATGTATGCAACATACTATGAGTGAGCTCAACCGTAGCGTGAATGCAAAATTATGACATATAGGCATGTATGCAAACAACCTAAATATGCATAAGATCCCATATGATTGCAAAAGTGATAGTAAATAGTGTGACAACCATCCGGGACCATCCAATCTAGCAACCACAATGCAACCAAAACCCATACAATACTAAATTTCGGAGAGAGAAAATTTACCGAAGAAAAGCTCAGGATGAGAAACCTCCATCTTCTCTCCTTTCTCCTATGTGCTTTCCGGATTATCTCCCCATTACACTTGGAATAGCCTAATTTCTTTATTACGAAGCTTCCTATCTCCGTGGTCCGCTATACGTGTAGTAGCACGTGGTGCTATCGACTCCGTCTCTACATCTGCTAACTGATCCGACTCTATTATAGTGGCTGTAACAATTTATATTTTTAACAATCAAATATTTAAATAGTTGATATAAATATTCATTCGTTAATGAAATGAAGGCCCAAAAATATAATTTTTCGCATACGGACGAATTAGGACTCGAGACCACTTTCGTTGAGTTTGGATTGACGTTACGAATTAAAATAAGTATAACAATTGCTATATTTAGAGATCGGATGATTCCATATTCGAAACGATCTCGAAATGCACGAAAGTAGCATCCCGAGACATAGTCTCAAATGGTAATGAAATTTATAGTGTTGGATCTAAAAAATGAGATGATGTATTTAGGCGAGTTTCATGGCGATCGGACGTGTCGTGTGATCGTACGAACTCGAAATGTATGACCATTTATTTGAGAAAATAAATTAATATAATATTATAATATTATAAATATCCCCATGTTAGATCTCCCTCACATTTTTCCATTGATGGTTATTGTTCCATTAAGAATTTCATAACCTCTTCTTTAATCCCTTTCAAAAAATAAAATCAATCAATCCGCTTAATAGTAAATCGCGAAACCAGGTCCGTTGAGATTGTATGGATGAAAGCTTCAAAATGAACATGGTGGAATTTTGATCGCTTGCGATTGGCGACATCGACCACTTTATGGTCGGATCTAGGGTTTGAGATAGATGGAGCTACGGGCGACGATAGGCAAAGCGGACACCGCCTTCGACATTCTCTTGCCGATATCTACCACCGTCGAGATTTTGAGATGATCCGATCACCGTTTGCAAAATGCGTCCATAGGAGGGATCGCATGCGGCTTGCAGGTCGCGTCTTCCATTGGTTGATCTTGCTCCTTATTTTTGATATCAGGGCGAAGAGATTTTGTAGTGGAGTTTTTTGGCGAAGACGGATCACAATTTTGTCGAGTGATTGGAGGGAAATCGAAGAGAGAGGGAATCAAGTTTATGTGCATATCCGATGTGTGTGTACAGGCGACGGAAGAGGAAGAAGGATTAGTGATCTACTTACGTAATTAACCATTTTAATTAGTTAATTAATTGCTTAATTAATCTCGAATCGTATTTGATCCATATCTTTTGCATACGAGGTCCGGTTTGGATGCAGTTTCTTGCATTGCACTCGTGGTGGAGAGATCTATAATTTGGCATGGATTTGGACAAAATCTATAGAGTTGAGTGATATTGTCTCAAACCATGCTATAATTGGTTATATAGGATTAGATTGACATTCGGGAATGATTTTTGGTTTTGAAATGTGATTTTCTTGTACTTATATACCTAATAGATTTTTATAAAAGAAAATAAAAGTATTTTAAAATGATTTATATCGAATATCACATATTATCCATCGACGTGCCGCTGTTATGGAATTTGTAACGACCCGTAAATTTCAACTGTTTTAATAACGTAATTAGTTGAAATTTTGTGAAATTTTAAACGATAAAATTTTGAAATAAAAATTTAATATTTGGAATACGTCTAGTTAAACATAGCGACTAGTAAATTTTCATCCGAAAATATGAAAGTTTATTTCGCGCGTAAATTCACTTCGATTTAATCAGTTAAAAAGCAATGAAAATAAAATATCTCCAAAACCTAAATATTTTTACATAGAAAAATTCTAAAACATCTTCTGAGCAAAATGTCAGTTTGTTGTTTTTCCAAATTCGGAGATCTTTGGCTCCGTCGATCTTATTTTTCAGTGTTTTTCTTGCATTTTCCACTATTAAAAGAATTCGAATTTTTAAAATTCAATCGTGCCACTGATATCTGTATACCGTTTTGATCGTCTCATCGCGCTGAGCATAATGGTATATTCATTTCTATTTTTCGAACTCTGGTGTGTTGTGAAATCAGTATAATAGTACCCATATCAATACCGCTTAAACCTTTGAACTTCACGTGACCATTCAAATTTCTACCACACAAAACCAATAGACTTTTGCCTTTTCCAATTTCCGGGATTGAAGCTGTAAATTATCTATTCCCTATGCCATTTATGTGTTGGTTCATTCAACTTCATTGGTCCGTTCATATTTTGTTCTGGTCCATTTCTTTTCTAGCTTCATGCGTTGCATATCTAATATTTTGAAATAAATAAAGAAGACTAGAAGCTCTTCCTCTGCAAACCTTTTCACATGCCACGTCCCTCCATTTTACATCTCCATTTTTCCAGATCTCGTCCTCACTTTCCTTTCTCAATTCCGTTCTAGCATTCATCTTTAAAAAAAATAATCTTCACGTGTTCAAGAGGGACAGCCCGCCGCCACGATCGTGCTCTTCACTCGACCCGCCGACTCGACAACCGCGCCTCCCTAGCACCTCCGACCCGACGCCATCTTCGCCGCCACTGCCGATCAATTTGTGTCTCCTTCCAGCTGTCCCAACCCGCATCTCAGCACTCAACCACCTCATCTCCTCTGCTACTACCCGCCTCCAAGCTTTCGGTCACCCCACTTCGCAACCTCTCGTTCCCAACGCCTTCCCCTGTCGACAGCTGCCTTCGAGCCGAGGCTACATATCCACACCACCACATCATCTTCCCGCGCGTTGTACCTTCTTTCGCCTGTCTCAGCCCTTTTGTTTCTCCTCTGTCGATAGTGTGGGTAAGCATACATATTAATAATATATATTTATCAATATAAAGCTGCTGTTTTGAGTATATATATATATATATGGATTTATATTAGTCATATTTGTGTAAAGATTGTCAGGTTTGGTTTAGAACGTGCATGTATAGGTTTGGTACCTGTAGTCTTTAGGTCTGCATAGTTATTTTGCTTATTTTATATCAGCTCTTCATACTTTCATATAGTATATACATGTGCATGCTCTGATCTCTAAATATTACTGTAAGTATTCATTCGGTTCCGTTAACAAGTTGGGAAAAATTATTTATATATATATACTGTATGAAAATTTTTTATATGAAGCTTATACATTCTGGGCATAAGTTTTGGTTTGTACATTTGTTAAAAGTCTAACATATAATTATAGTAGTTACGTATATAGACGTTTCTATGAGATTTTAAAAATATGTTGCTTTTATATATATACATATGAATTTATATAAGCCTTATATCATATTGTTATTCATATACAGTATAAGTTATACTCTAGTTTATAAAAGTTATAAAACATTTGTATATATATACATTCATATCTTTGTTGGCTGTTATCTTTCTGTTTGCATTATATGCGAGTACATGATTTCGTACCAGTTTACATAGTATAATATAGTTATGTATATATTTAGGTAGCGTAAATTATTGTTTTTTTTATAAGCCTGAGTACTGTTTCATGAATTTTATACGCGTTAGTACATATTCCTTGGGGTTGTTTGTATATGAGTTAGTTTTAGATATATAGATGAATTTGGTTTTTTACTATACTGTTGGTCTATACGTGTTTATATTAGTACTATTTTCTTTTGGGTACTATGATATATTTGTTATGGATGTATAAAAGCATACATGGTTTGGTTATACTGTTTTATAAAAAGGGTGTTAATTTTATAATATGTATTTTGTGGGACGATATGCATACATAAAGTGGTTTGTATTGGTTTGTTTAATATTTTACAGTACACACATAATATAAATCGGTTCATCAATAAATGAGCATGTAGTGGTTGTTGTGCATATACATTGTATATCGGTCTGCATATAATGCGCACGGTAATTAAAAAAAAACGTTGTCATAATATCTAAGTATTGATTTTGAATATATAATATATATCTTTGATTTTTAAGGATATGCATACTTTAAGAACAATGATTTTTAATTATAAACATGTATATTTTATTTTTTCGACTTTAATTAAATAAGGTTTATATATTTTCAGCTTTTATCATAACTAATCTGATTCGTTTCCATCAAATTCATTTATCAGCTTTATTCATCGCATTCGTGCCCGTCTTGTTTCGTTTTGAAGTTCGTGTTGGATTCACAATTCGCTCTCATTCTCGTTCATCTCTAGCCTTGGAAGGTGAGCAATCACTCACGATTAATGTTCTTTTATTTATTAAATTTGATTTCAATTGAAACGACAATTGAAATATGCTACTGTTATTTATGCTATTACCTATATCAGTTCACCTGTGACATCTGACACCATTATCTGTTAATTATTTATGCGATGATAATACAGTTTGGCTGATAATTGATTGATTGTTGATGTTTATATTGGACGTTAAATTGTTAATGTTAAAATGATAAATAGTATGCAATTGAACTTGATATAGGATAGTTAAATGTTAAATTTGATTAACTGACATTTGTATAATATGACCCCTTTATCTGTTAAATTTATTGACACGTAGGATTTGTTTAATTACATCTTGAACCACTGAATGTATGTTGTTAAATTGATGATGGATGAAATTATAAATAGATGACAAGTGAAAACCGTAATGTAATAATCTTTAATCTACATGAAATGATAGTGTAGATTCTAGAAATAATTATATTAATTCGTACAAATAACAATGCGAATTAATACGGTTATTTCGGGATTATATTGAATTGATTATTGGATTGTTATTGATTGTTGTTATTGCTTGTTTATTTACTTTGACACCATCCCAGTTATCACACTGCAAGTTCCCTTTGCTATGCTATGTTTTGAATTAAATTGGAATCGGGTTGAAATGATAAATACCCAAATTGAACTCTGACCTAGGATAGAAAATTAAATAAAACCCGATTGGTCAATAATTTAATTTAAAAATAAACGAAGATTTTATTTGAATAAATAATATGGTTTTGAAATGAAGTTGAAATTTGAATTTTTAATGAAAGGAAAATGTTAATATTTAATAATCTAAAATAAAATATTAACAATGTAATTGATGAAAGAATGTTGTTTAATTTGAGAAATGATTGAATTAAGTTTGAAATTATAATTAAGTTTGAAATTATTAAACTTTGAAATGATTAATAATTAAGTTGAAATTATAATTAAGTTTGAAATTATTAAACTTTGAAATGATTAATAATTAAGTTGAAATTATAATTAAGTTTGAAATTATTAAACTTTGAAATGATTTAATAATTAAGTTTTGAATTATTTAATAATTAAATAAAGTTGAATCATTTAATGATTAAATTGAATTGGATTCTTTGATAAGAGAAATTGAACTTTTGAATAAGTGAATTTTTCTTCGTAAATAATTGAAATTGAGTTTTCTTTATTAATTAAGTTTTGGAAAATTATTTAAGTAAGTAAATAAGTGAAATTGAAGTTCTTTAACAAGAAATAAAATGTGATTTATTGAATTAATGTAAGACTTGAAATTTAAAGAATTTGATTTGATGAATTTAATATAATTCAAATTTGTAAGTTTTGATATAATGGAGTTGAACTTAAGTAATTGATTTAATGAATGAGAAGTTTAATAGAAATTGTTTTGAATGATAAATTAATTTAACGATATTGAATGAAATCGATAAATGAATGTAAATTGATTTGAATGTTAAAATTAAATTGATTTAAATGATTTCGAAATGAAACTTTTGTACGAACTTGAATCAATATTTGATTTGTTTTCAATATAAAGATTGAAATTGAACTATAAGATTTGGAAACGGTAAATTGGAAGTTTTGAAACGTAAATATTGGAAATTGATTTAGAAAGACAAATGAAATGTTGGTTTACGAATTGAAATTGAAATTGAATTTGATTTGGTTTTTGAAATATATAAACGACCAATCGGTGTAATAATTACGAAGTTTATTAAAGAGACCGGAATCGGTTATGGATATACTCTCTATCTAAACCGAAAACCACTTTAATAACTATACGCGGAGTGATGATCCAGAATGAAGTGGTTGGAATGATGTACGTGATGACTGAAGAAAGAGAACGATAATGGATAGCCTTGACACTTGTGTCAAATTGGAAATGACTAAAACAGGAGCCGTGCTGGGCCAATGGAGGATTAGCTACCTCAAGTGGACACACTTCTTCGAACTACTCATTACTTGTTGTCGATTGGTGCACCCTTGATTTTGGGAGTGTTGTTTCACGGTGTTGCGGGCGCTGCGGCGTTGCGTTCTCACCAGTCCGGATCAGGCAAACGGTAGTGTCACTACCTTGGGTATTGCCTCATGTGCCTTGTCATACTTGTATCCCTTTATTCACGACCACTATGAATTTGTTTTGTACCTTTAGTATATGGATTGCCCTCTGGTGACTTCCGGTTTTGGGGAAACTACGGTCTTGTATATGCTTTGGGAATAAAAATGTGTTAAGGGTGGAATGGGCCATGACTTAACACTATTTTGATATCCTTATATTACTGATAGACATTATCTACTTAGCGTACATTACTACCTAGTAGATAGTTTAACGGATCCTTAAAGGATGGTTATTCCAAACATCCTTTGAGTTACTTGTATTTCAATTGCTATTTCACTTGAGTTGGATTTATTAATATAAGAATGTTAATCCTGACTCGAGTGTCTTGTGTTTTGCTTTACGCTCGGGTCAGACCGAGTGTACCAGTATTCGAGACTCACCTTTGGAGTTGGAGCTTTGCTTGAAGATCCAGCCATCTATTCTGCTTTCAGTATTCGATGATTCCAGTGATGTATTCTGATTTGTATTTGATGTATCGTGTTACTCTTCCGTTGTATTTGGTTTAACTCTGATGTATCGCATTACTCTTCTATTGTAAACTCTGATGTATCTTATACATTGATATAGTAGCTTCATGAACTACTATCTCTTTTTTATTTCCGCTGCATTTATTACTCTGTGTTTGTGATATGTGATTATTTATTTACTGTATATGTTCAGTTTTGCCAAATTTAAATTAACAACGCGGTATTTTGAGCAATTCAATTTCGGCATGAGTGTCTACCTATACACTTATAATGGATGCGAATGGTCCAAAATTCCGGGTCGTTACAGAATTATTAGATTTAGGCTAATTTTGATATGATTTCCCCATTGGTTGATATGGATGTATTATACATGTTGTATGTTTGTTGTTTTGGGTGTATATATGGATGTTGGTTGTATGATTGCTTCTTTGGTTGTTTGGCTGTTTTTGGTTGAAAACACCGATTAGCGATGATTAGGTGTTAGGGGAATATCTTATACATTGGGGTTTTGTATAGGTGGAAACATAACGAACGAGATAAGTTGTAGAGTAGTGTAAGGATACGTACCGACGGATCTGAAGGTGGAAGATGAGACTTCAAACTTCAGGATGGATGTCGGATATTTCCGTTTGGTTTATACTTATCTGTTTTGGTTGAGTACAAGACCAGGGTGGTTAATATTAACCACTGTAGAGTGGTTAATGCCCATCAGTATTGTTGATTGGCGATTTGGCCGACCTTTGGCTTCGATGTTGAGGAGATTTCGTGGTGCACGATTTGATGATTTATTCACGTGACCGACTTAGAATCTTGATGTTATTGCTCTAGGGCGAGTGATTTCTGTGGTGAGGTGATGATGTGGCGCTTCAATATGAGAGTTGGTACTTTGGACTATGACTCGATGGTGTATGGAGTAGGTTCCAAGGTAGATGGTTCAGGACTCTATAGATCATGCTTGAGGTGTTGGCTCGTTAACATCACGGGAGGATGGCAATGTAAAGCACGATGAAAAGCCTTGTACCTTTGGTTTATGGCTCGTGGAGGTAGCATGTACCGAAGATTAGACACTCTGCATCTTTGGTTTAAGAATCAAGTAGGGAGTAGGTACCGAAGTGGCCCGTGGTGGGACTCATGGAGTGGAGGAAAATGGTAGGTTCCGGATAGTGAAAATTGTATTGAGCTAGTAGGGCTCAGATGGATGTGTATGTGCTAAGGGATCATTGATGACTCAGAGTGTTTTCTATTATACTCGAAGCAGGGGTATTGTATAGTGGAGACGGCCATGGATTGGTAGTGAGGACCAGTATACCCTGGACCTGTGGCTTTGGGTCTAGCATCTAGCTTTGGGCTGCAAGACACGTATCCTACTTTGGGCTGCGAAATAATAGAGTACAACGAAGAACTAGGATTTCCATTAGTCCCTGGAAGAAAGGAGGGCATATGAGTTATCATATATCTAGAGTGCACTAGGCGACAATTAGTATTGTTTGATGGATGCTATGTTTATTATGGTTGGTTCACTAGCCAACTGTCACCTTGTGGATGTCACATAAGGTAGGTATTGTGCATAGGGATACCTAGACACCCCCGACGGTTTACTTAGTATGGAGTAGGTATTGTGGATGGAGATACCCAGACACCTTGATAGTTTACTGAGTATAGAGTACCCTTTTATGATGTTGTAGAGTAGCATATTATCGATGTTATATGCTGACTCTTTGGTTGCATGAACAGGTCATGTATGATTCGTGTGCCCTCTGTTCCATAAACTATATTGACTTTTATAGTATTTTGAGATTGTTATCGCTTACACCAGACTGTTGTCTGACCCGAGGTTTTATTCTTTTCTTCTTATTATCTCAGGTACTCTTAAATGAGTAGGCTAGAGAGTAGGTGTGGATGACATATGGAGTTCTACAGAAGGACTAGCAGGAGGTGATGTTTACTCATATTTATATTTGAGTTTGTTATTGTATATTCCATTGTGTGACACTACGGAGCCTTGACAGTATCTGACTTACAATTACTAGAGACAGTTATTAGTCGAGTTTATATATCAATTGTATAAACTCTTTTACTATGTTGTATAACTCTATGGATCTTATACTCTGATGGTTAGGTCACATTGTTATTTACTATCTCGACCGTTTTATATCTCTGTTGGCTATTATATTTTATCTGATGCGATTTGAGATATACGACATGTTATGTGATTATTTGATGTTTCCTTTTTCACCTTTTCTATTCTCTTCTCTTCTATTTCCTCTTCTTTACTTCTTTTCTTTCCTTTGATAACCGTTTTGCACCATTAGTGTAGGGAGGTCATTACATTTAGTATCAGAGCATAGGCTATATGATTAACCTAAGTTAATAATGCGATCTAGTAGAGATTGGGTAGGAGTTATTGCCTTAGAATGGATCTAGAGTGTGTATATATACGAGAGAGTTTGTATTAGTTATATATTTTGGTTTTCAAAACTATATAGTAGTATATGTATTATATAAGTTGTATTGCACACACGAGCACTATTGATGCAGTTTTCATTATGAGAGATGGAACATCCTTATTATTGAGTAGGAATGATCTGGCATGCAAGAAATACTACTGTTGACTCTATCTTCAGAGTCGAGGATTGGGCAAGATCAGGGTTACTAACCCTGACTGATAGGATATGTTCAAAGAGATGGTGAAAATCATTTCCTGGAATGCCCAAGTTTTTCTAGATGGTTATGGTGCTCAAGTGCAAATGGCTAGAGTCAAATTTGCCGAGCTTTATAGAGACTACAGGAGTTTGGGAGGCAGATTGTTCCTTGGAACGGAGTTGGCTATTAAAAGGGAAGATTGGATAGTTACCTGTAAGAGGATCTTCGATGACTTGGAGTTAGACGGTGTAGTGAGGTAGAAGTTAACCTCTAGTAGGAGTAACCTCTAGATAACACCAGGGATGAACAATGAATTAGTAAAGTGCCTATATAGCTTCAATTCCCGAGGATCACTTAGGGATTAGTTCATCGCTCACTTTGAAGAAGATTTATCTTGACTTTCCAAAGTCAGTATTGGTTAGAGAGTTCACCGATTTGAAGTTAGGCGATATGTCTGTGTCAGAGTATGTGATCAAATTCAATGCGCTATCGAAGAACGCTCTATTTTCCCTTGACACACACACAGAAAGAATGAAGAATTTAACATTGGGTTGAGTGATCATCTTGGGAAGCGATTGATTGGTCGTGTTGACGAGGCTTCGAGTAGATGATTGACAAGGATTTAGGATAAGAGCTTATACATAGTGTAGAAAGGTTGTTCCAAACTAGCTGAGTAGGGATAAACCGGGAAAGCGTATGTATTGATTGTCGTTTTGATTTCATCGGGTGCTCCATCGATGAAAGAGAAGGGAAATGACATTACTACATGAAGTATCCTTTCCACTTTTGTTATTTACGTATTTTATTTGACGTTGAGGTTTCATATTTGTTCATATCTAGTGATTTGATAGATAGATTAGGATTGAGACTCAAGAAGGTTAACCGACCTAAAATTGAGCGGACCTAGTTAGGAGCTCAGCAAGCTTATACATGGTTTGTCGAGGCCTTATTTCATTGAGTCATGGATGTTTGTTTGCTTGCTATTGATATGTTTTAGGGTTTGATTGTGTTCGGTATTATGGTTTGGGAATGAACTGGATAAAGGGGATACAGAATAGTGGTGGACTGGGAGAGGCCATTGGTGATGATTGGGGTTGTGGAGGAGCAACCAGTGGTGATTGGCCACCTATAGAGGATGAGATTATAGTTAGCTTTCTATATTCACTCGATATTTCACATGAGGAGTTGTCATTTGTGCCTGTAGCTAGAATGTCCGGACAAATTTGATGAGACGACCAGATTACCACCATATAGGGATTGAATTTTGTATCGATCTAGTTAGAGGTGCTAGATCAGTAGTTATGCCTTTAAGACATATGATGCCCAAATAGCAGAGGAAGTTAAAGGTGCACACGATGACCTATCGAGATAATGGTTAATTCATAAGAGCATATTTGACTAAGAGGCGCCTATATTATTCGCCACAAGGGCGAATGGCTCTTTGGGGTTGTTTGTAGATTTCCATGAGATAAATGAGACGATGAACAAGTATTCACTCTTGTTTGTTGATGGATTGTTCGATCATCTCTATAGCACGAGGGTGTTCTCTTAGTTGGACCTTGCGATGGGTTTTCACCAACCGAGTGTATTTAGAGAGAGCATGTGCCGATTGTAGCGTTTCATACGCTACTTTGATTTTCGATTGGTTGGTTATGCCGTTCGAGCTAACCGATATGTCGACATGTCTTGTTGATCTCATGGACCGTGTTCCGAGGGGTTACTTGAGTGAGTTATGCTTGTGCATATTGATGATATTTTCCTCTACTCATGGATGAAAGAAGAGCATAAGGAACAATTGGTCGTTGTGTTATAGGTGTTGTAAAGACATCGATTGTTGATGAATTTTTGGATTATTACTTCTGGAGGAGGGAAGTTAGATGCTTGGGTCATGTTGTTTCAGAGTAGGACATCGCAGTAGATCCTGTAGTTATGACAGTCCTGAATTTGAATAGACCCAAGGTAGCAACATCGTTGGCCTATTTGATGAGAGAGGATTAGAATTTAATTTAGACATGAGGTGTGGACACTCTTTAGTGTGTCTGACCATAGACTTCTGAAACTAGACGAGAGGAAGTATCTGACTTTTGATTCGGAGTTGGAGGCGATAAAGTTCGCTTTAGGGATTTTGAGGCATTGTCTATTAGGAGAGAGATTCAATTGTTTAGTGATTCCGCATCATTGGAGTATATCTTCTCTAAGAAGGATTTTGACCTTCACTTGTAGCGATGATCAGTGCTCTTAATCTTTTATGACTTTGACATTTCCTATATGCCCATAGGGGAAATGTAGTTGTTGATACTCTGAGTGGAAAACATACCAGTTTGGGAAACAGTATTGCTAGAGTGGGCATTGCTCGAGCTTATCACTGGTTATGTCTTCAGAACATGATGAGCTATGGCCAAAGATGATGGCTTGTTTGACCATCAGACCAACTTTGATTTAGCGGGTTGGTAACACTACAAGAAAAATTGCTTTTAACAGCAATGGAGAACAGCGTTTAAATGTTGATTGTTATTGTCCAACCTTTTATAAGTAGGAAAATCTAAAGACGACACTGGAAAACGCTGAGATTTTTATTCAGTAAATTGTGAAATGTTGTTCCCTCTGAAAATTTCATTGCCGCGTAAAATTAATTTCCCTCCACTACCCAGCAACCCTAAATCACCTACGCCTCCAAATCTTAATTGCTTCCTCTCTGCAAATCTTTTAAAATGACTCCTCTCCAAATCTTAATTGCCTCCGCTCAGCAAATTCTTTAAAACTAATTCTCTCTATCATGACCGTTGCTCACAAAGCCATGGCTGCTTGGCTATGCTTTCGTCAGAGAGATACCATTTATTGAGTTGGCCAATCGCATCACTTGGAGCTTAGTCGTGTCGCACTCGCCGCCCTATACTCTTCATCGCTGCCATCGGTAAGAAGAGAACTGCAAATTCGAGCTCGAAATTAAATTCGTTCAAATTCGATTAAATTTTGAATTTGAACTTTGATTTTCTTTATTGAACAGTTAAATTTAATAGTTTATTGCACTTGCTATTGAACAGAATAGCTGATATTTGGGAAAAACTGAAATTGCTATGTTGGTGTGTTTTTCATTTAACTTCCTACTGCTAAAGTGTATGATTCATGTTGTCTTGTACTGACTATCATTACATAGACATTTTAAGAATTAAAATGCTTCATTTGATTACTAAATAAATCTTTTAAATCGGATGTTTGTGTGGTATTAACACCTGATCAAAGTCTAGATTTTAATTTTGGTCGATTAGCAAAGGCAATGCAAGTAGTTCTTTATATTTTATTCTTCTGGATAAGTTACTTTAAAAACACATGAGATGGGGATATCGTCTAATTTTGTTAATTTCAATACAGGAACAACAAATGGTGATGCCAGGGCATCGTGAATCGAACCTACAGAAGGAACTAAACCGGTACATTCCAACTGCAGCTACATTTGGTGGAATGTGCATTGGGGCATTGACCGTACTTGCAGATTTTATGGGAGCTATAGGCTCTGGTACTGGAATTCTACTTGCTGTCACCATTTGGTGGAATGTGTATAATTTAAATCGGATGTTTGTGTAGTTTGTGAGATACTTCTTAAAATATATAGTTTGTTTTCTTGTTCACGCTTTTTTAGCATGGAATGCAAGGCTACATTTAGGATAGAAATCTTTCAGGGATGGAGGCCTGACTAAGATTACAACTTGAAAAATATAGCCAAATATTTTCCTGATATGCAGTTGTACACTTTCTTGTAGTTTTATTCTTCTGCTATGCAACCAAATGTATGCGGCCTTCTACAATATAGTTATAGCTAAATGTTTAAATGAATTGTGGATGATTCTTGTATATCTTTTTAATTTGCAGAGATGTCAAACAAGACAACATCTTACTTGATCTATATGGCCACCTAAAGCTTACTGACTTTGGGCTATGCAAGCATCTAGATAGCAAAAGTTGTTCTGCTGATAATGGTGTTTCATTACCTAAAAGCACTAGTGATCTTGTTCCAACTGAAACTTTACAATATTGGAAAAAGAATAGACGTCCATTGGTAAGTTGATTGCATTCACAGTTAATGGTAAATGTTTCTTTTTTACATGAAATTGAAATTTGCTCCAAGTTTTAAAGTTACTCCAACTTTGTTCATTCTACCAAACTTAAATAAACAGTGATCGTTTTTTATACTTCATATATTGAGTATTTCAAAGGGATTAACCAAAGAAATATTGATGAAAATTTCAGTCTATTATGCTTTTAAACATGCGTGAAATGTTTTCAATTGGCTTTACAATAATGGAATTGACTGACGTGGCCTCTTGCACTTATTATTATATCAACGGATGTCTAGTCTCTACAGTGATTTTTTTCCCAACTTCCACTTAATAACAAAGACTCTGGTGCACATTTGGGTTTCAACGTTTTATATAGCACATCAAAATTCATAGAACATTGGTCTATATGCGCGCGCACGCACACTATATATATATATATATATATATGGAAAAGAATGGTGATGATGTTGGACAACTGAAATCAAATGCACTGGTCACTACTAGTAGAGATGAATAGAGAGCAAAAACTAATGTAGTGGTTATCAATAGCAGAGATGAGGAGAGCAGAATGATGAATCATATCACAGCAAATGCATCCGTATATGGTCGAAATATAGAGCCTTTGATCATCTATAATAATGACACTGATATGAATGTTATTTACTACACCGTATCTTGTAACCATATAATTTTCTCGTATATTGTCTGAGTAGTTTTATACTACAGACTAATAAAACTATTGGAACTCCTGATTATATTGCTCTCGAAGTATTATCGAAGAAGGGCTATGGTGTGGAATGTGATTGGTGAGTCCAGTTATGAAGTAATCATTTTGCATGATGCATGGTAAAAGATCAAGTAATTGTTAAAAATATAAATTTGCTTAATATGCATCAATTTTGATAATATTTTGTTCTAAAGTCTGATATTAATATTAATGATTAAAAAATTGAATTTTGATTTCTGTAGGTGGTCACTTGGGGCTATCATGAATGCAGACCCTTTAATAAATTACACTGCAGGAAAAACCTAAGGTGGCGTTGATCATAGTGATGTGAAACCTCTTTAAATCATTCAGCCTCAAGGTCACTTTGTTGAATGGCAAAAGGTACTCTTTTGATCTAATAATATCTGTATGTTATCTTATATTAATTTGGTCATTTTCACAAACATGATGTGATACGATAGTAATAACATGATAGGTGGTGTGCAATTTGCATGCTCAACTCTACTAATATTTTTCTTTGACTTTACATTGTCAAGTAAATTTATCAATTGTGTAATTTTACTCTAATACACTTTTTAGTACACTCGATCATTACAAATATTTTAACACCTTGTTAACAAGGAATCAAGCTTTTAAAGTAAAACAAACATGATTTTGTTATGTTTAATGTTTGAAGACTACTGTAGGGTATTGAAACTAATGGAGTAAAGCATGTTATGCAATTAATATCGTGAGTTAAAATCAGTCTATAAATGTTTTATGTACTACAAATTTAAATATCAGTTTCAATTATAACTACTCAATCCTATTTCTATTGTATTTTTCTATTTATATATGATATTATCAAATGATGATGATGATGATGATATGATGACACTACAAGAAAAACTAGTAGTAACAGCAATGACAGTCAGCGTTTTTACGTCGAGTGCTGTGATACTTATTTTTTTCCCAAATATAAATATAATAGACGCTGTGTAATATAACAGTAGTTGCCTAAGCGGGAAAAATAATTAAGGCGCAAAATTTATTTCCTCTCCCTCCAAAATTGTATTGATCCTTTTCGATTTTTTCTCTCCCAAAATACGATAACTTTTCTTTGCCTAATCCAGAACCCTAAATCGTTTACATTTTCTCCTTCAGAAACCCTAATTCGACGAGCTTAATTCCTTTGGAAACCTTAAATATCATCGACTTCTCATAATTATGGTTTGCTAGTTTTCATGGATTTGAGGTTCATCAAGGTTAGGCTCATCGGTTTTCTCAAATTCCTCTGATCGCATCACCAGTATTCGTAAGTGCTACTAATCCCCTTCCCTAAAAATCAAAGGAACTATGAAGTCTTAATTTAAGATGGCTCATCATGTTTTTCAAATTTTATCATGTAATTTGATTTCATAAAGAAATCCCAAACCCCTCTTTTATTTTAAATCGTCTTATTAGATATTTTGAACTGATTTTGGAGAAAGTGGATGTGATTTGTCTAAACTGTAAATACATTTTAGGCTAAGAAGGTGATTTCTATTACTATATTGAAATTTGTAAATAAATAAATATTTGAGCATTTGGACAATTAGTGGCGCCATCTTATAATTATTATATTAAATAGGATTACGTATGGTTTTAAGAAGCTAATGTATTAGCTTTAATAATTATTTTAATTTTGGATCAAAACAAAGTAAATTTAAATGCTTTTGGTCCAATCTTATTACAAGGAACATCACTTGCATATCTTGTTGTCACTTGCATATCTTGTTGTCATGATTTGAATTATTTAACTGTTTGAGAAAATTCTCATCTGACATAGACTGAATTGATGTAGGTTGGATTTGATGATGATCTATAATGGGATAGTTCTGAAGAATGATATTATAAAGGATATTAAAAGACTCCTTTTGTGAAATCACTCTTGACTGTAATTGCTGATTTGCAACCATTGCCTTGCTGTTATCCAATTCACTCTCTGTAAATTGCTCTTCATTATAAGGATGGAGTGAACAAGTCTGAGAAATAACTGTGAGTAATAAGCATTTTTTATTTTTTATTTTAATCAAGCATTTTATAACAAAAACTTGAGACCATGGTTCATGGTTAAGGATCATAGATGAAACACAAGATTTTGTCTTCCTATACAGGGTCTGAGTTTGTATCTCAGTAACACAATTGATATTTCAAAAATACCATGAGTATAATAACCTTTACAGACTTTTACTATATTTAATAACTTTTGTCCAATTTATCCAACCCAAGCAAATTATAAAATGAGTCAAACATCAAAATGGTCTATGAATTGAGTTAACTAATAACATTTTTTCCACTAAGTCACTAATCATATTAGCATAGGCTTATGAAGATGAATTCACTAATCAAATAGTACAAGCTTGATCTTCATATAGTCATATGACCTATCGGCCACATATTAAATTGAAGTATTATTACTTGGAGTTCCCAGTCTCATTGAGATATAATTAAGATACAAAATAATGAAATTTCTTAAACACATAGCCTTAATAATCACTGAATCTTACATAAGCAGCCTTTGAAGTATGTACATTATTATTCAAACATTTGAGATTCTACTATTTAAAAGCTTGTCAAATTTTAACCTATGACTGTGAGATAATTTTTTCATTTATATTATGTGCTAGTATTAAGAAATAATTAACTGTTCCACTCGTTATCTCTTCCTAGTACATGTGTCCATTGATTAGTTTTATGTAAGAAATTTAAATTAGTAATATAAAATGGTTTTTAAACATATATTTTTCATACAACATAAGATATACCTTAACGTTACAAGCCACTTTCTGTCTTTCACTTTCATCAATTTATTATGGGGCAATGGTTCTTATGCATATGCAAACAGGCATATGCAAACCATTTGTGTATAAATAATAAACAGACAGAAAAATAAACTTGCACAGAAAGTAACCTAAAAACAAAATTTATTTGTCTTCAATCGAAATCAGTGTTGCACATACAGTTTATGAAACCACATAAATTTCAGTTGCAGTCATTGCAGTTGCATGCAATGGGTTGTAAAGCACAGGTACCATAAGGCTTTCTAGGTATGTTGCAGTTTATTCTATGGCAACAAGTCGAGGATACCACACAATTGTTTCCAGAGCAACATTGGCACTGGGCACAAGTTTTGAAGGGAGGATTACCAGTGTCCATGATTCGGTATGTGAATCTGTTGCAACAAAATGGACAAACAAGAAACAAAAGTCTTTTCTGAATCGCATGGAAGCATTGTTCATTGAGCAACTACACAACAATGAATTATTTGATTGGTTGTGGAGAACTCCAGTACATGCAGTTTCACATGGATTAGTTCCGAAAAGCCAGTCTATCGACCAGGTTAGAAAGTATTTATTTCACAAATAAGTTTCTTAAAAAATCAAATTAGTTCATCCTTATGTGCTAATGTATGATGTCAGGCCTTTTATCCTCATCCTTGAAATAACATCAAAATTTGCAGTTTAAGGTTCAACGCAGAGGTTTTTGGGAGAACTCTGGATTTGAGAAAAATGATAAACTCAATAAAAATGGAAGTGATCGTGAAAGGAATGGAGGAAATGCAGTTAATTTCAAGAAGGCGAAAAAGCAATTCTGCTTTCATAGACTTCACAGAGATTCTATAGGTAGTGTTACAGGTGCTTTAACATCCTCTATTATATACATGAAGTTTATATGGATTTCTATATCAGCTCTACTTTGCTTTTCGACATGATATCTATACGTAAACGAACATATTTAGTCACTTCATTTGATACAAAATCATTTTTAACTTACTCAGAGGTTTCAGATCAGAACTTTGTGGATGATAATGTAGCAAATGAAGGGTTAAGTAAAGGAAGAGGAAAGAAACGACCAAGAAGTATTGTTTCCTCAATCACCGATCAAGTACAACTTTTATTCTCAACAACTGTTGTTCTTAATCATACAGATTGGTTAATCATACATATTGAAGTTCTTATGCTCTTAGAATGGAACTGCAATAATTTGCTTTACATTTTCTAGTGAAAATCTTAACTTGAAAAACATTTCTACCTGTTCAGGTTGTTCCCTTTGTGTCTCCAATGCCCACAGAGAAAATGGAGGAGTTTTATGAAAAAGAAGTTTAAACGAGTCGCATTGTAGGTTGGTGTTCGCAGCTAGTCTGGTGATGTAGCTATGAAGGAGTTGATTGTTTAGCAAGAGACGGAGGGTGGCTGTACATTCAAGGGTTGAGTGTTGTGAACTTTGTAGGTGGTCTGTTTGATTTGCTGATGAACTTTGTGAAATTTGAGTGTTGAGGGTGGCTTTCCCATGTAATTGGTCTAGTGTTTTATTTTTGTTTATGGATATTATTGAAACTTGATTTATAGATGTTTTTTGTATATTAATATTGTTTTATCTAGTTTATTTAACAGATTATTATTCATTAGAACATGTTATATATACTGGTTGTTTGATTATACTCAAAATGTAGTTCTGGAATATGCAAATATAGTGGAATGTTAATGCTGTAAAAATCATATAAATAGAAGACAACATCTATTTTAATGTTGTCAATGAAGAAACAACAGCGTTTAATTCGTGTTGTAATTATCATTAAATAGTGAGTAACAGCGTTTATTAAACGTTGTTGTAAACTGTAGTAAAACATCATCCAAACTGTAAAAACATAACACAGCACGCATTAAACGCTGTTCTAAGTTCTCTTTATACGATAGCTTGTCGTTATACAGCGTTTGTTCTAACGCTATTGTGTCATATAACAGCGTTTAATAAATGCTGTGGTATCAAATTTTTACAGCGTTTTCTATTTTGCTGTTAAAACTTTTGCATCTACGACAGCATGTCGTTATACAGCGTTTATAATAACGCTGTCGTATCATATAACAGCGTTTTTGAAACGCTGTCAAAAGCTGTTTATGGTGTAGTGTAACTAGGCATTAGGTTAGACTGGTGGAGATTGTGGCCAAATTAGAAGAATGAGTAGTGTCTATAGAGGTGATGTAGTATGGACCCGATCGGGATTATTGGTTTCGTAGGGATGAGAGATTGTTTGTTCTCGAGTAGTGGGAACAAATATCTATAAGTTGCATCAATGGATTGCCAAGGATTGGGGATGAAATGACAGCATTTGGGTCATAGTTGATTGATTAACGAAGAATGCTAGATTTATATTCCTTAAGTCCAGTAGAATGACATTCATTTTTTTGAGTTATATGTGGAATGTAC
This sequence comes from Allium fistulosum, assembly GCA_030737815.1. Classification (NCBI taxonomy): domain Eukaryota; kingdom Viridiplantae; phylum Streptophyta; class Magnoliopsida; order Asparagales; family Amaryllidaceae; genus Allium; species Allium fistulosum. The sequence continues at coordinate 1,175,375,602 of CM060903.1, forward strand.
TGTGTGGTTCCATTGTGTGCCACTAGCATTGTAAGTGGAAAAAACTTTTTGTTCAATAGTGGGTTTTGGGAGAACTTACAAGAGGCATTTGGAAATTTGGCACCGAATCGATTATATGATATTAAGGCTGAACTATAGACTTCGAGACCTCGCAGGCCAATTTGTACCGATAAATGTGATACGAACATGTTAGGAGGAGGGCGGTGGGGGTAGTAGAGGTTCAGTGGAATTAAGGTGGAGACGATAGGATATGAGAGACCAAGAAGTGCATGAGGACCGCTTGTCCGGAGCTCTTTAGATAGCGGGATTTCAATTTTATCATCAGCTTTCACATTGGATATCATATTTGATGTTTTATACTAGATAATTTGGTATCCTGCATGCTAGGATAGGCATGGATGTTAATTTTTGATGGTTTTTCTTAAGTATGCATGTTTGATGTTGGATTGTTACCTTTTGATATGATAGCCTATGCTTATATGGTTGTTTGGCATGCAGGACAGTTATGGTTTGATATAGCATACTTATTTGGAATGATTACTATATATGATCTAGTATGTTTAAATATATGATGTATATATATCCTTGTTGTATTGGGTTTTTCCCTGACCTAGCCGTCAAAGGTGCTGTTGAATTTTTTTGGAATCTGAGGAGATTTTTTTGGCCTATAGGTAAGAATACGTTCTGCATACTTTGTGATTTCAAGGACAAAATCTTTTAAAGGAGGAGAGAATGTAACGACTCGTATTCTTAACGATCGGGTATTTAAATAATCGATGTAAATATTTAATCGTTAATTAAATGAAGGCCCAAAAATATGATTGTTTGCATATGGTCGAATAAGGACTCAAGGCCACTTCCATTGAGTTTGGTTTGACGTTGCAAATTAAAATGAGTAAAAGGATCGCTATATTTGGAGATCGGACGATTAACGGCCGAAACGATCACAAAATGCGTAAATTAGCATCCAGGGGGCATAGTCTTAGATGTTCATAAAATTTATACCGTTGGATCCGAAAAAATGAGATAATGTATATAGACGAGTTTTGTGATGATTGGATGCATCAGGTGATCGTATGGAATCAAAACGTACGACCAATTGTTTGGGAAAATAAATAAATGGAATATTATCATATAATAAATATCCCCAAATTAGGTCTCCCTCTCATTTTTCCATTGCCTGATTACTGTTCCATTAAGAATTCCATGGCCTCTTCTTTAATCCCCTTCAAGAAATAAAATCGATCAATCCGCCCATTGATAATTGTGAAACCAGATCCATAAAGATCACACGGATGAGAGCTTTGCATGACCATGGTGGAATTTTGATTGACTACAATTGGAGACATTGACCTCTTCATGGGCGGATTAGGGTTTGAGATGGCCGAGCTATGCCGACGGTAGGCGAAATGGAGATCGCTTTCAACTTTCCCTTGCCGATATCTACCACCGTCGAGATTTTGAGATGCTCCAATCGTCATTTGCAAAAAGCGTCCATTGGAGGGATCGCGTGCGGCTTCCAGTTCGCGTCTTCTATTGGTTGATCAAGCTTCTCATTTTTGATATCAAGGCAAAGAGATTTTGTTGTGGACTTTGTTGGCGAAGACGGATCACAATCTCGTCAAGCGATTGGAGAGAAATTGAAGAGAGAGGGAATCAAGTTTACGTGCATATCTGGTGTGCGTGTACAAGTGACTTAAAGAGGAAGAAGGATTAGTGATCTAATTAGTTAGTTAACCATTTTAATTAGCTAATTAATTGTTTAATTAATCTCGAATCATATTTGATCCATATCTTTTGCATACGAGATCCGTTTTGGATGTGGTTTCTTGTGTTGTGCTCGTGGTTGAGAGATTTACACTTTGGCACTAATTTGGACAAATTCTATAGAGTTGAGTGATATTGTCTCTCACCATACTATGATTGGTTATATAGTATTAGATTGATGTTTGGGAATGATTTTTGGTTTTGAAATGTGATTTTCCAATACTTATATAGCTAATAGATTTTTATAAATGAAAATAAAATTATTTTAAAATGATTTATATTGAATATTTCCATCGACGTGCCATTGTTAGGTAATTACTAGATTTAGGCTATTTTTATTATGATTTCCCCATTGGTTAATATGGATGTATTATACATGTTGTATGTTTGTTGTTTTGGATGTATGTATGGATGTTGGTTGCGTGTTGCTTGTTTGGTTGGTTGGCTGTTTTTGTTGAAAAACATTGATTAGCAATGATCGGTTGTTAGGGGAATACCTTGTACGTTGGGGTTTTGTATACATGGAAACCTAAAGAGCGAAATAAGTTGTAGAGAAGTGTTAGGATACATTCCGATGGATTTGAAGGTGGATGATAAGGCTTCAGACTTCAGGATTGATGTCAGATGTTTTCGTTTGGTTTGTACTTATTCGTTTTGGTAGAGTACAAGACCAAGGTGGTTAGTATTGACCACTATAGAGTGGTAATATCCATCACTATTGTTAATTGGTGATCTGCCAATCTATGGCTTAGACGTTAAGGAGATTTCGGAGTTCACAATTTGATGATTTATTCGTGCGCCCGACTTAGAATTTTGATGTTATTGCTCTAGGGTGAGCGATTTTGATGGTGAGGCGATGATGTAGCGCTTCGACATGAGAGTTGGTACTTCAGATTAGTTTGATGGATGATTCGGGGTCTAAAGCATCCGGGAATGGAGTACTAGAAGCAAGGAAGGAGACTTAGCCAAAATTGTCTAAGTATATGAGTCATTGTCGAGTTCTAGGCATGGAGTTATGAGAATGGTTATCCACAATGGGCGGGTTCTAGGAAAGGTGACCCATGGATAGAACGATTGAATGGTTCTACCTAGAATGGAGGAATGTAGGGTGGTTCCTAGAGGATAATGGAAATGGGATGAAGCAATGAAAGGGCTCGGATATGCATGCTAAGGGATAATTGATACTCAGAATGTTTTCTGATGTACTCAAATAAGGGTATTGTAAGGACGATCATGGGTACATTAAAAGGCTACCCCGGATCGATTGAATGGAATTGTGTACCCTGGACCAGTTGAATGGGTCTAGTATCAGCTTTAGGCAAACGAGAGTACACTGAAAATCCAGATTTCCATTAGTCCGTGGTAGTAGAAAGGTCATACGAGTTATCATATATTCGGAATACATTGGGTGATAGTGAGGATTGTTTGATGGATGTTATGGTTGTCTTGATTGTTCTTCCCTAGACTATCACTCTAGTGATGTTATTGTAGATAGGTATTGGAGATAGGAAACTTGGACCCACGTCGTCACACTTGGTTTGTAGTCTACCTTACTGTATTTGTAGAGTAGCATATTATGTTATTGTGCGCTAACTCTTTGGTTGCAGGAGTACGTCGTTTTAGGACAGGTTATAGAGTAGATCTTATAAAGGTGGCAGCTGTCCAAGACTGGATTCAGCTTAAGAATGCTATGTATGTGAGGATTTTTCTAGGATTGGCGGAATATTATAGACGCTTCATAAAGGACTTCTCGAAGGTAGCGGCACCGTTGACCAATTTGACGAAGAAGAATCAGACCTTTGTATGGGATGCAATGTGTGAGCGTGCATTTGTGATTCCGAAAAACAGGTTAACGTGTGCACCAGTCTTGACCATTCCAAGTGGAAATGAAGAGTTGACAGTATACACAAATGCCTGTGGTACTGGATTGGATGTGGTGTTAATGCAGAAGGAAAGGGTTGTCGCTTATGCGAGTCGATAGCTAAAGCCGCATGAGAGGAATTACCCAACTCATGATTTGGAATTTGCGGAAATTATTTTTTATTTAAAAATGTGGAGGAACTATTTGCTAAGAGAAAGGTTTGGGCTATTTATGGACCATAAATCCTTGAAGTACCTTTTCTCTCAGAAGGATCTCAACCTTCGACAACGACGGTGGTTGGAGTTCTTGGCCTCTTATGATTTCAGTATTTCCTACACTCTAGAAATAGGGAATGTAATCGCCGATGCATTAAGTAGAAGACATTCTGGATTAGAAGTAGTGTTCTTGGAATGGAAGCAGATAGAATATATTATTGGATTTGATCTTAGGCCTTATTGCGAGTTAGAACCTGAAATGTTGGCAAGCTTATCGATTAGACCTACTCTAATTAAAAGGGTCAGTACTAGTCAGAAGTGTAATGCTTGACTGGTGAAGATTATAGCAAAGATTGTAGAAGGAGTAGAATTCGAAGGAATGAAGCAATACAAACTTGACTGAGAACGTTAGCTTCGTAAAGACGGGAGATTGTTTTTTCCAAATGTTAATGGATTGCAAGATGAAGTGCTAAGAGAGTGTCATCATTTCAGATTGACCATTCATCCTAGTGGTAAAAAATGTACCAAGATATCAAGCTAACTTACTCCTGGGAAGGTACGAAGAGGGATGTTGGGGCATTCATCTCAAAGTGTATAAACTGTCAGTTGGTAAAGGCAGAGTAGAAGGAACCTAGTGGATTATTGCAACCATTAAAGATTCCTAAGTGGAAATGGGAGCAAGTATCAATAGATTTTGTAGATGAACTGCTGATGGCTTGAGCAATGTATGATGGCATTTGGGTCATAGTAGATTGGTTGACCAAGAGTGCGAGGTTTATATCCGTCAAGTCGAGTAGAATGACATCCAAGCGAGCGGAGTTGTATGTAAATGTACAGTATGATTTCACGATGTGCCAAAGTGCATTGTGAGCTACCGAGACCCGCTGTTCACTAATGGGTTTTGGAAGAGCTTACAAGTGGCATTAGGGATGGAGCTACACCTTAGTACAGCTTATCATCTGTAATGGGCATACCGAAAGAGTAAATCGTATATTGGAAGATCTCTTGCGAGCATGCATTATTGACTTTGGTAGGTCATGGAATGATAATTTGCATTTGTTGGAGTTTGCATACAACAATAGTTATCAATCGAGTATTAGTTGGCTCCGTATGAAGCATTGTATGGCCAACCATGTAACGCTCCTTCACGTTGGTGGGAAGCGAGCGAGAAACTGATACTTTGGCCAGATATGATAAGAAAGACTTCGGAGAAGATTGAGGTTATTCAGCAGCAAATGAAAGCTGCACAAGATCGATAGAAAAGCTATGCGGATAAGAGACGAAGAGTTTAGAGTTCTATGTAGGAGATATGGTGTTTTTAAAGGTTTCTCCTCTAAAAAATGTAGTTCGATTCGGTAGAAAAAGGAAGTTGGCACCAAGATTAGTAGGACCTTTTCTGATAGTCGAGAGAATCAGGAAGCTAGAATATAGGGTCGACTTACCTCAGAAGATGGCGGGTGTGCACAATATTTTTCATGTCACTTATCTATGGAGGTTTGTGCACGACTCAGGTGTGAAGATGACACTGGATCGGTTAGAAGGTGTTGAGGTAGAACCAGAAGTTTCTATATCTCGTAGGTCACTTTGTATTGTTGGTTATGACACGAAACAGCTCATGAGAAAAACAGTGAAGCTAGTTAAGGTACAATGGAGTAGAAGTGTGGACGATTGTACGTGGGAGAAGGAAGAGAGCATAAGGATTTTTTATCTGAAGCTCTTTGAAAGGTAATATCCAACATTTATCGTGTTTACTTTCACCATTGTATACTATATTTGATAAGTTAGTGTTTCACATGCTAGGATAGATTAACTATACTATTGATTGAATGGCTGCTTGTTTGAGATGTGTGATGGTTGTGTATGATTGGTGGGCATGCGGGATAACTATGACTACTTATACTTTGTTTTTAGGGGATTTTGGGGGAAAAATTCCTAAAGGAGGGAGAATGTAACGACTCGTATTTTATGTAATGGAGGATCGTAAATATTTTTATTTTATTCGTATGATGTCACATTATTCTATAATTTTGGGGCATGACTCTTAGGGACATTTTACACACCTATGATTTTTTCTGAATTACTATTTGATGATTTTGACCCTAGAAATCTTATTTGCAATTTGATAGGAGTTGATCAGGGTCTCAAACTAGTTCCATTGCTTCAAGACGATGGTTTCCCATTTTTGTAAATTGGTCATAGTAGAAAAACGGACTTACGGTTAGGGAGTTATGCATGTTTTAAGGTTTTAAAGCTTCTGGCCAGGATTAATGTATAATTAATTAAGCCCATTAGTGAGTCCATTAGTCTAATTGGAGAATATTATAAATAGAGAGCTGAAGTGTTAAATTAAAACTTTTCCCTCTCATTCTAAATCAGGTCTAAACCCTAATTAGCCCTAGATCCATCCTAATTTCATCCAGAATCACCTAAATTCTCTCTAAATCAAACTACATTGCAGATTAGAGATTGGATCCTCAATTAGAAGATAGAGATTATCGCTTTGCTTGATTTGGAATGCTTTTCTTCATTGTTCGGATTAGATCTACATATAAAAAATTGTTGAATTTGGTAACCGATAGGCATAGAAGAATGGCAGGTGGCTACATGATAACTCGTAAGTTGTTTGGAGTTAAAGTCATAACTTGGCATCGAGTTATGGTTATAATTCAATACCGAGTTATGGAGCTGACCCGTGTGAACTTCTCAACTTCATGGATGGGAAGAGCATGTCAAGAGGGGATTTTCTATGGCAAGGTTCTAGAAGATTAGCTAAGTGCTTGAGTTTACGACGAGTTATCAAGACAGGTTGGCGATGAGTTTTGTCTATAACTCGGCATCAAGTTAAAGAGAAAGTTCCTATGACTCGGTGGTTGGCATGGATGGATAAAGCATGACTAGATGAGATGTTTTATAGCAAGGTGAAAGAATTTGGCTGAGCATAGGATGCGATGATGAGTTATCTCTAGAACTAGATAATCGGGCTTTAGATTGGGGGTCGAGTTATCAAGGATGGATGAGTCAGGATCTAGAACACTTGAAGAAGGATTAGGTATGGAAGAAAACATAACATCTGGTTATCTAAATGTATAACTCGGCATAGAGTTATACCTATAATTCACTACCGAGTTATCATGGTGAACGGTATGAAAGGTGGAACTTCTGTGGACCAATGTAGAGGTTCTATTGATCGTGCTGGAGGTGTTGGCTCATTCGTATATATAAGAGTATGATGAAAAGCTATGGTTCTCGAATGTTGGCTCGTGTTGGGAGTAGGTTACAAAGATGGCATCTCATAAAGGAGGAAGCCGTATGATCAGGGAATGTGGAAGGGTTCCTCGTGAATAAGAGAAATAGGATTGAGCAAGAAAAGCTTGGTATCTAAATGGAGCAAAGGTAAGCTCAGGAGTATGTGCTAAGGAATCGTTGATGACTCGAAGAGTCTTCAGTTGTACTCAAAGCAGGGGTATTGTATGTGGGGGCGCGCATGGGTCAACAGAGGGACCTGTATACCTTGGACCTGTTGCTTTGGGTCTAGTGTCCAGCTTTGGGCTGTGAGACATGTATCTAGCTTTGGGCTTTGAGATACGAGAGTACAACACAGGAACTGGGATTTCCATTATTCCCTGGCTTGAGGGTCATTTGAGTTATCATATATTTAGAGCACATAGAATGATAGTTGGATTGTTTGATGGATGCTATGGTTGCTTTGATTGCTTTCTTTAGTAGGCTATCACTCATAGGTATCTGGGGAAGTGGGTATTGGAGATAGGAATACCTGGAATATTGATACCCTTTATTTGGTTTGTGGTATATCTTTATGATATCGTAGAGTAGCATATTATAGTGTTATATGCTAGCTCTTTGGTTGCAGGGACAGATCGGGTATGGTCCATGTAATTTTGTTCCTTGCCATATCTACATATATAGTCTTTTGAGACTCATTTACCGCTCACAACAGACGGTTGTTTGACCCAAGATTTTATGCTTTGCCTCTTATTATCTTGGATACTCTTAAATGAGTAGACCGGATAACATGTCTAGGTAACCCAGTAGTTGTTCGGAGGACGAGCTGGATGGAGCTATTTCGTATATACATATATGGAGTCTACGCTTATTCTGCTGTGTAGCACTGGGAGCCTTAGTAATGACTACTTACTATTTGTATTTGAGACAGCAGTTGAGTTTGTTTCCATTGTATAAACTCTACTTTTGATGTATAACTCTGTGGATATTATGCTCCGATGATTTGTTCACATATTTATTACTGTCTCTTCTGTTATATCTGTAATATTATATTTTATCCATGCATTGTGAGATATGACAGGTTATATGCTACATTAGTTCATTTCAACCTTGATGATCGTTCTATATTGATCGGGCACGGACAGCGCACTATTTATATACTATTGCTACCGGTGGCAAGGCGGTCGTCACAAGTTACATCTCAATGCAGCTTATCATCCGCAAACCGATAGGCATACCAATGCGTGAATCGTATCTTGGGAGGATCTCTTGTGAGCCCGCATTCTCGATTTTAGAGGCTCATGGGATGATCACTTGCGTTTAGTAGAGTTTGCATACAACAATAACTATCAATCTAGTATCGGTACGACACCATATGAGACATTGTATGGTCAACGTGTAGTGCTCCTCCGTGTTAGTGGGAAATGGGCGAGAAACTGATACTTGGGCCAGATATGATCAAAGAAACCTCGGAGAAGATAGGGATCATTCGATAGCGAATTATAGCTGCTCAGGATAGGTAAAAGAGCTACATTGATAGGAGACGTAGAGATTTGGAATTCTCCGTCGGTGATATGGTGTACGTGAAGATTTTTCCTATGTAGAATGTTATTCAATTCAGTAATAAGGGAAAGTTGGCACCAAGATTTGTAGGCCCTTTTCCTATAACAGAGAGGATTGGGAACTTAGCATATAGGTCGACTTACCTCAGAAGATCGCGGGTGTGCACAAGTCTTCCACATTTCTCACTTGCAAAAGTTTGTACACGACTCAGGCGTGACAATTACACCGGATCAACTGCATGATATCAATATTGGACCAGAAGCTTCGAGACCTCGTAAGCCGGTTCGTATTGTCGGACCTAATACGAAACAACTTAGGTGGAAGATGGTGGAGTTAGTGAAGGTTCGATGAGGGCAAAAGTGTAGGCGATTGTATGTAGGAAACCAAGGAGAGCATGAGGCTCACTCATCCGGAGCTCTTGTATGGTAAGACCTACCGTTTATCGCATTTTCTTTCCCTTTTGATATTATATATGGTAGTTTTGTATCTCGCATGCTAGAATATGTTTACTTATGTTATTGGTTGCATGACTACTTGTTTGATGTGTTTGATGGTTGCAGGTGATTAATAGACATGTAGGGTAACTATGATTGACTATTCCTTGATTCATTTAGGGACTTCGATGGCAAAATTCCTAAAGGGAGAGAGTGTAACGACCCATGTTTTACGTATTGAAGGATCGTAAAATATTTTTATTTTATTCATATGAGGTCAATATGACTCTAAAATTTTGGGAGGTGACTCTTAGGGATATTTTCCACATCTATGAATTTTTTTGAATTTCTATGTGCCATTTTTATTGAAAATATTGTTTGGACTATAACTTTTAATATGAGCCGAATTAGGGTCTGTAGCCACTTCCGTTGCTTAAGGATGATGGTTTATCATTCCGTAGGGTAGTCATAGTGGAAAAACGGACTTATCGTTTGGAAGTTATAGCTATTTTAAGTTTTGGATGTTGCTAGCCAATTTTAGTGGGTAATTAACTAAGCCTGTGCTTAGGCCCACTAACCCACTTCGTGCTAAGAGGAGGATGTAGGAACTGATCTAGGTCATTTTCATCTTTCCCAAATAGTTCTAAACCTCCATTAACCCTAATTCCATAAAAAATCACATCTTTTCCTTACTAATCTTAGCCAATCATTTATTAAAGGGGTGATTAGCAAATAAAAGCTAGAGATTATCATTTTGAATGATTTGAATCTTTCTTTTTTGCTGTCCACTTCAGATCTAAGGAGAAAGATTGGTATTTTGAGTATTTGGTGATAGGTTCTTGACCTCTCACTCTACTGTGCATGTTTATATAGTTAAAAATAATGTTTTGATATGATTTCAACCTTAAAACATTTTCTAACCTCAACCATACTTTTATAAATTTTTAGAAAATGAGTTTTTGAAGGTTTAAATGATTTTTAAATGGTTTTGCAATCCTAGTAATCACATGCTTATGCTATTGTAAAAGTTAAATTTAGATTAGAATTGGCTTGTTTATCACATTCTTGCGCATTAATTATATGAATGGACGTATATGCATGTTATTCTATCCTTGCATGTTGTGCTTTGATGTTGCTCGCTAGTGTTTTGGATGCTTACGTAGGAAGGTTGGTGAATTTGGAAAATCGGAGGCAATGTTGGCCGGAATTTGACGAAACTTGGAGGAAAGATTTTGGAGCATGGAAGGAGCTTGCAATAAAATTCATGCCTCAAAATTTGTTAAGTATTCAACTCGGCACGGAGTTGAAAGGTCGACACCGAGTTATTTTGGAGGCTCGAATGGATCGGTCAACTTGATGGATGAATAGAACATGGCTTGTGAATATCGTCCGTACCAAGATGCAAGAGATTAGCAAAGTATTGGAAATTATGTCGAGTTGTTTCTAGAATATGAGTAGAATGATTTAGAGTGAGGACCGGGTTGTTTTGATGGATGGGTCAGGGTCTAAAGCATTTGGGAATGGAGTGCAAGAAGCAAGGAAGGAGATTTAGCCAAAATTGGCTAAGTATATGAGTCGGAGCCGAGTTGTTTTGTTGGGTCCAATGGATATGAAACTTCCTAGAGGGGAAGTAGAGGCCATGTAGATCGTGCTGAAGGTGTTTGTTCGTTCACTTGGGGTTTGATGGCGACATGGTGGCAAAATGATAGATTTGGGACTTTGATGACAACTCGATGAAGAAAGGATTTAGGTTCCAATGATGGAGGCTCTATGTTGGACGAAGTTGTGCGAAAGATTATCCAGAAAGGAGACCCATGAATATAACGGTTGGATATTTCTATTGTAGAATGAAGGAACACATAATCTTTCCTCGAGGATAATGGAAATGGGATGGTCCAAAGAAAGGGCTTGGATACACGTGCTAAGGGATCATTGATACTCGGAGCATTTTCTAATGTACTCAAAGCAAGGGTGTTGTGAGGATGCTCATGGGTATGTTGAAAGGCTACCCCGGATCGATTGAATGGATCTGTGTACCCTGGATCAGTTAGATGGATCTAGTATCATCTTTGGCCTAACAAGAGTACACTAAAAACCGAGATTTCCATTAGTCCCTGGCAGTAGAAAGGTCATACGAGTTATCATATTTTCAGAGCATATTGAGTGATAGTGAGGATTGTGGGATGGATGCTATAGTTGACTTGATTGTTCTTCTATAGACTATCACTCTAGTTATGTCGTTGTAGATAGGTATTAGAGATAAGGATACCTGGATACTCGTCATCAGACTAGGATTACAGTGTACATTACTGTATTCGTAGAGTAGCATATTATGTTATTGTGTACTAACTCTTTGGTTGCAAGGGCATGTCAAATATGATTCGTATACCTTTGTTCCTTACTATATCGACTTGTATAGTATTTTGAGTTTCATTTATCGCTCACACCAGACTGTTGTATGACTTGAGGTTTTATGCTATGCTTTTTATTATCTCGGGTACTCTTAAATTAGTATACTAGAGTGCATGTCTAGGTGTGATGCCGTAGCTGTGAAGAGGACAAGCTGGATTGAGCTATCTCATATTATATATGGATTTCTATGCATATTCCGCTGTGCAACACTGTGCAGCCTTAGCAGTGCTTTCTTATCATTAGGAGAAGGTTATTTGAGTTTATTTTCATTGTATAAACTCTATTACTAGTTGTATAACACTGTGAATCTATACTCTAATATCTGGATCTCTTAGTTATTACTGTCTCTCATGTTTTATATTTGTGATATATATTATATTAAATTCAATGCGCTTAGATATATGATAGGTTCTGTGATTTTTATTTCATTTTAAAACGCTGATGATTGTTCTACGTTGGTCGGGCATGTTGGCGGTGCACTATCTTATGTATATTGGGTGCCAATAGTGTAGAGCGGTCATCACATGCTCCCACTTCTTAGTCGGTACCTCTATCGGTAATAACAGACCTTTGGGCTTCCCTTGTTCCTCTTTCATCCTTTGGCACGTCAAACATTTAGTGACATATTCTGCTACTTGCCTCTTTATCCCTGGCCAATAGAAAACTCCCTTCATATCCCTATACATTTTATCTCCATCGGGATTAATAGTCATCTTAGAATGGTGGCACTCTGTCGGTACTTCCTCTAGAAAATCTTCCAGTACCAGAACATATAGTCATCCATCTCTCCTTATACATCCTCTTTCGTCGATCGAATACATATGGATGTGGGGAAATGCTCTCCCTACCTAACTTGATAAGAATGTCGACTATTGTTGCATCCTTCTTTTGTTCTTGACTGATGCGGTCCATCAATTCTGACCTTGCTTCCATAGTCACCAGGTAACCTAGAGTGAATTATGATGGTGGTTGGAAATTAAAATTCAAGAGGAACTCCAACCGCCTCCACTCATTCATAGCACCAAGAGTAGCATGCCTCTGGCTAAGGGCGTTGGCAACAGCATTCACTTATCTAGCGTTATACTGAATTACAAAGTCATATGATGTCATAGACTCCATCCACTTCTACTGCTTAAGATTCAAATTCTTATGGGAAAACATGTATTTAAAGGATTTGTGATCAGTGAATAACTCAAACCTTTCCCCAAAAACATAGTGCCTCCACATCTTGAAAGTGAATACTATAGCTGCTAACTTTATGTCGTGAGTGAGGTACCTCTTCTCATGGTCCTTCAACTGCCTGCTTGCATAGGGTACTACTTTGCCTTCTTGCATAAGAATAGCTCGTAACCCCATATTGCATGCATCGGTATAAATGGTGAAAAGCTTCAACCCATCCGTAATAATTAGCACTCATGCACTAGTCAACAACTGCTTTAACTTCTCAAAAGCTTCCGTGCATTTCTCATCTCATGCAATGACTAAATTTTTCTTGATTAGGCGAGTTAATGGTATTGCTATATTTGTGAAGTCCTTGATAAATTTCCTATAGTACCCCGCCAAACCAAAAAACTCTAAACTTCGGTTGCGCTCCACGGAATCTTCCATTCTTGAATAGATTCCCCCTTTGTAGGGGGTCAACTGCTAATCCTTTCTTAAAGACAATGTGACCAAGAAATCTTACCTCCTTCCTCCAAAAATGACACTTTGATAATTTGGCTTTCATTTGATGTTCTCTTAGGGTCTGTAGTACCTACCTTAAGCGATCCCCATGCCCACCCTCACATTTAGAGAATACTATAATATCATCTACAAACACTATGAAGAACTTATTTAGTTGCCTCCTAAAGACCCTACTCATCAAATCCACAAAATATGCAAGGGTGTTTATCAGTCTAAAAGGCATTACTTCCTATTCATACTGTCCGTCTAGACTGCGAAAAGCAGTCTACTCCTTGCTCCCTTCATCTACCCTTAATTGATGAAGTCCGATGGCCAAATCTAGTTAGGAAAAGACTTTTGCCCCGACAAACTGATCAAGCAGGTTGTCTATTCTAGGTAAGGGATACATATTCTTCTTAGTCTTCTTGTTAAGCTCTCGAAAGTGATGCATAGCCTTAAAGAACCGTCTTCCTTAGTGGCAAAGACAATTGGCGCTCCACACTCTGATGTGCTATGACAAATAAAACCCTTTTGTAATAACTTCAAAATATGCTTATCCATCTCTCGCCTTTCTTTAGGGGCCGTATGCGTTAATGGTAGCATGACAAGTCTAGCATCCTTGTCCAAATCAATCCTAAATTCGATCTTCCTTTAGGATGGAGACCAGAGACTTCTTCAAAAACGTCTAGAAAGTCTCAAACTATGGGCGCATTTGAGATCTTATTCTATGATAGGTTAAGGGAACACAAATAGCTTAACTTAACTATGCTTTGGAGCATACAACAAATGTCTATATCTCGCCCTTATGGATCTTCAACCATATAATCCTCCTATAACAATCTAAGGTAGCCTTGTAGTAAGACAACCAATTTATCCTTAAGATAAGTCCATACCCCTTAAAACCTAGAACATACATGTTACATATAAAATCAATATTACATATATCCACCACTAGGTCCCCGCAAATCAAAGAAAGGTATGTCGACCCCGATAGGATTTGACACAACTATAGCGTTGGTGGGTAATTGGGTCTTTAGTCCAAAAGAGGTAACTACATTCTTGGCTATGAATGAATGAGATGCTCTAGAATCAAATAATGTATGAATAGTATTTTGGAAATAATAGTTGTACCTTCCATCGAAGTCTTTCCTTTATCCATGGGAGGAGGTCTTCTTGGGACATGTATAGCCTCAATGGCATAAGCTTGCCTACCTTATCCATCCTTTGCTAGCTTCGGATGCCAGTTCTTGTAGTGCCTTTCTTCATGGCAGTTGTAGTACCTCCCCCTTTAACTCTTCCTTCATCAAACTTACTTTATAGTCCTTAGCAACATGCCCCTTTTTTTGACATCTGTGGCATATCACACCTCCTTTCTTGATGTTCCCATTGGTTTTCTTGTCTGCCTAGAATCCTCCTTTCTTTTCTCCACCCTGATTATACGACTATCCTACTTTCTCATTTTCTTCTAAGCCTACAGTCTGAAGTAGGGCCACTTAAACTACGGTCTCAAAGGTGGCACCTACGGGAACTTGAGTTAAAAGTAGCTCCCTAAGTGGAGAATTTAGGCCATTTACAAACTTCATCAACTTCTTTGTAGGGGTGTCAATCATGCTCATTCCAAACTTAGCTAATTTCGTGAACTTATTGATGTACTCCTTCACCGTAGAGTCTCCTGCCTTAGTTGGGCAGATTTCTCCAATTACAGGCTTACCACAGCTTTGGACATGAATCGTTACTTAAAGCGAGCCCTAAGTTCAGCCTAAGTAATTCAACCCTCTGCATTCCCCTTGAAAACTATGGTCCACAAATCCAACGTCTCCCACTTTAAACGCCATGCAGCTATCCTCCTCTTGACCCGGTCTTCCTATCCTAGCTCTCAAAATATATGGTCACAATCATTAATCCATGCCTTGGTTTCTACAAAATCTTCTACCCTTGAAAATGCTCGTCCTCCCATATTTTGAAAGTCTTTGCACGGTTTTGGAAAGTGTAGTGGTAAGGTGCTGGTTTAGCGGGCGGTGGTGCTATTGGCGCCACTGGTGCAGCTTATTGAGGAATAAATACTTGCCCCATGAGCCTTAGATATTGTCAAAACCATGATATCATACCCGAAACAATGGGTATCTCATGGGTGGGGTGGTTTCTGACTTCAAAGGTATTATTCTCATCCATTTCAACTATCTATGGGTTCAAAATTTCGGATTAATCCCGATTCCTATGATAGTATTACTTGCTAAATCAAAAGTTTGCCTAGGGTGTTCGCGTATGTCCATATATGTATATTTGTATATAGTAGGGCTTTGAAAATTATTTCCAAAAATAACAAAAATGTACTCTCGTGCATTTCTATTCTTGTTGATCGGGCAACCTAAGTATTGATACTAAATGTAACAACCTACTCCAGAACAAGCCTAATTTTTCGATCCAATAAAAGCCTAATCGTACCTTAGGTCCATTCCAAAGCAGATGATTTGTTGGTAAAATTGACTAAATAGACAATACACAGAGCTATCCATCTAAGCTTTCAGATTCTCACAATAGAAATGATAAAATATAAGAACAAAATAAGCACCCATTTCACATATTCTAAATCTAAAAAATAAAACAATCCAAATATCCAAAACACAAAGTCTCAAAATAGAACATCATCATG
This sequence comes from Allium fistulosum, assembly GCA_030737815.1. Lineage (NCBI taxonomy): Eukaryota > Viridiplantae > Streptophyta > Magnoliopsida > Asparagales > Amaryllidaceae > Allium > Allium fistulosum. The sequence continues at coordinate 1,175,391,412 of CM060903.1, forward strand.
CCTAAAAATCTAGGTACATCCGAATAAATCAAAAACATAGATAAATAACTACACTGCCACAAATCTTTATCGCCTCCTTCCCAATCTTCATCAGCATCATTCCCCCTAGCTTGCGGGTTGTAATAAGGAGGGAGTTAGAACAACAAATGTCTAGTGAATGAAAATCTCAAGTCTTACCGTTGTAGTATTTGAGCAGTATCATTTAGATTGGCATTATGTCTTATGCATCATATACTATGTCCTATCGAGTATACCTCTAACTGTAAGCCGAAGGCTCTTCCAGTCTAGCTTCATAACGTATCCCCAACTGTAGGCCAATGACCCTTTCTAGTCCAACTTCATAACTATAACGCCAGTGCATCACAACTATGGAATATATTGTGTTCAATGACTCATCTCCGTTAACGATGTCCTAACGATGCAAGAGAAATTATACAGGCTACTTAATGCCTCTTTAATGGAAACAGGCAAACTCTGACAATTTATTACCTATACCATAGGCAGATCTCCATCATTTAATACCTAGGCCTAAAGTGGACCCCACTTTGGTATTTCCTAGCTGACATCATAAGAAATCCCATAATTATAAGGCCATATAAGGGAAAACTCCTTATTTTGCCTTTAATTATGGACTGATTTCCATAATTATTATTAACTTTCTTTCTATAGGTTTTAGTGTTATTTAATAACCAATTTATTTTATATGTTATGATGTATACGTTACTAATATATTTATACTTCGATGTAGATCTAGGCTAACTAGTTTTAATTAAATATTCTTAAACATGTGTAAAAGTATTACTATGCTAAGGTTTTTGCTTCTTATGCAAGTTGTTAAGATAATCTAAATGTCAAAATTCCCATATCCATACAAGTCCCAGTCCGACACAATAATTTATACAATAGCAAATATCACATTTTAAATTAGCTAAACAAAACAGACTTGTATATATATATATATTCAAAAGAATGGAATCAAAACATCCAACTTATTTTACATTAACATAGTATAATTAACGCCTCTATTTCAAGGGAATTTTTTTACAATTTAAATCCTTTATATTCTATTCGACTTTTAAATAAATAAAATTAGAATGAAAAAGGATTCACATTTACTCTAATTACGGAAATAGAGGTTGCAAAGTACAGATAAGAAAATCCATAATTTGCGCAACCATTCCTAATTCCTTTTCTTTTAGAACCCTTCATCACACCAAATAGAAAATGTAAAGTGGAAGTTGAATAGAACATAAATTATTCATACATCAAATAATAACTGATTAAATTCTGACATATTAACATAAAATAATTAAAATTTCAACTGGTTCAAGAACTAACATTTTATAGGGGGTTTCGGGATTTTAAATTCAAAGTTTTCATACACTAAACTCCCCCAAGGCATAAAAAATCCAAATATTAAATGCACAAACAACTAAATAGAGAAAAACTAAGATTTTTACTCGCGAATAGCTTTTCCCGAATTCCTTTGGATTTGATTCCAGGACTTCACCTATTTCCTCCACCAGTTATCTTCCTTTCAATTTTACAATATATAACTATTTATACCGAAAGTTGGAACTAACACCCTAAAGATTTGTAGAAGGGAATAATATAAAGAAATTAAATGAAAAACAGAAGGAAACAACACACAAAAATTACAGTGTTTGGAAAATCATTGGTCTATGTCCACTTGAACTTTGTCATTGTTTATGCAAAGTTTTTACAATTGTGATCCTATAGATCGTAGGCCTACGGTTCGATGATGACCCAAGAAATTACAATAACAGTACAAAAATATGGAATTCAGAAAAAATGATCTTAAAATAGTGCCTATCGCCCTCTATTTATAGATGAAGATCAACCAATATATCTCTATCACATTCTTCCCAAGTTCCCCACATCTTGAAGAAGTTACTTTGAAAAGATCATGGTCAAATCAGTTACTTTTATGGATAGGTACCGATGCACATAGTTCATTTGTTGACCTTCATTTCTTCCTTTAAGATTGATGAATGGCTCTGGCCTTCATTTGGAAGTTGATTACCTCGATGTGGGCTTGACTTGGATGAAATCCTTGGTTTGATAATCAAGTGAAGGCATTTGATGTAGTTGTTATAAAACTTGGATCCATTCATTGGTACTTGATTCACAGATTGCTAGCTATCCATCCCATATTGCGTGCTTTGACTAACAACCACTCTAAACTCATGCAGCATGAATTAAGTAGTGAATTTGATCAAATATTATGGATCGGTACCGATCCAAGGCTATGGATCGGTATCGATCCAAGACATTGTCTCTGATCTTGGATTTTTGGCTTTGGTTTTTGAAGCACTTTAGTATGTTGGCTGTCTTCATAGGTCTTGGTATATTGATAGCTTTATCTTTGGACTTCGCTTGAGATTTGGGCTTACGAGTTATTATTCTAAACTTTTTCTTTGATATTTGACTGTTTGATCAATCTGACTTGCCCAATTATGGCTTGATCATAGAGCTGGTTAACTTCTTCCCCCAAAGCATATCTTGTGTTAATAAGATATGCTTTGGATCAGAACAAATTATTGATTTCAGGTTATTGGCTTCAAGATCTATTGTAAATAGATGTTAATTTATCATGTGAATTGTATTTGTGAAGTGTTGTATCTTCTACCAATCGTCATATGTTTTCTAACAACTTCAGATTCACGAGTCTTGGACGATACAAGAACTAAAGCATGCCGTTCTAGTTTGTTTTTGGAAGGTTCTTGTCAGCCTTTTTCTACCAATTTTCAGGTAGGACTTTGCTGCATAAAACCTCACTCGGTTTTGTATTGCGCTTCACGTCCGTTTTCATTACCATTTCCCTTTTCATTTTATTTTATTATTGCATACACATGTCCTTATTATTATTTTCTTTTTCCTTTTTTTTATTATTTTTTTGTTGGATTGGTACCGATCCGAAAGCTATGGAACAGTACCTTGTACTTAGGCGATTCTTTAGCCTACCTTACTGGATTGAGTTCTTAATACGCAAGGTAAAACTTTTTATTTCTCCACTTGCTATTTTTTATTTTGAGATTGTTGAGGATCAATCTGCCAATGCCAACAAACATCAATCAAATCTTCATCCCTAACCTTACCTTGCCGCCATCGATCCAGACTTTGAACTGCCGCCATATATCACCTCGGCGGTTGCCTCGGTTCGCTATCCTCAGATTAACAAATAAAGTTTTTATTTTAGCTTCGATTTGAATTATCACTCCAACCTAGTTCTGTACTTTGTCTTCTTCGATTTGATAGAGGTAAGGGGCAATCCGTTGCGTTCACCTGTGTTTGTTAGTGATTGTTACCTTCGAGTTACTTGATTGGTAGTTGAACTTCAATTGTGTTTTATTTTCAGATTCCATGAACACAAGCATTATATGACACTCTCAAGATCTAGGGAAGTAGGGACAGGAAGCTTAGATCATCTGATCACCCTCGTGATCCATCCCATGAATCAAATACTGAAAGGCTTCAAAGGCGGGATTATAGGAGACGAGACAATGGCTATAGGTCTCATGATGAGGGCTATAAGGAATCTGAGAGAATTCCTTCTCCTCGACGTAGACCTGATCCTGTTTCGTCCATTGAAGTATCTATTGCTCCCATTTTAGTTCCTCCCACTGTACAACCAACAAGGTCCTCTCATGTGCCACGACGATTTGAGCAGCCATCTCAGCTAGTGTCCTATAATGATCCCCAACAAAAGCGTAGGAAAAAAACAGCTTCACCCTCTACTACAACTATAGAAATCGAAACTATTTCAAACTCTCATAGGGCTGATATGAAGAGGGATTTTTCGAAGATCTACTTTGATGATGTCATGTTTGTTCCTAATTTAAAGGATATCCCTTCGAAGGTCAACTCTGATATCATGGCTAATGTGAGCGACGTGTATGATCAATATTTCAAGCGGAAGAAGATAGCTGAGGATATTTCTGAAGCCTTTTACAAGAGAAAGGTAGAACTTGAGGGGATAAAGCATATCGAACAAGATGACAAATGTATCATTAAAACACTCGATAAGGAGGTTAAAGCGCTTAAGGCTTTGTTGGCTGAAGCTAATAAAAAATTAAAGGTTCAGACAATTCCTTTAAAGAAGATTGCCAAAAACAGCTGATGCAAGTTGAGGCTGCTCATCACAGGAGCCACACTCTTTTATTGGAAAACAAAAAACTCAAGAAGACTATGGAGGAGAAAGCCTCGGAAATAGAGAGGTTAAAGAGTTACTAGAAGTTGAAAAGAAAGAAAATGTTGATGCACTCACCTAGGCTCAGAATTATTGTAAGGAGTTACTAGACACTCGTAAGATGAAAGATGATGCTAAGTTCGAGCAAAGATTGCTGATGAGCGGGTCAGGGCTGCGGAGGATAAAGCAAAATCTAAACTTGAGCCCTTCTTGTGCAATTCTATGCAAATGTAATCAAGTTTGGGAACTTTAGATGGTTAAAAGAGGGGTATCACCAGGCTTTAGCCATGGCCTAGGTGAAGATTTTGAAACAAGAGCGAGAGCACTCTAATGAGGCTGAGATCAATGAGGAGGAGCTGAAGCTCGACCTTTTCGGGGAAGAAGTCATAGAAGCACTTAAGATTGGAAAGCTTCTCCTACACCCTTAAGTATCTGCTGGAACCCAATCCGAGCTTGGTTTAAAGGACCTGGGTGAGAGTTCTAGTTTCATCCCCCAAGGATCCACAGTAGATACCACTACTCCTTTAACATCGGGACTGCCAACTACTGGGACCATCATTCCCCCTCCTAGTTCCACTACTATTTCTATCGCCGGGACAACCTCTAACATTTCAACTGCTCTGTCATCCTCATTGGATATTTTTTATAATCCCGAAGAGCCTAGCTTGGCAAGTACTGAATCATTTTTGAAATAACCCATCCGGTCTTTTATCCACGAGGGAGACTCTATCGGTACTCTAGCTTACATGTAGTTTGTGTCTCTCGGAGGTATATCATTAACCTCGTCTGTATTCCAGATGGCTCATATGACATTGGTTGATGTCACTAACCTCTACTTTTCAAGTTTTAGGTCAACCTTTTACTGTTCCTTTGCCAAAAGGAAGCCTACCATTGGGTACACAAGCTACACTAACTGAATTAATCATTATGTATTCTCCCACTTCGACTCGGATCACTCTAGCGAGTATTACTCCGGGTCTCGATGCTGGAATGATCCATGTTTAGGATGAAGAGGCCACATCGATCTTCGTGGGATCCTAGGAGATAAGGACATCATCATTACTGGAGCTACTGAACATTTGTCAAGACCAATGATGCTGGAGATGCAGCGATGCTAAGCCATATTGACAAAGGAGATTAAAAGGAAAACTTTGATGACATTCCTCCTCTATATCATTTTCATTGCCTTCGATATCGATTGTTGTTCCTATCCTTACCCCCATTTCTTGCGATATTCAAATTGAGGCCCTCGATATCCGGGGAGCGACTACGATTGGGAAAATGACCCAAAATGTTACATTCCAAAGGAGAGTAAAGGCAAAGGAAAGAGCAAAAGGAAACCTGGAAAATATGGTACCCACTCCTTTGGAGAGGGGAGGAAGGAAAAAGCAAGGAGAAAGAAGACTTACCTTTAATTTTATTTTGCTTTTACATTGTTTTTGTTTAACTTTGAATCTGCATACATAGGATGATGTTGTGTGATTTGCATGTAAATGTGCATATTTTTACTTCCATTTTAATCTACTTTTATTTTAAATAAATGTCATAAAGTATTTTTACACGTTTAAAACCAAATTTCAAAAATGCTTTCAAGTCATCATTCATGCATCAATTTCGGGGTAAAATAGTAATTTTGTGCATGTATTAATTTTTAGAATATTCATTTTCACATTTTAGTTTTATTTGTAGGAATTTTGATGGAAATATGAAGAAGCTTTCATGGAAATATGCATGCACAAGGATGGAAAACAAAGGAATGAAGAAATAAATCAAGTCATGTAACATGGAGGACCCCACCTACCCACTTAACTTTATCCACAATTAGGAGATAATGCACATGTTAGTGAAGATTAAAGTTTCATACATACTTAATGAAGGATTAATTAGAAGCTAATGATAACTTGGTGGCCACACTTCCTAAGGGGTATTTTGGGTAGCTCCCTAAAATATGGATTAGGGTTTTAGACTTGTATAAATACCCCTCTTATGTTCACGTAATGAAGTTTAAGTTTTACATCATCTTATCATGCAAGTTGTAGCTTCAAATTAAAAGAGAAATAAAAATGGCTTCCTTAGCCTCCTATTCTTTTGTTTGCTTTTATTTCATGATTTCATGTTCTTTTATGCTTATTTTCATTTGTATGCTCTCTTTTCTTTCATGTTAGTAGTTTAGTTTTATTTTTATGCAAGTAGATAGTTCATTTTTATTTTAATTAGCTTGCACTTTCCTTTTATTTTCTATGTTGAAATTTACATGTGTTGAAATAATAACACAAATGAGTAGCTAAATCCCTTCAATTTAGGGGTAATGAAGCTCTCTAAAACTATGTAAATTCAACATATTGTGTGATTTATGATCTCTTTTATGCTTCATGAAAAGTTAGTTTATGATGTAATTTTATTAGTGAATTTGATAGTCTATGTTGTTATCACAAATAGGCTATTCTTATTTAAACATAAACACAATTTACATTATTGACTAACTAAGTGATTTTTTATTGTGAAATTAAAGTAGAATCAAAATTTGATGATATATGTTATTAAATACAATAGTAAATAGATCATATAGCTTTTACTTTGACTTCATCTTCATTACAATTGATAAGTGGTTTTATGTGTTGCATTATAGTTTGATGGTCTAAGTTATGTTAGTTAAAAACATAAATAGACCATACTTATGATAAATACATCATTAATCCCACTTAAGATCAAAGTAAAGAGATCATAGATTGTTTGTGTGGTGTTTATATAAAAATATGAGAGCGGATTTGCCTCTAAATTATTTTCTAATCTCATATTTTTAATCACTTTTATTTCTAGTTAGTCTTTGCATTTCTTTTTAGTTTAAACAATCTCAAACTCTTTGGTTTAATTTGACTGAGTAGAATTTTTAAATCATTAAAATTCCGTGCGGATCGACCCGTACTCGCTACGTACTAGAGTTGTATGTCGTGTGCTTGCGGTTATTTTTATTACAATTTTTTTCGGTGATTTTCTAACTGATAGAAAAATCGTCCGTTAAACAAGTTTTTGGTGCTGTTGCCGGGAAATTGATTTGATTTTTAGTTTTATTCTTTGAATTTTTTTTATTTGATTTTATTGTGTTTTCATTTTTTTTGTTGAGTGTATATTAAAAAAAATTGTGTGTACGTTTGTTGTGTGATTTGATTTGTGTACTTGTTTTTTGTTTGTTTTGCATTTGCATTTCTATTTAAAAAAGATAACAATAATATACACAATTTCAAAACAAAAATATTTTATTCCATTTTCTTTAAATTTTAGATTGCATGTACAAGAGTAGCACTTCACTGTTACAAAACAAAACTGTCATCACTGTTACATTTTCTATTTTACATTGCATTTCTGATTTCAGTTCTCTGCCTTGTTGCCAAACTGTTACACCCAGGGGCGGAGCCCCCTTGCATATGGGGTAGGCACGTGCCTACCCCAGCATCAGAAGAAAAAATTCTGGCTACGATATTTTCTTCCTTGACATGCCTAAATTAAAAGTTGGACGTTTGCCTTTTATTTTCTTCCTCTTGTGGAACTAATTATGTACCCATTCTTATTATATGCCAATATTCTGTAAACCACGTCGACCATCCAATCACCTACAGAAGTTGAAAACAAAGTTGAATTATGTTCACTTGGAAATGATTGTTATATTGATCAGATGAGGTAAAAATAACGGCAACTGAATTACAAACATCACATAAAGAAAATTTTAAAATTAACAAAAGTACACCCTCATAGACCAATATTTAGTAGACCGAACATACAAATGTATTGTTAGTCCTTACTGTCTTCTTTGACGTAAACCTTCAATTATAATCACTCTTTGCAAGAACATCTCTTTACCTCGCACTACTTCAATTAGTTTGCTTTAAACATAATTTGTAAAAAATTTATGTTAAAATTTTCGGAATTTTTAAACTTAATTTTTTATTTTTAGTTTTTTGTATATCGTTTACTTAATATTGATTAGTTCTGCCACAAAAAATTTGGTCTCTTTATTTTTCCAATAAGTAACCTCAATATCATATTTATTTTATAATATAACATATGCGAAATTCACATTAGATCAAAACACACAGACACATAACTATTCAAGTGATAGTTAAAAAAAAATTCGTCGACTGTCATTTTCGAACCGCTGCCTTTTTTAATTGTGCCTACGCCAGCTTCCAATCCTGGCTACGCCACTGGTTACACCATATTGCCAAACTGTTACATTGCATTCACTGTTCTGACTACTATTCTCTGTCACCTTCCCCTCCGTCTTTGTTAACTTCCTTAACCACCTACTTCTCCCTGTCATTTTCCCTGCCCCTTCAACCAACTATGCACGACCATCCCTAAAACATACCCCTTTGCCATACACAAATGCTTCTGTACACACATACAAAACTTCACCACTGTTTCAACAAATATCACTTCCACCTTTGCTTGATGCCTTCAAACTCCTGGTTCCTCCATCTGCAATCTGCCACACAGTCACCACCATCAACTTCCATTTCTAACTCCACCTCCTTACTTCACCACATCAGCACCCCTCTGTTCTTCATGCAGCCAGCCATCCCCCACTGTCATACATACATACATTCAACCATCAAACTGCATACCAGTCTCCACCCCCAAACACAACCCACAACATCCACCATAATCCTATCACAACCTACTATCACAGCAAACCACAATACATCATCACAACCTGACACTCATGACCACATCACCTCCTTTTGCAGCACCATCCAACCCCTTAACTCCTTGCTACTTCAACCTACACATAACCATCTGCTGCACCATCAAACTTACTGCAACTCAACCACAAACCATACAAACTTCATAATCTTCACATACAATTTTCACAAAATATTCAACCATCAACCACCATTCCTCTGACTAGCTAACTTCCTTCATACCAATCAACCATTCCTACCATCACCATACAAACCACACCCCTACAACACTCCTACAGTCATTCAATAACCTGACCACCTTACACAAACATCATTTAACAACCCTTCACAAACATCATTCAACAACCTGACCATCACCAATTTCAACTACCCTCTGCCAGATTTCTGCCACATACTTTTGACCACCACAAACTTCTTCTACTATCACCTGACCACTATCAAGAGCTCCTTCTGCTACCACCATCGGCAGTTCACTGCCATATCAACTCCTCTTACTTCTGCCCGGCCCACCTCTGCCACAACAATACCCCACTTACCACTCACAAACCACCTCACTGCCTTTCTCCATCACCACATCTTCCCCACTGACCAATAAATCAGACAACACTACTTCCATCCACTCCTCCACACAACCACCTACAATCAATCTCGAAACCACGATCCGCGACGCTTGAACCACCACGAAATCTCCAATCACCAAAAATCTCCGATTGCCAAAACCCAATCCCATGAACACAAAACCCATCTTCAACCAAGCTACAACCGCGATCGAGCACCTTCAAGTTTTAGGAATTTTTGATTGCTGAAATTTGGATTTTTGATTTGTGAAGTTTTAGGAATTTTTTATTTTTGCATGTAGTGTTTTTTTTTTCTTTTCGGGTGTGAATGTAAAAAAGGGTATATATTTTATTTCGTTTGGGGTTGCGATTGGGCCTTCTTATGGGCTGAGTTTGGATTCTAATATTTTTTTTGGAATTTTGTTTGAGTCTGCTTTAGGAATATTGTTTTAGTTTGTCCTAAAAGAAATTTACAAAAAAACCAAAAGAAAAAAAACATTGTTCAATATTTTTTTCATTTGATTTCTCTTCTTTAAGTATAAATTCATTTGTTTTTGTTTTCGTTCTTGTTTTATCCTCTTAAAATAAATATAATTTATATATATATATATATATATATATATATATATATATACTTATATACATATTGTTTAATACATTGTCAGGTTGCCAAAGCAGATAAAGAGAAGAATCGCTTGTCAAAAATAACCGCTTTGCATGCTTGCTAAAAAATCGTTGCTTTTAAAAAAGAAATAAATTGCTAATAATTTTGTACGCTTTGGTATCATGCTCTTATCTCTTTTTTTTAGTTTTGCTTTGCATTGTTGGTTGCTTGCATTTTAAAACAATTTCAAAAACAAAAACAAAAAACAAATTTCATTCGTAATTGCATCGTTAAATTCACGTTTAATTTCTGTTTTGCATTCATCTCATCTTATTTTTACTTTCGAAGGGCAAAACCCAAATTCACATAAGGTGGGGGATTTCATCACCCCTTCCTTGGCCCACAAATTGTATTTCATCTTAGAATTTTGACTAATGATAATGGTTAGACATCGGACTTATGGGTGTCACGAGCTCACCTAGGGCTTAATTGTATCTTGATAGTTGTCTTCTTTGAACAATTTTATTTCTTGGCGCCAAGGCTTCGGCAAAGCAATAACCATTTATAAATATTATGGTGATTTGTAAATATTATAGTGGTTGTTTCTCTGAAGATACTTAAACTTTCGTCTGCATTGCTACGGTGATTCGTAGTGCACCAATAACTCCTTCCTGTTGCCTGACTAAGAAATATTCTATTGTATTAAGACAAAGTGCGATTATACAATTTTGGGTTAGGAGCTACTAAGGACAGAAAATTTGTAATTAAGTCATTGCATTTATTTAGTTGCATTAGTTCATGCATATTAAAAAAAAGAATTTTTTTTTTCAAAATCCGAAACCAAATTTTTTTTGTAAATTGGACTTAACTTAGTTTTTTTAAAATAAAAAAAATCGTTTTAAATCTTTTCCTTTGAATATTTTCAATCAAAATAAAAAAAACAAGTATTTCTCTTCTGAAAATCAAAATAAATCGAGTAAATTGTTTTTTAGAAAAAAAAATATATAATCTTTTCAAAAACTAAAAAAAACTAAAAAAAACTAAAAAATAAAAACATATAAAAAAAGAAAATTTTTGAAAATCCAAAAAACAAAACAAACAAATAAAAATCAAACCTCTCTTTTGAAAAATAAATTCTTTTTGGTAAATATTTTTCCCTTTAATATATATATATATATGTATGTATATGTATATAAAACAAAGAATTTCTCACTTTATTCTCTAAACCTTGCTTATGTCTCTTAAATTCGATTTTACTTCTTTCTCTTCTCGACTTTTAATTGTGCATGAGTACTTGGACTCGTGACACAACAACAAACACTTGGACTCGTGACACAACGATGAATTGTTTAACTTGAACAAATGATCCTCTTAAAATGGCGAACAAGAATGCCCCTCGGACTTTTATGGATAGAATCTTTCTCGATTGGGTTTCTATCTCTTCTTTTATCACTTTACCCACCCCAATGGGTAACCACTTTGAAATTCATTCAAACCATATTGTCACGCTTCCGAAATTTGGCAATTTCGAACACGATGACCCATACATTTTCTTAACGAAATTCGAACAAGTTTGCGCAACCATTAAACTCCAACAACTTTCTGCTGACGGAATCTAACTCCGATAAATTTCATTTTCTCTTACTGATTACACTGAAAAATGGTTGTACAACTTACCATCAAATTCAATTAAAACATGGGGAGAATTCGTTAAAGTTTTCTTGAAAAAGTTCCACCCCTTGGAAAAAACAACTAAAATCTAAAACGAAATCGTAAATTTTCATCAATTCAAGGGTGAACCATTTGGAAAATATTTTGAAAGATTTAAATAAATTTTGATAAAATGTCCACACCATAACTTCGAAAAATGGACCCTATGCTAAATCTTATACGATGAACTTGAAAACAGCTCGCGAACCATGCTTGAATTAATGTGCCAAAGCAATTTTCTTTCCCAACATCAAGATGATGCTTGGCAATTTCTTGAAAACCTAGCCGAAAAATTGTCCCAATGGGAACGTTCCAACGAAAAATCAATTTACTCACGATCGAGTGCACATTCGATAGGGTCATCTTTGGCTTTGGAAGCTAAAATCGACGCAATGATCAATAAATTCAACAACGTTTTCTCATCGAACCAAATGAACCAAGCTTCCCAATCCATGTGTTATAAATGTAACGATCTGAATCATATAGCCAATTAGTGCCCTAATTCAGTCCAATAACTCAATGCTTTTAATAAGGTTAAGAATGAACTGTTTTCTCCAACGTACAATCCTGGTTGGAGAAATCATCTGAACTTTGCTTGGAACCAAAATAATCCCATCACGAATTTGGTTCGTCCCAATTTTCAAGCACTTCTGAATAATGCTTCGAATCCTCCCTTTCAACCTAATCATTTTCAACAAAACTTTGCGGGTCCTTCTCAAAATCAACCGCAACATTCTTTTGCTCCCTCTCCTCAAAACGATAAACGTTTAAGTTCACTTGAAAAAAGTCTTAAAATGTTGGCTAAAGAAACTACTCAAAATCTCCAATCAAACAGCAATTTGCAAAATTTGTTAGCCTCATACATGCAGAATACGAGTCAATCAATTGCTAAACTTGAAATGCAGATGAGTCAATTAGCCATGTCTGTAAGTGAACGTGAACGAGGCACATTCCCAAGTCAGCCAGTTCCAAATCCCAGAAATCAAAACACTAATTTGAATCAAGCCCATGTTGTTCAAGATAGCAACGTAACCCAAATGAATGCTATCACAACTTTGCATTCTGGTAAACAAATCGATAATCAAGTCGTTAATCCAAACGATTTACCGGAAACCCCTATTGACACTTCTAAAACAATAAACGAATCTGAACAAAACGTTGAACCAAACATCAAATCAAACTCCAATCCAAATTCTTCTTCTACTCAAGTAGACCCACCTACTGAGTATCGTGTTCCATTTCCACATCGTATTCGACCCAAGAAACACTCTAACCAAATGGAAAAGATGTTGGAAATTTTTAAACAAGTCAAATTTAACATTCTGCTTCTTGATATCGTTCAACAAGTCCCAACTTACGCTAAATTTCTCAAGGACTTGTGTACCCAAAAACGACACACTCATGTCCCCAAGAAAGTTTTCTTAGCCACCGGACTTAGCGATGTCTTGTCCCAATCAATTTCTGTTAAATACAAAGATCTTGGATGTCCGACGATCTCGTGCATGATAGTAGACAAAACGATTAACAAATGCTTACTTGATTTGGGTGCAAGTGTCAATTTTATTCCTATTTAGTTTACCAACAACTTGGCTTGGGTGAACTTAAACCGACAAAAGTAACTCTTCAATTCGTCGATCGTTCGATTAAGAAATCCATGGGAGAAATCGAGGACATACTCATCAAAATCGGTCAATTCATATTCCCCGTTGATTTCATCATTTTGGAGACTCAACCCGTGAATAATCCAATGAGTCAAATTCCACTGATTTTAGGCTGACCTTTCTTGGCTACTTCAAATGCTTTAATCAGTTGTTGAAACGGTTCGATGAAAATATCTTTTGGAAACATGACTTTGGATTTTAACATTTTCAATCTTGAACATCAACCAAACGAACCACATGACCAAACGTTGGAAGTTAGCTTTATCCAAGAAAATGTTGATAACGAAACAGCAGACTTAAACCATGAATGCGAAACCAAATACAAATAACTATTTCAAGACGAGCCTAACGAAATCGAAATTGCGCTACCATTCGAACCCCTTACTGTTGAATCAAAAATTCCACCGAATTCTTTGATTGAACAACCCCCATGGTTGGATCTTAAGCCCTTTCTCGATCACCTTAAGCACGCATACTTAGGTGACAATGAAATGTTTCCTGTCATAATTTCTTCGACTCTCCCTCTTGATCAAGAAACTTCCTTGCTTTCAATTCTGTCAAAAAACAAAGAAGCAATTGAATGGTCGATCAACGATATAAAGGGAATTAGTCCCACTCTTGTTCAACATCGCGTCCATTTAGTCGACGATGCCAAGCCTGTTCATGATGTACAATGAAGGCTTAACCCAAAAATGAAGGATGCGGTTCGTGATGAAATTCTTATGCTTCTCAATGACGGAATCATTTACCCAATCTCTGATAGTTCGTGGGTTAGCCCAATTCATGCCGTGCCTAAAAAGTCGGGACTTATTGTTGTCAAGAATGACTCAAACGAACTCATTCCAACTCGTACTCAAATGGGTTGGCGTGTTTACATTGATTACCAAAAATTAAATGTTGCAACACGTAAAGATCATTTCCCTCTTCCTTTCATCGACCAAATGCTTGAACGTTTAGCCGGTCACGAATTCTATTGCTTTCTTGATGGTTATTCCGGCTATAACCAAATTCCAATCGCTCTCGAAGTAAGAGAAAACGACTTTCACGTGTCCCTTTGGCACTTTTGCTTATCGATGTATTTGGCCTTTGCAACGCTCCTGCTACATTTCAAAGATGCATGGTCAGCATTTTTCTAACATGATTGAACACTTTCTTGAAGTATTCATGGAAGATTTTTCTATCTTTGGAAACTCTTTATCCGAATGCTTACGCCATCTTGAATTGGTTCTTAAACGATGCAAGGACAAACATTTAACATTAAATTAGGAAAAATGGCATTTCATGGTCAAACACGGCATTGTCCTTGGACATGTCATTTCAAACAAAGGCATTGAGGTAGATAAAGCGAAAGTTGACGTAATTGCGAATCTACCCATTCCCAAATATGTCAAAGACATTCGTTCATTTCTTAGACACACTGGTTTCTATCGACGCTTTGTGAAAGATTTCAGTAAAATCGCTCGACCTCTGACGACTCTTCTTGGAAAAGACGTTCCATTTGACTTCAATTATGATTGTGTTTCTGCTTTAGAACGTCTAAAAAACAAACTCATTTCTGCTCCCATCATTTGCTCTTCTAATTGGGCCTTCCTTTCGAGATAATGTGTGACGCTTCTAAATTCGCAGTTGGTGCTGTCTTAGGACAACGCATCAACAAAATTCTTCACGTCATCTACTATGCTAGTATAACTCTAAACGATGCTCAACTAAATTATACGACCATTGAAAAAGAGCTTCTAGCGATAGTTTTTGTGCTCGAAAAGTTTCGACCTTATCTGATTGGCTTACACATTACGGTTTACATTGACCACTCCGCTCTTAGATACCTTTTTTCTAAAAAGGATGCTAAGTCTCGTTTGATTTGTTGGATCCTTCTACTCCAAGAATTTGACCTCACGAGAAAAGACAAAAAACTATCCGACACTGTCATCCCCGATCATCTATCGCATCTCCCAAATGCACCATCTCCTTTACTGATCAACGAGAACTTTCTCGATGAACAACTCCTTTCTGTTTCTATCGGTCCATGGTATGCAGACATAGTGAACTATTTAGTCACTAAGGAAAATCCTTCATTTTGGTCGAAATAAGATAAATATAAATTTCTTTCCCAAGTCAAATTCTTCTATTGGGATGATCCATACTTGTTTAAATACCGTTCCGATCAAATCATTCGATGTTGCATCCCGGATTCTGAAATCAAAAGTGTTCTTTCATTCTGTCACGATCAAGCGTGCGGTGGTCACTTTGGTTCTCGAAAAACTGCTGAAAAAGTACTTCAATGTGGCTTTTACTGGCCCACTCTTTTCAAAGACTCATTTGAATTTTGTAAAACTTGCAATCGTTTCCAAATGTTAGGAAGAATTTCTCCATGAAATATGATGCCTTTAAACCTCATTCTTACGATTGAAATCTTTGATGTTTGGGGTATTGATTTTATAGGACCATTTCCTAATTCTTTTGGAAATTTGTACATTCTTTTTGCTGTTGATTATGTCTCCAAATGGGTCGAAGCCGTTCCATATAAAAAAACGACCATAGAATTATTGTGAAATTCCTTAAAGAAAATATCTTTTCGAGGTTTAGCACACCTCGCATAATAATAAGCGATAACGACACTCATTTTCACAATCGTTCATTTGAAACTCTAATGAAGAAATACTCGATAATCCATAAGTTATCCACTCTGTATCATCCTCAAACTTGTGGTCAAGTTGAAGTTTCAAATCGACAAATAAAACAAATTTTGGAGAAAACCATTAATAAAAATCGAAAAGATTTGTCTCAGAAATTGACTGACGCGCTTTAGGCTTACCGGACTGCTTTTAAAACTAACCTTGGGATGTCTCCATTTTGTTAGTTTATGGGAAAGCATGCCATTTACCGGTTGAAATCGAACATAAAGAGTTGTGGGCAATTAAGAACTTAAACTTTGATCTTGAAAAGACAGCGAAAACAGAAAATTGCAAATCAACGAATTAGAGGAGATTAGGAATGACGCGTATGAAAACGAAAAAATTTACAAAGAAAAAAAAAGTTTTTCATGAAAAGTCAATCCTAAGAAAAACATTTTCGCCAAACCAAAAAGTTCTTTTGTATGCCTCAAGACTTCACTTATTCCCTGGGAAATTAAAAATCAAGATGGACTGGACCATTTGTGGTTCGAACTGTTTTTCCACACGGTGCAATTGAAATACAAAGCCCCAGGGATGGAACATTTTTGAAAGTTAATGGTAATCACTTCAAAACCATACTTGGAATTGCCAAGTAATCAAGAGGAGGAGCTCATGATTCTTCATGAGCCATACTACGTCTAGTTTGAAATGTTAACCCTCTTTTGTAAATATGTACATATTTTTCCCCGTTACACTCATTATATCATGCATCGACTGTGGGGACACAGTCAAATATAAGTGTGAGGAGGAGTCTTATCTTTTTTTTTATATTTTCTTTCTAAAACCTTAAAAAAATATAAAAAAGTCCCAAAAAAAATTCTTTTTAGCATTTACTTTTAGAGAAACACTATGGGATAAGTATATGTTTTGGTTATTATATTGAAATTTTTTAAAATTTATTTGTCTCAATAAAATAAAAATAAAGTTTGATTACAAGTAACTATGATTTAACTAGTATATAGGAAGGTTCATGGGTGTTGATTATGAAGTATATCCTAATTGTAAATCTTTGTTTAAAAGAGTGGTTGATTTAAAGTAAAGGCGATAACGTTTTGATTTTCTAAGTTAAGTGGTGCTAAGATGATTTTGCAAAACTCTCTCTTCATAAAAAAACATAAAAGAAAAATAGGTTTTTGTGAAAATAAGAAACACCTAGAGTCATGTATTCACACGCAAGTGTGTACACTCGCCATGCTCTGTACCCTTCTCACGTAAGCCCGGAAGGCAGTGCAAGGTCGGTATATCTGGCCTTAGTTTATCTGAGTTAGGTGTATGTATATAAAATTTTAATAAAAGTTACCACCTAGAGTTATGTGTTCATACGCAAGTGTGTACACTCGCCACGCTCTGTACTCTTCTCACGTAAGCCCGAAAGGCAGTGCAGGATCGGTATATCTAGCCTCAGTTTATCTGAGTTAGGTATGTAAATAATAATAACGTTAATACTTTTCAAAACTAAAGAGAGCAAGCAATTGAAATCCGAGCACTATTTTTACTTAATTGATTCGACTTGTTATTTAAAAGAAATACAAATACCACTGTGAAAAACTTTGATGATCAACTAAGGATTCATTTCATAGTTGCACTATGTTATCAACCGAAACAACTTGCCAAACTCGAGTCTAATTGTGATGATAACTTAATTTCTTTTAGATGTTTTGATGACTAAAATGACTAAAATTTCATGATGATGACCGAAACTTATATTTAACTTATTCGTGTCAATTTAAAAATAAATTCTTCATTTGTAAATATTTTCAAAAACTTGCATTCATCCCTTTGTAAATAAATCTTGCATTTAGGAAAATTTTCATGTTGCATTTGGATTTTGTGGGTAGTATCCGCTGAAAACCCTCACGAGACAACACTCGTCCTACTAGGGACACCTAAAGGTTTAACGGCTTGTTGCATATGCTCAATGCAATCATGTTTCTTACGAAAATGGATTTATCTTAGTTTTTCTTTATTCGAGGACGAATAAAAAGATAAGTGTGGGGTATTTGATGTGCACATAAATGTGCATTTTTTTTTAAAACTCAACCCAGAGCCCTGATGAAATCAAAGGGATGAGAAGAGACCCCCCCGAGCCTGGTCCGACCACAGACAGGAGAGTTTTAGACCAGCCCAGCACAGAGATTTGATGCCCCCAACTCATTTATAAGATTAACGGGGACCCACCTCCGCGCCTTTGGAATGGGAGTAGGGCAGACGGGGATCGAACCTGCGACCCTGTTACCGGGAAGCAAGTAACATACCACTGCGCCACTACTTGCGGACAGAATAAAACTTTGGGGACATGGATACTTTGTATTCCATAGCCTTCGGTTAGCCGGTTTTATAAGTGGCCGTGCACTATGTCTAATTATTGTGGCCGCTGGGTATCGAACCGGTGCCACTACAACACAATGTAGCAACTCCACTATGTCTTTACCACTGGACCACTAGAACTTGACAAAACTTTGGGGCCATGGATACTATGTATTCCACAGCCTTTGGTTAGACCGGGGATTTATAGTGCCCGGACACTTATGTCTCATTATTGTGGCCGCTGGGTATCGAACCGGTGCCACTACAACACAATGTAGCAACTCCACTATGTCTTTACCACTGGACCACTAGAACTTGACAATTTTAAAAACTTTGGAGCCATGGATACTTTGTATTCCATAGCCTTCGGTTAGCCGGTTTTATAAGTGGCCGTGCACTATGTCTCATTATTGCGGCCGCTGGGTATCGAACCGGTGCCACTACAACACAATGTAGCAACTCCACTATGTCTTAACCACTAGAACTTGACAAAAACTTTGGGGCCATGGATACTTTGTATTCCATAGCCTTCGGTTAGCCGGTTTTATAAGTGGCCGTGCACTATGTCTCATTATTGTGGCCGCTGGGTATCGAACCGGTGCCACTACAACACAATGTAGCAACTCCACTATGTCTTAACCACTGGACCACTAGAACTTGACAAAACTTTGGGGCCATGGATACTTTGTATTCCATAGCCTTCGGTTAGCCGGTTTTATAAGTGGTCGTGCACTATGTCTCATTATTGTGGCCGCTGGGTATCGAACCGGTGCCACTACAACACAATGTAGCAACTCCACTATGTCTTAACCACTGGACCACTAGAACTTGACAAAAAACTTTGGGGCCATGGATAATTTGTATTCCACAGCCTTTGGTTAGACCGGGATTTATAGTGCCCGGACACTTATGTCTCATTATTGTGGCCGCTGGGTATCGAACCGGTGCCACTACAACACAATATAGCAACTCCACTATGTCTTAACCACTGGACCACTAGAACTTGACAAAACTTTGGGGCCATGGATACTATGTATTCCACAGCCTTTGGTTAGACCGGGGATTTATAGTGCCCGGACACTTATGTCTCATTATTGTGGCCGCTGGGTATCGAACCGGTGCCACTACAACACAATGTAGCAACTCCACTATGTCTTTACCACTGGACCACTAGAACTTGACAAAACTTTGGGGCCATGGATACTATGTATTCCACAGCCTTTGGTTAGACCGGGGATTTATAGTGCCCGGACACTTATGTCTCATTATTGTGGCCGCTGGGTATCGAACCGGTGCCACTACAACACAATGTAGCAACTCCACTATGTCTTTACCACTGGACCACTAGAACTTGACAAAACTTTGGGGCCATGGATACTATGTATTCCACAGCCTTTGGTTAGACCGGGGATTTATAGTGCCCGGACACTTATGTCTCATTATTGTGGCCGCTGGGTATCGAACCGGTGCCACTACAACACAATGTAGCAACTCCACTATGTCTTTACCACTGGACCACTAGAACTTGACAAAACTTTGGGGCCATGGATACTTTGTATTCCATAGCCTTTGGTTAAGCCGGTTTTTTAAGTGGCCGTGCACTATGTCTCATTATTGTGGCCGCTGGGTATCGAACCGGTGCCACTACAACACAATGTAGCAACTCCACTATGTCTTAACCACTGGACCACTAGAACTTGACAAAACTTTGGGGCCATGGATACATTTGTATTCCATCGCCTTTGGTTAAGCCGGTTTTATAAGTGGCTGTGCACTATGTCTCATTATTGTGGCCGCTGGGTATCGAACCGGTGCCACTACAACACAATGTAGCAACTCCACTATGTCTTTACCACTGGACCACTAGAACTTGACAAAAACTTTGGGGCCATGGATACTTTGTATTCCACAGCCTTTGGTTAGACCGGGATTTATAGTGCCCGGACACTTATGTCTCATTATTGTGGCCGCTGGGTATCGAACCGGTGCCACTACAACACAATGTAGCAACTCCACTATGTCTTAACCACTACATATTTTTACTTCCATGTCTAATCTACTTTTATTTTGAATAAATATCATAATTGGGTATTTTTACATGTTTAAAACCAAATTTTAAAAATGCTTTCAAGTCATCATTCATGCATCAATTTGGGGGTAAAATATTAATTTTGTGCATGTATTAAGTTTGAGAATATTCATTAGCACATTTAGTTTTATTTGTAGGAATTTAGATGGAAATATGAAGAAGCTTTCATGGAAATATGCATGCACAAGGTTGGAAAAAGGAATGAAGAAATAAATCAAGTCATGTAACATGGAGGACTCCACCTACCCACTTACCTTGATCCACAATTAGAAGCTAATGCACATGTTAGTGGAGATTAAATTTACATGCATACTTAATGGAGGATTAATTAGAAGCTAATGATAACTTAGTGGCCACACATCCTAAGGGGTATTTTGGGTAGCTCCCTAAAATATGGATTAGGGTTTTAGGCTTGTATAAATATCCCTCTTATGTTCATGTAATGAAGTTTAAGTTTTACATTATCTTATCATGCAAGTTGTAGCTTCAAATTAAAAGAGAAATAAAAATGGCTCCCTAAGCCTCTTCTTCTTTTACTTGCTTTTATTTCATGATTTCATGTTCTTTTATGAAATTCATTTATATGTTCTCTTTTCTTTCACGTTAGTAGTTTATTTTTATTTTTATGCAAGTAGTTAGTTCATTTTTATTTTAATTAGCTTGCACTTTCCTTTTATTTTCTATGTTGAAATTTACATGTGTTGAAATGATAACACAAATGAGTAGCTAAACTCCTTCAATTTAGGGGTAATGAAGCTCTATGAAATTATGTAAATTCAACATATTGTGTGATTTATGATCTCTTTTATGCTTCATGAAAAGTTAGTTTATGATGTAAGTATATTAGTGAATTTGCTAGTCTATGTTGTTATCACAAATAGGCTATTCTTATTCAAACATAAACACAATTTACATCATTGACTAACTAAGTGATTTTTTATTGTGAAATTAAAGTAGAATCAAAATTTGATGATCTATGTTACTAAATACAATAGTAAATAGATCATACTTAAATAACTTTTGCATTGACTTCATTTTCATTACAATTGATAAGTGGTTTTATGTGTTGTATTATTGTTTGATGGTCTAAGTATGTTAGTTAATAACATAAATAGACCATACTTATGATAAATACATCACTAATTCCACTTAAGATCAAAATAGAGAGATCATAGATTGTTTGTGTGTTGATTTATGTAAAAATATAAGAGTGAATTTGCCTCTAAATTGTTTTCTAATCTCATATTTTTAAACACTTTTATTTCTAGTTAGTCTTTGCATTCATTTTAGTTTAAACAATCTCAAACTCTTTGGTTTAATTTGATTTAGTAAAAATTTTAAATCATTTCAATTCCCTACGAATCGACCCGTACTCGCTACGTACTAGAATTGTACGCCGTGCGCTTGTGGTTATTTTTATTACAATTTTTTTCAGCGATTTTCTAACCGATAGAAAAATCGTCCGTTAAACATTGTGCGAGTAAAGTCTTCGCTTTTTGCTAAAAAAGTTTGTTAATAAAGAATACATCGATTTCTTTTCCGACTCCGCACTTTTCAGCCTATGTACTTAGCTTATTTTTGTGCTAATTGCGACTATATATGATTTTGAATAATACCATCATCCACCACATTCATGTACACGTGGATTATTTCCTTATTACTTAGTTAATATAATAGTTTACCTTGTTTATCTCCAATCGGGTTTTATTTGACTAGTGACAAGGTCGGATTTTTACATCACACTCTTTGCCTCCAGAGAGTAGTATCTTGGATATCTACTTCTAGATATCCATGTTTGGTCCTGCCCATCTCTGGGCATTAACCAAGATTAACCACCTTGAGCGGTGGTGCGAAGATCTGTCTCTATACGTTTTTATCCGATCTCGCCTAGCTCTAGGCAATGATCATATATGCCCTATCTATGGGGATAATTAAGCAAGCCACCTATCTTTAGGCTTTGCAATGTCTACAACTGGACGTTTCATCCGATCTCACCTAACTTCGGGCGTTGATCGTTAATCTTGCCAGCCTATGGATGTGGTTTGATACCTTGCCTAACTCCAGGCAATGGCCTTGGGGTGCATAATCTCATTTGACCTTTATATGTTTATACTCCGACACCCAAGTCATGGTTTGAAGTAGTCAATTGGCATCTGTCTCTAGATGCCTAGAACGGTTACATTCCTTAAGTCAAGTCATGGACGTAAAGCTCGATTGATACCTATCTCCGGGCACCTGCATACATGTATTATATAAATTTTGATTGTTCGATTTTGTTGTCATTCACACTACATAGTTAGGTTAACGAGAACAAAAATTGATCTATCCCAAAGCCAATCTATTTTATATCCACAAGAACGACAGATCCTGCCTTGTTACATTAAATCAACTAAATATGTACCAAGATAGCTTTAAGTGAAATAACGTCATAAATGTTTTCTATTCCACGCTCTCGGAAGTGAAATTCCAACAACAGTCGCTTGCTTCAATGTTCCTTCTCTATGCTTATGTTCAATAGCATACGGGCCTTCCTAGGTTAGGCCCATATTCACTAGACCAAAGAAAATACATTTAAGAACAAGATCGTTGATTTCAAAGATCTAGTTCCTGACCTTTGTGTTCTAATGCCGAGCCACTCGTTTATGGTGAGCGGAAGCCCTCAATCAACTTCATCGCATTTCTCACCCACCATATCGAGGGACTCAAGCAAGAGTTCCTCGTTACTTTAGGTGTGTAATGGATGTTTCGATGAGAACGCACCTCTACTTCAATTGGAATCGTAGCCTTTGATCCACAGGCCAAAGCGAATAGAGCGTGACTGGTTGCAGACTTGTGGGTTGTTCGATAAGCCCAAAGCTCCAATGGTAATTCATCAATCCACTTGCCCTTGATCTTTATTAATCATTTCTTCAGGATGGATTTGATTGTTTATTTACCGCTTCCACCTATCGAATCGCTTGGGGATATGCTATCATTGCAAATCTATTCTCTATTCGATGTTTGCTGTAGAAATCCTTGAAGTCGGCGCTGTCAAATTTGATTCCATTATTGAAAATGATGGTATGTGGAACTCCAAATCGATAGATGATGTTTCTAACTACAAAGTTATTCACCTTCTTCACAGTGATCGTGGAGCGGCTCTGCTTCAACCTACTTCATAAAGTAATCAACAATAATGGCGTACTTAGCTCCACCTTTCCACATCAGTAGCACACCAATAATGTCTATCCCCTATACCGTAAATGGCCAAGGACTGACCATCTACATAATTTCATTTGGTGGGGCTCTAGGAATCTTTATCATCTATCACACCTCCTAGTGTAATCAGCTGCACCTCGGTTGATGGTTGGCCAAAAATATCCATAGTGAAGAATCTTTCTTGCTAACGTATGCACCTCGATGTGATAACCACATGCTCCTTCATGTAATTCTGCAAGGATCCTTTTAGCTTCTTCATTAGTGACACATCATAGCAGGGGAGCCAAAAACCATATCCTGTATAATATTCCCTCCTGCACAACATATACGAGGCTTTGTAGAGGAGTTTTCTTTATTCGTTTCTCTCATCTATAAGGGTTCCTAATAGCAAGTACTCATTGATCCAAGTTATCCATGATTCCTTTTCAATTCAGCCACAAAGATCCAATCAACATCCATATGGTCGATGCTCAGAGCTAATAATACATATACTGGAACTAGACCCATGAGCTATGCATCCCCTGAGCTAGCCAGCTTGGCTAGTGTATTGGCCTTTGAATTCTTCTCCTTGAGGATGCTCTTATCGGGTATTACTCCGTATCACATAATAATTCTAGAAAATTTTCCAAATAAGAGGCTATCCTTGGTCCTTTGCCTTGAAACTCTTTCCTCACCTAGCAGACCACTAATTCCGAGTCTCTGTATATATATGAAGTTTTGACCCCCAATTCCTTTGCTATTTTGAGTCCCGTGATAAGTGCTTCGTATTCAGCTTCATTATTCGTTACGAAGAACTCAAGTTTCATGGTGTAGCAGATCGGTTGTTCCTCAGGGTTACAAAACTACTCCCGCCCCATAATAACATTCATTAGATGCCCCATCTATGTATAAATTCTAGTGGGCACTCCGCTCCGTACCCTCTTCTTTCTCATCATCACGAGCGGTGAACTCAACATTGAAATTGGCTAGTGCTCATCCTTGGATTACTCCCCAAGGATGGTATGATATGTCATACTGATTTAACTCGATGTTCCACTTCAAAAAACATACTAAAGTTTCAGGTCATTGTAGAACCTGTCTTAAAGGTTGGACGGTAAGCACCTTAATTGGATGGGCCTAGAAGTAAGGACGGAGTTTCCTTGAAGCAATCAACAAGCTATATGCTAGCTATTCCAACTGTGGATAACTTCTTTATGTTCATGCTAATCATTTGCTGATGTAATATACCAACCTTTGGATTTTGGAAACTTTGCCTACAAGAGCAGCACTCAAAGCAAAAACGGACACTACCAAATAAACAAATAAATATCCCTCTTCCAAAGGCTTTGACAAGATGTATGGTCTTTCTAGATGATTGACTAAAGCTTACAAAGCATCCTTACACTCTTGCATCCAAGAAAAATTTCTTTTTCCAATTTTGAGGACATCGAAGAACGGTACACATTTTTCTATATTCTTTCAGATAAATCGACTCAACGTGACTACTTTCCCATTCAGGCTTTGTACCTCCTTTATCGTTTTTTGGGCCTCAACATTCCTCAAGGCTTCAATCTTTTCTAGATTTGCCTCTATGCCTCTTGAGTTTACTATAAAACCCAAGAATTTTCCTAATGTGACTTCGAACGAGCATTTCAATAGGTTGAGTTTCACCTTGTATTACAAGAGTACGCTAAACATTTATGGTAGGCCTTCTATATGGTTCATCGATCGAGCCGACTTCACCAGCATATCGTCCTCAAAGACCTCCATCGTATGCCCGATCTGATCTTTGAACATTGGATTTACCAGCCTTTGGTAGGTTGTTTTGGCATCTTCAAACCAAAAGGAATAAAAAGGTAGCAATATAATCCTAGGTCGGTTATGAAGCTGGTATGTTCTTGATTTGGGTTGGGAATTGGAATTCGATCATAGCCAGAATAAGCATCTATGAACGATAGTAATTTGTCGCCGACTATCGAGTCCACCAACTGGTCGATTTTTGGTAGTGGGAAGCTTTCTTTTTGGCATGCCTTATTCAAGTCTGAATAGTCAAATATGTCCACCATTTCCCATCAGGCTACTTAACCAGAACCGGGTTAGAGACCCATTCTAGATATAGAGCATCACAGGTAAAGCCGTTGGATCTAAGCTTATCCACTTCTTCTTTCAACGCAATGGATCGCTCAAAACCTAGGCTATGCCATTCCTGCTACATATGAAGACATTTGTGGTGCATATTTAATGCATGGCATGCTATCTCCACTGATATTTCACACATGTTGAAATGCATCTAAGCAAAAACATCCAGTTTCGCCGAAGGAACCCTATCAGCTCCTTCATCTTTAGGTTGAGCTGAGAATTGAACTTCAAGACTCAAGTGGGATCGTCCTGATTGTCCAGGATGTTGAATGTTAGCGCGATTTGGGCCACACTCGCATCCTTTGGATCTTTCTTTGGATCCATAGATTTATGGAATCTGCTATGCCTATCGAGTCAGGGCTTAAGAGGTGGTTGTTATGCATAACTTGACTTGATGCAAAGAGTCTTCTCCAAGTCCTTTCCTTTTTCATGTCGCTTTGCTTCTTTCAGCTTAGCAACATTGCATTCACGTCCCATATTTCGATTGTCTTGAATGACCATTATCCTATTCTCTATAGGGAATTTCATTATTTGGCACCATGGGGCTAAGGCCACTTGGAAACTAGAGAGGGTTGGTCGGCCAAAAAAGGCATTGTATGCAGAAATTATGTCCATCACCACAAAGGTAACAACTCGCACTCTCTTGAGGTCACCTTCACCTAAAACCACTGGTAAATCCATGTAGCCTCTTTAGAAAATCCCTAAATTCAGGATTTACATAGCTTCAAGTCCTGACCGTCCATCATCATCTGATCATAAGCTTTTTTGAACAAGATATTAATAGAACTTCCACAATCAACAAGAACTTTCTTCATGGTTGTTGGCCTAATTATGGAAGTTATTACCATGGGATTAAGCGTAGGTGCTTCGACCCTGTCCACACTATGGTTTCTAAACATAATGTCATCCGTCATAACTATCAATTACTTTATTGGAGCTCTATCTTCGACGACAAAACAATTTTCCTACATAACATGTTTTAAATAACTTCCATATCTTTCCAGCTCATTCCAGCTCTTTCCAGCCGGATGAGGTCCACCAGTTATTGTATTGATAATATGTCTTTTCCCGAGCTATCTAGGCTCATCGTTACTACGCCAAGTTAGCCCCATTAGAGCGATTGTCCCTGGGGGTAAGCATTTCCTTACCCGCCATCCTGTAGGCTTTTACCTATTGTTGGAGCTTTTCTTTTGGATTAAATCCTTAATCACATCACGTAAATGCCTACACTCATTCATATTATAGCCATGCATTTCATGGAAATGACAGCATGTCCCTGATCTCTTCTCTTTATTAGTTGATTCCCTCGATGTTGGTTTCTTGTAATGTTAAGAAAGATATTGTGTAATCCTCATATTTTGAAAAAAGGGCACTTCTTGGAGATCGACTTCCTACCTTTTTTGCCCTGGTCACTCCTCTTTGGGTTATTGTTTTTATTCTCCATGTTTACAACAACATCCCTAAAACTCTCGCCAGTCTATTTCATAGCCACGTTACTCTGAACCACCTCAATCGATTCTCTACCACCAATTTTTCTAACAGTTGCATTTGCTTCTTCCTAGTGCAAATATTGAGTTGCTTTTCTATAAAATTCGTCGATAGTTGGTGGAGGTTTCATTTTCAACCATCTACCAAAATTGGTATTTAGGTGTACTCCTCTGATCAAAGCCATCAAAATAATGTCCTCCTTGGCATTGCTTACTTCAGTTATAACCATGTTAAATCTACTTAAAAGACTTTCAAGGATTCTCCAGAATTCTAAAAGAGGTTTGATAACAACATCGCATCTTTTGGACAGGTTGCATGTGATCAGGGACGCTGAACAAATCTCATAGCCAAATGGTTAAATGAAGATATAGATCTTGGCGGGAGACGAGTGAACCACATCGTAGCAATACCCTCTAAATATATTAGGGGACATCGACTTCTAATAGCGTCCATCGCCCTTGCTATGTCTATATGTCATTCATATTTCAACATGTTGTCTGGGGTCCATGGTCCCATTATAGGATGTCATTGTTGGCATAGTAAACCTTCTTGGCTCTTCTTCTTGCAATATCTTATCCACGAATGGATTTATACTAGGAGAAGAGTCTCAATCATCATTATGCCAATGTTGATTTTCGTTCACCATCTTCCTCACCATATCTAGAAGAAATTCCAACTCAATTGGATCCACTAAACATTGATAATCATGGCCTGCCCGGAGTCTTTGGCTCTTCAAATGGTCTTGGTTAGTTCCATGATACCTGGGTTCTCCTACCTCTAGGAGAACTGTTAGTCAAAATGTATTGTTTCTATGATCTCTATGTGAATTGTCAATATCTATTGCTTAAACAACAACATTTTGGCCATCGATAACTAGACTATCTCTAACACCAACATCACCATCCAAATCAATAGCACATCTAATACCCAAATCACGATGACGGGGATCGGTACCGACCTGAAGAAATGGATCGGTACTGACCCATGCTCTTGCATTATGAGCTTTGTCGACTTTACTTTTCAAAGTCCCAGCTTCCTTCTTTTTCATTTTTTGCTTCCCTTCTTTGTGATTCTCCCTAGATAATGAGGAACTATCTTCTTCTAACTCAGAAGGCGATAATTCTCTCATGTTCCTTCTGCTACCGTGAGACAGATGGGCCATCAAATCTAGACTTTCCTTCATATGTTTCCTCATTTCATCCTGACTTTCATGCAACTTGCCATTTAACTCCTTCATCATTCTATCCATCTCAGCCCATGTAATCATACCTGAAGCACTCTGAATTTCATTAGCATTGGGTCGAGCGATTTCTTCAACATGTTGGGAACCAGCAATTTCAACTTTATTATTGGGTTGGGAAGCTGTTGATTTTTCCTTGGTATTTCTTAAGGCATCACTTCGGTTGGTCCTATGATAGACTTAACAAAATCTAAATAATCATGAATATATGGAACATAATTAATTGACCTACTTTGTGGATTAAAGCAATCCTAAAATTGAAAATAGATTCGAATAGCGAGATTAAAACGCTCTCAATGAAAGCACCAAAATATTTACAACATATGTTAGCACAAACACCATAAAGATTTGTAGAAGAGAATAAAATGAAGAAAGTAAATGAAAAACAAGAGGAAACAACACATAACAATTATAGTGGTTCAGCAAATCATTGGCCTGCATTCAATTGAACTTTGTTATTGATTCTGCAAAGTTTTACAAACGTCATCTTATGGATCAGTGGTCTGTGGATTGGTGATGATCCAAGAAATTACAATAACAGTACAAAAATATGGAATGTAGAAAAAGGAAATAAAAATAGTGCCTATCACCCTTTATTCATAGATTCAGATCGATGGATTTATCTCTGCCATGTTCTTCCTACATTCCCCATATCCTGAAGAAGTTACTCTGAAAATATCGTGGCTAAATCAGTTACTTTTGTGGATCGGTACCGAGCTGAGGGCCATTAGTACCGAACCATGTAATTTGTTCGTTAACCTTCATTTCCCCCTTTAAGATTAATTGATGACTCCAGTATTCATTTAGAAATTAATTACCTTGATATGGGCTTGACTTGGATGAAATTATTGGTTTGATGATTAAGTTAAGGCATTTAAAGTAGTTTATAAAAATTGGATCGATTCATTGGTACTTGAGTCACAGATTGCTAGCAATATATTCCATGTGGCATGCTTTGACCAACAACCACTCTAAACTTATACGGTATGAATTATGTAGTGAATTTGAACAAATATTATGGATCGGTGAGATCTAAGGCTAGGGATTGGTACCAATCCAAGACTTTGTCTTGGATCTTAGATTTTTAGCTTTGGTTTTCAAAGCAATTTAGTATGTTGGTTGTCTTCATAGGTCTTTGGTATATTGATTGCTTTATCTTTGGACTTCTCTTGAGAATGGGGCTTAGGGCAGATCGTTTTGAATTTTTGCTTTGCTATCTGATTGTTTGATCAATCCGACCTGCTCAAATATGGCTTGGTTGTAGAGCTGGATAACAATAATGATTCATTTCTACATAGATTAGATTTAAAATCCATAGATTAGGGAAGAATAGAAATAGAGAAATATACATGTATCTAAAATTTATTACCTATTCCCTTTAACCCAATTGATTTCTTCTCTTAAGCTTGAATCTTGAATCTAGAAAGTTTATCAATGAGGTAGGACAAACTGATAGAGTTTTGCTAGCGTACTTGCTTTTCTTGTGAATAAAAGTGAAGAGGCTAGCCTCTTATTTATTGTGATTAGAACACATCTGGACCATACGATGAAAGTCGGTTTAAAATAATTAAATCTGGTCCGTTCAGGCCTAGGAAAACCTTAGCCACCTCCTTTTAACTAGTCAACCGACCCTCCTTGGGTGGTCGACCGTCCTTTATCCCTTGGTTGAATTTTATTTCTTAATGTTGATTTCTAATGTTATATTATTTCTTTCCCTTAATTACCATTCCATTAACGTTTGCTTCAACGTTAAGTCCACTAGTTAATGTTCCAATATTTATTACCCTATTTAAATTTCAAACGTTAACATTTATTAATATTAAATTTAAATTTGTTTGAAATATTTTAAATTTGAAGACTTCAAGCGTTAATAACTTCTCCGTTTGAACTACGATTGTGAAACTTTATATATGAAAGTTACTCAGGAAATTGCCATAAACACAATGGTGTATCTATCATGGCCAAATTCTAACATGTGCAAAATTCTCATTTTTAGCTTTATTATCAATTAATTAAATTTTTATTAACTTTTACGGGGTGTTACATCGCTATAGACAAATATGATGGCTCATCAAATCCAGATGACCATCCAAGAAGAACGGGGAGAAAATCAAACCATATATCGTATCAAAAACCAACTTGCACGAAACATTACATTCTCTGTAGCAGACTTGGCTTGGGTGAATTTCCCACATCAAGGCCCCTTGGTGATAATTGTGTAAATATCGAACTGCACATTCAAAAAGTCTACGTCGACTTGGGTAGCTTGGCAAATGTTATCTTCAAAGTTGATTTTAATCGAATGAAGTTGCTTGTAGAAATTTTAAAACTAAGTCCAAAACTAATCTATGGGTTCAATAATACAGCAACAATCCTGGCGGGCTTGGCAAGACTTCTAGTGACAACTGAAGTCGCTCAATACAAATAATTCCATGCTAGCTTCCTCAATGTGGACCGGCCTTTACCATATAATGCACTCCTAGGAAGACATACACTCATTGACATAGGGGTAGTGATCTCTCATAATGACCTTCTTATGAAGTTCCAAACCCCTAATTGGATAGAACATGTTAGGGGGAACAACTTTTAGCTAGGGAACTTTATTCTATAGCAATGAATTCAAGCAATATAACTATTTCCAATTATATTATTTTGTCTTCTACTACATGTAAAATGATAAAACAACAAATGATGAGCCAATTAGCGATATTGCACCCATAAATAAACCCCCTACCGGTACTAAAATAGGTCAATCCATGACCATAGTACCTGCATGACCTAAGAAAATGAATTACCTTAACCTGTCATAGCACTTTTTAGTAAAAAGGAGGCCGGTAATTATTCCATCTAGAATGGTGGGATGCTTGGCATGAGTGAAATCTAGTCTTGGTTATTAGCTCACACAACAGTCAGAGGAAGAACATGTAGGGTAGCGAAATGATTATGTTGTGTCACTGAATGAAATGTGGCAAGCTTCTACTTGAATGTGTTAAACATAACGCTAGCAAGATAGATTAAGATGAGTATGCATCTATATATCTCTAGTATCTTGGTGATGTTGCACAGAGTTCAAGTAGTAAATCTTCTTTAAATCCTATAGAAAATGAGGTGTATCCAAGATTAGGCATGAACATTAAAGAAATCAATCAAACAGACAAACTAGAGGATGTCGAACTAGTCCCTGATGATCTAGCAAAAGTAGTAAAGGTAGGTAAAAATATGAATTCATAAATTTGCTCCAAGCTAATTGGTTTTCTAAAAAAGTCTACTGATGTCTTTTCCTGGACCCATTCGGACTTAGTAGTGATTAATTCATCAATATGTCATGTACTGAATATTGACCCATATGCATATCCATTATGATAAAAGTGGCTGTAACTAGATAATGAAAGATACAATGCACTACAGGAGGAAATAAAGAAATTGAAAGAGAATAACATCATTAAGGAAGTTTACTACCCTAAGCGGATAGCCAACCCAGTTCTAGTGGAGAAACCAAATGAGAAATGGCGAACATGTATAAATTTCACTAATCTCAACAAAGTTTGCTCGATAAATAGTTTCCCTTGTAAAGAATAGATCAACTGGTAGCTACAATCAATGGTTATCAACTACTGACCTTCATGGATGCATATTCTGAATACAATCAGATTACCATGTTCCAACCTGATCAGGAGCGTACCATCTTCATTACGGATAAGGGACTATACCACTAAAAAATAATGCCATTTGAATTGGAAAACACAGGAGTAACTTACTAATGACTGGTGAATAAACTGATCTTTGAGCAAAAAGAAAGGTAGAGGTATACATGGATGATATGCTTATGAAGTCCAAGAAAGCACCTATCCAGGTGTAGGACTTAGAAGAAACATTAACAACTCTTAAAGAAGTTAACATGAAGCTACATTTACATAAATGTACTTTTTCCATTTAGTATGGGAAGAAGCTAGGATACATAGCAAGCTCCCGAGGAATTGAAACTAATCCTAAAAGGATAGAAGCAATCATCAAAAAGAAAGTTACAAAGAAGCCAAAAGATGTAATGAGCTTTAATGGAAAATTAGCTGTGTTGAGAAGGTTCATTTCAAAAGCAACAGACAAGTGCATCCTATTTATTAACTAGTTAAAAGGGGCAGAAACTTTAAATGGACTAAAGAACAGGCTATGTACAAAGTATTTAAAGATTACTGGCCACTCCACCCATCCTCCTAAAGCCATTTGTAGATGAGGATCTATTTGTTTATCTAGATGTATCTAATCAAGATATTAGCACATCATAGCCAGGGAAGATGGTGGGGTGTAGTGTCTCATATACTTCAGCAACAAGCACCTATCTAACATCAAACTGAATTATAGCTTAACATAGTCTTATAACCTTCTATTAATGGCCAAAAAATTGTGCCTTTACTTCCAAGCTCATGCCATTGAATTATTGACTTGTCAACTATTGAAGCAAATATAGCACAAACAAAGTGTGCAATCGAACTAAGTTATGATATCTTGTACAACCCTATAAACATAATAAAGGGGAGGCCTTGGCTAATTTCATAGTTGAGTGCACTCAGCAAGTTGACCCACAAATTGAAGAGCTCAAAGAAAAGCCTCAATAATGGAAGCCATATGTAGATGGAGCTTCAAATAAACAAGGTGGAGGTATTGGATATGTGTTGATCATGCCAAATGAAAAAAGCTTTATGGGATAGTTTAATTCAGTTTCAAAACCACAAAAAATATAGCCGAATAGGTGGCACTCATTGTAGGACAAAAGATGCATAGGTAATGAAGGTAAATCATATTAAAATTTTTAGGGTTTCCCAATTAGACGTGAATTAAGTTAATGGTAGTTGGGTGCAAGGAAGTTACTAGGAAAAGGAGCTAACCATTGCAAAATATGTTATGTTATCCAGCCTGCTGCCAGGTCAATTTAAGTAGTTTGAAATTGAAAAAATTCCTTGTAAAGAGAATGCTTTAGCAGATTCTTTAGCAAAGTTAGCCAATGATAAAGCAGCATAAGAAATGAAAATGATGCCAATGGGACATCTGCCTGAATTAATTGTCCTAGAAAAGCCGATTCTAGTCTTCACACATGCTCAACAAGCCATGGTTCGATCAAAACAAAGTATATGTGAGGTTACTCCCATATAGGGAAATTCACACATACTACTAGGTAGAGGGATACAACAGATACATGGATGACACTGAAGAAATAGTCCTTATTAAATGGTGTATTGTCAGCCGACAAAAACACAGCTCATAGAGTCAGATATCAAGCTCTATACTTCTCTTTCTTTGATGGAATACTATAAAAAAGAGGGTATTTAACTCCCTATCTCAAGTATGTCACAAAAGAAGAGTAGGATAAAAAATATGGGAAGTTCACGACGAATACTACAGAGATCACTCTTTGGGACTAAAATTAGCAAACAAAGTGCTAAGGCAGGGCTAATACAAGCCTACAACACAACAAAATGCACAAGATTTTGTCCACAGGTGTGATTGATGCTAAATGGATGTTAGTATCCCAAGATTTAAACCCATGAAAGCATCCCAATTACTATCCTCTGGCTATTTAACACATGGGGAATTGATTTGGTTAGACCACTCCAAATGTCTAAAGTAGTAGCCATTGACTATTTCATAAAGTAGGTTGAAGAGGAACCTCTTATAACTATTACCTCAAAGAAATAATGAACTTTTTGGTTAGAACATCATCACCAGATTCGTAGTCCCATATAAAGTTATATCATCAAATGGTATGTAGTTTGAAAGAAAAGAATTCACTCAATTATATGAAAGGAATAACATTGTCAAGAGCTTCTTCTTAGTAGCACATCCTCAATTGAATATGTAGGCTAAGGTATTCAATATAACTATTAAAATGCTACTTAAGAAAAGACTGGTCTAGCCGAATGGAAGATGGACTGAGGAGTTACGTCTGGTACTGTTTGCTTACCATACTTCAACCAGATAACTTATAGGACATGCTATTCTCCTTATCATATGGCTACGAAGTAATGCTCCTAGTTGAAGTAAGGTCCCATCCATAGAGCCTAGCGTATGTTGCAAAATAGAATAAACAATTAAAAGAAACTACCCTGGACTTTATCAATGAAAGAAGGAATGAAACCACAATTAAAGCTATAGTGGCCAAATAGAGAATGGCCAAAAGCTACAACTCTCGACTACGAGAAAGAAAATTCCATAAAGGGTACTCAGTTTTAAGAAAAGTAATATCTAAAACACAAGATCCAGCATATGTCTCATTAGAACCAAACAAGGAAGGAGCATTAGTCACTACTCGAATGCTATCTAGTGGTATATACCGACTACCAAGACCAGATGGCAACCAACGATGAAAAAACAGATGTAGGGATATTAGACAACCTGCTAGTATAAAAATCCTCATGTGTCTCCATTCATTGTTTGTAAAGGAACCAAAGTAAACCGAAAAATATGGTTGAAATACATGACCTGGCTTCTCCACCAAGAACAATTAGACTACTCAAAACAGAGCAGAATCATGTCAACGAACACACTTGAGGAAAAGGTTACGCTACCAAAAATGGTGGTCACATAATCTTAGTGCCAAGAAAAAAGTTTAGGAAACACGTTACATATAACGAACTGAAGAGGGCACAACTAAATGCTATGCCCCTAAGTCTAGCAGTCCCAAATAAGGGATAAACAAATCCCTTTACTTGCCAAAAGCCAATGGTGTTATAACCTAAACCTTTTATGGGATATGCATTCAAACATGACAAGCGGTGCAGTTACCTTCATCCAAATAGATATATGCAACCAAACACAAGCATCGCATGTTCAGTCCCAAGAGCAATGGTTCTTCCCTTCATAAGAACTAGAGCTGCATTGATTATAAAAGCTATAAGCATAGTGCAAAACAAAATATGTAAAAATACACAAGATGTACTGCAAAATAACACATTTTAAGGAAAGAATTTACAGTGCACACAAAAATTATTTTACTTTGATTATTACAAAATGACATCCATATAAGTTTAATTATACCCCAACTACATGAATAATTCTATTACACTTATTCGAAGTCAAAGCTTCGCTCCATGCTTGATGCCTCTTTTCCCTTGCTACCTAAATCATGAACTACGAAGGAGGTTTGGGAGCACTGACTTCGCCAATCCTCAACTAAAGAAGAATATTACAAATTGATTCATGTAATGGTGCTAAGGGGAACTCTGGGGACCAATCTGAAATCTCTATGATAACTTTAGAAGATCGATGGAGTTCTCAAGCATGCGCTTGGGCTATGAGCAGTCCCTGCTTATTGTTGTACAAATATGATAGCTCCGGTTTAGGTAATAAAAATTGCATAAAATCAACAGAGCGATGCAACCTTATTTCAGCCGTAGCATGCCTAACCTTCTCTCTACGAATCTCTTATAATAAAATGAATAAATCAAAATTAGGAGGCACTTTCAAAGGAGACCGTGTTGATGAAATAGGTTAAGCCGACACAGTATGAGGTGCTAATGGCCATGACTTTAGTAGGATCGCCCCTTTCATAAGGGTTTTAATGTGGCTATATGCGATTCCCCTTATATGGTCGATCTTGGAAAGAAGTTGCACCTTATTTCCCATGGAAACAACCAAATATTCCATTTGTTGTTCACTACACTTACGCCTTATCCATGCGAAGCTTCTCTAGTTAGCATCGTAGGATACCTTTAATTATTCGAAGTTGGATCGGTAATGATGCACCAACTCATTCTTCCACTCTTTAGCTAACTCATGATGCATATATGTTGGTAGGGTAGGAACTCCACGTAGATTATAAGAAGAATCGTAAAACACAAGTGACAATGCAGGAGTTTCATCTTGGATTTTTTTTTGGCTAACTCCAAAGATAAGTTCTATATGGTAGCCTCTATTTCTTTGGTTCATCTTCTTAAAACGCCATGTATAAGCTTTCCATATTTTCCATATTTTCCTTTAGCTCAGTCACCTTCTTGTTTAAACACTTTATCTTCGACCTGAGTCGTGAAATGCAGTCATATTGAGATTAACTTCCTTAATGTATTCGTAGCTAGTAAAATTCTCAAACTCCCTAAGCATCTCAATCCTTGCCACAACCACAACTTTCTTATTCCCATCCTCTAACTCTCCAATCCACTCTTCCCGCACTTCAATTTGTTCCATATATGAAATAGCGATCGGTGACAGTGTTTGACTCACCTCATCGGTAGAATCAGAGGCAAGGAGAAAGTTGGAAGTACCTTCTACTTCAAAAATGTCAATGCATTCTTGATAATGAGCAGGAGAGGACTCCACATGAGAATCTGAGACGTTCTATGAAAAATAAAGATAAAAAGAAAAGAATTATAATGTAAGCTGAGTAAATAATAAATAAAAACTTTATTTATACATTAAATATAACCGAGTTACAAAATTGATGCTGCAAATTATAACAATTGGACAATGTTAAAAGCCTATCACTATAATACTGACATTGTTCCTACTCATGTTTCACTCTATCTTTAAACCAATATATAAAAAGATGATCGAGGAGGATAAATACCCCTTTGGTGTTATGGATGTGTAACGACCCATATTTTTACATATCGTCAAATCACAAAAATATTATTTTCATAACCAAGTGACCTTAAATTAGGCTAGAAATTTGGATCGTACCATTTTTTACAATTTTTACCCTTATAATTAATTGTGGACTATTTTGACCCAAAATATTGTAATGGATGCAACTTTTGATAGAAGCCGAGTTAGGGTCTGAAACCTATACTAAATGGAAGATATCATGTTTCGCTTTCCCTGAGTGGTCATAATAGGGTTTTAGCCAAGTGATTTAGAAGATAACACAATTTTAAGTTAGATGGTTTTTAGGTAGATTTAATAATAATTAACATAAGCTCATAATTAAGCTGACTTAATGGTTTTAGGATTTGTGTTAAATACAACATTAGAGAACATTCCCAATCACTTTTATTCTTCCTAAAAATATAATTAATCCTCCGTAAAACATGTCTCTTATCAAAGCCATCATTAATCCAAACTAAATATAATGAAATCTAGCAACTGAGGGCAGATTAGCAAGGAGATCGATTAAAATTTCTAAATTAGCATTTTGGAGCTTGGAAATTCAGATCTAATTGTAGATACTCAGATTTGCCTTAATTTAAGTGTATTTCATCTATATTACATCCATAAATGAGTGATTTTTCA
Organism: Allium fistulosum; assembly: GCA_030737815.1. NCBI lineage: Eukaryota > Viridiplantae > Streptophyta > Magnoliopsida > Asparagales > Amaryllidaceae > Allium > Allium fistulosum. The sequence goes on from CM060903.1 coordinate 1,175,429,185, forward strand.
TCTCACAACCTCTATTATATGTTTTAACATGACGTAGATCCATTAGTGTCATGGATTCAAGCATTGATGATACCGCGATGTTGAGTAGTCTCTTATCCTACAAACTGATCATACGAGTTATCATATATCCAATGACATTAGAGTTGAGGGATGTAACATTTAGTTGATGATTGCTATGTTCACTACGATTATCACATGATGTAGGTATTATAAAATTATATACCATATATTATACTTAGAGTGGTAGCACACCCACATGATGATGATAGTATTTTAGCATATATAGTGTTATGTGCTACTTGTTGGATGCAGAGACAGGTCAGGCATGATTCTTCATACTATATGTTTCTATTTACAATATAATGGCTTTTATATTTGTTTTGAGATTATAGGTTGCTCATAACAGACTTTTGTCTGACCTGAGGTTATTTGCATTGCTTCTTATCAACTCGGATGCTCTTAAATGAGTAAATTAAGAGACAATTATGAGCTAGCGCATGAAGCTATGTAGAGGAAGTGCAGGAGGCAAATGCTTTCATATATATATATATATATATAGTTATTATCGCTAATTGTGTGTTGTGCAGTGATATATGGATCTATTTAGCACTTATTATATTTAGAGTCTTTGGAGTTTATTTAAGTAGATGCATAAACTCTATTATTTTTGCATTTTATAATGCAATGAACCTGCCGCACTATGATATGTTGTTTTATTCCAGTTTATTTGATTATTCTTTTATCTCATCTTTTTTATATCTATGTTGTTATTATATTTTATATATGTGCTAGTGATATATTATAGGATTTTCATTAATTGTTAGTTTACCTTGATTGCTTCCCTCCATCGATTAGGTATCGATATATCGCATTGTAATATATGGTATCAGATTGGTATATATTGGGTATTGAAGATGGAGGAAAGTCATCACATATAGTATTTGTGATTAGGTTGAGAGAACACCTAACCCTATAGAAGATTAACTGGAGATAAATTAGGAGAGATCACCTTAGAATGGACTGAAGTGATATATGAGAAAGCGTATATGTTATATATTTTGGTTTTCAAAACTATATAGTATACATATAGTAAGTCACTTGCATACATGAGTACCACTTATTTAGTTTTCTATTATGATAGATTGATCATTCTTATTACAGCTTATAAGGATGAGTAGGAATATAAGGAACACGACAAGGAACACGGTATTTGGAGTCAAGACTTGTGCGAGAACTGAGGCAGCAACCAACCTTGATATGCAGATGATGTTCGGTACAATGATGATGCACATAATGCAAAATGACCAAGGAGGAGCTCTTGGTCCAGTAGGTGGTGGTGCTCCAGTGCAATCGCAAAGAGTTGATTTTGCTAAGCTCAACAAATTTTTTGCTAGTCTCAAACAAAAGCCATTCATGAGAATAGATTTCTATGTAAGTCCATGACTGGATCTTTACTTATGAGCGCATATTTGATGACTCGGAGTTGGAAGATGCTCAAAGAGGAAGTTTTCCTTGCAATAACTTCAAGGAAGAGCATTGGACAGTTGGATTGCCATTAAAACACCTACTCTCAAAGACCGGTCCACTTGGGACTAGGTCAAAGCATGCTTTGAAGAGAAGTTCATCTTGGCTTCTCGAAAGTTAATCTTGTTTAGAAAGTTCATTGATCTAAAGCAAGTTGACATGTCTTTATTTGAGTATATTTTTGAGTTCCACATTGTCGAAATATGAGGCATCTTTCATCAACACTCCTCTAAAGAAGAATGAGAAGCTCGTCATCATCTTGAATGATTATCTAAGGGAAAGGCTTATGAGCCACATTGATGAAAGCTTTGAGAAGATTGTATAGAAGGCTTTGAGGCATAAGAGCTTCTACCCAAAGCCGAATACATCTGTTATTTCAAAAGAGGAAGCTAAATAACAAGTAGACAGATCTGGAAGGGGAAGCATAAATGGAAGAACAAAGGGAAGAAGCAGTTTCAAGGCAAGGATGGTCATAAGAAAGGCAAATGGGAGCCTATTTGTCTTAACTTTGGAGAGAAAGGCCATCTTACTACGAGTTGAGAATTTTAAAGGAAATATTATAGCTGCAACAAGCTTGGGAATACCAAGAAGGATTGTCCAGAGCTGTTAAAGGATAAGAAGATTGTGAAGACTTATGCATTGAATGTTGCTCCTACTTTTTCATGTGCTCCATCGGCAAAGGAGAAGGGGAAGGGCATCTCAATACAAGGTATGCTTTCCATTTATGATATACATGTTTGTGTTTTGTTTGACACTGGGGCATCACATTCGTTTATATCTAATGACCTAGTAGATATGCTATGATTGAGATTAATCTAGTAGACAGACCTTTGGTAGTGTCTAATTTTGTGGGAGGTTCAGCTAATTTAGGTATGATTTGTTTTGAGGTTATTCTGTTGATGTTTGCTTGTGATTTGTTTGTGCCTGGTTTTTTCGTGTTTAGTGTTATTTTGGTATGGGCTAGCTTTAAAGTAAGGGATAATGGTCAATTGTGAGAGGTTATTACTGATGATAAGGATAAATGATAGGCATAAGCTATAGTTGTGCTGCATGCCTAAGGATGCAGTGATGGTTAGCGTTTTGTATTCTCTAGAGATCTTGAACGACAAGTTGTCATCAGTACCTATAGCGAGGGAATATCCTGATATATTCAAGGAGGTTAGAAGGTTACCACCATATATGGAGATTGAGTTTCATATCGATCTAATGAAGGATGCCAGACCTATTGTATTGCCTTTGAGACAGATGGCATCAAAAGAGCAATGCGAACTAGAGGTGAAGTGAACGATCTATTGAAGAAGGGTGCAACGACCCGTATTTTTAGCTATTTTAAAATTTTAAATTTAAGGTGATTATTGGATAAAAATGGTTAGAAATAAAATTTAATGATTTATTAATGTAGTTATTGAATATGGACTTGAATAAAATCTTGAAATAAACAGTTTCGGAAATTTAGGAATTATTTATATTGAAATAAAATTATAATCAATAGTTAGAACTGAATCATAAGTGTTGAATTATTTAGATGGAAATAATTATCGATAACTAAATTCATGTGGAAATTTATGATTGTTAATATAATTTATTGCATAATTAAATTGTTTAAACTTAATATTGAAAATTTTGTAAATAATTGAATTCTGAATTTAATGCGAATGAAAATGTAACGACCCGCAAAATTTAATGGTTTTAAAAGTATATTTAACTGGAAATTTGTGAAATTTTAAACAATAAAATTTGAAATTAAAAATTTATTATTTGCAATACGCCTATTTAATCATAACAACTGGTAAATTTTCATCTGATAATATTGAAGTTTATTTTACTGTGTAATTTTATTTCAATTTAAATCAGTTAATAATTGATGATAATAAACTATTTTTCAAACCTGAATATTTTCTATAGAAAAATTGTAAATCTTGTTCTGAGTGAGACGTCATCTTTAGTTTTTTAAATTTGGACCTCTATTGCTCCGTTTATCTTAATTCTGGCAAAATAACAGCATTTCTGGTACCGATTATCGACTTTTGATAGGAGGATCGTACCATTGATATTTGTATACCGTTTCGATCGTCTCTTCATGCTAATCTCTACGGTATATTTATTTCTGTATTTTGAGGTCCGGTATGCGACGGAAATAATAGACTGTTCATCGTATCGGTACCGAAATTGTGACTTTATTCTTTCTTCCGTTTCAAAATTTAAAACGTACAGACCACAATAATAATTTGTTTTAATTATTCACCAAATCAAAAGGTTTGACCGTTGCCATTTCACTACTTTCATTTACTGGGGCTGACAGTTCATCTTTTTGAAACGATTCAAATCTTGCCATAAAAATCGTTCACTCATCTGCATTTATAAGTCTGGAAATTCAATAATGACTGACTTTTGCAATCCAACCATTTCGAAGTTTGATCGTACAAACTGGTATATTTTTTCATTTTTACCGTTGATGCTTCCTCCTCATTTAAGCTCTCAGATCCACTTGCATTCCCGCGTGCCTCATCCACCCTGAACCTTGTCTCTCCCTCGCTCTGTATCACGCGCAATACCAGTCGATCTCCACGTCTCCCTGACCTTTGCCGAGCCATCAACAGACCCGCCTCCAACTTCTTAACCAAACTCCCGCAAGCTTTAGCCTCCACCTCTTCCAAACCCACGCCTACCCTCTCCACTTTTCGCCTCACCAATGCCACGTCAGCCTTGCCTTGAACCCTTGCCTCCGCCAAAGACCATTCCCCTTGGCTGCCGAGCCTCCTCCTTCAACCTCATGTCCTCCAACCCTCTGCCGTGTCCTTCACCTCGAGCAACCAACGGCCACAGCTCCTCCCTGATCTTCCGCCCCTCTCCCTCCAACTTATGCCGCGCATAGCCCATCATCACGCCTACTTCACTCCTTGTTTTCGTACAGGTGCATATATATTATTTTTAAAAGGTAGATTTGATTTGGTTATATTTTATATGCTATGTGTAGTTTATAGATTAGTATATATATAGTTTTATAGGCATTGTCTTAGTTTATTTCATTTTTATTGTAAAGTGTATATATGAAACATATCCTGGGTACAGGCTCTCACTATATATATAATGTAAATATGAGTTTCGTATATATTGTGCAGTCTGCATTTTTGTTATTTCATGGTCTGTCAATTTATATATATATATATATATAATTGTTGTTCGGCTATAGATATATTGATACATATAATATGTATTCCAGAACTTTACTTATATCCTAATCTTATGGTATGTTAGTTACATATATCTATGTTGTTATACATATACACTTGAGTTACATGAAATAAGATGGATGCAGTTTTATTAAGCTTCAGAATATATATAATTATAGTTTCAAAATGTTTTTGTACTGTGTTAATGTATATAAGCATTGTTTTGAAATATAGTATAAGAGTGGTTCCGCATACGTATTTTTGAAAGCATGCATATATTGTTGGAAGTCTGCATATCATTTTAGGGTGTATATACCGTTGTTTGTATATATAAGTCTATATATATATATCATTATGGACAGGAATAGTTAAAAATGTTAATACATATATATAAGTTTACAGACTTTATAACGGTGTTAGTATATGCATTTGTTAGTTTATATAAGTTTATAGGTGTATATGTTATAAAGTTTTAAAGTTATAAAAGTTTATATAAGTTATATATTGTTCGCTAGTATATATATAGTTATGGTTTACATATATGGACTGGAGTATTGATGTTGTAGAAGATACGTAGGTAAATATGTTTATAGTATATATTAAGTTATATGAGTTTAGTTTATATATTTTATCTATATACAGTATCATATGTTTTAGTATTGTATATTTTATTTTATGTAGTGAAAAATGATAGTACAAAATCTTAAATTAGGACATATAAAGTATATATAAGAATCCTATGACTTGTTGGAATTATATACTATAATTTTAGTAGTCTGCATATATATTGATTTTCTTTGTTTCGATATGTATTGTAATATAATATGGTTATTTATGTTGATATGTAGAAATATAGAAATATAGACATTGGATATTTGATTACTTCTTTTTAAATTAAGGTATGTATTTAAAAAAATTGAATATTTGTTTAAGGAAATTTTTATTAATAATAATAGTATATTTTTGTTTCTATCAAACTGATTTTTCTCGTCGGTTCATATTTATCAGCTCTATCGAATTCGTGCCAATCTCGCTTTGCTTTGGAAATCGTAACTCATCTCATTCTTGTTCATCTCTCTAGCCTCGAAAGGTGAGCAATCACTCACAATTAACGATCTTTAATTTATTAAATTCAATTTCAATTGAAACGACAATTGAAATATTACTACTGTTAGTTAGTTTCATTGCTGTATATATGCTATTTTCTGTATCTGTTCACATGTGACATCTGACACCAGTATCTAGTATTTATATGTCTGTTATTACTATCATCTGTAACTGTTCACATGTGACATCTGACACCAGTATCTAGTATTTATATGTCTGTTATTACTATCATCTGTAACTGTTCACCCGTGACATCTGACACCAGTATCTAGTATTTATATGTCTGTTATTACTATCATCTGTAACTGTTCACCCGTGACATCTGACACCAGTATCTAGTATTTATATGTCTGTTATTACTATCATCTGTAACTGTTCACCCGTGACATCTGACACCGGTATCTGTTTTATTATTATTGATGATATATGCCTGTTGTTGTATTTTATATTATCTGTTATCACCCTGCAAGTTCCCTGTTAGTATAGAATTCACTATGGGTTGAAATGATACATACCCGAACGGACTTTAGAATAGGAGAAAATCGTTATGGGTTGAAATGATAAACCCAAGCGATTTTCATTTGAATTAAAATTGGGATTACGGGTTGAAATGATATCTACCCGTATATATTTAAATTACGGATTGAAATGATAAATATCCGTATCACTTTACCATATGATAGAAATATATACAAACACCGTTGGTCCATATATTTAAATATTTTGAAAATAAAATTCTATGGAGTTGGGAAGAAAAATTTATATTTTATAGATTTTGGTAATAATTTGAACAAATTAAGGTTGGGAAGATAATTTGAATTTAGTTGAAATGTATTCATTAAGGAATTTTATTTAATTAAACCTATATAAAGCTTATTGAAATTGGAATTTAAGATATGATTTATAACTTGAGTTTGATTTAAATAATTTAATGAATATTTCTTGTTTAAAATAAATTTAAGGAAATATTTAGTAAAAATGAAATTTAAGGCTAGTTAAATGATATTGAATTTATTAAGTGAATATTCCCTGATTAAATAATAATAAAGTTAAATCAAGAGCTATATGAAACTATAAAATTTAACTTTGAAAATGTTGAATATTAAAGCCTTAAAATATATTGAAAATTTAAATGGTATATTTAGAACTGAATTGAATTGATGAATTGAGCTTTGAATAAATTTGAATTTGGAATTTGAAGTTGATTTGAATCGATTTGCAAGACTTGAGAAAATTAAATGCTTACTTTATAAATTAATTAATATATATACTATCTTGGAAATAGTTATATTTGAAATGAAATGATATTTGGGTTTTGAAGTATAAATTAAATTGAAATGACCATGGTGTTATAATATATATTTCCACCTTGTAGATAGTTCTGAAGATCCTTAGAGGATGGTTATCCCAAACATCCTTTAAGTTAATTGTATTTCAGTTGATATTTCACTTGAGTTGGATTTATTGATATAAGAATGTTAATCCTGACTCGAGTGTTTTGTGTTTTGCTTTACGCTCGGGTCAGACCGAGTGATACAGCATTTGAGACTCACCTTTGGAGTTTGGAGCTTCCTTTGGAGATCCAACTATCGCCTCAGTTTTCAGCTCTTCTAGTTGATTTGTTCAGAGAAGTCATCTGTTGTACTGGAGACTTCACTGCATTTGAGATATTCTGTTGTATTTTATTTCTAACTCTGATGTTTATATAGTAGCTTCATGAACTACTATTTTATCTATTCCGCTGCGTATTATTGTATTACTCTGTGTCTGTGATTCTGTGGTTGATTTATTTATTACATATGCTGAGTTTTGCCAAATTTAAATTAACAATCTGATATTTTGAATTATTCAAGTCAGACATGTGTGGATTTATTGTCGATTTGAATGGTCCAAAATAGCGAGTCGTTATAGTTGGTATCAGAGCTTTGGCTCTAGGCAAACTTAGCATATATAGTAAATTTATTTACAGAATCACTTTCGTTTGAGTTTAAATCTCTTCCTTTTGACTCGATTTCCTTTGAACTTTGGAACGTTCCCTACGGTTCCAAAATTCATTCTTGTCTCTCTCTATTTGTATTCTTTTGATTCTGGAGTATCCCATAACTCCACTTCGAATGATCTCTATAAGAATAGGCGATCCCACCAATCTTTGAATGATTTGTGAAGGGGTGAAACTCCTTCACAATTGGCATTGATTCACCGGAGATTTCTATATCTTTGGTTTAGATGCCGCTATCTCTTGCGATCGAATGTTGATTTTTTTGGAATTCTGCATCGATCTTGTTCCTAAAGTCACGGATGACCTTGGGTCATCCGCGATTTATATAAGTATATTCATCTTCTATTTTGAAATTAAATTATCTCATCTTCGTTCGAGCTTATCTTCGAATCACAATTCTATTTGATTAAGAGTTCCTCTAATTTGAATCTCTGTCTTTGTTGAAATCCATTCCTAAATCATCCTTTGAAAATCGGGTTTATTCGTATTTTGGAAATTTTTTTATATATCGAAATTTTATAAGTATGATTATATTCTATATATAAAAGTGAAAATGTTTTCGGTAAGGATTATATATACCTTTTAAAAATAAGAATTTGAATTTTTGAAAGGATTTGAAATTTTGAAGTTATATAAGAAATTGATTTATAAAAAAAATGATTTATAACTAAAGGATTTTTAATTTGAAATTCGAGAATTGAACTCTGGTATTCTAAAATTGGTTTTAAGATTTTGAAATATATAATAATAATATGATTTAAAAGTATTTTCCGAATAAGGAAGGTTTCAAATGATTTTAATAAGTTTCGAATGATTTCGAAGAAATTTCAAAAGAAGTTTGAGAAAATAGAAGTCCAGAACTCACTTATGTTGCTGGAAAATAATTTCGGTGATGAGTGCACGCATCATCGACATTGATTTTCGAGTTTCAGAGTGGGGGAGAGGCCACTTTAGTAGCATTGCTACGTGAGTGATTTGGCGAAACCAAATTTTGATTTCAAATTCCAAAGTAAGATTTGATATTCGAAAGATATATGTATATATATATATTTGAAATGATTTGAAATGAGCCGGTGTTCAGTCCTCGAGTTTTTATAACCCTATCTATTAAAATTGATTTACTGATTTATTGCTGATTTCCAACTCTTGAATTTGAAAATGATTTCTTCGACTATTTTGAAGTTCGAGTACTTCCAAATCAAGGTTAACTTTTCAAAGCTAAGAAATTTGAAAAGTATTTTGATAAAGTATATAAGTTTGTTTCGAATGTTTAAGTATGAAGTAATATGATTTAAATAAGTTGAAACTATTTTGTTAAGTAAATGAATAAGGCTATTTTGAATTTTTCTAAATAGGGAATTTAGATTTGAAATGTTTTGAAAGAATTTGGGCTTCAATATATTTGAATAAAATATAGTTGAATGTTTTAATTTAGTAACATCTTTATGAAACTATATATTTAACAAGTTGGAATAAATATATAATTTGTACGTATGCTGTTTTATTCGCATAATTAATTTGATCCAGGTTTGAGTACACAAGTTCGAGGTGGATTACACCATTTCGTGTTAGGATTTTTCATTCGATTCTTGACGGCGAATATTTGATATGGATTTTGGGCTTGATTCTAGAATTCTCTATCATAGTATATGGCTATGCAAGGAGACTGATAGCTTCTAGTCGAGAAACCATATCGAAATCCGCATTAGGGAAGTCGAATGGACAATACTAGTTCGAAAACGAACTTGTGTGATCGAGCGAGCGATCAAATGTGATTCTGCGAAATGACGACGTATGTACATCTTATATTCTAATAACATTGATACATTTTGACGCTGAAATTGAAAGCTGTCGGGTTAGAATATCTTTATTTACTAAAATAAAATTTCCAATTTAAATTACAAAGATATATAACCCATAAAAGCAAAGATATTCAATCCCATATGGCTCTTCATACAGTGATATTTATTTTGAAAAATTTGATCCTTATATAAGATGGACCTTACGTAAGTATAAGATGATTTTGGAAACATTTGATTTTGGAAACGAATTGGTTGACTAAAATTATATTGATTTGGAAATTTGGTTTTATTTTCTAAATCTATTATTTTGGAAACTTTGAAACTAAAGATATTTAATTTGAGAAGAAATAATTTGGTGAAATTGTATATGATTTTGAAATTGAACTGATATTGAAACAAATTGAAATTTGAGAACCTTGTGTTACTAAATACTTGATTTGGGAGTTGTCGAACTTATATAAAATTGATTTGTATGAGTATGAAATTGATTCGAAAACTATAGATTTGAAAAGGTACTCAATTTGAAAGTGAAATCTTATATAATTGAAGTCTATATAAGTATGATTTGATAAACTATCGATTTTGGAAAGTATTTGATTTGAAAATTAAATCTTATATATAATGCATTTTATATAAGTACGATATTTGAAAGTGATTTGAAAAGGTACTATATGATACATATTTTAGAAGTAAAGATATGGAAAGTGCCTTCTGCTTGATATCCGATTTGTGGCCACATCTTGGATTCATTCTATCGATATTATTCTCTCTGATTTTGGTTTTCCGGATATGATACTCGAGTGTCCTTCGAATTCCATGGCGTTACCCATGGTCTTATTTTTCTCTCGTGACTGCATAGCGCAAATGCTTGGCTGAGTCTTGCCTGGGGGTACGGATTGTTTCCTGGGGGATCCAGGCGTAACCATTGTGTATCCTGCATTCTACTAGTCATCATGGCGTAACTCGCAAGGCTGAGAAAGCTTACGGATATGGATTGTTTCCTGGGGGACCCAGGCGTAACCATTGTGTATCTGCGAACCATGGTTGGACAAAGGTTTTGTTTGTGTTTTTGATTGGATTGTACTTTCCATATCTATTTTTAAAAAGTTTTCCAGTATTTTCACTGGGTGTTGAAACAAGTTTACTAAGTACCTAGAGAATTCTAGCTTTGCGCCTGATTAACGCACTGCCAGAGTCTACAGGAATGAGGATAAACTTGTTGAAACATCGAGTTATAAAAGTATTTTGTTATAAAAATATTTTATTATTAAAGTATTTCCAACAAAGAAATTTTGTATTAATAATTCGAAATTGAAATTCTTATGGTTCTAATTAACTATTCGTGCCTGATACTATTGTTTTGAATCTATCTTATTTGCTCAGCTTATTTATTCACTTATTTGTTTCCAAATCCTCCTTCTTTTCCTTGTTGACTACTTTTTTTTATATTGTTTATTCATATACTATATGGTTTAATAGTAAATTATTAGTGTTAAATATTTTAGAAGTTATTAATCAAATAAAACATATTTAAAGTAAATGATTATTGATTTATTAATAATAATTAAAAAATATTTTGAGATAGATTAATAAATTTATGAATTATGGATTAATGTTTTCAGATAGCTTCTTTGTAAATATAAGCAATAATGTAAATAATTGTTTCCGAATAGTTTTCATATAATTATAAAGGTGTTATTTAAAAGTGGTATTGTAAAGGAAGCAAGAAATTTTGCAAATGGGTCTTGAAAAGTTTTAAAGTATATAAGACAATTGAATTGCAAATGAAATTTTCAAATTTTAAGTAAAATTTATATAGTTCAAATTAATTGTTTAATCTTGATTTTCAATCTATCTTTTCTGTCTGGTTGTTTCTATTTTTCTACCTCCTTCCTTTTCGGGGACGAAAAGTTTTGAGTGGGGGAGAGTGTAACGACCTGCAAAATTTAATGGTTTTAAAAGTATATTTAACTGGAAATTTGTGAAATTTTAAACAATAAAATTTGAAATTAAAAATTTATTATTTGCAATACGCCTATTTAATCATAGCAACTGGTAAATTTTCATCTGATAATATTGAAGTTTATTTTACTGTGTAATTTTATTTCAATTTAAATCAGTTAATAATTGATGATAATAAACTATTTTTCAAACCTGAATATTTTCTATAGAAAAATTTTAAATCTTGTTCTGAGTGAGACGTCATCTTTAGTTTTTTAAATTTGGACCTCTATTGCTCCATTTATCTTAATTCTGGCAAAATAACAGCATTTCTGGTACCGATTATCGACTTTTGATAGGAGGATCGTACCATTGATATTTGTATACCGTTTCGATCGTCTCTTCATGCTGATCTCTACGGTATATTTATTTCTGTATTTTGAGGTCCGGTACGCGACGGAAATAATAGACTGTTCATCGTATCGGTACCGAAATTGTGACTTTATTCTTTCTTCCGTTTCAAAATTTAAAACGTACAGACCACAATAATAATTTGTTTTAATTATTCACCAAACCAAAGGTTTGACCGTTGCCATTTCACTACTTTCATTTACTGGGGCTGACAGTTCATCTTTTTGAAACGATTCAAATCTTGCCATAAAAATCGTTCACTCATCTGCATTTATAAGTCTGGAAATTCAATAATGACTGACTTTTGCAATCCTACCATTTCGAAGTTTGATCGTACAAACTGGTATATTTTATCATTTTTACCGTTGATGCTTCCTCCTCGTTTAAGCTCTCAGATCCACTTGCATTCCCGCGTGCCTCATCCACCCTGAACCTTGTCTCTCCCTTGCTCTGTATCACACGCAATACCAGTCGATCTCCACGTCTCCCTGACCTTTGCCGAGCCATCAACAGACCCGCCTCCAACTTCTTAACCAAACTCCCGCAAGCTTTAGCCTCCGCCTCTTCCAAACCCACGCCTACCCTCTCCACTTTTCGCCTCACCAATGCCACGTCAGCCTTGCCTTGAACCCTTGCCTCCGCCAAAGACCATTCCCCTTGGCTGCCGAGCCTCCTCCTTCAACCTCATGTCCTCCAACCCTCTGCCGTGTCCTTCACCTCGAGCAACCAACGGCCACAACTCCTCCCTGATCTTCCGCCCCTCTCCCTCTAACTTATGCCGCGCATAGCCCATCATCACACCTACTTCACTCCTTGTTTTCGTACAGGTGCATATATATTATTTTTAAAAGGTAGATTTGATTTGGTTATATTTTATACGCTATGTGTAGTTTATAGATTAGTATATATATAGTTTTATAGGCACTGTCTTAGTTTATTTCATTTTTATTGTAAAGTGTATATATGAAACATATCCTGGGTACATGCTCTCACTATATATATAATGTAAATATGAGTTTCGTATATATTGTGCAGTCTGCATTTTTGTTATTTCATGGTCTGTCAATTTATCTATATATATAATTGTTGTTCGGCTATAGATATATTGATACATATAATATGTATTCCAGAACTTTACTTATATCCTAATCTTATGGTATGTTAGTTACATATATCTATGTTGTTATACATATACACTTGAGTTACATGAAATAAGATGGATGCAGTTTTATTAAGCTTCAGAATATATATAATTATAGTTTCAAAATGTTTTTGTACTGTGTTAATGTATATAAGCATTGTTTTGAAATATAGTATAAGAGTGGTTTCGCATACGTATTTTTGAAAGCATGCATATATTGTTGGAAGTCTGCATATCATTTTAGGGTGTATATCCCGTTGTTTGTATATATAAGTCTATATATATATCATTATGGACAGGAATAGTTAAAAATGTTAATACATATATATAAGTTTACAGACTTTATAACGTGTTAGTATATGCATTTGTTAGTTTATATAAGTTTATAGGTGTATATGTTATAAAGTTTTAAAGTTATAAAAGTTTATATAAGTTATATATTGTTCGCTAGTATATATATAGTTATGGTTTACATATATGGACTGGAGTATTGATGTTGCAGAAGATACGTTGGTAAATATGTTTATAGTATATATTAAGTTATATGAGTTTAGTTTATATATTTTATCTATATACAGTATCATATGTTTTAGTATTGTATATTTTATTTTATGTAGTGAAAAATGATAGTACAAAATCTTAAATTAGGACATATAAATATATATAAGAATCCTTTGACTTGTTGGAATTATATACTGTAATTTTAGTGGTCTGCATATATATTGATTTTCTTTGTTTCGATATGTATTGTAATATAATATGGTTATTTATGTTGATATGTAGAAATATAGAAATATAGACATTGGATATTTGATTACTTCTTTTTAAATTAAGGTATGTATTTAAAAAAATTGAATATTTGTTTAAGGAAATTTTTATTAATAATAATAGTATATTTTTGTTTCTATCAAACTGATTTTTCTCGTCGGTTCATATTTATCAGCTCTATCGAATTCGTGCCAATCTCGCTTTGCTTTGGAAATCGTAACTCATCTCATTCTTGTTCATCTCTCTAACCTCGAAAGGTGAGCAATCACTCACAATTAACGATCTTTAATTTATTAAATTCAATTTCAATTGAAACGACAATTGAAATATTACTACTGTTAGTTAGTTTCATTGCTGTATATATGCTATTTTCTGTATCTGTTCACATGTGACATCTGACACCAGTATCTAGTATTTATATGTCTGTTATTACTATCATCTGTAACTGTTCACATGTGACATCTGACACCAGTATCTAGTATTTATATGTCTGTTATTACTATCATCTGTAACTGTTCACCCGTGACATCTGACACCAGTATCTAGTATTTATATGTCTGTTATTACTATCATCTGTAACTGTTCACCCGTGACATCTGACACCAGTATCTAGTATTTATATGTCTGTTATTACTATCATCTGTAACTGTTCACCCGTGACATCTGACACCAGTATCTGTTTTATTATTATTGATGATATTGTGACAGCCCATAATTTAAGTATATTTATATATATATATATATAGGTTACATACTCTGCAAAAGAAAGTTAGTTGGTTGAAAAACAAAAATTTTCTTTTTTCTAAAAAACAATGGTGTGTAGATAGGTATGCATGTCTTTGTGCACGTGCACACTATTCTAGTATACTACCTGAGTAAGGAAAAATTGCATGACCTATTAGTATAGCTACATTAACCCAATTATAATGTGTAAATGGCCTAGGCAGTCTTAGTCCTAATTTAAATAAACTAAATATATATATATATATATATATATATATATATATGTATAATAAACGTGGCTGCATGCATGGGTGGAAAATATAATAACTAATTAACACACACATTTGGTTAGACACATAAGTTTTATGCATAATTAAAACCAGAAAATGCCAAGCCAGAATCATGCATAAAGTGTGTAAAGAAAATTGCCAAAAATAGTTAAGACAAGGAAAAAGGGAAAAATGGTAGGGAAGGAAAGTGGAGAGGGTGAGCTGTTGGGTGAGATCAGAAATAATGATGGGATTTCTGATGAAAATAAATTACCTAACTAACCTTAAAACCCTAATAACTCCACTATATACCTCATCACCTCCTACGGGTGCACATGAGAAAAACCAGAAAACAAAACATAGAAAAGAAAGAGAAGGCAGGCAGCAATTAGGAGGTCAATGGCAGAATTAAATCAAGGCTTAGGAAAAAGAACCATGGTGAGTAAACCCTCACTTGGCAAGGCATTAAGACCTATGGAAGGCAGCCATTTGATCTTTAATTTATTTTAATTCTGTTTAAAAGTTTTGTTTGCATTTTTTTAGTCTAATCCTCTTCTGTTGTTTCTGAAGATATGTGTCTTGTTTTCCTTGGTTGTCATTTAACCTATGATTGATTGTTCGTACATGATATATTTAAGGATAAATTGATGATAATTTAGATGTTTGTGTACCTAGGAAATGTTGCAGGATCAAGCATAAATTTATAAAAAAAAAGTAAGGTGCAAGGCAGTAAGAGGAAGTGGTCCTCTGGCTTATGTCTTGCAACTGAAAAGATGGTTAGGATGCAATGGAATTTCCATGTGCTGAATCCTGATTTATCATTTGATGTTCTCTAGAAATAAGGTTGAAGTAATAAGAAAATACACTTTAATATGTGGGTGGACTATAAGGAGAACCAGAGTAGCACTTCACTTGGTAAAGGCTTTAGGCTATGCTTTAACCAAGGTATATCTCTAAAATAAAACTAACTTGAACTAGTTTTTAAAGTATAAGTGATTGTTGAATAAATATATATATATAAGTGAATGAGTTTTGATGGATGTATAGAAATTATTAGTATGTAGTGATTGGGGATAAAACAGTGTTGGGCATAAATCTGCATAGAAAATATGGGGATGTGTGAGAGAACTTAGTAATTAAACTAAGGACATGGGTCACCTCTATCAGGTTGGGTAAGAGGGAAGTGGGTATAGCATAGTGGTTGGCTTGCACCAAGGTTGAGGTGTGAGTTTGCACATGGCATGATCATGTCCAAAAGCTTATAGTGTACTGGAAAGTAAGAAGTAGTTCCAGGCAGTGTGCACCAATGCAACCATAAAATGTGATACTGGATCCTTTTGAACTGAATAACATGAAGTGAATAGACATGCAAAATGTATAAATGCTGAAAGTATATGGGAGTCTTGATATGCAGTCTCATATTGGCACTTTAGCTTAATGATATGGATGTTGCTTGTTCATGTTTGGGAATGCCTGTGTGTTTTGCATGATGGCTACTATGAATTTTTAGAATAAAGATTTCTTTTAAGAATTTAATCTGAGCACATATACTTGTATTTAGCAGTTCCCTCATTCCACTGTAAGGATACTTAAAAATGTGAACATGATAAAGTGGTTTAATAATCTGAGTAAAACATTTAACTTCTGAAACAAAGGTGATATGGAATTAGCTCCATAAATCTTATGTATTGTCAATAGAATTTACTCATACCAGACTTTAGTCTGACCTGTTTGTTGCTTGCATCAAATGGGAGCTTCACTTACATGGTGGGGCAGATCATGGGGTGCCTGTAGGTAATGAAGAAGCTAAGTAAAAGAGCAGAAATGTGATGCTAGGAAGAAATTTCTAACAACTGAAATATGGCTTTTGTTGAAGAATGTCCCTTAAGTTTTATTTTAAAGACTTATATGTAATTAATGTTTGCAGTATGTTGAGCTTGATTATTATGTAATGAATGATTTTAGGGATTATTATGTGATGGAACCATTACTTGTAAAAGAAAAGTATCATGAGTTGAAACTATATTCAGTGGAAAAGATAGATATGTTTAGCTTTACATTATAATTTATGAGCATGCAAATTTCCAGGAATTTAACAGTAAAGTAATCATAGACCTGAAGCTTATACCCATTTAAACCAATAGTGAGAATATGCACATCAGACTGTTTTAAAAATTAGAATCCACTTACATATGAATTGAAGCAAAATTTTATGAGACAAGGAATAACCCAAATTAAAATGTGTTTGATGATTTTATGAATGAATGAAACTAGTATATTATGATCAATTAGTTTAAGGAACTCACTAAAACAAATTAGTCTAACTGAAGTCTAAGGTAGGCAGAGAACAGATGTACATGGCTGTGTGCACACAGATGCACAGAAGCATGCACAACTCATAGCTCATCTGTTTAAAAAGGCAAACCTTGCAAATTTAAAGTTAGTTCACATGTTATATCAAATACACAAATGTTAAATGTAGGGAAAAATAAAATAAATGGGAATTGGTTAAAAAAGAATTAAACATAGATTTAACCTCAGTCTTACTACTATTACCTTACTTTATATTGACTGAGATACCCCATTACAGAAATACTCTGATATTAGAATTAAAATGAGCACAAAAATAGTTTTATAAAGTAATATATCAATATTTCTATATTGATCAAGTGGATCTTGGGAAACACATAGGAAAATATATACAAAAAAAATATAGTTGGTTTGTGAAAGAGTGCAGCCCTGGATTTAGTTTTAAACAAAATTGAGTCATTCAAAACAAATGACAACTAAGGGTAGGGTTGCCTCAGTTGGTATCAGAGCTGTGTTATTAAATACATAGCCAATACAAATACTTGGTTGAATCTGTGTGCATTGTTTGTACTGTTTGCATTGGTTGTTTTATTTATTATGTATGAATGAGCTCACTACTAGTTTAAAAGTGAAGTAGTGAATAGGAATTAGAACTAACCATACTAGAAATGTTCAATAGAGGCCCAGAACAGTTAGGAGCAATTCCCAGGCTGTTGGAGAAAGGGAGGACAATCATGTTGAACAAGCAACTGGAATGGCCACTGATCCCCCAATGATTAACATGCAAGATTTTGTTAGAGTATTAAGGGATGGGATGGCACCTAGAGTAGATAATCCTCATGAGGAGCTGTCCAAATTGCTTAAAACATATACACATTTAGGAGGCAGTAGCTTTGATGGCACAGAAAATGTCATGGGTGTCCAGACATGGCTAAGAACAGTGGAGAGGATCTTTGCAGATATGCAGGTTAATGACCAGAGAAGAAGGCAAATAGCTTCAAGACAACTGAAAGGCCTTGCTTTGGATTGGTGGGAAGTGATCATTGCAGGTAGGCAAGAGCAAGAGATCACATGGAATCAGTTCAAAGAAATGTTAGAAGCCAGATTTGTAACGACCCCAGATTTTGATTTAATTTAAATTAATAATTTATTGAAATTTTGAATAAAAATAGTAAATTAATTGATAAAGTAAGCGAGTTTCCCCGGATCAAATAAATTCTGTATAAATCCTTTAAGTTTAAAAATATTGTATACGTGTGATTTGGGTTTAAATTTCAAATAAATGGTTTAGCATATTAACAATATAAAGAAATAAACATAAAGTATACAGCTTGTAGATAAGTAGACAAGGCAAGAACAAAGTTTAAAAGAAATAAGACAACTTTATCTACATATATTCATGGAAGTATTTATGTATAAACAAAATCACTTCAGCCGTGCTTGTTGTACAAAACAATTAAATACAAGTATTCAAATAGAAGCAAGATCCTAAGTACACTTACACAATAACATATCCTTTCAGCCGAAAAAAGAAATACATGCTCAACAATTAAACAAAGTAAAGTAAAACATATAGTACAAGGCAACAAAGGACTGTACATACAAAATTCTTCAGCATGGACAAGATCATCAGCCGAGATTTTGTCTGGTAAAGCAAAGAAAAAAATATATATCTTTGCATAGTATTGTACTAAACAAATAATGTCACTTTGTACAAAATATAATATAGCCTGTAGACTTGCTCTCTTATACATCAATTTCCTCTGCTTCAATTCGTTCATCTTCAAAGTTAAGAAAATCTGAAGTGGTCTCATCTTCTTAAATTTAAACAAAACTCAAACAAATTCAATTCTGAAATTCCTGAAGCATTCCCAAGGCAAGGTTTTCAATGACCAAATTCAGCTTCAAATTTGCAAATCATCACTCAAGTTCAAAAGCAATTTCCAGATCATCTCAACAGCAAATAAAAGCCTGTTTCAAACATAAAGCTCTGTTCTTCTTTTCTTTTGAAACCAAGGTGAGCAACTTGACCCAGTATTTTCTTCTTTAGATCAGTGAGTAAACTTCACCTTCTCTGCTTTGAAATGTCTGTGAGTAACATTCTAAAAAAAATTTAAGTATATAAATTTTTGGTTGCATGATAAAATCTGAAATGACAGGCTATATATATATAGACATACTTTTCCGAGTATACATATGGGAAATTGGATATTTAGTATGAGGTTTCTCCCTGTTTTTTTATCACTGAGTTTAAATTAAATTTCAAACTTCACTTCTTTTACCTCTGATTCTCTGATAGGCCCTAAACTTCAAGTAAATTCAGTTGTTTAACAATGAACTAGGATCTAAAATCAGTATAAACTTGTATATCTCTGTATAGTGCCTCGAACCCAGATTTTTACAGTAACCTTATAATTATGCTAAAATTTATCTAGTACAATTCTCTGATCCAAATACATAACTGGTTTTGGCTTGGAATGTTATGATTTTTAAAATCAAAATCTCAATTTTTAAGTGAGGGTTTGGCGAGTTATCTCGAAATTACTAATTCTAGCATTTTCGTCAAATCCCATCCAACGACGAAGAGTGGGAGGTTGCGATTGATGGTGGAGGAGGCTAGTGTATGGGTGATTATCAGAAAAATGTTCGTTCGAATTTTAGTTCACCGTGGAGACCAGGCAATGTCGATTTAGGGTTTTAGTTTAATTTGAACCCATGTCGAAAGATTTGAATCGTGTAGCGTCGTGGAAGAGATTAGGTCGATCGCACCTGGGGGAGAATGTGCGTGGAAGGCTTACGCGTCTTTAGGAATGATGGCCGGAGTTTTCGAGGTCGGAGGCGACGTAGAAGGCGAGTTTTCTGATGTGCTGTGTTTTGGGTTGGTCGAGTATTTTGCTCGATTTCGTTCGGCTGGGGTTGCGTACGATCTGAGTACGATTTCGTGTTCGAAGGAGAACGTGGGGTCGTGGGACACCATCGCGACGATCGTCGGAGGACGGTGGCGTTGGGGCACGTGCACGTGCACGTATATTGGTTTGTGTCAGTAAAATGGTTGGGGAAGAAAGGCTCGAGTTTCCTCGAGTTGTTTTGTTTGGGGTCTCGAAGTTTTTAGGCACTGGACTCGGGTTTCATTCGAGAAAGAAGGGGGTGGTCTCGAAGCAGTTAATGTTGGTCTCGGGTCTGAAGCCTTTAACAAAACAAGTTCTGAATTTTGAATAAAATAAGTTTTAAAACTTTATCCTTAAACAAATTTCTTTATAATAAAGGTGTAATTAAATCTTGATCAATAAAAGTTGTACAGCTATTTAACTTAAAATTATTTAATTTTGGGTTTCTAAAATCTACTTTGAAAATAAAAATTTAATAGTTAAATTAAGAATTTGATTTAAAAGTTAATGGTTTAACCTAAACAATGTGTTGACTTGAAATTAACTTGAAGGTATTAAGTTAACTCGTATGTTGATGACAATCCACTTTTAAGATTATTTAAAATAAGATTTTAAAGACAAATGGTTTATTTTGAGAATACGATTTTGATTATCAATTAATTTAAAAAGGGTTAAGTTAAATTTTATGAAATTAATTAAGATAAATGTGTTACTTTAAAAGATTATTAATCTTAATATCTGGTGATAATTACTTAATCGGAGTTTAATCGAATATAAATTTAAGGTTGATTAATTTGTTGAGAGCTAAATTAACTTATGATTAATAATTAATTGATCAAATGATAATTAATTCGTGATTCAATAATATAAGTGATTAGGATAATCACTTATTGTAATTAATTAAGAATAGTTAATTAAAGGTTAATTAATTAATTAAAGGATAATTAATCAAAATGATTTGTAATTTATTAATGTTAATTAACCAGGATTAGTAATTCATAAGAAATTAATCTGATTTGAATTAATCAGATAATTTATTGGTCTTACTTATGGATGCTTGGATTATATTGGATGATTTGAATTATTTGACATCCCTGATATATGATGCTTTGTGTTATACCCTGATTTTGTTGTGATCTGTAATTTATTATCTGTGATATATATCTGTGATCTGTACGATAAGCGTTATAGTTTATATCGCTTATCAACTATATTTCTGTATTTTGATCTGTGATGATTGATGTTGCACTATTGTGTGTAAAACCCCTGGACTACACCATACACACACAAATATGGATTTCACGTGGAAATCGGTTAAGTCACTGATAATTTAAATTTGATGTTTTTGAAATGGAAATTTTAATTTCAATTGATTTTGAAATAGGAAATTTGGGTTTAATGCGAAAAGCTTTTGAAATGGAATTTCAAAGATGAAAATTAATTTTGAATAACTTGATGAAGTTTTGGAAGTTTAAATAATTTGATTTAAAACTTAAAGTCAAGTTTAAAATTGAATTCTAAAATTTGAAACTAGGGATTAAAGAAGTTATATCGTTATATAAGGGTTAAACCATTTTAAAAGTATTGATTTTGAAATGTGAATATAATTCAAGGACTTTAACCCGTGCAAATAAAATTGGATTTTTCTTAAATGAAACTGTTTGTTTTCAAATGATAAAAGCTTTCGTATATATAAGAAATGAAATTCCAATTTAAAGGAATTTCAACTATGAATTGAATCTGTTTATCTTTAACAGATTTAGAATGATGTTTTGTTTAAACCATTCGAAATGAAATTATTTTGAAAGCTATAAGTTGAATCTTTATTTTAAAGATTTAACGAGTTAATCCAATTGAAACAGGAATTGTTTTGGAAAAAAAACTATGAGTGAATCTTTGTGAAAACTGAGTGAACTTTGTGAAATAAATCCTTTTGTTTAAAAGATTTGAAATAGTAATCGATTGAAACCATTTAAAAGAAGAAGTTGAATTATTAAGTTGTGACTTAATTGAAATCCCAATACCCATATGTTTTTGAAGATTGCGCTCGTTATTCGGGTTAGTCGGGAAAAGACATTTGTGTCATATAACCCATTCCGAATGATGATACGTCGTATATGGATAGCATTTGAAGACCGGTGTTGAAGACCGGATATTTACGAAAACGAAAGGACAACTCGTCGAATGTCTCTGCACCGACTGGTCCCCGGTATAGAGATTTTATCACCCTTTGTGATGGGAAGTCCGGACGGGATTGTGAATACCCGGAATTGCAAGGGCTTCGTAAGAAGTGCCTTCGGTTCTGTTCGAACCCGGAACAGACTTGTATGGATACATGTCTGACATTACACTTTGAGATATAAAGCCGATTTCTTTCAAATACATTTCTGTTGGTGGCGGAGAATTTATTCTCTTAGCTTAACACCCTTCTCTGAGACGTACGAGCTCAGAGGTTATGTAGTTGAAATTTATCAGCGATATATCCCAATTTGGTAATGTGGCATGTTGAGTGTTGCTGTGTGATGATCAGTGTTTGATCATTTGCGATATGATCATTTGTTTGATCTTATATCTTTGTGATCATAGGTTGATCATTTGTTTGACCCGAAGCATGGCTTTGTGAACAAAGCGTAGCTTTGTGGACGAGACTTCGTCGAGCCTCACACCCCGGAAATGGTCAAAACAGGAAAGATGCAGCAAGGTTCTAGGGAGTAGCGCCCCTTAGTGTATGTCATTCCTTCTGGATAGAGGTGGTATCATGGTATGGAGCCCAGATACTTAACCTATGTGGTTACTGCATTATTATTATTATGTGGTTGTTGGAAATCGAGGATCCTCGGGAAGATCGGTTACGATCGGGGGATGGCATACGCGTGTCAGTAGTTACCTATTTTTGCAGAGGTAACCCGGCCTTGTGTTGGCAGAGATCCGGTTAGGTTCTCGGGACGTCATTCCAGAGGCGTTTCCATGTGGCAATGGGAAGTTCCTTGGCCTGACCATTTGTTGGAAATCCAAAGAAACAATACGAGCCTTTACGATTGCAAATTGTAGAACCTGTCTCCTCAGGAGGCAGCTATAGCAGTCATAATATAATGGTACCTATGCTGGCTAAGATTTATATTCTACTTTCGAAATGTTTTCCACTATGCACTAATAATAATATCAAAAAGGATTTGATTTGTGCGTAGTAAGCATCTTTGACTATCATAAGAAGAAATCTCCTCCAAGTCTGCGTTTGCATTGTGTGTGTGGTGGGAGGTCTTATGGTAGTTTCATTTTCCAAAAGCATTGCGAATTGACTTTAAAATTCTCTACTATTTGTTTTAAAGATAAACTGTTTTTGTTGCTCACACCAGTCCCATGACTGATCCGGAGTTTATTGTTCATTTCCTAAACTCAGGGTGCTCATAATTTTCTACACGAGCAGTCTAGAGTTGAGTTTTTCAGATAGTCAGGTTCAGTAGATTTTCTGGAGCTAGTTCAGTCTTTGGATCGGACTGCACTTGCTTATTCTTGGTGTATCGTTATTGGGAGTTCGAGCTACTGCTGGAGTTCTCTCTTGAAGACTATCTTAGAGTTATTTGTTCCGCTGCTGATGTTAGTTATCTATTTTCTTTTCCGCTGCTATTTTTTGTATCATATCTCTGATGTATATTGATATTCATTGTATCACTCTGTTGTATCAGATAATGTATATCAATGTATTATTCTTTTTATTCTGCTGTGTTATTTACTTAACTGTGTTATAAGCTCCGGAGAACCAGATTTGGCATTTGAATCTACGGCATTTTGAGTACAAGTGGAGTACGGGTGCCGATTTTCGAAGGCCAACTTTTGGGTCTTTACAAGATTTGTCCCGGCATCAGCAAAAGCCTCATTACTTGAGGAGTTTATAAAACTTAGACAAGGATCTATGAGTGTCACTGAATACACTCAAAAATTTGAAGGCTTATCCAAGTATGGAGCAGTATTAATCCCAGATGAAGTTTCAAGGAATGCAAGATACATTCAGGGGTTGAATGCTGGATTGAGTAGAGCCATGTTACCCTACAAAGACAGAACCTTTAGTCAAGTTATGGACTTGACATTATCATTTGAGTAGCATGATAATGCCAGGGAAAAATTTAAGAATTTCAGAAATAACAAGAAAGGGAAGAATAGAGCACACCCATATGAGAAGAAGAAGGGAGAGGCAATGAAAAAAGAAGGAAGTAAGGTGGCAAACTCTGACAGTAAGAAACCTAAAGTTATCTGTTACAACCGTGGAAAGGAAGGTCATATAAAGACCAAATGCCAAGCACCCAAGTCAACTATTCTTAGGTGCTACAACTGCGGTAAAGAGGGACATATGAAAAGGCAGTGTCCAGAAATGGCAAGGGTGGCTGTACTTGAGGGGAAAGGCAGGGCAATGGAGGCACCTAGCCAAGTGGAAGGTATATTATTTATTAAAAGCATACCCATATCAGTTGTTTATGACACAGGAGCTACCCACTCTTTTATTTCTTATGACATAGTTCAGAAACTGGGATTGATATGTATTCTGGTTGATAAACCATTGCATATTGATAGTCCCATAGGAAGTTCCTGTATTACTAACATGAAATGCATGCAAGTAGAAATATGTATGGGTGGTCACATCTTTATTTCAGAATTATATGTGCTAAATTACCCTAAGTTGGATATCATACTAGGGATGGATTGGTTAAAAAGATTTCATGCTATTATTAATTTAGAAAATTCTACAATCTCACTACAACTTCCTGATGGCAAAAGAATTTTGGTCATGTTTGAGGTAGCAAAAGCTAGGGGTCTGGGCAGGATGTTCAACTTGAAAAATGGTGAAGTTGAACCAAGCCTAGAAAAGTTACCCATAGTTAACCAATACACTGATGTGTTTGGTGAAGTGAATGGCATCCCCCATAATAGACCAGTAGAATTTCAAATAAGACTTAAACCAGGGACAAGCCCTGTCATTAAGAAGCCAAATAGGATGGGTCCTAAAGAACTAATTGAGTTGAAGAAGCAAATTGAAGAATTAGAGCAAAAAGGCTTCATTAGGCCTAGTAGTTCAAACTGGGGATCACCAGTAGTATTTGTTAAAAAGCATGATGGTTCCTTGAGAATGTGCATAGACTATAGGGAACTAAATTCAGTCACCATCAAAAACAAATACCCTCTACCTAGAATAGATGATCTTTTTGATCAATTAAATGGTGCTAAGGTATTTTCCAGACTTTACTTAGCATCTGGCTTCCATCAGATGAAAGTGGAAGAAGAAAGTATTAAGTATACAGCTTTCAACACCAGGTATGGCTTGTATGAATACTTAGTAATGCCATTTGGTTTGACCAATGCACCATCCTATTTTGTGGATTTAATGAATAGGATTTTTAGAGACTATTTAGATAAATTTGTACTGATTTTCATTGATGATATATTAATATATTCTAAGTCAGCCAGTGAACATGAGAAACATTTGCACATGGTACTAAGTAGACTAAGGCAACAAGGCCTTAAAGCCAAGTTTGCAAAATGTTCCTTCTGGAAGAATGAAATGAAATTCTTAGGCCATATAATTTCTCAAGAAGGAATTTCAGTAGATCCTAGTAAGGTCATGGCAGTGCAAGCATGGAAGAGACCAAGCAATGTTATTGGGATAAGATCATTCATGGGCATGGCTGGATACTACAGAAGATTTATAAAAGACTTTGCTAAAATAGCAACCCCATTAACTAAGCTAACAAGGAAAGACCAACCTTTCTTATGGACTGAGAAGTGTGAAGGGGCATACAACCAATTGAAGAAAGCACTGATGGAAGCTCCAGTGCTGAAAATCCCAGAAGGCAATGATAATCTGGTAGTGTACACTGATGCATGTGGGTCAGGTATAGGGGCTGTTCTTATGCAAGATGGTAGAGTAATAGCCTATGCATCAAGGCAATTGAAACCAAGTGAGACCAAGTATGCAACACATGACTTGGAATTGGCAGCTGTGGTGTATGCATTAAAGCTTTGGAGGCACTACCTATTAGGAGCAAAATTTGAGCTTTATATTGATCACAAAGCTTTGAAGTACTTATTTTCTCAAAAAGATTTGAACATGAGACAACATAGGTGGGTGGAATTCCTTGCTGCCTATGATTTGGACATTATGTACACACCAGGAAAAGCAAATAGAGTGGCAGATGCATTGAGTAGGCAACATGCCAAGTTGGCTACATTGATGATATAGGAGTTTAAAATGTTATTGGCACTATCTGATGTGGAAGTGCAAAGTGTGGAAGAGCAAATTATGGTGATAGATGAGGACATGGAGCACTATGGCAAGCTCAGCCTCATCACAATAAAATCAGACTTAGTGGAAGAAGTGAATCAGTCTCAAGACATGGATGCATTCCTAAGAGAGAAGAAGGAACTGTTAAGGAATGGTTCAAATATTGATAAGTTTGAATTGGATGAAAAAGGATTTTTGAGATACAAGGGAAGACTATGTGTGCCTGGCACAGAAGCACTGCAAAGAAAAATCATGGATGTTCATCACAAGTCTAAGTACACCATACATCCAGGTGGTACTAAAATGTATCATGATCTAAAGAGGAGTTATTGGTGGAAAGGAATGAAAAGGAGTGTGGGTGAATATGTGGCAAGATGCATGACTTGCCAACAAGTCAAGGCTGAGTACCAAAGACCCAGTGGACTGTTGCAACCTCTGGAAATTCCAAGGTGGAAATGGGAAAGCATATCAATGGATTTCATTGATGGTTTGCCAAGATCAAAGAGAGGTAATGACTGTATTTGGGTGGTGGTAGATAGGTTGACTAAATCATCACACTTCATACCAGTAAAGAGTGATAGAAATGCACCAAAATTGGCACAAATTTTCATGAAAGAAATCGTAAAACTACATAGAGTTCCTACCACTATCATTAGTGACAGAGACACCATATTCACATCAAAGTTTTGGAGTAGTTTTCAACAGGCAATGGGGGTTGAGTTGTGCTTGAGCACAGCCTACCATCCCCAAACTGATGGCCAGACAGAAGTAGTTAATAAATTTTTGGAGGATCTACTTAGAGCCTGTGTACTTGACCATGGTGGTAATTGGGAAGACTACCTTCATTTAGCAGAATTTGCTTACAACAACAACTATCAGAGTAGTATAGGGATGGCTCCCTATGAAGCTCTATATGGGAGGCCTTGTTTGTCACCTGCTTGTTGGTTAGAGGTAGGTGATAGGGTGATGTTAGGACCAGATCATGTGAAAGAAACGAATGATAAAATTACACTGATCAAACAGAGAATGAAGGCAACACAAGACAGAATGAAATCATATGCAGATAAAAGAAGGAAACCACTTGAATTTGAGGTAGGAGATTATGTGTACTTGAAAGTTTCACCTATGAGGAAGGTGTTGAGATTTGGTAAGGCAGGGAAGCTAACCCCGAGGTACATAGGGCCATATGAGATCATAGCAAGAATAGGAAAGATGGCTTACAAGTTGAGGTTGCCAGAAGAAATGAATGGAATACATAATGTATTTCATGTATCACAATTGAGAAAATGTGTACATGATGAAGCTTCAGTGATTTAGCCACAAAACCCAGTAGAAGTTAGACCAGATTTAGTATATGAGAAGAAGCCAGTGGGCATTGTAGCTAGAGAAGATAAGAAATTAAGAAATAAAATTATTAAACTGGTAAAGGTGCAGTGGAGTCTAGACCCTAATGATTGCACATGGGAGGTTGAGGACAAGATAAAAGTCCAGTACCCTCAGCTATTAGCAACTGACAATTAAATTAAAGGTAATTTATCATTCATGCTTGCATTCAGTTAATTAAACATAGTATTCAATGTTGAATGTGCTTGCTTGATATATGCTTTAGTTGAATTAAGAAATGTTAAATTGTGGGACACAATTTCTTAAAGGAGGGGTGTATGTGACAGCCCATAATTTAAGTATATTTATATATATATATATAGGTTACATACTTTGCAAAAGAAAGTTAGTTGGTTGAAAAACAAAATTTTTCTTTTTTCTAAAAAACAATGGTGTGTAGATAGGTATGCATGTCTTTGTGCACGTGCACACTATTCTAGTATACTACCTGAGCAAGGAAAAATTGCACGACCTATTAGTATAACTACATTAACCCAATTATAATGTGTAAATGGCCTAGGCAGTCTTAGTCCTAATTTAAATAAACTAAATATATATATATATATGTATAATAAACATGGCAGCATGCATGGGTGGAAAATATAATAACTAATTAACACACACATTTGGTTAGACACATAAGTTTTATGCATAATTAAAACCAGAAAATGCCAAGCCAGAATCATGCATAAAGTGTGTAAAGAAAATTGCCAAAAATAGTTAAGACAAGGAAAAAGGGAAAAATGGTAGGGAAGGAAAGTGGAGAGGGTGAGCTGTTGGGTGAGATCAGAAATAATGATGGGATTTCTGATGAAAATAAATTACCTAACTAACCTTAAAACCCTAATAACTCCACTATATACCTCATCACCTCCTACGGGTGCACATGAGAAAAACCAGAAAACAAAACATAGAAAAGAAAGAGAAGGCAGGCAGCAATTAGGAGGTCAATGGCAGAATTAAATCAAGGCTTAGGAAGAAGAACCATGGTGAGTAAACCCTCACTTGGCAAGGCATTAAGACCTATGGAAGGCAGCCATTTGATCTTTAATTTATTTTAATTCTGTTTAAAAGTTTTGTTTGCATTTTTTTTAGTCTAATCCTCTTCTGTTGTTTCTGAAGATATGTGTATTGTTTTCCTTGGTTGTCATTTAACCTATGATTGATTGTTCGTACATGATATATTTAAGGATAAATTGATGATAATTTAGATGTTTGTGTACCTAGGAAATGTTGTAGGATCAAGCATAAATTTATAAAAAAAGTAAGGTGCAAGGCAGTAAGAGGAAGTGGTCCTCTGGCTTATGTCTTGCAACTGAAAAGATGGTTAGGATGCAATGGAATTTCCATGTGCTGAATCCTGATTTATCATTTGATGTTCTCTAGAAATAAGGTTGAAGTAATAAGAAAATACACTTTAATATGTGGGTGGACTATAAGGAGAACCAGAGTAGCACTTCACTTGGTAAAGGCTTTAGGCTATGCTTTAACCAAGGTATATCTCTAAAATAAAACTAACTTGAACTGGTTTTTAAAGTATAAGTGATTGTTGAATAAATATATATATATATATATATAAGTGAATGAGTTTTGATGGATGTATAGAAATTATTAGTATGTAGTGATTGGGGATAAAACAGTGTTGGGCATAAATCTGCATAGAAAATATGGGGATGTGTGAGAGAACTTAGTAATTAAACTAAGGACATGGGTCACCTCTATCAGGTTGGGTAAGAGGGAAGTGGGTATGGCATAGTGGTTGGCTTGCACCAAGGTTGAGGTGTGAGTTTGCACATGGCATGATCATGTCCAAAAGCTTATAGTGTACTCGAAAGTAAGAAGTAGTTCCAGGCAGTGTGCACCAATGCAACCATAAAATGTGATACTGGATCCTTTTGAACTGAATAACATGAAGTGAATATACATGCAAAATGTATAAATGCTGAAAGTATATGGGAGTCTTGATATGCAGTCTCATATTGGCACTTTAGCTTAATGATATGGATGTTGCTTGTTCATGTTTGGGAATGCCTGTGTGTTTTGCATGATGGCTACTATGAATTTTTAGAATAAAGATTTCTGTTAAGAATTTAATCTGAGCACATATACTTGTATTTAGCAGTTCCCTCATTCCACTTTAAGGATACTTAAAAATGTGAACATGATAAAGTGGTTTAATAATCTGAGTAAAACATTTTGTAACAACCATGTATTTTACAAATATTTTTAAATTGATTTTTCCAGATTCAAAAGCTTTATTTATGAAAAAGAATAAATTTTGTTATTTTAAGTATAAACTTTGATTTGATGTGGATTAGAATTCCAAATATGACTAAATTTAATATTTCCAAAAAATGTGAATTTTGGTCAATAGTCAAACTTTGACTTTTAAATTTAAATTTTAAATATTTGAAATTATAAATTTTATCTTTTATTATCAAAATAGATTTAATAACATGAATACTGCTTTTCGTTTTGCTGAAAACGGGGTTAAAATGTAAAAGTTATGTACATTTCAATTTTTATTATAATTTGTTTTATTGTGCAATTTTGCCTATTTTAAATTTTATAAATCATATTTTCTTTCTTATATTTTGTTTTAATATGTGTTAATATGTTATTTTATGTATATTTTGTCTTTTTATATTTTTAAAATGATAATGGAATTTTTTCAAAATTTACTGTATTTATTTTTCATTTTTAAAGGCTGTTTTCCTATTTTCTGCTATTTTCTTCATTAAAAATTATATGTAAATTAAATTTTAAATATTTATTTTGTGAATGTATTTTTATTTTATGTTATTATTTATGTTTAAAAATATATTACAAGCTCATATGAATTTTCTAAAGTTTATACCATTCATTTTCAATTTTTCTAGCCTAGTTGACAATTTTTGCTATTTTCTTGATTTAATTATTTATAATTAATATTTATTTATTTATATTTTTTTTATTTGTTACATTTTCGAGTTTTAACTGAAATTATATGTATTTTCAGATATTTAAACTTATTAAAAATAAATAGAGGAAATTTGAAAAGTTTTAAACTCTTGAAACTCCTAAGGCTTTCCATCTCCCAACCTTTCATTTTCCCAACTATTCTCTTAATTGTTTTGGGCGTGTAATCTACTCATTTCAGCTGCATTTTTTTTCACTTTCAGGAAATTCATTTCTCCTCCTCTCACAAAAAAATCACGGCTATTCTCCTTGTGAAGCTTAGGTAAAAAATTATATCTTCTTCTTGTCTTTTTATGATTTTCTACTTGAATTTGCACATGCTCTCCACCTTCATAGCTGTATTCCCCTTCCTCCAAGCTGTGGCTGACCACCACCACCACTTTTCTCTGACCATCACACAGCCTAACACCTCTTCTCCTCAGGCCAAGCCAAGCCATGATGAAGATCATCACAAAAATCCATCTAAACTTGCACAAAACTCCAAAATAATGCACTAGTCACCACTATTACTTCACCACCTTCATCCACCACCTTGGCCACCACTATAGGCCGCCACCACCACCTTTTCCAGACATCCCCACACCCCTCCATCTACTGTCCAGACCTGAACCATGCAAGGGCCGAGCTCCACTTTCCTTTGGATGAGCCAAAAATGCACCAAAACTCCACTGTCAAGCCTAGACCCCTTGTATTCTCATGCTTGTAACCTCCACCTTGCTCTTGCCCTGTAGCCATGCCTTTTTAGGTCCAAACCAGACCCAAACCATGTCCAAACCTGAACCAAAATATTCCCTAAGTAATGCTAGCAAGTGTAGAAAGCAAGGCAAAAACATTCATTCATTTGTTGTCTCTTATCTTCATTTTTTCAACATTGTTTGTGTTAAATATTTATGTATATATTATCTTGTTTTGGTTATTGTTTACAAGATAAATATCAAGGCTCTATATTCATTCAAATCAAAAGTCATGCTGTATCGTGTTTGTCGTGCTTTATGGAATCTATTCTGTGTGTTTTGATCGCTAACTCCAGCATAAAAAGGTGAGTAATTCTCACCAGACAATGTGTACTTATATAACTAGTAAACTGACACCATTTGAACCTGTAAAATTATATCATCCTGTTATAACTGTTATATATGCTTATATTATTATCATATGATGTTCACACCTGTTATTACACCTGTTATATCATATGTTACTGTTATATCATGCTATTTTATTATTTTTATCAGTTTGTCACACTACAAGTTCCTTGTAGACTAGAATCACTATGGGTTGAAATGATACATACCCGAACGGACTTTAGAATAGGGAAAAATCGTTATGGGCTGAAATGATAGGCCTGAATGGTTTTTATTTAATTTATTCTAACTTGGGATTGCGGGTTTGAAATGATAGAACCCGGATTTTTTCTTTTTAAACTGCGGATTGAAATGATACATATCCGTATCACTTGACCTAGGTTAGAAAATTATATACAGGCCCGTGGTTATCTTATAAAGTGTTTTGGATATTTTTAAGTATTTTAAAAATTATAAATTTATGAAATTTGATTTAAATAGATTTTGAAATGTTTAAAATAAATAAATTATGATTTTTTTCTATGTGTTAAAAATGTAATTAATGAATGGTTTAAGTGGATTTTTGAAATATAACTTAAGTTGGAAATTTGGAATTTTGGTTAAAAATGATATTTAAGTTATATAAATAAAATGGATGTTAAATTTTATTTGGAAATGGTAAATACGATAATTTGATTAAATTTGAATTTAAGTGATTTATTAAAGTATTATTGATTTTTCTATGAATTTAAGTGGTTAAATAAATGAATGTTTAAAAGTGATCTTTTAAAATATAACTTGACTAGGAAATGTGAAATTTGGTTTTAATTAAAGGTTTAAGTTAATTAAATAAAATTGGAAATTTTGTTAAATTGTGAAATGGTAATTTAAATTTGAAGTGTTAAGTCTATTTGTTGAAATGTGAAGAATTGGAACTTTTACACTTAAACTTATTAAGTAAATTGTTGAAAATTGGATTTAATTATAAGAAATTTATTGTGAAAAAGATATATGTTAAATGATATGTAAATGAACATTTTAAATGTTAAAATATGATTTTTTAAATGTTTATGTGTTTTAAATTAAAGTTATTTAATTGCTGGAAATACACTAACACCTGAAATTTACTTTTAATAGCATTCAGAAATGCTATAGATTCTGTTTTGAACTAAAATTGTGTAAAAAGAGCTATTACAGCATTTCTGAAATGCTTTAGTTGCTGTAATTGAACTTATAGGCTAATATTGAACTCAGGTCTATTATAGCATTCTCTGGAAATGCTATAATGGTCTGCAGTCTTTGCTGAAACCAAATTTAACCCTTGTTTTGAAATCCGAACTACCGCAGCACTTCTGATATGCTGTCTTTTCTGTTTTGAACTATAATTCAACTAAAACTGAGTTTTAACAGCAGTTTTAAGTGCTGTCTTTGCTGAATTAAAAATGTTTTCAAATATAACCTATAGCAGTTGTTTTTAAATGCTGTGAAATGCTGAAATTTTAATAATTAGGGTTTTTGACTTAGTAAACGAACTCAGAATGGTTTGAAACTTTGGAAATTGAATACTTGATTTGAAAATATAATAATTACACTTTTAAAAGGTTTAAATGAATTATTTGATTGGAATATAAACTATTTAAATGGTGATTTGAAATGATAATAAATGAAGTATACCTTTAAATTTAAAAGGTATTTAAAGTTGAATATTTAGATTTGAACTCAAATGATATTTGGAATATTAAAATGATTTGAAATGAAGTTTTGAAATGATATGATATTTTAAAAATATGGAAATGGTTTGGAATTGATTTAATCTTTATTTTGATAAAGATTTGGATTTGAAATGATATTCTATTTTGAAGTATAAACTGTTTTTAAACTTATAACCACGGGTTATAATAACGTTGGGTTGTTAAAGAGACCGGGATCGGATATGGACATACTCTCTGTCTTACCGAAAACCACTTTAGCAACCATGTACGCGGTGGAGATTCCAGAATGAAGTAGGATGGTGGCGATGTTCTTAAGGTATGTTACGTGGACCCAACTCCCGTGAGTTGGCATAAGGTGGCTAAAACAGGAGCGATCTCGGACCAGTGAGGTAGCACCTCTTCTCGGACACATTTCTTCGATATTATACTCTTACTTGTGATTGATTAGATGGCCATCCTCCGATTTGGGAGTGTTGTTCGAGGTGGAACGGTAGTGGCTGCTATGCGTATCCATCAGTCCGTGTGCGTAATTGGTATATCTACCCTGGCATTGCCTAGTTGTGCCGTGTCACCTACCATATCGAGCTTTACTATGATTATGATTTTAAGATCCGACCGCGTTAAGGTTCTCCATCCCCTTAATGCTATTTTCTATATGATTATACTTTACTTATTTAGACACTATTATAATATTGAATATTACTACATAGTAGATAGTTTAACGAATCCTTAGAGGATGGGCGGTCCCAAGCATCTTCTAAGTTACTTGTACCTTTATTACAGTTCACTTGAGTTGGTTTACATTATATAAATATATATTGTCCTAACTCGAGTGTTTTGTGTTTTGCTTTACGCTCGGGTCAGCCTGAGTTATTCACAGATTTGGATTTCCACTCTCTTGGAGATTTGAATCGCTGGAGATTATCCGCTTGTCATGTCCTATCTCTTTCAATTTCGTTGTTCTACTCAGCTTGTACTTGGTTATTATATTGAGACTTTTGTTGTATTCTATTTCTTATGTTATATCTCATGTAACTCTGATATATTTATATAGTAGCTTCATGAACTACTATTTCTTTTACTTCCGCTGCATTATTTTACTCTGTGTCTGTGATCTGTGATTATATTTATTTACTGTATATTCTGAGATTTGCCAAATTTTATTTACAACGCGGTATTTTGAGCAATTCAACTCCGGCATGAGTGTCTGCCTATACACTTATAATGGATGCGAATGGTTGAAAATATTGGGTTGTTACACATTTAACTTCTGAAACAAAGGTGATATGGAATTAGCTCCATAAATCTTATGTATTGTCAATAGAATTTACTCATACTAGACTTTAGTCTGACCTATTTGTTGCTTGCATCAAATGGGTGCTTCACTTACATGGTGGGGCAGATCATGGGGTGCCTGCAGGTAATGAAGAAGCTAAGTAAAAGAGCAGAAATGTGATGCTAGGAAGAAATTTCTAACAACTGAAATATGGCTTTTGTTGAAGAATGTCCCTTAAGTTTTATTTTAAAGACTTATATGTAATTAATGTTTGCAGTATGTTGAGCTTGATTATTATGTAATGAATGATTTTAGGGATTATTATGTGATGGAACCATTACTAGTAGAAGAAAAGTATCATGAGTTGAAACTATATTCAGTGGAAAAGATAGATATGTTTAGCTTTACATTATAATTTATGAGCATGCAAATTTCCAGGAATTTAACAGTAAAGTAATCATAGACCTGAAGCTTATACCCATTTAAACCAATAGTGAGAATATGCACATCAGACTGTTTTAAAAATTAGAATCCACTTACATATGAATTGAAGCAAAATTTTATGAGACAAGGAATAACCCAAATTAAAATGTGTTTGATGATTTTATGAATGAATGAAACTAGTATATTATGATCAATTAGTTTAGGGAACTCACTAAAACAAATTAGTCTAACTGAAGTCTAAGGTAGGCAGAGAACAGATGTACATGGCTATGTGCACACAGATGCACAGAAGCATGCACAACTCACAGCTCATCTGTTTAAAAAGGCAAACCTTGCAAATTTAAAGTTAGTTCACATGTTATACCAAATACACAAATGTTAAATGTAGGGAAAAATAAAATAAATGGGAATTGGTTAAAAAAGAATTAAACAGAGATTTAACCTCAGTCTTACTACTATTACCTTACTTTATATTGACTGAGATACCCCATTACAGAAATACTCTGATATTAGAATTAAAATGAGCACAAAAATAGTTTTATAAAGTAATATATCAATATTTCTATATTGATCAAGTGGATCTTGGGAAACACATAGGAAAATATATACAAAAAAAATATAGTTGGTTTGTGAAAGAGTGCAGCCCTGGATTTAGTTTTAAACAAAATTGAGTCATTCAAAACAAATGACAACTAAGGGTAGGGTTGCCTCAGATATATGCCTGTTGTTGTATTTTATATTATCTGTTATCACCCTGCAAGTTCCCTGTTAGTATAGAATTCACTATGGGTTGAAATGATACATACCCGAACGGACTTTAGAATAGGAGAAAATCGTTATGGGTTGAAATGATAAACCCAAGCGGTTTTCATTTGAATTAAAATTGGGATTACGGGTTGAAATGATATCTACCCGTATATATTTAAATTACGGATTGAAATGATAAATATCCGTATCACTTTACCATATGATAGAAATATATACAAACACCGTTGGTCCATATATTTAAATATTTTGAAAATAAAATTCTTTGGAGTTGGGAAGAAAAATTTATATTTTATAGATTTTGGTAATAATTTGAACAAATTAAGGTTGGGAAGATAATTTGAATTTAGTTGAAATGTATTCATTAAGGAATTTTATTTAATTAAACCTATATAAAGCTTATTGAAATTGGAATTTAAGATATGATTTATAACTTGAGTTTGATTTAAATAATTTAATGAATATTTCTTGTTTAAAATAAATTTAAGGAAATATTTAGTAAAAATGAAATTGAAGGCTAGTTAAATGATATTGAATTTATTAAGTGAATATTCCCTGATTAAATAATAATAAAGTTAAATCAAGAGCTATATGAAACTATAAAATTTAACTTTGAAAATGTTGAATATTAAAGCCTTGAAATATATTGAAAATTTAAATGGTATATTTAGAACTGAATTGAATTAATGAATTGAGCTTTGAATAAATTTGAATTTGGAATTTGAAGTTGATTTGAATCGATTTGCAAGACTTGAGAAAATTAAATGCTTACTTTATAAATTAATTAATATATATACTATCTTGGAAATAGTTATATTTGAAATGAAATGATATTTGGGTTTTGAAGTATAAATTAAATTGAAATGACCATGGTGTTATAATATATATTTCCACCTTGTAGATAGTTCTGAAGATCCTTAGAGGATGGTTATCCCAAACATCCTTTAAGTTAATTGTATTTCAGTTGATATTTCACTTGAGTTGGATTTATTGATATAAGAATGTTAATCCTGACTCGAGTGTTTTGTGTTTTGCTTTACGCTCGGGTCAGACCGAGTGATACAGCATTTGAGACTCACCTTTGGAGTTTGGAGCTTCCTTTGGAGATCCAACTATCGCCTCAGTTTTCAGCTCTTCTAGTTGATTTGTTCAGAGAAGTCATCTGTTGTACTGGAGACTTCACTGCATTTGAGATATTCTGTTGTATTTTATTTCTAACTCTGATGTTTATATAGTAGCTTCATGAACTACTATTTTATCTATTCCGCTGCGTATTATTGTATTACTCTGTGTCTGTGATTCTGTGATTGATTTATTTACTGCATATGCTGAGTTTTGCCAAATTTAAATTAACAATATGATATTTTGAATTATTCAAGTCAGGTGGATTTATTGTCGATTTGAATGGTCCAAAATAGCGGGTCGTTATAGAAAATGATATCGGAAATTGATTTAGATTTTATTTAAATATGAATGAAGATTACTAACATTTAAAATTGGATTTAGAAGTGAATAATTAGAAATTGGAAATTCTATATTTTCTTTAACGGGTAAAAATAACCATTTTGGCCACTGTCTCGGATTTCGACGAAACTAGTTTCATCGGATCCGTAATAACGAATTATTGTAGAATTTCAAGTTTCGTATCGATCAGACTTATCATTTGGCCGTGCGAGCTTGAAACGCGTAGAATTTATTTCTAGAATTTAATTGAAATAATTCGATTTGAAAAGCTATCTTCTGAATACGATCGAATTAGGCCTCGAGACTAGTTCTATTGTGTTCGTAATGCGGGTAAAACATTATAAATGCCAGGCGGCATGCTTCATTTGGAACTCGAGAAATTTCGAATATCTTAGGCTAGATATTTTCTAATTTAAATAATAATATATATAAAAAATTCTCCTATTCAAACAAGTCAAGCGCTGCCGTATCTCTCTCTCCCTCTCCCCTATTATTTCGAATCGAGCCTTTAAACGAAAAGAAAAAAAACACAGCGATTGGAAAAAAAATGGAGAGACGCGTGCGCACGTGATGGCAAGTGCGAGTGGAGGCGAGTACGGCGTAGAGAGGGGTGGCTCAGGCGTAGGGCTCGACTGCAGATCGATGGTTATGGTTTAGGGCTAGGGTTCCTTGATCGATGTTCATGTGCGTTTGATTGGAGGGTAGTCGCGACTGATGGTGGCAGGCGCGGCTTCGGCGGTAGAGGGCCGGTGGTCGAACGCATTTTGCTAAAAAAAAAAGTAAATTGTGACGTGCAATGCTGGAGGTGGGAGAAGGAGAGTGTGGCTGTAAGGTTTGTTTTTTATTAAGTTAATTTAGTTTTAAATTAAAATGTTATACTAATGTAATCGTAAATCTTCCATACGAGGTCCGATTCGGGCGAGAAAAATTGTGTTAGGATCGTATCGAAGTCGTTTTCGACTTGAAGTGGAAATGGAATTTATTTGAAGCTGAAAATATTTTCAGTTTCAAATTAAGGTGAGTGTTTTATATGCTCACAATTGACTAAATAAATTTTTATGTTAGTTAAATTAATGTCGTGAAGTAATTTAATTGCATTGGCTGATGTTTGGTAAATTAATTGACATAAGAATTGAATAGATAAGGATTTAAATTGACAGTTAAATTTA
This sequence comes from Allium fistulosum, assembly GCA_030737815.1. Taxonomy (NCBI): domain Eukaryota; kingdom Viridiplantae; phylum Streptophyta; class Magnoliopsida; order Asparagales; family Amaryllidaceae; genus Allium; species Allium fistulosum. Next base: position 1,175,467,747 of record CM060903.1, read on the forward strand.
AAAATGGAATTTATTTGCCTGTAAAATACCCGATATTGATAACGATGTAATTGTTGTGAATTATTAGCTGATTTGGATGTCCATTGAAATTGAATGCTATTGGTTGATATATTGGATGTTTGGATGTGTATTATTTTATATATATCCCGTTATCACCTTGAATATCATTTGGCAGTATATAATTGTTATTTGAATTACTTCGAATAAATTAAGAAATAAGTTGAAATGGTATATACCTATGGCATTTATTTTGGATTGAAATGATATATATCCATCCTTGGAATTAAATTGAAATAATTGATTCACTTGGCCATATGATAGAAAATTATATACGGACACCGGATTGGTTAAATTAAATGATTTGAAAATTTTCAATTTGAAATTATGTAAAATAATTTGATTTAAGAAATAAAAATCGAATTTATGGAAATCAAATTATTCTCGAACTTGAGCTCGGAATGTTGAAATTTAAATTTGATAACAGGTATTGTTGAAATAATCAAAGTTGAGATTTCGAAGTATTATCAAAATATGATTTGAATTTCAGAAATTGATTTATTTTAAAAGATTTGACTTTTACTCGAACTTTGAATACTGATAAGTAAAAGTAATATAAAACGGTATTTCATCATTGAGCTCGGAATTGAATCATATATGAAGATTTGGATTTTAAATTGAATATTGAAAGTTAATTTGATTTAAGTGATTTGAATCGATATTTTAAAAATCGAACGTGAAATTGATATATATTGAAATGGTTTAAATTTGAGAATTGAGTTGAAATTTAATCATTGAATCAAATAGTTGAAATAGAAATTAAATTGGGATTGAATTGAAATTGGAATTGAAATTGGAATTAATTTGGAATTGAAATTGAAATTAAATTGGGATTGGATTGAAATTTATTCAAGTTGGAATTGAAACCGAAATCAATTGGAATTGAAAGCGAAATTGAATTAATTCGATATCGAAATCGAATTTATTTGAATTGAAATTGGAATCGAAGTAAAATTCGACTTGAAATCGGAATTGAATCGATTAAATCGAAATGGAAATTGATTTGAATTGGAAAATTTGGAATTGAATCAGTTTGACTTTAAAACTATTTTCAAATAAAATTATCGTAGTATAAACTATTTTAAATCCATGTTCTTAAATATTCAAATTATTTTGATTTTTCAAACTATTTTACCATATAAACCATTTTCAATGCTCATACTATTTTCTATTAAACTATTTCAACTATTTAAGCTATTTTAAAACTATTCCAACTATTTTCTTAAAATTCAAACTGGTCAAAGGGTGGAATGTTTATATTTAAATCTTGGATTTAAATGAGAATGAGGTTAAAATGAAGTTATAACCTAAATTGAAATTCAAAATAGTTTTGGAAACGAAATCGAGATATTAAGGCAAAAATGATATGGTATATTTTGAGTAAATATAATGATTTCGAAATGGATTTGATTTTGAAGCGAATATGATATTTTGATATCAAGTACGAATTGTTTTCGTAATATAAAAGTACCAATCGGTGAGTAAAATGACGTTTAGTTGTTAAAGATACTGGGGCATCTTATTGGTATACTCTCTGTCAATATTGGAACCACTTTAACAACTGTGTACGCGGTGGATGATATCCAGAATGTAGTGGTTGAATTGGCGAACGTTTACTGGAATGAAGTAAGAGAACGATGATGGATAGCCTTGAGACTTGTGTCATAATTAAAATGACTAAAACAGGACCCTATGTCGGGCCAATGAGGTTAGCTACCTCTAGCAACGTTGATCCCTCGTATTACTATTGTGATTTCGTACTCGATGGGTGCACCCTTTTGTTTGGATTGATGGTCGCGGTCGGCCACGTATGGGTTACGACCAGCCATAAAGGGTAAACTGGTGGAATCCTACCTTGAGCATTGCCTCACGTGCCTTGTCATATTTATCCTTATACAAGCCCATTACGACTTTGGTTTAGTATTGTACCTATAGGGGATTCACTGGAGACCGACGTTACTGGTTGTGTTACAGGACCTGCATGGACTACATGCTTTAAAAATGTGTTAAGGTGGATCAATGTAAAGCCTTAACGCTATTTTGATATTTATTTTACTGACAGACATTACCTACTATAGCGTATACTATTGTATATATAAATAGTTTGACGGATCCTTAGGAGATGGAAAATCCTGTAACATCTCTTGAGTTATTGCACGCACGTTATACACTGGATAGGAGATGTGAATCCCCGTAAAAATCTCTGACGCCATGACACTCATGTTATATTCGATATCGATTTGACTCGCATAAGAATATTTTAGTCCTGACTCGAGTGTTTTGTGTTTTCATTACGCTCGGGTCAGCCCTGAGTTTTCAGTGCACTGAAAATCATTTTCTGGAGGACGAGACAAAGTTTTGGTATATTATTACTATTATTATTCTCTACATCATGCTGTTCTGCTACATTATTTATTTATCCTTGATGTATATATATAACTTTGATAAATGTTGTTTAGATTATAATCAAATGTATAATATAAACAGCTTTATGAACTGTTTATTTGATTATTATATTTTGTCATTCCGTTGTGAGATTCTATGTTTGTTTTCTTCTTCTTTCCTTATTTTTCTTAATTTTCCCCATTGATTATCTACGTTCCGGATTGTTTAAGTTGGACATGTGTGTTTGCTTGTGCACTTGGCGGGTGTAGCATGATAGGGGGTTCTCGCATTTGGGTTTGGTAGCGAGCGGATGACTCTTACCCCTACATGTCCTTGGGTTGGTTTAGTCGAGAGCCTGGCCATAAATGCTGAACACAGGTACAGGTGTATGCTATGGTGGGTTTACTCACTGGCTGGTGTCCCGTCATAGTTGGTATCAAAGCTTTGGTTTAGTGATAACCTTGGCTTTGTGGGGTTTGACTCATTACAAATAGGGTAGTAATACCCTAGAATGAGTCTGTTTGAGTGTATATGTATGAGAGGGCATACTTGTTAGTGTTATAAAATGCTTTATATTGTGTTTACTTATCCGTTGAGTTGTTTATGGATTCTGGTCGATGCGTGGGACCTCATGCTATTGATAGGAGTTTCTAAACACTTAAACGAGTCAAGTCGACATAATATTGTTTTAAATTGGGGTAAATGAAATTATTTTACCTAAATTATATTTTTTATATATAAAATGATTGTTAATGAAATTACTGTTAGGAGATGATAATATTTAGTTATCATCGATTATTGGTTGAATTAAAATAAAAGGAATACTTTGTAAATTTTATTTTATGAAGCATTTGATAATTAAATTGAATTGAATCTAACTACAATAAAAAAATTTGAAATAACAAAAATGTAAAGTAATGAAATATTTTCATAATAAAGAAATGGAATTGTATAAGCTATATTATAAACAGAAGGATTAAAAAGCTCAAAATTTTAAAAATATAAATCCTTTTGTTTTCAAAATTGTTTTCAAAGCCTTCAAAATTAATAATAATAATATTTGAAAGTGTTTTGATGAGAAATATATTTTGAAAAGATTTTTGAAATGAATAAAAGCATTGAACTCGCTTTAGTCATTGGAAAATAATTCTGGGGAAGATTGCAGCATCGCCAGTATTCATTTTCGAGTCTTTGAGTGAGAATTGCTACCAGAAGAAATTTGTTTTCGACTAAAACAAGTTTTATTGTGAAAAATATTCTAAATATGATTTGATAAATATATGAAAATAGTTTTGAACTTATAATTGAAAATAGTATAGATTAAAATAAGTTTAAAACATATAAATTTGAACTGGAAAGAAAAAATAAATTTTAAACTATTGAATATTTTTGGTTAAGCAAACAAAAGAAAATTCTGAATTTGAGATGCGAAATAAAATAATTAACTTAAGAAATGTTAAATAAATTGAGTTAGTGAAATGAAGAAAATAAAATGAAGTATAACTCAAGAAAGCTTAAAAAAATGAAATGTATTGGAAATGAATAAGATAAAATAATAAAATGGAATTTTAAATGAATAAATTGTATAACTTATAGATTTGAGAATTATTAATCTAAAAACAAATTTAAAATTATTGAATGTGAATGATAAGAGAAGAAAAAGTTTAACTTAAATAAAATTTAAATTAAGTTGTTATAAGAAATGTATAAACTTAGTTAATGTTATAAGAATGTAAACAAATGATAGATAATTTCTTATCTTTGTAAATCTATTTAAAAACAAAAGTAAATTTGCAAAAAGGTGTTTGAAATATAATTGTAACTTTCTGAAATGGTTATTAATTGAAATAAAACAAACTTAAGGAAATAAGTAATAAGATGAGTATATGAATGAAGTTTAACTTAAGAAAAGTCAAATAAAATTGATTTTGAAATAAAATGAACTTGGGTTATGAAACAAAAGTTTACAATTAAGTTGTGAGATGGATTGAATGTAAGTAAGAATAAATGGATTGAATAAAAATGGATTGAAACCAAACTAGTTGAATGTAAATCAATTAAAAGTGAATGAACTGAATATAAATCCATTGTATGATTAATGAACTAAATATAAATAGGTGAATGTTAATCAATTAAGAAGTGAATGTTAATCAATTAAGAAGTAAATAAAGTGAATGCAAATAAATTGGATATGAATGTAAATTAATTGAAACCGAGTCAATTAAAATGTTAATGAAATGAATGCTAATAGAAATGGAAGTTTATGAATTGAAATGTTGACTGTTATCCCACCTTTTGGCAAGGCCGTGACACCAAGAACTTTACCAGAAACCAATGACGGTTCGTCTTAGAGATCGGTTATACGCAGGCTCACTATGGATATCGACGAATTTTGTCCGAGTCCGGATCAAGCTACAATCGACAAGACACAACAAGAAAAGCTATGAAAGCCAACGTTCCGAATTTCAAGTCAATTAGAGTTCGTATACACGAGACATGGTCGATACAAATAAAGAGAACACGCTATTCGTATCCATCAAATCACCACTTGTTCGCATCCATCGCCTGAATAGCTTTGTTCGAATCCATCAAGCTTCTGTAGTTCGTATCCATCAGTTGAACTTAGTTCGTATCCATCGAATAACCATTACTTCGTATCCATCAGGTGACCCTAGTTCGTACCCATCAAATAATCATTACTTCGTATCCATCGATGAACCACTGTTCGTATCCATCAAGCCAAGCAGAGTCGCCATCTGTTCGTATCCATCACAATATCATTCGTTCGTCTCCATCAAGCCGAGCAACTTGGATCGATACGAACAGAGCCACTTCCATCGATACGAACAGAGCTAGACTATCGATACGAACAACATAGTTCCGATCGATACGAACCAAACAGCCTACATAAAAACCCGAACTTGCATTGATCATAACTCACAGTCTACAAGTCCAAATGCTATGAAATTTTCATAGGAGCTTACGCACGTGCTAAAGAATGTCTGCACCAAGTTTCGACTCCATTGGATGAAATATTGATTGATATGAAATCCATTCGCATCGATCACGGATCGGGTCGAAACTTCTTGGGCTTGGTCGCGTGGGCCCACTCACATGTCAGAAGAAGTCTCCCAAGATCTAAGTGAAATATCAGCCTCCTACATCTATAAATAGACCCCCAGAGCCAACAGAAAAGGGATTTTTGAATTCTCCAACGCCCAGACTCTGTCGGATTCAATTTTAAAGTCCATTGCTGCTGCTGCTAATGAATTTTACTACTGTAATTCATTGTTATCTGCTGTAACCCGCTGCAATCAATTATAATCATCAAAGAAACGTCAATAAAGCAATCAAATTCATAGTGGATGTAGGCAATACGCCGAACCACTCTAAATTCTTATGTTTCTGCACGTTTTAATTATCTTCATTATCTGTTTTTGGAGTTTTTATTAGATAATCCTCTTTTTCCATTTAATTTCTTCATTTTATCTCTTTAAAAACTTCCGAAGAGTGTTGTGCCCAATTTTGGTACAAACACTTTGGTGCTTTCACTGAGAAAAAACCCAATTTTTCTCCTGCTTTCTGGATCTCCTACCGAAACCGGATTGCAAAAATCCAAGAAGAAGATCCAGATCTCAAGCCTTGAAGCCATTCCATTCTATTCAGATTTGCATTGGATCTAGGAAAGGACTTCGTTAATTCATCATGGTAAGCACACGAACTACCTCTACAGCTGCTGATCAAGAAGGACGGGACAGACAGAATCCCGTGCAATTGCCTCCATCCAACCAAGATGCCACCGGACCTTCAGGTCCATCGGGCCCGGTTACCAGACAAGAGTTTCAGATGCTGCTTCAAGAGTTGACCCAGAGTCGGCAACAACTTACTGAACATCTGCGCGCCAACATAGAGTTGACCAACCAACTGAATCGCCAAAGGCACAGAAGATCTAAAAGAGATCAAGCTTCTTACTCTTCCACCGAGAGTTCAGCCTCATCTGATGATCATCACCGATCCACACGCCCACGGTTGGATGTAAGCTACACCCAGGCCACAGGACACCAACCTGCCTTGAATCTTGGACAACCGAGGACTGGACCATCCACTAGTCACCATACCGGACCTTCATCCCGAGGGGGTGCCGCTCCTTACCTTGTCACAGGTAACCTTGCTACCACCACCACTACCGAACAAGGAGTTGATGCTAGAAATCAAGCTGATCCTCATTGTAACCAATGAGAGCACACTCCAGAACCTTATGTCCCAGAAGATGTTGAACCAAGGAGGCGAGGCACAGACCGTTGACCGCGTCCGGTCCAGACTCGCGCTGTGGAACCCGACCACACCTTGGCACAGCATGCTCCTAATATCTGAATGCTGGATATACCAACGATGATTCTTCAAATGATCCGTGAAAGTCAGGGTCTCACTAATGAAAACTGGGGAATCTCCCGGAGTCATACCCCTTTCACTAACGACATATTATATGCTGAACCACCACGGCGCTTCAGGATGCCAACTTTGCCAGTCAATGAAGGAAGTTCTGATCCAAATCAACACATCCTGAAGTATGAATGGCTAATGAATGCTGCGAGAGCTGACGATGCAGTTAAATGCCATAGTTTCCCTATTTCCCTAGGGGGCATTGCGACTATGTGGTTTACTCATTTTCCACCGCGATCCATCTCTAATTTCGACCAAATGGCCACCAAGTTCGTTGAACAATTCCGTATGCATGTGGCAAGGCCTAAAGATGTCAATACTTTGTCTAGTGTCACTCAAGCTCCTGGAGAAACACTCAGACGTTACTTGGAGCGATTTCATGCTGCGTGCGCAGATTTAAGCAATCCCAATGACAAATCTATCCTGATGGCATTTACTAAGGGGATTGATCCTGATTTCGAGTTCGGAAATTGGTTAGCTGGGAAGCCGCCTGCGTTATTGGACCGTTTCTATTCCAAGGCAGCCCAATTCTTGAGAAGGGAGGATGCGAAACAATCTAGGAAGCAGGATGACGCAGGACCAAGCATAGAAGGAATTCAGAGTAACATCGCAGTTAAACAATCCGGGGAGAGTTCCGGAAAAGTTCAGTAGAATATACAGAATAAACAAAACCAGCAGAGGGACAGTGGAAATCAAAATAAAAAAAGAGATCAAAGTTGTGGCCCACAGCGCATAGCTCCTATGTTCGATAATTATACTCCATTGAATACGTCACTGGAAAATGTGTATTTACAGACTTGTAATACCATGCAATATAAGAAACCAACCCCGAAGACGTCAACGGAAAGACAAGTCCAAACAGGGAAGTTCTGCAGATTCCATGAGAGTTATGGTCATAATACAAATGAGTGTCGTCATTTACAAGACCTCATTGAAAAGTTGATCCACGAGAGGAAGTTAGATCAAGATGTGCAGGCGACGCAGTCAGGGGTTGTTGGCCCATCGAATCAAAATCGTATGCCAGGCCAGGCGAGACAGGAGGAACCCGCTCGTACTGGTGGGAGGTTGGTGATAAACGCAGTTAGTGGTGGTCCTCGTCCAGTAGACCAAAGCTGGAGTGAAATGGAGTCGTATGCCGGTTCTATTAGGCATACGGATCCCGAGTGTTGTATTGATTTGGGTAGAGCTCCGACCAAGCGATAGAAGATGATGACTGCCGATATCGTATTTCGAAATAGAGATGCTGACCGGGTCGGAGCCCCAACCACTGATCCACTGGTCATATCAGCTCAAGTAGGTCATGCTTGGATGAAAAAGATTCTGGTCGACAATGGAAGTTCTGTGAATATAATATTTAAACGAGCTTATGATCAAATGAAAATGGAAGCCAAAGATTTGAAACCTTGTCAATCTCGAATCCAAGGTTTCAGTGGGAGCGCTACTATACCCACTGGAGTAGTGGAACTACCAGTGGAGTTGGGAACTGGAGAACACTGGAGAGTCCGGACGTTGCAATTTGTTGTATTAAACATAGATTCGCCATACAACGCCTTCTTGGGCCGACCGGCCCTTGCTGAATTTAGGGCTGTTATTGCCCCATGGGTTTTAACTTTAAAATTCCCTACCGCCAATGGAGTTGGAGTTATTCAAGGGGATCTGGCTGATTTGAGGGCAGCCGCGTATCGAAGTCGAGTCGCCCGATTGTACAACGCCAAGGTCCGCCCGCGAACCTTTGAATCATGCGAACTCGTCCTAAAAAGAATCTATCCGGTCCCTCTGCATATGAAACCGACATGGGAAGGACCGTATGTCATTGACGAAGGCTCGGAGATGGCACATTCAAATTATCGACTGTCGACGGTCTTACTTTGCCAATAGCCTGGAACGGCGAGAGCTTTGTCGCTACTATGCATAATAGGCTATGTTTATTCATTTAGTTTTATTTCCATTTTGCAATTTTTTTCTGCATTTCGAAATTAGAATTTATAACAAGGCAACTGACTTTGCCATATTTTCTTATTTCAGCAATAAAATGAAATCTCTTCGAGCCAGAGCTGTGATTTACTTGAAATACTTCATATGAACATCACCATGCACGGAGAGCTAAGTTCCACCATACAGTGGGATCTGTTCAAATAGGGAGTGACTGTGATGCAACCAGTCACTCACTATGCGAAACCCGAGCTCGGGAACAAGCCATCACACCAAGGTCAAAAAAGGATTCATACACGACAATCCTTCACTTAACTCCAGATTCCCCGAGTACGAACTGGAGTACAAAAATACATCTATGAAGAGGGTTTGATCCGTCCGCCTAACGACTTCATCCGTATCTGAACCAAGTTTGAGGAGGGTGGACCCGTCCATCTAACGACCTCACTTGTTGACTCAGGGTGGATGTGATCCGACCATCCACGATCCCGATACACCCTTCGTTCCCAGAGTGCGAGCGAAATCCAAAAACATACAGAAGATGTGACTGACCAACTGTTTATCAACTCCGAACTCCCAGAGTGTGAGTCGGAGTATAAACATCAACTCCGGATTCCTAGAGTGCGAAATGGAGTATAAACATCAACTCCAAGTTCCCAAAGCGCGAATTGGAGTATAAACATCAACTCCGGATTCCCAGAGTGCGAAACGGAGTATAAACATCAACTCTAGATTCCCAGAGTGCGAAACGGAGTATAAACATCAACTCCAAATTCCCAAAGCGTGAATTGGAGTATAAACATCAACTCTGGATTCCCAGAGTGCGAAACGGAGTATAAACATCAACTCCGGATTCCCATAGTGCGAAACGGAGTATAAACATCAACTCCAAATTCCCAGAGCGCGAATTGGAGTATAAACATCAATCCCGGATTCCCAAAGTGCGAAACGGAGTATAAACATCAACCCCGGATTCCCAGAGCGCGAATTGGAGTATAAATACCAACTCCAAATTCCCAGAGCGCGAATTGGAGTATAAACACCAACTCCGAACTCCCATAGTTCGAGTCCGAGTATAAACATCAACTCCGGATTCCCAGAGTGCGAAACGGAGTATAAACATCAACTCCGAATTCCCAGAATGCGAAATGAAGTATAAATACCAACTCCGAACTCCCAGAGTGCGATTCGGAGTATAAATGTCGATTCCGAGTCCCCAGAGCGCGAACTTATAATTAAAACGCATGACCAACCGCCAGTAAGCAAATGAGAATCCCCGGAGTGCGGATATGATCACCGATAATCGAACAAGTATGGATGAACCACTCAATCTCCGCTTGTCTTAGACATCCGTTCAGTGGCACTAGACTCAACGTGTTATAAGTGAGAAGCGATCGCTGAATGATGTTCTACAACTCACCCCTAAGACTGGGGGGCAGAAATTAAGTGTCGAACATTGACTGTAGCAGTGCGACGTCAAAATTCAACTCACTTCCCAGTCATGAATCATGTCCACAGTTTCCGGACCTAGCAAACAAACTTGACTCGAAATAATAAACTTCACAAGTGCACTTCAGATATTGAGACACTTAGGCAAATACATAATAACTGAAAAGAAGCCAAAAAAGAGAAGTTTCATTTCTACTGTTTATGAAAGAAATTCATGTACAAGTTTGTTCCAAAAAATTCCTACTAGCAGGGGCCGAACCCGCATCTATACACGGCCAACAATATGAAAATCAAAATAAACCGAGGAAGCATGCCTACTCCTATTTCTTCCTTGGCTTCCTTTTCGGTGTAGACCCGCTGGAGCCGCCACTACCTTTCCTCTTTGAGCCTTTACTTTTCGGTGGACGATCTCCAGGTAGGGGCATGATCTCGACATCCTCCTCCGAGCTCGAATGAATAGGAATGCTTCCTGCGGGCGGAGTCGGAGGAACATGATCAACTATAGGAGGCGGAACAGACACGCTAGTGTCGAAAACTGTACCGCCAGGCGATATCATTCTAAGCGGAGCTGGGCCAGGTGCCGCCAATCCACCTCCAAAACTGCCACCGCGACCCGCTGCTTCTATTTCAGCGTCGATTTCGGCCAATATCTCCTCTTTAGTAATCGCTCGAGCCTCGCTGGGAGCATCAGTAGTTGGCATCGAACAGCTTGTAGCAGGAGCGCCTCCACCCATAACAAATGGCAGGTTGGCAAGAGGATCGCCATGGTTTCACCGTCAGCTGCTCATCAAAAACAAGTGAGCTTCCCTGCATTTCGTCAAGCGGCGCAGTCGTGGTTACAGTGGTCGCTTCGGTAGCGATAGCCTCCTGCGTCTGGTATGATTCTTGAGTGACAGGAGGCACGACGCATCAATGACTGGACAAAAAATAAGAGAACTGTTAGAACTTAATTCAAGTGAAAATCCCAACCTGAGACAGATATGTGGAATGTTCAGAGTACCTTCCTCAATTTGGCTTATAAGCGGCTGAACGGCTTCAGCAACTTGCTCTATAGCCGGAGACATCTGCGGCTGATCCAGATTGTAGGCAGGAACAGCTTGGGGATCGACCGCAGGCAAGGATTCAGGCTGGGTTGACACTGGAAGTTCAAGACTTGCATCATGGTGTTCAACCCCAAAGCTTTCTCCTACTTCCAGGTGCTGGGTGCCGAGTCTCTCCTTCTCATGAGAAATCATCGACTCGTGGAGAATCTTCCTTTCATCTTCGTTCAGCAGACGATTCTCGAGCTCGAACTCATCAATAGACTCACCCAGATGCACTGCCTTCTCCTCCTCAACCAGTCGGCCCCAGGCGTTGTATAGATGTGCCGGATAATCATCGAGCCAAGCTAGACCCCTGTACCTCAGCACGTTAGCATTGTAAACAACGAGAAGGTCTTCAATATCAGCTTCTAGCCTGGACTCGGCCGATTTCACCTTCTCCTCAATCTCAGTCTCCACCTTGCGAACCTTAGCCATGGCCGCATCCCGTTCACCTCGGAGCAAGATAGCCTGCTCGCACGCCTCCTGGGTTGCGTTGTTCACATCATCCTTTTCCTTGGCCATGTCGGAGAATTTGGCCTTAAGCTCGTTGAGTTCCTTGACTGCCGCATCCCGTTCGGCGGTGACTGTAGTGTTTCGGTGGCCCATCTCCTCCACCAAGGCAACATGTGTCTACCTCAACCTCTCCATCGCCATATTCGCTTCATCAGCTTTTTTGGTGGCCTCAATTTCAGATTTTTGAGAAGACTCGGTCTCGGTATTGAGCACCTGAATAATTCGGTCCTTTTGAGCAAGATCGGACTCCATCTTCTCGATCGCTTTGGCCCGTTCAAAGGCCACCTTGGAAGCTTTTTTGCAGCCTTTACCCACTCTCTATACTGGGTATAGATGTCGTGAATGTAATCATGCATCGTGTTTTCCACCCCAGATGGGATTCTCTTTAAGTGAGGTGGAAAAACGTAGCCATCGAAGCATATGTTCGGGAACTCCTTCCTCAGCTGAGCAATTTTAATAGCCCCTTCTCCTATGGGCTCAGTTGGGACCTGCTCTGCAATTATGGAGGCTGTGGTTTTGACTCTCTGGAGATGAGTTTTGGATCTAGAAGTGTGAGAGGATGGCCTATGTCGTGGAGGCTCTAGTGGATGTGAAGTCTGAACAGGAGGTGGAGATGGGATTCTAGGAGGTGGAGAGCGAGATCTAGATCGGTGTCTATATTCTCTGTCCCTGTCTCGCCCGTACCTCTCTTGATTAGAGTATTCACGATCGCGGTCTCTATCCGAATCTCTCCTGTGGGAATCATAATAAGAAGAAGAAGACTTTAGAGCCGAGCGAAGGCTCCCAAGCATTGATCCTCTTCCGGACATCGTACCTGAAAATGAGAAACGAAGGAAAAGTTAGTGATCTCTTGGGTTGGACGATTCACAGTTATGAATCATGTAGTGCAGTGAAGTGTATGTATGTGCAACCACCCGACCAACCAGAAATGTCGGCCGCACTCATAGCAAGCGACCAACTCAGATCAAGAGCATTGTCAAGCTCCTCCATCCCGGTGTCGTGTTGAAAAGACACATAATCCGGAATCGGAATATCAGCAAGCCCTTCAAAAGGATTCTCTACTTGCGGGGGAGGAGCCTCCGAAATTCTAATCCCCTGAACGGGCAAAGACATAACCACGGATTTCAATCTCACGGATTTAGAACGCTTATGGGCAACTGCCTTGCCTTTTCTCCTTCCTCCTGAATCTTGAACACTGGAAGAAGGTCCAGCTTGGAGTTCGTTATCAGTGGGCGTTCTCTCCGGATCAACCTCTTCAGCTATTACGACACTGGGCGCTTTGCGTTTCGTCTGTTTCTTTGAGACCGCCCTAAGTGTCCCTTCCAGCCTTATGCTTTGCCTCCGTTCAATCAGCCCGACAATTCTTAAGTTTCTATCGGTTAGAACCAAGTCAATGTTCCTCTCTTCACCCGGAACTGCTTGGAGGATCCGAACTAACTCTCTGAAATACCCGCCATCGTGAGATTGCGACTGTAATAGAAGTGAAGTATGTTAGTTTTGAGAACGATTATTATTATCTCGATAATTCATGAGAAAGACTGCAACACTTACGTCTGTCCAGCCATCGCCTAGCGAATCCAAGGGGGCACCGAACGTAGAACCATTCTGTCTTAAAGTAACTCAGCCTTCCCCAGGACCCCGTTACAATCTGACAGTTCCTAACCGCTTCCAAGAATGTGAAAGAAGGGCTGTCTCTGCGACTCTTAATGTTGAAGAGATATCTAATCTCGATCGGCTTTGGTGGTCGAAAAAGAATTTCCATAAACAAAATGAAAGTGCTATTCAACAAGGCGTATCCGTTGGGATGTAGCTGGGATGGAGCGATTCCAAGGAATGACAGCATTTCCCTTATGTACTGATTAAATGGAGGAAGTGTCCTCGCTGTGCAAGCGTGATGGTTGAAAGCAGTAAACCCCTCCGGGGGAGCATGTGGTCTATCATTTGGCCCTGGCAGTAATACGTCGTCGAGCGACAAGACATGTCTTAAACAAATCCCTCCAAGCATATCTTCGGAGATGCCGGACGGCACAGAGTCTTGTGGATTGCAAATGAACCGAGCACCTGGAAACTCATCCGGGGCTGGATCTATAACTTCGGCTTCGATGGCCGGTATCTCGATGGTTGAAGGAATTGAACTCGGAAGTTCCTGCTGTTGCGAACTTGAAGGTTCCATGACTAACTAGCTTATGAAAAATCATTATTAAACAGACAATAACGCTCGTGCATCCCCCAGTGTAAAGTGTGTGAATGTGCTGTGCAATGCAGTACTGTATATCACTTGAAAATTTCTACAGAATTAGAGAAAGCATGTAAACGATAAGACTTCGAAGTTCAGTCGGAATGACCGTCATCGCTGACCGTCACTACCGTGCCATCCAGATGTTAGGGATCGGTCCAAGTAAAAATTTGTTATCATTTTGTTAAGTTCCAGTTCCGTCAATGAGCTTCGATAGGCAATCAGATATGCAGTGAAATGATTAAGTCCAATCATGCAAGTTTGAAGCTCGTCGGAGTCAGTTTTTCAAGTGTGCAAGGGATTACAAGTTCTTTAACGTTCAATTTGTATCGATCACAAGAGCCTTGTTCGCATCGATAATTCATATTCATCTGTATGTGAGTTTGACTCGGTTAAAAGCTGAAGACTTCGAATTGATCCAGGGTGATCATTTCGTATCGATCAGTTGGGTCGTCGTCGTATCGACCCCCTGGCGCATAATTCGAATCGATTGGGGACTCTGGGTTTCGAATCCATCAAACGCAACCCCTTCGTATCAATCTACATGTTCGAGACACTCGCATCGATCATCCCGACTCGATGCAAAATCTTAGCCATCGATCGATACAATGGCCTCCATCTCATCATCTCGAAACCCTGACTCTAGATTGACACAAAAATGAGGACCAAGCCATCTTCCTCCACACTCCTTCTTCCCCAGATCGATTCGAACTCCATCTTCTCCTTCCTCGACCTCGCACAATATCTACTTCCCCAAACCACGTCCGGACATGAATTCGAATGGAATGGCATGAGAATTTGAATCTCATCATTTTAGGATTGACTTTGTTCAATAATTACCTGATTTCGATAACTGGTTAAAGGGGTTAAAGGTTTTTGATTCGATTCGAAGGCAAGCGGTTCTCTTTTTCTAGTCTCTGGAGCGATACGAAGGGCTGCAGAAGAAACGAGCAAGTAAAGAGTAAAAAGTAAAAACAGCTAAGTCCACGGTATTTATATGGACTCAAGTGCGAAGGGAGAAATGATTCGCATCACAGTGAACTCAACCGGTAGCTACAGGTCAACCAGCGGATCAACTCGAAATGCCTATTCGAATCCATCGACTCGAGCCTTCATCGAAGCGAAATTCAAAACGAAGGCTTTTCTGAGCCACCCAAATCCATCGATACGAAGTCGTTATTCGTATCGATCATTTTCAACTATCTACAGTACCCATCGATACGAATTGTCAATTCGTATCCAACGACACAAGGCCCATCGATTCGAAATACACAACAAGGGCTGTTCTGAAGGCATTAAACTCCATCGATATGAACATTCATTTCGTATCCATCGAAGCTCATATCCATCGATGCGAAATGTTCATTTCGTATCCATCAATACGATGTATACCGACGTAGAGACAATGTTTTAACCTTTTACATCGATTCAGGAGAGGATCGATACAAAGGAACATTCAAAAACAACCGTCGAGCGTTGTTACAATTCGGATTTCACATCAGTTCAGGAGAGAATCGATACGGAATTTGATACAAGATAAACTGACAACGACTCGCGGACGAGCAACATCAACGAGAGTCAGATTAACATATATGCATAAATGTCGGATTAATATTCGATTTTCAACATCCATAGGAACTGGATACTCATCTGATAACGGTTACAACAACAAAAAGCTAATCTCAATCAAGTAGCAATCAGCTGCAACAGTACAGGGTACAACAGTTGACAGTCAACAGCTTACATTACTAAGGAAATTAGTCAAAGATTACAACTTTCAGCGAAAAGACGATAACTGTTCGGAATAAAGGTTGCAGCTTTTCAATGCACGTCATGTTTCCACAAGACGTACTTTGGGGGGCAAATGTTATCCCGCCTTTTGGCAAGGCCGTGACACCAAGAACTTTACCAGAAACCAATGACGGTTCGTCTTAGAGATCGGTTATACGCAGGCTCACTATGGATATCGACGAATTTTGTCCGAGTCCGGATCAAGCTACAATCGACAAGACACGACAAGCAAAGCTATGAAAGCCAACGTTCCGAATTTCAAGTCAATCGGAGTTCGTATGCACGAGATATGGTCAATACAAATAAAGAGAACACGCTATTCGTATCCATCAAATCACCACTTGTTCGCATCCATCGCCTGAAGAGCTTTGTTCGAATCCATCAAGCTTCTGTAGTTCGTATCCATCAGTTGACCTTAGTTCGTATCCATCGAATAACCATTACTTCGTATCCATCAGGTGACCCTAGTTCGTATCCATCAAATAATCATTACTTCGTATCCATCGAGGAACCACTGTTCGTATCCATCAAGCCAAGCAGAGTCGCCATCTATTCGTATCCATCACAATATCATTCGTTCATCTCCATCAAGCCGAGCAGCTTGGATCGACATGAACAGAGCCACTTCCATCGATACGAATGGAGCCACTTCCATCGATACGAACGGAGCCACTTCCATCGATACGAACGGACCCACTTCCATCGATACGAACAGAACCACTTCCATCGATACGAATGGAGCCACTTCCATCGATACGAACAGAGCCACTTCCATCGATACGAACGGAGCCAGACTATCGATACAAACAACATAGTTCCGATCGATACGAACCAAACAGCCTACATAAAAACCCGAACTTGCATCGATCATAACTCACAGTCTACAAGTCCAAATGCTATGAAATTTTCACAGGAGCTTACGCACGTGCTAAAGAATGTCCACACCAAGTTTCGACTCCATTGATGAAATATTGATCGATACGAAATCCGTTCGCATCGATCATGGATCGGGTCGAAACTTCTTGGCTTGGTCGCGTAGGCCCACTCACGTGCTAGAAGAAGTCTCCCGAGATCTGAGCGAAATATCAGCCTCCTACATCTATAAATAGATCCCCAGAGCCAAAAGAAAAGGGATCTTTGAATTCTCCAACGCCCAGACTCTGCCGGATTAAGTTTTAAAGTCCATTGCTGCTGCTGCTAACGAATTTTACTACTGTAATTCATTGTTATCTGCTGTAACTCGCTGCAATCAATTGTAATCATCAAAGAAACGTCAATAAAGCAATCAACTTCATAGTGGACGTAGGCAATATGCCGAACCACTCTAAATTCTTATGTTTCTGCACGTTTTAATTATCTTCATTATCTGTTTTTGGAGTTTTTGTTAGATTATCCTCTTTTTCCATTTAATTTCTTCATTTTATCTCTTCAAAAACTTCCGAAGAGTGTTGTGCCCAATTTTGGTACAAACATTGACATCGAATAATAATATGGTTATGAATAAACTTGCATGAATATGGTTGTTTGAATGTTTCTTTTATTGCATGGCTATGTTTGCTTATATGGTTGTTGTATAGTTATGATATATGTTGATTTCTCTTTCCATATACACATTCTCATCTATTATTGAGTGTATAGTAGGTACGGAAGGGCGTATGCTAGATTTTGGAACTCGCTTGCGCGTATTTTGCTTTTGCTAGCTTAATACGAGCAAACTCACTCGTATTATAATAATAAGGTACACATCTCAGATTACATACCGTATTTTGAAATTATATATTGTTTCCCCATGATTGGAATGCCTCATCATTGAGATGAGATGTATATTATATGATTATATTGATATTGTAAAAAAATTCAGATCGATCCGCACAAAGGAGACGCTGCCGAAATTTTCCGTAAATCCGCGTGTTAGAAATTTTTTGAAGTTTTAAAAAATTTATAACTTGTTTTGATAACTAACTTGTAAATTCCATAAGCCGATCGGAGTGGCGTAGTAGGAATGTAGTAATGGTTTTATAAATAAGATTTTAAATTTCTATAAGTTGATTATTTTGAATAAAATATATTGTATGTTAAATCCTTTACTTAATGCCTTTTCGAGGACGAAAAGTTTTGAGTGGGGAGAATGTAACGACCCGTATTTTTAGCTATTTAATTTTTTTAAATTTAAGGTGGTTATTGGATAAAAATGGTTAGAAATAAAATTTAATGATTTATTAATGTAGTTATTGAATATGAACTTGAATAAAATCTTGAAATAAACAATTTCGGAAATTTAGGAATTATTTATATTGAAATAAAATTATAAACAATAGTTAGAATTGGATCATAAGGTTGAATTATTTAGATGGACATAATTATCAATAACTAAATTCATGTGGAAATTTATGATTGTTAATATAATTTATTACATAATTAAATTGTTTAAACTTAATATTACAAATTTTGTAAATAATTGAATTCTGAATTTAATGTGAATGAAAATGATATCGAAAATTGATTTAGAATTTATTTAAATATGAATGAAGATTTCTAACATTTAAAATTGGATTTAGAAGTGAATAATTAGAAATTGGAAATTCTACATTTTCTTTAACGGGTAAAAATAGCCATTTTGGTCATTGTCTCGGATTTCGATGAAACTAGTTTCATCGGATCCATAATAAAGAATTATTGTAGGATTTCAAATTTCATATTGATCAGACTTATCGTTTGGCCATGCGAGCTTGAAACACGTAGAATTTATTTTTAGAATTTAATTGAAATAATTCGATTTGAAAAGCTATCTTCTGAATACGATCGAATTAGGCCTTGTGATTAGTTCCATTGTGTTCGGAATGGGGGTAAAACATTATAAACACCAGGCAGCACACTTCTTTTGGAGCTCGAGAAATTCGAACGTCTTTGGCTAGATATTTTCTAATTTAAATAATAATGTATACAAAAAGATGCTCCTATTCAAACAAGTCAAGCCCACGCTGCTGTATCTCCCTCCCTCTCTCCTCTTATTTCGAATCGAGCCTTCAAACGAAAAGGAAAAAACGCAGTGATTGAAAAAAATGGAGAGACACGCGCGCATGCGATGGCAGGCGCAAGTGGAGGCGAGTACGGCGCGGAGAGGGGTGGCTCTGGCGTAGGGCTCGACTGCAGATTGATGGTTAGGGTTTAGGGCTAGGGTTCCTCGATCAATGTTCGTGCGCGTTTGATTGGAGCGTGGTCGCGACTGATGGTGGCAGGCGCGACTTCGGCGGCGAAGGGCAGGTGGTCAATCGCATTTTGCAAAAAAAAAGAGTAAAACATGACATGCGATGCTGGAGGTGGGAGAAGGAGAGTGCGGTTGTAAAGTTTGTTTTTTATATTAAGTTAATTTAGTTTTAAACTAAAACTTTATACTAATGTAATCGTAAATCTTCTATACGAGGTCCGATTCGGGCGAGAAAAATTGCGTTGGGATTGTATCGAAGTCGTTTTCGACTTGAAGTGGAAGTATAAGTTATTTTAAGCTGAAAATATTTTCAATTTCAAATTAAGGTGAGTATTTTATATGCTCACAATTGACTAAATAAATTTTTATGTTAGTTAAATTAATGTCGTGAAGTAATTTAATTGCATTGGCTGATGTTTGGTAAATTAATTTACATTAGATTGATATAAGAATTGAATTGATAAGGATTTAAATTGACTATTAAATTTGAAAAGGGAATTTATTTGTCAGTAAATACCCGATATTGATAACGATGTAATTGTTGTGAATTTTTGGCTGATTTGGATGTCGATTGAAATTGAATGCTATTGGTTGATATATTTGATGTTTATTTATTTTATATATATCCCGTCATCTCCCTAAATATCATTTGGCAGTATATAATTGTTATTTGAATTATTTCGAATAAATTAAGAAATAGGTTGAAATGATATATACCTATGGCGTTTATTTTGGATTGAAATGATATATATCCATCATTGGAATTAAATTGAAATAATTGATTCACTTGGACATAGGATAGAAAATTATATACGGACACTGGATTGGTTAAATTAAATGATTTGAAAATTTTCATTTTGAAATTATTTAAAATGATTTGATTTAAGAAATAAAAATCAAATTTATGGAAATCGAATTATTCTCGAACTTGAACTCGGAATGTTGAAATTTAAATTTGATAATAGGAATTTTTTAAATAATCGAAGTTGAGAGTATGAACTTATAATCGAAATATGATTTGAATTTCAGAAATTGATTTATTTTAAAAGGTTGGACTTTTATTCAAACTTTGAATATTGATAAGTAAAAGTAATATAAAACGATATTTCATAACTGAGCTCGGAATTTAATTATATTAGAAGATTTGGATTTTAAATTGCATATTGAAAGTTAGTTTGATTTAAGTGATTTGAATCGATATTTTAAAAATCGAACGGGAAATTGATATAAATTGAAATGGTTTAAATTTGAGAATTGAGTTGAAATTTAATAATTGAATCGGATAGTTGAAATTGAAATTGAAATTAAATTGGGATTGAATTGAAATTTATTTGGAATTGAAATTGAAATTAATTTGGAATTGAAATTGAAATTAAATTAGGATTGGATTGAAATTTATTCAAGTTGGAATTGAAACTGAAATCAATTGGAATTGAAAGCAAAATTGAATTAATTCGAGATTGAAATCGAATTTATTTCAATTGAAATTGGAATCGAAGTAAAATTCGACTTGAAATCGGAATTGAATCGATTAAATCGATTAAATTGAAATGGAAATTGATTTGAATTGGAAAATTTGGAATTGAATCAGTTTGACTTTGAAACTATTTTATATAAAATTATCGTAATATAAACTATTTTAAATCTAACTTCTTAAATATTCAAATTATTTTGATTTTTCAAACTATTTTAACATATAAACCATTTTCAATGCTCAAACTATTTTCTATTAAACTATTTCAACTATTTAAGCTATTTTAAAACTATTTAAACTATTTTTTTTAAAATTCAAACTGGACAGAGGGTGGAATGTTTGTATTTAAATCTTGGATTTAAATGCGAATGAGGTTAAAATGAAGTTATAACCTAAATTGAAATTCAAAACAGTTTTGGAAACGAAATCGAGATATTAAGGCAAAATGATATGGTATATTTTGAGTAAATATAATGATTTCAAAATGGATTTGATTTTGAAGCGAATATGATATTTTGATATCTAAGTACAGATTGTTTTCGAAATATAAAAGCACCAAACTGTGTGTAAAATGACGTTTAGTTGTTAAAGAGACCAGAGCCTCTTATTGGTATACTCTCTGTCAATATTGGAACCACTTTAACAACTGTGTATGCGATGGATGATATCCAGAATGTAGTGGTTGAATTGGCGAACGTTTACTGGAATGAAGTAAGAGAACGTTGATGGATAGCCTTGACACTATTTTCATAATTAAAATAACTAAAACTGGAGCCTATGTCTGGCCAATGAGGTTAGCTACCTATTGCGACGTTGATCCCTCATATTACTATTGTGATTTCGTACTCGATGGGTGCATCCTTTTGTTTGGATTAATGGTCGCAGTCGGTCACGTATGGGTTACGACCAGCTAGAAAGGGTAAACTCGTAGAATCCTACCTTGGGCATTGCCTCATGGCCTTGTCATAGTTATCCTTATACGAGCCCATTACGACTTTGGTTTAGTATTGTACCTATATGGGACTCAATGGCTACCGACGTTACTGGTTGTGTTACAGGACCTGCATAGACTACATGCTATAAAAATGTGTAAAGATGAATCAATGTAAAGCCTTAACGCTATTTTGATATTTATTTTACTGATAGACATTACCTACCATAACGTATACTATTATATATATAAATAGTTTGACAGATCCTTAGGAGATGGAAAATCTCGTAACATCTCTTGAGTTATTGCATGCATGTTATACACCAGATAGGAGATGTGAAACCCCGTAAACATCTCTGAAGCCACGACACTCATGTTATATTCGATATCGATTTGACTCACATAAGAATATTTTAGTCCTGACTCGAGTGTTTTGTGTTTTCATTACGCTCGGGTCAGCCCTGAGTTTTCAGTGAATTGAAGATCCTTTTCTGAAGGACGAAGATGAAGTTTTGGTATATTATTACTATTATTATTCTCTACATCATGCTGTTCTGCTGTGTTATTTATTTATCCCTGATGTATATATATAACTCCGAAAATGTTGTATAGATTATAATCAGATTTATAATATAAACAGCTTTATGAACTGTTTATTTGATTATTATATTTTGTCGTTCTGCTATGAGATTCTGTGTTTGTTTTCTTCTTCTTTCCTTGTTTTTCTTAATTTTCCCCATTGATTATCTTCGTTCCAGATTGTTTAAGTTGAACATGTGTGGATTATTGTCGATTTAAACCTTTCGAAATGTGGGTCGTCACAGTGGGATTTACTTGGAGGACTGTTTCTGAGTGGGGAGCACCTGTAGTTTTCGCCACTAAGGCAGATGTTTCTTTGAGATTTTGTGTTGATTATTGTAAGCTGAATAAGTTAACGAGAAAAAAACAAGTACCTCTTCTTCGTATAGATGACTTGTTCGATCAAATTCATGGTGAAAAGACGTTTTCTTAGTTGGATTTAGTGATGTTTCACCAACTAAGAGGGGAAAAGATAGTGTACTGATTGCCGCATTTTGTACATCACTGGGATTTTATGAGTGGTTAGTTATCCTATTTGGTCTAACCAATGCATTGGCATACTTTGCTGATCTTATGAATCGTGTTTTCAGTTATCAATCAAACAAGTTTGTAATTGTGTTCATCGATGATATTCTTGTCTATTCATAGATGGAAGAAGAACACATGACACATTTGAGAGTGATATTTGAGACATTGGGAAAGCATCAACTGAAAGCTAAGTTTTTGAAATGTCACTTCTGGAGCAGAGAAGTGAGGTTCTTAGGTCATGTTGTTTCAGAGAAGGGCATCTATAACAACCCGGATTTTTAGGTTGATTAAATAAATAACTAATGATTTAAATTTGAGAATTTAAATCATTAATTTGGAGTTTGTAATCTTTTTATAAAAGATAATTTATTTCAGAATAATTAATTCTAAATAATTGTGAAATTAGAGAATGAAGGAATTTTCTAAGTGTTAAAAATCACTTTAGAATCATTATTTGGATTTTATTTCAGTTACAATGAATAAATCTAATTGTATTTAAATTGTTTTCTAAATCTAAAAGTATATATTTTAGGATTTGTAGTATTGCTCTTATTCTCTAGTCCATGGTAAAAAGAGTATGTCCTTAAAAATATAATAAGTGGGCTTTTAGTTAACTAAAAGGAAATTGGTTTTGTTGTTGAAAAAAAATGCAATTAGTTCTCATTTGGGTTTTATAGTGAATCAAGCCAATTAATAAAATTTACAAAAGAGAAATGTTCTCTTTTCTGTGTACTGTATGTACACTTTCTCAAAGTTGTAAGCAGAAAACCAAAAAGTAAAACTAGGTTTCCTTTTTCAAACCTAGAAGCTAAATCAACAAATAAGAATATGAAGAAATGGCTAATAAATCCGATAAAAATTAAGGTAAGGTTTTCAAACCCTATTCTATCATCTAGAGTAGTTGATTTTATTCTATGGTGTTGATTTTTGTTATTCTTTGTTTGGGGCTGAGATGTTTTCTAGGGTTGCTGCTTCTAGTTTTTGGCTGTTGTGGATGTTCTGGTTGTTTAGTTGCAAGGAGAAGAGGTGAGGTAAACTCACACAATCTATCTCTAAATTTTTAGATGCATGTATAGGAATTCTATACTGAATGGTTGAGAAATTAGATTGATTATTGCGTTTTCGAGTTGCAAACCATTCCCTGTCAAACTTTTTACTGAAATCGGTTTTTATCCTCTTTTAATCTCTTGATTGCTTTAGTCAATTATCTAATGAATGCATGTGTATTTTGGAGTTTATATTGCAAGTTTGAAATGCCGATATGTGAAATAGAAGTACCAATGCTTTTTCCTGTCAATGGTGGGGAGAAGATCGCCTAGAACTTACGTTCCAGGCGACCCATCGGTCGATCGATCAATGACGACCGGTCGACCGGTCAAGCACATGGAACGTAAGTTCCCGGTGATATTGGCTCATCCTCATCTTGTTAATTGGTCTTGTATTTTTGCTTGCCTTGTCGATGACTTTTAGTTGCCTTGTTTCCTAATTTCTAAGGTTTGAATTCTCCAATTCGAATGGTTCTTTGATTCAAAGATCTTGGATTTGAAATTATATAAGTTTACCTAATTTATATATATAGTCTAAATAAAAGAAATTTATTATAATTTGTTTATTTCATCTAATCTATTTAATTCCTTTTATAAATGATTTCAATAAGCAAATTATATATGTATGAAGTATATTAGTAGAATTGGTTTTATGGGTTTAAAAGTATGGTTTTGAAATAATAGTAGTATATCAATATATGGCTTGTGAAATATAGATAGTGGAACTATATGGTTTTTATGGGAATTTGAAACAACTATGTATATGTATAAATATGTTTTGATATCTAATTAGATTTATGGTGTATATTTTACCAAGTGACAAATAAATATATGAAATAGAATAATAAAAGAGTTTATGGTTTTCTTAAACCGTGAAGTTTGAAAGTAATAGAATAAATAACAGGTCACAACAAACAACAAACAACTCCAAAGAGTCATCCATCCTACTGACGAACATAACAGGTGCATCCTACCCAAAATATACACCCATGGATGAACCATTACCCAAACAGGTCATCCGCTCGCAGTTCTAATCTCCTAAGCTCTTTGGACACCCTATTCCTTAAAGGCATATCTACTGGTCCAACTCCTCTGACCAAATCGATACGAAAATCTTATCTCTATATAATGGCAATCTGATCACCTCCTCGAGTATGTCCGGACACTCTCCAGCTATAGGCATAGATGACATCCAATCATGTGGAATATCGAGCCAATATAAAAGGCTCCTCTACTTGTAGCCAATCACTACCATTCGCTCCTCCACAACTCTGATCGTCATCAACGGCCTCTCTCAGTCCACCATTATTCAGTATCCCCTTCAGCCTGTCCATTCCTAAAATATAATAACAACCTAACTAAACCACAAACAATCAATGCTTAACAAGCAAACAACCATGACTCAAAAGGCGAAGGTCTTAACAAACCACGTATAGGTTGGCTAATCCCTTAACTGGGTCTATCAAGATCAAAGATTGGTAATTATCTCGAGTCTCTATCCCAATATCTAACCATTAGATCTAGATATAAAGGAATACAAAACCTCAAAGTCAAATAAACCACATATGGAACCACCATATGCGGAAAGCATATCTTAAACGGTGACGCCATTTCCCTTCTATTTTATCGATAGAGCAATCGATGAAACCGGAAAGGCGATCAATATATATGCTTCCCGATCTATCCCTACTCAACTGGTAAGGGATAACTCTTCAATACTAGGTACATCTTGATCATCCTCTCGAAGCCCTCATCAATGTGACGAATCAGTTGACCCCCAAGATAATCTCTCTACCCAATGATAAACTTCAATCCTTTTTGTGTGGAGTATCAACGAGAATAGACAGTACGTCGATATCATATCTAATCTGACCATATACTCCAACAAAGATATATCACCATACTTCAAATCGACGAACTCTCTAACTAACCCCGACTTCAGAAAAGTTGAGACAAATCTTCTTCGAAGCGAACGATCAACTAGTCCCGAGCAAATCGGTCCTTGGGAATCGGAGCTACAAAAACACTCCATTAGTTCATTGCCTGTCCTTGGATTCATCCATAGGCTAACTTCTACCTCATGTATCATCTAACTCCAAGTCATCAAAGATCCTTCTACAAGCAACCAACCAAATTTGCCTCCCAATAGCTGACTCCGTTCCAAGGAACAATCTGCCTTTTAGACTCTTATGGTATATGTACAACTCGGCAAAGTGGACTCTAGCCAATTGCACTTGAGCACCATAACCATTCAAAACAAACTGGGTATCCAGGAAATGATCCGCACCTACTCTACAAACATATCCTATCAATCAGGGAAAGCAGCCCTGATCCTTCTCAATACTCAACTCTAAAGATAGAGTCAATGGCACTATTGCTTCCATGCCAAATCATTCCTATTATATAATAAGGCTGATCCATCTCTCACAAAGAAAATTGCATCAATAGTGCTCATGTGTGCATCCAACTCATATCCTACATATACTACTATATAGTTTTGAAAACCAAAATATATAACAAATATGAATTCTCTCGTATATATACACTCTCTAGATCCAGTCTAAGGCGATAGCCCATACCCCTTTCTCTACTAGATCACGGTATCAACTAAGGTTAATCAGGCAACCTTTGCTCTGATACCAAATGTAACGACCGCCTTGCACTTACGGTGCAGAACTGTAGTCAAAGGAAAGAAAAAGAAATAAGATGAAGAATAGAAGAGAAAAGAATGTAAAAGGAAGAAAAAGGAAGCATCAACTAAGCAAATTATCTGTTGCTTATCTCACATCGCATCAGAGTAAATATAATTATCAATGCAGGTATTAAACAATAGAGACAATAGTAACAATGTGAAATAATCATCTGAATAAAGATCCACAAAGTTATACAACACAATAATAGAGTTTATACAAGGGGAAAGTAAACTCAACCGGTACACTATCTTATAATAGCAAATCAACACCGTCAAGGCTCCACAGTGTCACACAGCGGAAATATAATAACAAATGAACATATAAGTATAGATACCTATCATGTCCTTTTGATCCACCTGTAGAACTCCATACTCATCCACCTGCTCTCAATGTACTCATTTAGGAGTACCCGAGATAATAAGAAGCAAAGCATAAAACCTCTAGTTAGAAAACAGTTTGGTGGGAGCGATATCAAATCTCAAAATCCTATAAAAATCGATAATATACAGAATAAAGGGTATATAAACCATAAATGACCTGTACCTGCAACCATAGAGTTAGCACATAAACATAAGTAATATGCTACCCTATAACATCATAGAAAGGGTATACCATACTCAGTATCTGTCTGGGTGCCTAGGTATCTCCATCTATAGTCCCTAGTCCATACTAAGTAAACTTCAGGTATCTAGGTATCCCCATCCATACCTACTCCACACTAAGTCAAGTCAGGGTATCTAGGTATCCCTACGACAATCCCTACTTAGTGTGTCATCCCTAGGGTGACAGGTGACTAGTTACCAACCATAACAAACATAGCATCCATCAAACAATACTAACTGTCACCCAATGTGCTAGATATATGATGACTCATATGACCCTCTGCAACTGTCAAGGACTAGTGGAAATCCCGGTTCTCTATCATACTCATGTACAGACGAGTTTATTTCAATCCTAGTACGCTGCCACAGCCCAATACACTCCCATACCTGTTTGGCATTAGACCCCTTCGGGGCGGTCCAGGGTACACAACCATCGCTACCAGCCCTCGGGTATCACCTGCATATAGTACCCCTGCTCTGAACACGACAGAAAATACTCTGAGCCATCAATGGTCCCTAGGCACAAACACATCCATCAAGCCCTACTCACTTGATACGGATTCGAACCCTACCGGTTCACTACAATTTCTGTGCATGAGCCCTAACACTCAACCGAGTTCACTATCCCTAGCCTCACTCTAATCCGAGCTACCATCCTCAGTCCTACTCTCCGCTTGAGCTCTCGATCGAAGAACCCTACTATCATGCCATTCGAAGCCTGAGGTCCAGCATGATCCATACAGTATGGATACAATCATCCAGGAACCTACTCAGTACATCATAGAATCACTATCCGTAGTATCGGTCTATTGGGTCCAAGCACCACATCCCCACCACACTATCAAAATCACCAGGTCGAAGCACCACATCACTACCTCACCATCAATGTCACTAGGTCGAAGCATCACATCCCTACCCCACCATCAATATCACTCGTCATAGAGTAATAACATCCAATCTATAAACCGATCGCACGAACAAACAATCATGTCGTGCACCATGATATCTCATCAACGTTCAAGCCACATATTGACCAAATCGCCAATCGATAACAGTGATGGACATTGACCACTCTACTATGGTCAATACCATCCACCTTGGTCTTGTACTTAATCGAATCGTTAAGTACAGACTAAACGAAAACGTCCGGAATCTAGATCCGTCGGCACGTATCCCAAACCCACTTCTACAGCTCATCTTGTTCATTAGATTTCTACGTGTGTGGAAATCCAACGTACAAAATGCTACCTAAAATCAAACCACCGCTAATTGGAGTTTTCAACCAAAACAACCAAATAACGAACAAGCCAAACAATCAAACATACATCCAAACATCCATACATCCAGACATCCATACATCCATCCAAAACAACATACATACAACATAAACAATCCATCCATATTAATTAGTGTGGGAAATAACATCAATAATATATCTAATCTAATAATTCAATAACAATAGCACGACGATGGAAAATACATGATATTCTTTATAAATCATTTTAAAATAATTATATTTTTTTATAAAAATATAGCTGATGTATAATAATAATATCACGTTTAAAAACCCAGAATCATTCCCGAGCGTCAATATAATATAGACAACCAATCATGGTATAGGAGAGACAATATCACTCATCTTAGCCAAATTTGTTCAAACCCGTGCCAAAATATAGATCTTGCCATCATGAGTGTAACGCAATAAACCGCATCCATAACGGACCTCGTACACAAAAGATACGAAGATAATAAGAATCATCGTTAGCGAATTACTTAAATAATAAAATTAAAACGTTATTACCTATTTAACGTTAATCCTTCTTTTCCCTATCTAAGGCCCTGTGCACGCTGTGCATATCCAGATCTTTGTGCCTCGATTTCTTCACGAATACTCAACGATTTAATGATCCGTTTTCGCCAAACGGTTCCTCTTCACGTCCTATACAATCCGTGCCTAACCAGTACTCGACCGCCTTCCTTTATCAAAAAGCTATTCAACGCCATAACATTGCCCAGGCTTCGGACATAGAAAAGTCACGATGGTGAAAAGATGACCAGAGGTGGTCAAATTCCGACAAGAGGTGTGTTTCACCACAAGAAA
Source organism: Allium fistulosum (assembly GCA_030737815.1). Lineage (NCBI taxonomy): Eukaryota > Viridiplantae > Streptophyta > Magnoliopsida > Asparagales > Amaryllidaceae > Allium > Allium fistulosum. The sequence goes on from CM060903.1 coordinate 1,175,496,797, forward strand.
TGCAATGGTAATCTCTAATTCTTGATCCGCCCCTCCAAGATCGAGCAAAGTCAAGCCCTACCTCATGGCCAACATACGAATCTGGACTAGTAACCACAAAATCCTAGATCTAGTGTATAGAATCGAAGCTCTCTTTGATACGATCTCACTGGAATTTATTTCATGATTTTTGGTTCATTGGATAAGGAGAAATGAATTTTTGAATAGCAAGATAGTGGGTTTGGCCATGAAATGTTGCTTCAGATTGGTATAATGAAAATGAAAATGAAAATTAGAGAATGGAGGGAAGGTTCAATTTGGCTTTATTTTTTATATAATAATTTAATATTCCATTTATTTAATTCTCAAATAAATGGATGTACGTTTCGAGTCCGTACGACCACACGATGCCATTGATCGCCACAAAACTCGTCTGCGTACATCACCTCATTTTTTGGATCTAAAACCGCATCTCAATCTGAGACTTTGCCCTAGAAGGCTGATTTCGCATATTTCGAGACCGCTTTGGCCATCAGATCATCCAAACTTGAAACATAGCGATCCTTATGCTTATTCTAATTCGCAACACCAAATTGAACTCAATGGAAGTGGTCTCGAGTCTTGATTCGGCCATATGCGAAAAATCACATTTTTAGGCCTTTATTTAGTTAACGATTAAATATTTAGATGAACTATTTGAATATCCGATCTTTAAAAATACGGGTCGTCGCATATCGATGCTCACCCAAAGCAACATTACGAATGGTCGCTCCTTAACAGCCTTATTCTCCATATTAGTCGACAATATTACTTGTAATATTCTTGGGTAATATAGGCATAAAGGTAGGGCATACAACATTGCTGTTGATCCTACCTAAATTGCAATAATCCAAGATTAGGGAAGATCTTCTAATGCGATAGATGTGCATTTTCTTAGATTAGCGGGTTATCATAGAAGATTCATTAAAGACTTCTTGATGCTAGCCACACTGTTGACTCATTTGATAAAGAAGAATCAGACTTTTAGTTGGGACGTGAGGTGTGAGCACACATTCGTTAGTCTAAAAGGGTGGTTGATGAGTGCACCAGTGTTAGTCATTTCATATGGGAATGAGAAGTTGATAATATACACATATGCATGTATTATTGGACATGGGGCAATATTGATGCAAAGAGGTAAAGTTGTCTTATGTGAGTAGGAAAATGAAATTGCATGAGAAGAAATACCAAACCCATTATTTAATGCTAGCAGCGATAGCTTTTGCTTTGAAAGCATGGAAGAATTTCTTACTAGAATAAAGGTCAGAGTTATTCACCGACCATAAATCACTGAAATATCTTTTCTCGCACTAGGACCTTGTACTACGACTGTAGAGATGGTTAGAGTTCTTAGCCTCCTATGACTTTGAAATTTCCTATACATCCATTAAGGGAAATGCAATCGTAGATAAATTAAGTAGGAGACATGCCAGCTTGGGAGCTATGTTCCTAGGGTAGACACAGTAAGAGTATATAGCCGGGTATGATTTCCGATCGAAGTGTGAGCTAGAGCCAAAGATGTTGGCAATCGTGACCATTAAACCTACTCTGATAGAGTTGGTTAGTACTAGTCATAGGCATGATTTTGGACTAGAAGAGATTATTGCTAAGCTTAAAGTAGGAGTAGAGCCTGAAGGGTTAAAGCAGTACAAATTAGACCAAGATGGTTAACTCCATAAAGATGAGAGATTATATGCACTCGATGTAGACAGACTTAGTGATGAGGTGCTACAAGAGTTCCACCATTCAAAGTTGATTATCCTTCATGGAGGCAATAAAATGTATAGAGATGTGAAGTAGAAATTTTATTGGGAAAGGATGAAGGACGTCTGGACATTTATTTCGAAGTGTATGAATTGTTGCTTAGTGAAAGGCGAGCAAAAGAAACTGAGTGGTTTGTTGCAACTGCTTGAAGTTCCCCAATGAAAGTGAGAGCGGATATCAATGAACTTCATCGATGGATTGCTAAAGACTAGTGGAGGGTATGACAACATTTGGGTTATAGTCGATAGATTGACGAGGAGTGCCCGATTCATGTGACAACCCGCACCTTAATGAACCCAAATTTTTGCTAAATCAAAAACCCAAGTCCACTATGATGACTCGGGTTTTGCCCGCTCGAAAATCAACATCCGTACTTCACATTGTACTAGAATGCCGCAGATTCGACCGTTCAAATCCGATTCGCCGGAGCTATAACACAATTAAGTAAATAACACAGCGGAAGAAAAGAATAATACATTGATATACAATATCTGATACAACAGAGTGAAACAATGAATATCAATATACATCAGAGATATGATACAACAAATAGCAGCGGAAAAGAAAATGATAACATCAGCAGCGAAACAATATCAATAGAAATGATAACTCCAAAATGATCTTCAGACAAGAATGAATCCACAACTCCAAGATAAGCAACTCCGATGAATGAACTAGCTCCAGATAATCTACTAAACCTGAATATCTGAAAAGAAACCCAACTCTAGACTGCTCGTGTGGAAAATTATGAGCACCCAGAGTTTAGGAAGGGAACAATAAACTCCGGATCAGTCATGGGACTGGTGTGAGCAACAAAAACAGTTTATTTTTAAACAACAACAAAAGATTTTAAACATTGAAATCCGCAATGCTTTTGGAAAATGAAACTACCATAAGACCTCCCGCCACACACACAATGCAAACGCAGAATTGGAGGAGATTTCTTCTTATGATAGTCAAACATGCTTACTACGCAAAATCATTTGGATATTATTATTAGTGCATAGTGCAGAAAACATTTCGAAAGTATAATATTAATCTTAGCCAGCATAGACATTTCGAACTATGCCTACTATAGCTACCATCCAAACAGTGGGGCGCCACCATAAGTGAATGGCAGGTTCTACAACTAAAACCGTACAAGTTCCGTATTGGAGAAATGGATTTCCAACAAATGGTCAGGCTAAGGAACTTCCTTCCGCCGCATGGGATCGCCTCTGGCGGGACGTCCCGAGAGACAAACTGCTCTCTGCCAAACAAGGCCGGGTTACCCCTATAACAGGTAACTCACGAATATGCCACCTCCCGGTCCTTTGGGACCTTTATCCGAGGCCGCGATAACCAACATCACACATAATAAAGTATATCCACATGAGTAAGTATCTGGGCTCCATACCATGACACCACCCTTTTCCAGAAGGAAATGACATACCCTAAAGGGCGCGACCCTCGTAACCTTGCTGCAACATTCCTGTTTCGACCATTTCCGGGTTGTGAGGCCCTGACGAAGTCTCGTCCATAAAGCTACGCTTTTTCAAAAAGCCACGCTTTGGGTCAACAGATGATCAACCTATGATCACAAAGATAAATGATCAAACAAATGATCATATCACAAATGATCAAACACTGATCATCACACAGCAACACTCAGCATGCCACATTACCAAATTGGGAGTATATCGCTGATAAATTTCAACTACATAACCTCTGAGCTCGTACGTCTCAGAGAAGGGTGTTAAGCTAAGAGAATAAATTCTCCGCCACCAAACAGATATGTATTTGAAAGAGTGTAATGTCAGACATACAATCCATACAAGTCTGTTCCGGGATCGAACAGAACCGAAGGCACTTCTCACGAAGCCCTTGCAAATCCGGATAATTTCCAATCACGTCCGGACTTCCCGTCACTAAGGATGATAAAACCTCTATATCGGGGATCAGCCGATGCAGAGTAACTCGACGGTAATCCTTCCGTTTTCAAAAATATCCGGTCTTCAACACCGGTCTTCAAATGCGATCCATAAACGACGTATCACATATTCGGAATGGGTTATACGACCCAAAGGTCCTCTCCCGGCTAAACCGAATAGTGAGCGTAATATTTAAAAACATATGGATATGGGATTTCAATTAAGTCACAACTTATTACCCAAAATCTTTCTTTCCAAATGGTTAAAACAAATTACCATTTACATCTTTTTAAACAAAAAGATTCATTTTAACAACCCTCAACGGTTTAAACAATTCTCACACTTTAATCTTTTAAACAAAAGATTCATTCACAGATTTTCCAAATTAATTCCCATTTCAATTTGATTAACTCGTTAAATCTTTAAATCAAGATTTAACTTATAGCTTTCAAAACAATCCCATTTCAAATGGTTTAAACAAATCATTATTTTTAAATCTGTTAAACATAAACAGATTCAATTCATAGCTTTCAAAAAGAATTCATTCTTAACTTGGAAAACCATTTTTTTCAACTCAATCTTGAAATTCCTTTAATTAAACTGGAATTTCATTGCTTATCTTAAAGCTTTTATCTTTTGAAAACAAATAGTTTAATTTCAGAAAATTTGATTTATTCATACGAGTTAAGGTTCTTGGGTTAAATTCAAATTCTCAAAATTATACTTTTAAATGGTTTAACTTTATATAAACACATTTATATCATCTTTAATCCCTAGTTCCAAATCATAGGATTCAATTCCAAACTTGAATTCAAATTTAAATCAAATTATTTAAATTTTCATAACTCGATTAAGTTATTCAAAATAACTTTTATCTTTGAAATTCTATTTCAAAAGCTTTTCACTTTAAACCCAAATTTCTAATTTCAAAATCAATTGAAATTAAAATTTCAATTTCAAAAACATTGATTTGAATTATCTGTGACTTAACCGATTTCCACGTGAAATCCATATTTGTGTGTGTAAAAGTGTGGTCCAGGGGTTTCACACAGTAGTGCAACACAATGAATCATCACAGATCAAAATACAGGATATAGTTGATAAGCGATATAAACTATAACGCTCATCTTCATTCACAGATCACAGATATATATCACAGATAAGTAAATTACAGATCACAACATAAATCAGGACGTATCACAAAGCATCATATATCAGGAATATCAAACAATCAAGTCATTCGATAGAATCCAAACATTCATAAGTAAAGTCAAGTATTCAATAGTTATTTATAAACAGAATCAATTAATCGTTTAATCCTGATAAATTCAATTTATTTCCAAGTAAATTAATTACTTATGAATTAATTATCAAATCTTGGTTTATCAATTTATTAATCCAGGTTAATTATTGTAATTTAATTACAAATTATTTGAAATAAATCTTCTTTCAAATTTATTAGTTAACTCTTAATTATTAACTAATCAGTTCTTAATTCATGAATTAGTTGATTTTTAATTATTAATTAATAAACCTTAATTATCAATTAATAAACTTGATAACAAATCACTTAATCCTTAATTAATCTCTATAGATCAATCATTTCTTATTCATTAATTAATAAAACCAAGTTATTAATCAATAAGACTCAATTTCAAACTAAGTACTTCTTAATTACAAATTAATCAACCTTTAATTTCTTAATTAATAAATTTCCAATTTATTAGTCTCAAATTTATTAGTTAATCGCTCATAATCATTAATTAATTAATTTGGAAACTGAGATTCAAATTTATTTTAAACCAGATTTAAACTTGAATATAAGCTCCTTTTAAAACTTACTTCCCATTTAAACTTAGCTTTTACATTTGTACTCAAATCTGGAAATAGGGTAATAGGTTTTCAATGAAACCTGTAACCATCAAAATCCCCCGAGACCTCAGTATATGCTTCGAGTCCAGCCTACCACGTCTGCGAGTGAAACCCCAATATACTCGAGAACTTCACCGAGTACCCAGACCCTTCCTCCTACTGATACATATGCTAATTCGTGCACGTGCACCGGACTGCGGTGACCTTCTGACGAACGACGAGGTCTCAGGCAAGTCGCGACTGGCCACTACGTCAACCTCAGCCCCTCGATCGACTCATTCACCTCAACAACCAAAATCGAGCATTTAACTCCAAACCTGGAAACGCCAGAGCCACCACGCCCAAAACTGTCAACACCTCGTATAGCCTCCACCGACCACCAGAGCGCCTCAAACTCCGACCATCTACTCGTCCACGTTTCCCCTACCATCGCCCCAAAACTCGTCGCACTCGATCAACTCGAGAGGACGTGTCGATCAAAATACGCAGCCTAGCTAAAACTAGGTTTACCCACTGAAATCGAAAGCCACCATCGCCACAGTGATCGCGAGTGCCTCCGACCATTTTTCATAGCCTCTCCGATCACTCATCTACCTCCCCAAAAAACCTCCATCACTCCGATCAAGTGTATTGCCCAAGGGAATCCAAACTTCCCAAATTGATCAACCCAGCAATGCAAACTCCACCCATTACTAAAAAATGTGATTTAAGTTTCAAAAATCCAAATTTTGATTTAGTAATCAGTTTATAAACTTGAATTGATAATTCAAGATATTCGAAAATGTCACTTGTATTAAATTTTAACTGTTCTTAAGGTTTTCCAGAGCAGATCAACTTTGTTTAGCATGAATTCAAATTTTAAAATTTACTTTACACTTACCCAAACATGTTTTGTTTATATGCTTTGTCCTAAAAATCAATAGGTTGAGCAAACATGATTTTTGAAGTAACTCAGACTGTTGAAAATTTGAACAGAGGCAACAACCAGATAAAAATACAGGCTTCATCTTATCAAAATTAAATGAAATGCATATATTTCATACAACACATCACTGATATCCATCACGCAACTAGATTAAAACTTAGAATATTTTTAAACATGAAGTTACTCACATTAGATTTCCAGGAAAGAAAAGAGCTGAGCTTGCTTTTACTTTGAAACAGGCTGAACCTTGCAAGTTGAAATCTTTTCACTTGATCTTGCAGCTTTTGTTATTTGATTTCGAGTTTAGAAATATGGTGTTGTTTAAATATTTTTTTTCTTTGCTCAGGTTCTAAATGAACGAATGGGATGAATATGGATGTATATATGAAAGAAAAGAAGTGTACAGGCATTAAAATTTGTACAGGGTTATAATATTTATTTGTACAAACTTATAGCAGTGATATTTTTCTTTGTGGAGGCTGAGATGATAATATGTTGGGTGCTCAAGATCCTAACATTAATTGCTGCGTACTTTATGTCTTCCTTTGCAATACTTCGGCTGTACAAAGATTTAAATTGGTGGTGGCTGCAGATCTCATATATAACTTGTACACTAATATCTTTGTTTTAGTCATACTTGACTTTTGCTGGTACATATCTCTTGTGTACAAAAGGCATGTTGAAGTGATCTTGTATTAATTAAGGTGTACAACATATACTCATTTTGTTTTCTTCTTTATATTTCGGCTGATATGAAAACATTTTGGTGGCTAAAGATACTTGCATTTATTTGTTTGTACTTGAACATGTTTGTCCTTTGTTTATTTATTTGAATTTCTTTTCTTTATTGAATTTAAAACTCTACTTTATACTATAAACAATTTCCATTTTTATTCTACCATGTTAGATTTTAGTTAATATATTTATTATCTTATATTTAATTTATAATTTCAAATTATTATTAACCATCAATTCTAATAGTTAAATATTATTATCAATTATTTATTTACACTTTAAACTCAAGTCAAATATATATCTATATATACTTACAATATTTTAAATTGAAATGATTCATACAGAATATACTTGAATCCGGGGAAACTCGCTCCATTTTATCGATTTATTTCACAAATATTAATTCAAAAATTAATAAATTATCATTTTAAATATTTATAAAATTCGGGGTCGTTACATCCACCAAAGTATAGATCATCGATTTTTGTATCCTGCAAATAAATAAATACATTTAAAGCACTACCAATATAAACTCATAGTGGAATAGTAATGTATAATAAAATATATAACTACTGACCAAGGTTGACACTTCTAATATCTAGTGTCCTTGTCAATATCGAGCATGCATAAATCTGTCCTTCTACCGTTCCCGCCTTGCTTTGGTATCTGTCCCTTTAAATCTATCCAGTTAGTTGTAATGAGAAGGGGTTCAGAACAACATTCTAGTGACTGGTAAATATCACACTTTATACATAACACTAGTTTATACCGATTTCCCTCCATCACATTTTATGTCTTTTATTTTACTTAATCGCCTTGACTACACGTATGCATACGATATGCCCCATCTACTCGAAGTAGACAATAACTATATAAGTATCATAATCCCTCTTTGGACTATGGTACTTTCCCGCTAGTATCTTTAATTGGGGCACCTCATCAGAGTCCATCGTCAACGCAGTATAACGTCCTCGTCATTATGCATACCAAGGAACTCTCATAGTGCCTAATAATAGGATCACAATTGTTTAGCAATATTCTATCTTGCCTTAGGGATTTACCTAATGCTTTATATCATGGACTCAACTCCACAAATTATTGAGCACTCAACTCCTTGGACTACCCAATCATTTAAAATACCTCCATTAAGGGTTATCTAGTCTTTCCTCCTAACAAACAAATTAGCAAACAACTATGGCAGTGCATGACCTAAACATGATCTACACTAGTAGGAGGTGTTGTCCGTTTAGGTGTAACCCTCGTCTTTTCGCTGACTGCTCAAGACCGATGACGTTCTCGACCTATGAAATAGCTCATACTTTCGCATATGGTACAATCCCACCGTCATAGCATCAAGCCTTGTTAACCATCCCATTTAGATTACCTAATGCAATCAAGGTAATACGTACTAGGGTACTTAAAAAATCCCCCCTTAAAGGTTGAAGCATTCACTACTGTGAGTATTCCTTCACCTATACATGAACGTTTTCCATGGGTCCTACAGTGGGATATATCCCACATCAGCATAATGTATACACAACTGCCAGTAGCACCTTACGATGGGTAGACTTCTTTTGTGTAACACAAACCTCGCATTCCAACCCATTTAGATGACTATGTCACTCTTGTTTAATTTAAGTTATTAGATAACTTTAATAACTCATACCCATCATAAACGCATACTTGAGTCTCTATATATATATATTTATACTTATTTATTTACCATGCCTCCAACGTCCAACTATTAATATTCAGTTGTTTTTATTTAACCGACCCCTTGTTTCATTAATTTCAATTTAATGTCATTTATTACTAAACTTAAAAAAATTAAATAACGTTTACTACTTATTTACCTTTTTTATTATTAAATATGTATACTTTTTTTTAACTCTCGCTATCCTTCTTTGGTTAATAAACTTTCCTTCTTATTCATTACTTTACCTACCTTTCATCACTTATTATTTAATTTTATCCTGTCATTATTGCATATACATTAGTTTTACAATTAAACCATTATTCTTACCACTACTAATTTCTTTTAGTTCATACTAAGGGATTTCTGCTTTTTAATGCATTGGAATTACATCTTCCTTAAAATAAAAAGGTTAACACTGTAAATTTCTATAACTTATCTTGAAAGGGAATTTGTGTTGCGTATGTAATTACAAGGAATTAACTTTTCTTAGTTATTAAAATAGACGGTACAAAATACGATAAATCCCTATTTTATATATCTCTTTCTTTTAGGCACATTTCTTGTTATTGAACGATACACTTTTATTCATAGATCTAAACATGATAATTTATAGAAACTTACATTGCATCACCCTACATTTCAATGAATTAAAATACTACTTAACCCCAATAATTTATTGTCATAAATTCTAATTTACATTTATTTGCATAAATCATTTAATCAACAAATATGGAACTATTATATGATTTGTCAAATTCAGGGACTACTACTAACCAATACTTTCCAGATTCAAGTGCATGCAATATTAAATCCAAGTTATCAATCACATAATATGTTGGCAGGGTTTATAAGTTCATTATATGTATACAATTAGGCCTACAACTCCATATTTACATTTAGGTATATAGGAACGAATTTACAATGAAATAAATCCAATATTATATAAAAGTATATAATTTCCCATTTATCCTTTAGCTTTCCAAATCTCCAGATCTAATCCCTATTATACCAGTATGACACCCTTTTTTCTCCCTATCAGAATACATACACCGCAAGCATACATATATCTATTAGAAATCTAAATCTGAGAAGAGATTTGGATTTATTTTAGGTTCGGATCTGAAATTATAATTTGCCTTGGCTTTGGTGATTTGATTCGATCTTATTCTTCTTCTCTATTATCCTCTGCTATTCTTCACTTGTACATACATAAATAAAAATTATGGATTTATTTAGATTTAATAATTTGTGGAGAAGGGAAAATAATAAGGCGTCACCGTTGCTTTAGAAAATATGAGAAGAGAAGCGAGGGTTTAGACTCGTATTTATAGCTATTCGAATCAATATCAGCTATTATATTCTTTTATTTTAAATCTGGGCCGTTCAACTTAGGTTCAAATTCCAACCGCTACAACAATACTGGTCGATCACTCCACCTCTACCACCAGTTGAGCCTAGGTGTTGGCTGGTCGTGCCTATTTGGCTAATGCTGTATGTTTCCCATCTTAATTTACTTTATACTATTTCCACTGGATTTAATTTAACATTGATTATACTTAGACGTTAAGTAAGTGTGAACTAACCATTAATTGTTAATTGATGTTGGTTAATTATTTTATCTCCTTAATTACATATATAATTATTTATGACTTAGAATATTCAAACATTAATAACTTTTCGTTTGAACTCCAATCAAAAAAATTTATATAAGAAATTTGATCAGAAAATCACCACGAACGCAACGATGCAAATTTCATAGCCAAATTCTGACATTTGTAAAAATCTATTTTCAGCATTGTTAATTATTAATTAATTTCTTCTTAATTAGTGATCGTTCAATTTACGGGGTGTTAAATTCTCCCCACAAACAAATTTCATTCCCGAAATTCCTCAAGGACCAAATCATATAACATAGCGCACAACCATTGTAATCTAACTATTATCCCACCTTTTGACCAGGTAATATTCGAACAATTAGACGAAATGAACTTGGAAACTATCATGGTGGAAACCCTAAAGAGTTAGCCTAAGGGTCCAGAAACCAAGTGCAAACAGAGTTGTAGGACAAAGACCGAATCAAAACAAGGATCTAGAGTGCAAAAATCCAATATGTGTTAGATCGGTACCGATCCGCCGGTCCAACACCATGGATCGGTACATATCCACGTTTCTCTACCTAACGGAGCCTAATTTTCTCGTACATGCATTTATGATCCCAAAAGCCTATTTCTAGTTCCATTTCATCGATTCCATGTAATTCTCTATCGATCTCCACGACCACTTGAAATCAACGGCTCTACTTCTCTACTGATCCATCATTTGGACTCAGAAACAAGCTAGATGCAAACAAGTCTGGAATCACGAAGCTAGCCATGAGTTGAACTAGGACAAGAAGTTCAAAACTGTCCATATGAAGAATTTATGGATTGGTACCAATCCAAGCCTATGGATCAGTACCGATCAATGAATATTAATGAGGTGTTTACCTATTTTCTTGGAGAAGTGATCTATGGGATGGAAAATGAGGTGGAGATCATGGAAGTGAGATTTTTGGCTTTCTACTACTATAAATAGAGGGGTAGGGCACATTTTTAAAGATCTTTTGGCTTTATCTCTTTCTGACTTTAATTTCTTGTAATCACCCAAGGATTTATACTAATCCGTAAGAATTTGTACTTGGAAACCAATGATATGATCAATAAAATCACTAAGTGGACATAGGCCAAGGTTTGTTGAACCATTATAAACGCTTTATGTTCCTTTGTTACTCTAATTAATTTACTTTTCTTCACTTTTTATTCTCTAACAATCTCTTAGGTGTTTATGCCATTTTTAGTTCAAACGTTTTGGTGCTTTCGCTAAGAGGAATATTCTCAGACTACTTGAATCTATCATCTACTATTAGATTTCTTAGATTCGAGGGATAGATTCAATCTTCCAACTTTACCATTCTATTATTCATATTTTCAACAATCTATTAAAAGTTATTCGCCATGGCCTTAAGGAAGGAACGTGCTACAAACTCCAGAGCTATTGATGAGACTGAGAATCAAGGCACTCAGCATGTGGATGAAGTTTCCTTGCAAAACCAGCCAGAAATCCATAATCCAGTTGATGTCATAACCAAAATGGAGATGGATTGTATGATGAAAAAAATGAAGGGTATGTTCCATGAGAGTCACAATGATATGAATCAACAGATGCACAAGAACTTGAGACTGCTGAATGAGCGAACTTGGAATCACCGCCGAAGGAGTAAGAGGGACTTAACACCTTATGATTCAGAGTCTAATAGTTCCTCATCATCCGAGTAGAGATAGAAGAATAGGAAGCAAAAGATGACTCAAAATACTACCGAGACTTTAAATAAAGGAACGACGTAGACCCGTGGCAAGGGTCAGTGGATCGGTATTGATCCAAGAGGTCGGATCGGTATCAATCCTACTAATGCTGGAACTAGATCTCACCCTTTAGATGGTGGCATGTATGTGACCACTGGTCATGCCATTGACGATCAGAATCCATAATATTGAGCTACTACTGATGATTTGGCAACTAGGAATCAAATAGGGGGGACTATTTGATAAACGGATCTCCCAAAGTCTGAAGAACCCAAGTATTGTGAGTATGCTCGAAAGCATTCGTTGGGCCGAATACTCGGAACAGATATCGACTACCGCCATTCAACCAAACCTGTAAAACCGAATTAGTGGGCCGAGATAGTCAGGAAACTTGTGAATGAAAATTAATTTAGAAGCAATGTTGAATGGGGTACTTCTCCTCGTCAGAATCTATTTACTGAGAACATTCTACGTGTGAAATATCCACTGAGGTTTGTAATGCCGATGATGCCATTGTATAGAGGAAAGATAGATCCAAGGCATCACTTGATGAAGTACGAGTGGCATGTGGATTCAGTTAGAGCATTTGATGCCATGAGATGTCGTTGCTTTTCCTGGAGGGAGTAGCAATGATGTGGTTCACTCAGCTCCCACCAAGATCCATATCGTCTTTCGCTGAGTTGTCGCAAGAATTTCCGAAGTAATTCCATTTACACACTTCACGTCCGAAAGATGTGAAGTTATTATCAAACCTCTTACTTGGCACGAGAGAGTCATTAAAGGATTTCTTGAATTGGTTGCATGCAGCTATGATGGAAGTAACAAATCCCAATGATGACATAGTATTGATAGCATTGATTAGAGGGATTCATCCAGAGACTATCTTTGGGAGATGGTTGAAAATGGGACCCCCATTGACGATGATATTGTTTATAGGAAGGCTAATCAATTCCTTGTTTGGAGGAGGCATGCAATCGTCCCTGAAGAGGCGAGGCTGAGAGTTCAGCTGAAGTGATACAGAGCAACATTGCCATACTGTCTGGAGGGAGTCTCAGGAATGTTGATGTAAATGTTGGTAACAAGAGCAGTGGTAAGAAACAAAATAACAATGAGGCCAGAAAGCGAAAGCATGATGATAGGAATCATCCTGGGATTCCTAAGTATGATAATTATACCGAGTCGAATAACTCAATTGAGAATATCTATCTAGCAACTCAAGGTACTAAGCAGTACAAGAAGCTGGCTCAGAGGGAGTCGATTTAGAAGGAGAAGAGATCTGGCAAGTTCTATAGGTTTCCTAAGACGCATGGTCATAACACTAACGAGTGCAGACACTTGCATGATATGATCGAAGATTTGATTCGAAAAAGGAAGTTGCAATAGTTTGTGAAAGCTTCGCAAGATAGTGGGCAAGGAAATTCCAATACCTTTGGGTCAACATCCTAACAGGGGAAAACTGGGCCTAGTGGTGAAGAGCCTAGGTGACTTGAAAAATGTTTGGTGGTCAACACAATCATCGGTAGACCACATCCAGCCGATAGAAGTCTAAGTGAGATGGATAGGTTTGTTTGTGCTTTGAAGCATACCGAGAATTAGAGCTGTTTAGCTATGGAGGATGGAGCTCTAGCTAAATAATTTAGAACCATGATAGACGACATTGTCTTCCGAAACAGAGATGATAATGGGATGAAAGTCCTAAAGATTGACCCATTGGTGATTATGGCCATGATCGGCCCTACGATTGTACGGAAGGTGTTTGTTGACTGTAAGAGTTCGGTTAATATTTTATTTAAGAAAGCTTATGACCAAATTCTTTTGGAAGGAAAGGACTTGAAATCGTGTAAATCTTGGATATAGGGATTTAACGGGATGACTACGGAACCAGTTATGTATGTGGAACTACCGATGATGCTTGGTGAGGGTGGCCACAAGCGAATGTGGGTTGTGCCTTTTGTGGTTTTGGATTTTTACTCTGCTTATAAATGCATTTTTGGACCGACCGGCCCTGGCTAAATTTAGGTTGGCTATAGCTCCTTGGTGCTTGACGATGAAGTTTCCTACAGAAAATGGTGTGGGAATAGTATAGGGAGTTCAGGGGCTTGGCCGCGAGTGTTATGTTGTTGAGTTAAAAGAGGCAAGGCGAAAAGAGAAAGGAAAAAGTGTAGAGTGGACCCTCTGCACAAGGCTTTGGACGCATAGAAACCATTGCCCGAACCCTGGCTTAGGCAGCATAGCCGGTTCTATAAGGATATGGATCCACAAAAAGAGCCATTGGATGGAAGAACAGCTCTAGCCAAGTTGACAATCAACATTTCGGTCAGCCAGGATGTTCCTACATGGATCCTGAAGGTCGGATCATAGCTCAGCATGAGGTTGATGAAGGATTTGATTTGTTTCCTCCAAGCAAACCTGGATGTATTCGCCTAGACACACTTTGACATGTGTGGGATCTCATCGAAGATAGCGAGCCATGCATTAAATGAAAATCCTAAATGCATTCCTGCGAAACAGAAATGCCGCAACGTGGGTCCGGAGAGATCCTCGACACTCAAAGAAGAAGTGGATAAGCTGAAAGATAACGGCTTTATCCGCGATGCCTTATACCCGAAGTGGGTGTCAAATCTAGTCTTAGTGAAAAAGCTAACAAGAAGTAGAAGACATGCATCAACTATTCTAACCTGAATAAAACATGCCCGAAAGATAGCATCCCACTACTGAGGATTGATCAGCTAGTGAATTTGGCAGCTGGACATGAACTACTATAGTTCATGGATGCGTATTCTGGATACAATCAGATTCCAATGCACGTCTTGGACCAAGAACCCACTAGTTTCATAACCGACCTGGGACGTATTGCTATTTGGTCATTCCATTTGGACTAAAGAATGCTAAAGCAACTTACCAAAGGCTGGTAAACAAGATGTTCAAGGACCAGATTGGGCGTTCGATGGAAGTCTATGTGGACAACATGCTTGTGAATTCATGGCATTCGGGAAACCGCATTGATGATTTGGTTGAGATGTTCAGTGTTCTCCAGAAATACGAGATGAAGCTAAGCCCTTTGAAATGATTGTTCGGTGTTGCATCAGGGAAATGCTTTGGTTTCATTGTGAACATCCGAGGGATTGAAGCCAATCCGGAGAAGATCGAGGCATTAAGAAACATCGAGGCCCAGAAGATGATCAAGTAGGTCCAGAGCTTAAACGGAAAGGTCACCGCCCTGAGTATATTAATCTCCAAAGCCACCGATAAATGCATCCCTTTCTTTATCGTAATTAAGAAGAGAAAAATGAACTTTTCTTAGATATAGGAGTGTAAAGATGCATTCCATCCTCTAGTGGATCACTCGGGGAGACCCCCATTCTTTTGAAATTAGTGGATGATGATGACTTGTTTATGTATCTAGTACTATCGGTGCATGCTTTGAGCATCGCACTCGTACATAAGGAATCCCGCATCCAACGATCAGTGTACTACATCAGTAAGCAATTGACAGAAGCAGAAAGAAATTACCTAAAGTTGGAAAAGTTTGCGTACTGCCTGTTGATTGCTTAAGGAAGATCCACCCCTACTTTCAGGCTCATCCGATCAAAGTTCTTACCGACCAGCCTTTGTGAAAAGTCTTACAACGACCTGAGACTTCTAGAAGGATGTTGAAATGGGACATTGAATTCACCCAACATGATATAACCTATCATCCTTGGAGATCTATCCATGGTCAAGCTTTGGCGGATTTCATAGCGGAATACATTGCAAAAGACGATACTCTGAAGAGCAGTGGTAAGCGGAATGCTAGGTGGAAGATGTACATAGATGGTGCATCAAATGAACGCTGTTCCAGTGCTGGAGTTGTACTTGTCACTCCCGAGGAACATTTGATTTATTATGCCTTGAAACATGATTTTCCTGCAGCAAACAATGAAGCAGAGTTTGAAGCATTAATTTTGGAACCCAAAATCACCAAGGAATCGGGAGTTAAAACTTTACACATCTTTTGTGATTCTCAACCGGTGGTGTGTCAAGTCAGGAAAGAGTTTTAGGAAAAAGGAGCGAAGCTGGCTCCTTATCTAAACTGGACCCTTGAGCTACTTAGTTACATTGAATATTACACAATAATGCATATTCCCAGAGAGGAAAATGCGAACGCCAACTCACCGACTAAGTTGCCCAGTTCTGGAGATGCGTAGCTCATAGGCCTGGTTTCTTGGAGGTATTTTCGGCTGCAAGCATCGACCATATGGATCTCGATTGGATTTTGGAGGCCAAGCACGAAAAGGAGTCATGGATGACTCCAATAAAGAATTATTTGCGAAGGAAAATACTTCCCGACAGGAAAAGTGACTGAAGGAAGCTCTTTCTCCAAGCTTTGAATACATCTTTCAACAAGGAATACTTTACAAGAAAGGATTCTTAGTCCTAATGTTATGGCGTGTCGCCAATGATGAGGCCAAATAAGTCCTCAGAGAAGTTCATGAAGGGGCATGTGGCGACCACACTGGGGAGCAAACCCTAGCGAAGAAGAATCTCTACTATAAGTACTTATGGCTGATTGTCAACCGAGACGCAGCTGATTATAATAGAAAGTTTGACAAGTGCTAAAGATTTGCTAAGATTTTGAGAGCCTTGCCGATAGAAATTACTCAAATGGTCAATCCCTGAACGTTTGTAGTTTTGGTAATTGATATTATTGGTGTGTTGCCGATATCCAAGGGTAGCGCGTACGCCATCGTCGATCTTGATTACTTCACCAAAAAGGCTGAGGCATAGCTATTAGCTACGATTACCACAAAGAAAGTAATCAACTTTGTGGTCCGGAATAATATCTGTCATTTTGGAGTTCCACAAGCAATCGTTACTGATAACGGAACAAAATTCGACAGCACCGAGTTTAGGATTTCAAACATCGACATCACATAGAGAAGAGATTTGCTATAGTGGCACACTCCCAGGTGAATGGAAAAGTTAAAGCCATGAATAAGATTATTAAGTCCATTCTCAAAAAGTGGTTGGAAAAGGCCAAGATCAAGTGGGTCAATGAACTTCCATTGGCACATTGGGCTTATCAAACAGCCCATAAGTCAGCGACTAACCACTCTCTATTCGCCTTAGCCTACGGATCAGAGGCTATGATTCTACTTGAATTGGAAGTACCTTCTCATTGGGTAACTCACTATAATCCATGGATGAATGAGCAACTCCTGTTGGAATCTTTTGGTATGATCGATGAGAAGCACGATGAAGCTGACTTGAGAGCAATTGTTTACTGAAACCGAGTCGTCCGATATTACAATGGCAAGGTTAGAGATCGGAACTTTGAGATTGGCAACCAAGTTCTCAAACGAATCTTCCTAGGCCCCGGAAACATGGGCCCGCCATAGGAAGGTCCGTATGCAATAGAGCAAAAGCTTAGAGATGACACTTTCAGGCTAGCAACCGTTGACGGGATCTCACTCCCGAGGGCATGAAATAGCAAGCACTTACGATGCTATTTCACTTAGAAATAAATTTATAAAGCCATGTAATAAGACAAAATCTATCATTTCCCGTCTTCAATAAATAAAATGGCTTTCTGAATCTGTGACTCTATCTTTACATAGCTTTAGAATTGTGAAATATGACCAACTCGAATGAATTTGCATTTATATAATGCAGCTATGTAAGTACCCCAAGTTAGGTGTCAACCAAAATTTTATGGTCCATGATCAAACCCTTGGAGTTAAACCATTCTTGGTGCCCGGAGTTGGATGTAAGTTAACACTTGTCCTTAATATGAAAACAGGAGTATAAACCAAATAGGACATGGTTTGACCGCCTACCCACTAACTCTTGTCCTTGATAGGGGTAGGAGTACAAACCAAATAGGACGTAATTTAACCATCTGCCAACTAACTCTTGTCCATGATGTAGGGTCAGGAATATAAACCAAATAGGACATGATTTGACCATCTATCAGATAACTCTTACCCTTGATGTAAGGGCAGGAGTATAATTCAAAATGGATGTGACATGACCATCCAATCACTAATATCTTTCTCGTACTAGGCAAGTGGGAAGATCCATACCTGGCGTAAGGTGGGATCTTACATATAAACTTTGATCAACGCCCACAGTTAGGCGTGATTGAAGGTCAACATCTTGGATAAGGATGTGCAAACTACGGACCTTAAGTAGTTAGCTTAAACCAGTGCCCGGAGCTTGATGAGATCGAATGTCACTATCTTGGAAAAGGATACCTAAACCGCTATACTAAATGGTTTACCCCAACCAATGCCCAGAACTTGGCACTTCAATGATTGCTTTGCATTCACTAGAACGACAAAAGGCCGACGGATCAAGAAACATGTTAGTAACTTAATCTGACCATAATTATGAAAAGAAATGGTTCGCAAGTACATATAATGAAAAGTGCATTTCTTAAGTACTTAGACAAATCCATACAAAGATTTGGCAAAAAAAAGTCTTTGTTATTAACAGTCAAAATAAGACTTGGAAGAAAAAGTACAAGTGTTATTAACACTAGAACTGAAAAGCAAAACGAAGACCGAATACGCACAGCACCGCCTGAATAAACAAAAGAATAAACATAGAAAGTGCCTAACTATACAAGTAAAACAACACAAATTAACAGTCGATTCTTATGATTTTGCCTCTTGGGCTTTTCTTCTCTTCTCCGAAGGGAGGTTTGACTTGATCAGGCTTCTTCCTACTTCTTCCTTGGCCCTCCGATGGAGTGCTCTACGATGATCCAGCATGCTTTGAGTGCTCCTAAATAGAGGAAGTGCGAATGGAACAAAGATAGTCTGGCCAGGCAAAGCTATGGACAAATGAGGAGGAATGACCTATATCTTCTCTAATTTGACCTCTTTGGCTAGGAGAAGCTCTTGCTCAAACGTACTCATGGTGGGACCCAATAAAGGCTCGGAGAAACCAGTGATAACAACATAGTCTTTAGTCTGAGCTTCTCGAATCTCACCAATCTCTTCTCCTATAAAGCATTTATCATCTACTCGTCAAGCCCAGGAGTCCCTCCAATAGGAATACTCAGATCCATTATTAAAGTAGTTAGGGTCACCGATTTTGATGTAGACGTTTGTTGTCCAGACTGGAGACCTTTGTCGGGAAGCGGGACGACCTGGGGTTGACCTGAAACTTGAGAGATATAAAAAGACATATTAGCAACGTCAGTTGACCACATATGGACTCTCTCAAATGTTGGCGAAATCAACGAGATACCTTCTTCAGGCTGGGATTCAGTGTGGGATGGAGTATCGCCGAAATTCCTTTCTAAGATAGGAGATATGACAATGGACTTTTGCATTTGGGGTTGATCTGGATTATATCCCGGGACCGAATATGAATAAGGAGCAGTTTTGGTTCTAGATGTGTTCGCAGTAGTGACCACTTGAGGTGATAATCTGGAGCCTTTGGACAACTCTTTTTGCACTGTAGCAGCTAGCTCTATATGAAGAATAAACTCACCTTCTTTTAGCACCGTGGGTTCATCTCCTACTAGGATCTATTTCTCTAACTGAACAGGGTCTATCTCGCTACCCTTTAGAAATTCCGTCTCCTCTATAACAAATTTTTCCCAGGCCAGAACCAGAGTCTTAGGATAATCATCATCAAACCAATCTAAGTTACGAAACTTGGGCACATTGCTGTTGTGCTTAATGATCAGTGGGTTGAATCTTTCCACCATCCGCTTCTCTGCGGCTTTAACCTCCCTCTTGACAAGTGCGTCCACGTCTCTAGTACATTCAACTGCCTTGTCCCTTTCCTCATGAGCAGTAACCAGCTATTCGCAATACCCTTGAGCCTCTTGGAGAGCTTTGTTTTTCTGCTTTGTCTCGCTCTCGAGCTTGGATGATAGCTCATCTACTTTCTTGTTCAAAGCATCTTTCTCCAGCACCCACGGTTTTGATGATGTTCCATCTCTATATCATCATGATGCTTGGTCCTCTCACTCTCGAGTGCCTTAATTACATCCTCAGTCTTTTTCTCGGCTTCAGCTTGTGATTTTTTCAAGTTTTCAACCTCAACTTCGAGATGAGCAATGATCCTTTTACCTTGTGTCTTCAGGAATTTCAGATTATCGATATCAAGTTTTCTTACCCTCGAAACCTTAAAGACCTTCTCAGCTACCCACTTCCACTGATTATACCAGTTGTAAGAGTCAGCTACGTAGTCGACTGTCGCTTCTTAACCTCTGGCATAATGTTCTTTAGGTTGGGCACAAACATGAGCCCATCAAAGCATACCTCTGCGAACTGTTCCTTTAGCTTAGCCATTCGAGCATCGGCAGCAAGATGTTGCTCTGTGGTGAAGAGCGGAGCTTCAAGCAGTTTCTTACCAGCCTTATGATAGAAGCCTTAGAACTACCTTTATGGTACCTAGGATCAGAAGGTCGACTGGTATGAGTTGATGTTAAGTGTTGGATGGGAACGGAAGTCGAAGGTGGTGCACGAGAAACATCGCTCGGTTAAAAGTCATCGTGGTGATCAGAATGTTTTTCCGGGCTTTATGGCGGAGGTGACTAGGATCTGAAATGGTATCAAGAGGAAAAGACATGAGATGGATAGTCACTGCCACGAATGCCTCTGTCATGGCTAGACCGATGGCTTGACTCAGAATCTTGACCACTGCCTTATTGGTACATGCTCGGATGGTGCCTACTTAGTCAAGATACGTTCTCCTCCAAGGATTGAAACATATACTTTTTCCTTTCCATGGATCCTGCAAATGAAATAGGAACAAGTTAGCATTAAATGAGAAGGACATGAAATAGGTGTAGTGTAGTGCATGTGTGTGTGAGTGCATGTGTAGTGTAGTGCATGTGTGTCCCGCCCCCCTCGATGGACCGTGTACTGGAGATTTGCTCTTAGGAGTGATCTCTCCCATGCTAATGGGAGGTATTTCATCATCAAAGCGGAGAGGAGAGTCAAGACCCTCAAGACCTATATTAGCAATGTCGAAAGAGCCGAACTCAGTAAGAATCGGCCCCAAACCAGCAAATGCATCTTCAGAAGGGAGTGAAAGAGATTTTTCCACAATTGTCTCTAGCAGGGGCTTTGTAGAAAATAGTCCTTTGGGAAGTTTCATAACGAGCCTCTTTTTAAAAAAAAACTATCGGTTGTCCTTGGACTGTTCAACCGAAGGCTCGTGGCCTACATTAAAATCATTGTGGATAGTTTCGCCACCTTCACCTATGATTTCGCCTTCTTCGGCGTCTTCTTTCTCTTTGTCAACTTCAGCCCCTAGACTTGGCACTGGGGGCACGTGAGGGTTTACATTGCCACCTCCTAGCGAGTTATTGTCATCGTCGTCGTCATAAGCCACTTGGATTTGACCAGTGCTATGGCCATCTTCTAGCAAATTATGAGCTAGGAGATTCTCAAAGGAAAGAAGAACTCTAATATGTCTATCCTCTTTTGGGAGTGCCATAAGAACTCATATGGCATCTGCAAGTGCTGCACCATTGGGTCTCGCCGGAACATCTGCATGACAAAAAGAATACAGGTTAAGCTCACAATGTCACAAGCTACATTCAAAACAAATAAATGAAGTATAACTTACATCCAGATAGCCATCTTCATGCAAATACAGGTGGACGACGAACATAGAACCATTCACTCTTCAAATAGCTCAACTTAATCCATGTACCAGTAATAACTCCGCAGTTCTTAGCCAATTCCAAATAAGTTGAAGAAGAGCTTCATTTCTGGCTCTTGAAGCTATATATATATATACTGAATCTCCTCATCACTAGGTACCCAGTGAAAATGTTAAGCAAAGACAATAGATGTACCATGAAAGAAGGCATAGCTGTTTGGATGTAGTTGTGTCGGAGCTAGTCCCATGAAATTCAGTACTCGACGAATGAATTGATTGAATGGTGGGACTCATCCCACCGGGCACATATATGTATTACAAGTAGTATAACCCTCTTGAAGATTTTGAGCTCTTTAGTGGCAAGAAGGGACTAATACGTCCTCAAAGGAGATTCCGTGTTTATTGCAGATTCTATGGAGTGATCCTAATTTAATCTTAAAAGCAATGGAATCGACAAGATCGTCTAGAATAACAGCATCCTCGAGAGTGTCGGGAGCAGGTTCTATTTCAACTTCGAGACCCTCTATAGGCATTTGAGGAACCCCTGGATTAGGTTGATCCGCTTATGGATTTTCAAATAGGGTTATGGACTACGCCGGAGTTTGTTGTGAAATTGGAACCGTAGTTGAGCTCGACTCGGTTTTGGATTTGGCATATTTGGAAGCAGATAGACCTATGGCTAGAGTGGCGAAACGCTCAAAACGCCTATAATCCATTTCTATAAAAACTCAACAGATAATCAACATCGGGAAAATTATAAGTTGTACCCCTATGCTAAAGTGAAACCTAGTGCGGTGCTGTGCAGTATCGTGAATGCAAATTTTCGATATTGTACATCAATTCATTTTAAAATCTAGATATTGCCCTGGGTGATCGTCATCGCTGACCGTCCCAACGAGCTTCATATCAAAAACCGTGCAATGGATATGCATTGGAATTGAGGATGAAGTATTTGGCATAGCTTAAGTGTTTGTAAATAAAGTTTGATGGGAAGTTGAAAGATCGAAAACCCACCAAGGGTTGGATCGGCACCGATCCAAACCCTTGAGTGAAATTTCGACCTTCTCTTCCACTTCTCTCTCAATCCATGTCACGGCTGCCAATGCCAATTCATCTATATCCATGTTGCTGCCGCCTCCCTAGTTTTATACTATTTAGGTTCGAGTTTAGGATAGATTTCGATTGTAAAATGGAGACTTGAGCTTGGTTCAGCGATTCGAGTGCAATCGAAGCAAGGCATGGAAGGCTCAGGTAAAGGAATAAGGCAACAGTAGTTGGACAATTGCTGGCGAGGTAATAGGCAGAGCTTTGTTTGGATGCAGAAGAGTTCTAGTGGCAGACCCTAAGCTACAGATAGGGGTAAGATAGAAGTGAGGAAGGAGATAAAAGAAATGGGGTTTTATATAACCGAAACCCAAATTCTTAGGAAAAAAAATTTGAAGACTTTTTCAAAGTTTTGGATCGGTAGCGATCCAAAAGTATGGATTGGTACCGAGTCAATATTTTTTCTTTTAAATAAAAAGGGTGATGGACTTGACCTATATACATATGCCTACAGGAGTACATGCGCATGATAATGGATTTATTCAAGAACGTGCACGTGAATACGTGTGCGTCTATATATCCAGCAACGAACGACAAGAGTCGAAAGAAAATCAGATTCAAACCTGGAAAGCCAAACTACTAAGCTTGGAATGATAGATAGTGAGAACATCTTCCAGATTTATAGTACCAGATGCTGGTAAAGCATCATGGCGTATGGCTATAGGCATAACTTTCATAGAAATGATCTGTAGGAAGGATAATGACCATTCAAAGCATAGAGTGGAGTCCTTCACGGCAATTCCGACTTGTCTCGATTCAAAGCACATCATGTACTTTGAGGGGCAAGTGTTATCCTGGCTTTTGACCAGGCAATATTCGGACAGATTGAATGAAACGAACTTGGAGACTATCAAGGCAGGAAGCAAAAAGAGATAACCCAAGAGTCAAGAAACCAAGTACAAACAGAGCTGTAGGATAAAAACCAAATCAACACAAGGATCTAGAGTGCAAAAATACAACATGTGTTGGATCGGTACCGACCCACATTTCTCCACCCAATAGAGCCTAATTTTCTCCTACATGCATGTCTTGATCCTAAGAGCATGTTTCAAGTTCCATTCCATTAATTCAATGCAATTCTCTATCGATCTCCATGAGCACTTAAAACTAGCAACTCTACTTCTCTACCGATCCATCATTTGGACTCAGAAACAAGCTAGCAATGATGCAAACAAGTTTGGAATCACAAAACTAACCACCGGTCATGCCAGGATAAGAAGTTCAAAACCATCCATATAAAGAATTTATGGATCGGTACCGATCCAAGCGCATGGATCAGTACCGATCCGTGAATATTGATAAGGTGTCCACCTATTTTCTTGGAGAAGTAGTCTATGGCGTGGAAAATGAGGTGGAGATCATTGGGGGCGATATTTTAGGCTTCCTACTATTATAAATAGAGAGACATGGCTCATTTTTAAGGATCTTTTGGCACTAGCTATTTTAGACTCTGATTTCTTGTAATCACCCATGGATTTGTACTGATCCGTAAGAATTTTTACTTGGAAACCAGTGATATAATCAATAAAATTGCTAAGTATCTGTAGGCCAAGGTTACCCGAACCACTATAAACGATGTGTGTTCCTTTTTTGCTATTTTTAATTCACTTTCCTTCACCTTTTATTCTCTACACAATCTCTTGGGTGTTTGTGCCATTTTTGATTCAAATAGTAACCAACCAAATAGTGTGCAATAAATTTTGCAACCAATAGTTTACAAGTGCATAGTGTATCACAACATATATGGCATGTATGCAGAATAATTCTAAATTGACGCCTCCTATATGAAATGCATCTTTAAAGTCATTTTTGAAAATATGATGCAAACAACCTATACATTTGCAGATCTATATGTATGCAAATTTTGAAAATCAAAATCTTTGTTTTTTTGCATCCAAATTTTTCCACACTTCTACGAATAGAAGTATAGTTCAATCAATTTTGCATCCAATCCCTTTCATCCAAAATCCTAGCACACTATTGCTAACATCCACAATTTAGAAAAAATTAGTTTTCTAAACTTATATTCTTTATGCCGAAAAAGGGTTTAGATGGAGAATTTCATATTTCCATCCTTTTCTTATATACCTCTTTTTCCACTTAGCTTGGAACCTTCCCTTATGCCCAAATTCTTTTCAAACTTTTCCAAGTATAGTCGCAGAAGTAAATTTTATTTTAAATTTTAAAATAGAAAACAATTTTTAGTTCACCTATCGACAAGGTATAGAAAAAGGAAATCCCAAAGCTAAAACTGTTTTTTCCTTTGTTACTAACTATATTTTATTTTACTATCACTTTTGGTGCACAGTAAAACTCATACTTGCTAATCCATCCCTATTTCCATATAGTAAGCATGTGGCATTTCAAAAATCATAAATTCTCTTCTCTTTTTTGTTCAAAATCTTTTCAAATTAAATTTTGAAATATTTGGAAAATTTTATAATTTTTCTAAAATTTATTTTCCAAAATCTTTCATAAAAGTATTTTATTTTTAAAATCAAAGAGTTTTGAGCAAAAAATTCCGAAAGTATACAATTTTTTTCTTTTCAAAACAAATTATGCCACATCCTACGTTGTTTTATAAGTGAAAGCGCCAATTCCAATATATGGATTCACGGATCACAGAATAGAATGCAGAAAAGTAAATGAACACACAAGTTTTTATAGTGGTTTGGCATACTTCGGCCTACGTCCACTCCAATAATCTTTTATTTATATTGTCTGATTACAAGTATAGTTGTTTTTTGCCTTAGAAAAATAATGGCGGAAGAGATAAGAAGTGATGAAGGAGAGCCAGTCGAAAAAAGTCCTTTGCAATGAGCCAAGCCTGCTGTATTTATAGAGAGAGATGATGAGATATTTCGCTGAGATTTCGACAGAAGGCTCTCTAGGTCCATGAGGGCCCACCATAATGATCGGCATGTTTAATTTGTCATTTAATAACGATCGGTCAACATATCACCGATCATTTTTCCTTCATCCAATCCAAGGCCGATCGTTTCTGGGGGGTCCTTCATGCCTCTCGACTTTGCTTCTGAAGTATGGAATCATTCTGACTTGTAGTTTAGGAGATATGGGTTGATCTTGGTTGAAACTGGATGGTTCATTGAATTATGCCGATCGTTATGGTGGATCAATATGAACGATCGGTCAAGAAGGATCGGCCATTTTCAAACCATCACTTCATGATATACGATTGCTATGGTGGATCGACAAGAAAGATCGGTCGGTAATGATCGGCCATCAGAAAAACCTTCACCTTTTGATGTGCGATCGTTTTTGTAGGCTCACTTCTGGTTTTATTAATGCTTTGAAAGTTTCAAGCGTATTGCTTTGTAGATTTTGAGATATTGATCGATCTCAGATGACTTGAGAGCTGTTTCATGGATCGTTCTTGGTTGATCCATACAAGTCCTTGCTTCATCCGTAACTCGAGCATACGAACTCCAATTGACCTAAAATTTGAAATGTGGCCTCATCGGGCCTTCCTTGTCACTTCATGCTGATTACACCTTGATTAGGTACTTGGCCGTTTTTTGAACGTTATCCATCCGAGTCCATTCAACTATCATCCATAGTTTTAAATATACTCGATTTCCAATACATCCATTTGCGCCAAATCCATGATATTTCGGCCTTGATAATCGTAAAGTCTATTGAGTTAAATCCGTCTGTGTACTGCCTTGCCAAAAGGTGGGTTAACACTTCGCCCCTCAAAACATGCCTTGCGATAGGAAGGCTTGTTTGAATTTCCATAAATCCAAAATTCAAAGTCCATAATCCATCGATTGCCTTATTGTCCAATCAAGAATCCCATCCATTGCCAATCCAATTCCTTGATCTCTTCAGATCATTAGCGAAACCCACGACTGTACTGAGCCGATATCCAATTCCGAATCCCTTCCAAATTCATTAATCAAATCCATGATCTCTCCGGATTGTTTTTTCCAAATCCGGGACCGCTCCAGATCCATATCCAAATCATAGACCTCTCCGAGTCGTTTTATCCAAATCCTTGACCGCTCCAGGTCCATATCCAAATCGATAAACCTCTCCAGGTCGTTTTATCCAAATCCGGGACCGCTCTGGGTCCATATCCAAATCCATCGACCTCTTCGGGTCGTTTTATCCAAATCCTTGATCTTACCGGATCCTTGCCGAGCACAACTCGTACTCGACAACCTGAGTATGCCGATCCTATCGCTCTCCGGTAAAGCGGCCTACCCCTTGCCAAGCATAGTCTATACATGACGATCTGTTGGGTTTTATTCTCTGGCCTTGACTCTCCGATTGAGGACTTAATCCGTGGGTATCCTTCTCCGGCCTCGATCCCTAGTCGATGGCTTAATCCGTGGGGTATCCTGCTCCGGCCTCGATCCCCAGTCGAGAAATTAATCCATGGAGTATCCTACTCTAGCCTCGATCCCCAGTCGAGGACTTAATCCATAGGGTATCCTACTTTGGCCTCGATCCCCAGTCGAGGACTTAATTCGTGTACAAATCCATCATGTCGCTCTCCGACGAAGGGACTCGTGACTCACGGTTATTACCCGTCTCTCCGGTCGGGGCCGTAACCGTGACCTGTGTTATTTATCACATTAATCCAGATTTATGCATTCCAAAGTCCATTTGGTAAAATATAAAATAAGAGTCCGTACAACCAAAAAGCTAATAAACCAAAGTTTGACAAGAAAAAACAAAATTTCACAAACCCGATCTCTACGGCTTGTCATCATCTCAGAGCATGCCTAGGGACCGTCCTTGATCCCGTACATGTGTAAGTGACTTTGCCATATTACCGTGGAGTTTACTACTTATTCCAGGCCATCCCAATCAATTGATGGCAAGCTGACGATGATGCCTTGATCCAGTGCCATTTTCATTCGAGGTGGACAATGGCTGCTCCTGTTCCGCCACCACAGTCCGTGTCCTCATGTTTTGTTGCAACTAACAACTCCTCACATATTCCTCGATGATATCCTTCAAGTGGCTGCAATCATTTTTATTGTGCCCATCCAGCTCATGGAATAGGCAATGCTTTCTTGATGCCCGCTCATGTTTAGAGGGTTTCCTCCTTGCCAGCCTTCGATATTGACGATGTCCTCGAGTATCCAAATAAATCCTTTCCAGAAATTTGGTCAAATCCATATAAGAAGAGAATTTCGGTTCTCTCTATTGCCTTTTCGACACATTAATGCCATCATTCATTTTCCGTTTGCCTTTACCATTCTTGTTTACATCTCCTGACGATCCTCCACTTTGCATAGCATTCACCTCCGATTTGTTTGCTCGTGCATCTTCCTGCCACAGGAACCTTTCTGCTTCATAATAAAACTCCCCGAAATCCATAGGTGGATCCCGCGCCAGTAAATCCTTGAACTCCGTGCCATCAGCAATTCTAGATACAGCTGCCATCAAAACCATGGATGGATCTGGATGATCCACTGATGCCGTCGCAGCATTAAATCGTGTTAGAAAACTCCTCAGGGAATCTCTGATCCTCGGTTTCAGTGTTGCCAAACTAATCTCATTTTTGGGTCTCGAGATGTTAACCCTAAACTGCCTCATAAACCCTTCGATCAATTCCGTCCATGAGCTGATAGAGCCGCTTTCTAACTGTCTAAACCATAGTGCAGCTATATTCGTCAAGTACAAGGGGAAGCACCATGCCATGACTTCCTTCAATGCCCCCAGTACTTCCATGGGTCTCATGTATCTTGTCAAATGAACAGCAGAATCTGTTTTTCCATCATATGTCTCGAGCGTTGATAGTTTGAATTCCAGCGGATTCCTAGCTTGTCTGATACTAGGAGCGAAGGGGCTCCTATTCACATCTTTCAGATCCCTATTTACCAATCCTCCTCTCATAACCCGTTTGATCATTTCCGTCAACCTGTCGTTGTCATCTAGTGGTGATCTTTGATCATTGTCTCTAACCTGCCCCCTGAGTCCATGGGGAAATCCTAAAATCTTCTCTTCTAGACGAGCATCCACATTTCGATCAATGCCAAACTGCACAGCACCGCCCGGTATCCTGCCTGGGATTGAGCTAACATGACCAGGGGTATGCCCCTAAGTATGGATCAATTAGCACCAATCGTTCTAGAACGATCGGCTAAAGTACCATCAATCGTTCTTGGTTGGTCAGTACGATTGGCTAAAGTACCATAGATCGTTCTTGGTTGGTCAGGGGCTACTCCCGGCGGTTCCACGCCATCCTGCATCCTGTTTGCTTCGTTTCCTTGGTTTTGATTCTGGATTTCCTCGGCTCCTGCTACTCCAACTCTGTGATACATATTTTCTGCTACTCCATTTCCTTGGTTTTGCACTCCAACTTGTCCAATTTGTCGGAGTAGGTTATGCATCGTTTCCTCCTGTCTCTTTAACATCCTTTCTTACATAGCATCCATCATTATTTCCATCTTGTCCCTCTTGATGAAGATTGATGTTTGATTAGCTCCTGAGGAATCCTTGTAACGACCCGTAAATTTTAACTGTTTTAATAACGTAATTAGTTGAAATTTTGTGAAATTTTAAACGATAAAATTTTGAAATAAAAATTTGATATTTGGAATGCGTCTAATTAATCATAGCAACTGGAAAATTTTCATCAAATAATTTGGAAGTTTATTTTCTAGTGTAATTTTATTCCAATTTATATCAGTAAAAATTGATGATAATAAAATGTTTTCCAAACCTAAATATTTTTACATAGAAAAATTCTAATTCATCTTCTGACTAAGACGTCATTTTTCGTTTTTCCAAATTCGGACTTCTTTAGCTCCGTCGATCTTATTTTTCTGCATTTTTGCTGCATTTTTTGCTAGTAGAAAATTCGAATGTTTGTAATTCAATCGAATCACTGATATCTATATAACGTTTTGATCGTCTCGTCGTGCTGATCTCTATGATATATCCAATTGTCAATTTTGGAATTCGGTGTGCGGTGCAATCTGCGAAGCGCCTAGTGTACCGGTTCCGCATTTGAGCCTTTTGGCTTTCTTTGTCCTTTCAGTGTCAGTCAGGTAAAGTAAATAGCTGTTGGCTATTAATATTCACAGCTGTTCATATCTAACTTTTGCTATTTCCCATATATTCTGTTTCATGTCGGTTCATCCATTTTGGGTTCGCATACCATTTCTCTCACTATCTTTCCACTTTCCGTTCTGCCTTTCTTTCAAAAAAAAATGAAAATAAAAAGAGGAATATCATTCGCCTACATCTTACCTCCCCACCCAACCTATTCTTTTTCTTCACCTCTGCCATTCTCTCCTACTACCCCTCCTCTCCAAGCCGTACCCTCCGCAACCACCTCCTTCTCCGAGGCCTGCTACCCTTCAACGAAGCCACGCTTCGGCCACAACATCACATCGACTCGCCGACCTCCACACACCGAAACTCCGAGTAGCCAAGCACCCACGTTCCGCCTTATCCCCTCCGGCGCCCCTAACCTAGTCTCGGCCGAGTCTCCCATCACCGTGCCTGAGCGGCAACCCATCCAGCAACCCTTCGACCTTCAGCCTTTCCACCATGTTGCCGAAGCAACTTTCCCCAGCCTGTCAACTTCGGACAGCAAAGGTCAGACGACTTCCTCCTTCCTTGTTGCATCATCCAAGCCTTCAAACCCTCGCCTAGAACCACCTCCTCCCTCTCCCCTCTTTGCAGAAACCTCCTCGATCATGCCACCGCCCCTCCTGTCGCCACTGCTCTACAACCAATGCGCCACGAACCACCCACTGCCACGCAGCCATCACCTCCGCCCAGCCTTCTTCTCATCTGGCCGTGCCCTTCACTTGTTCTTTGCATAGGTTAGTTTATATGTAGCAGGTTAAGTCATTTCTCTGGTTTAACATATTTGTCATAGTATATATATAATATGTCAGTACATATATATACAATTTATAAAAGTTGAGTTGTTATAAAAAAATTATAGTAAGTATGTTCTGTTTATATGCGTATATATACTGGTTAGTTTTAAATATATTGTATATTTTATAAAGTATATACTATTTTTATCTTGATTTGGGCAAACTTTGAAAGGAATATGAACTATATATATTGTACTTTGGTTATATGATTTGTTGTATGTATAAAGTGTAAAAGTTTGTTTTGTTTTAATGTTAGATAGCTTGCGGTTTACTTTTGAGTCATATATATAATTTTATGTATAAGGTAACAGCTCGTTTATAAAGTATAAGTCCATATATGGATACAAAATTTTGTCAGAAGCTATGTTTTGTTTGCTGGTACTTATATTGATCTGCTTTATAAAAATAAAAAAATAAAAAATAAAAAGTCGTACATGATTTGTGAATGTAGCAGTATCTATATATATACTGTGTTTATATGTGTTATATATTATACTGTTAAGATATATACATTTGAAGTTATAGTTGTTTCTATGAGTTGTTTATATATAAAAATATGTGCGTACGAGTCGTGAATATATGCAGTTAGTAGCTATATATATAATAGCTATTCTGTAGTATGCTTTCGGTTTTGAGATATAAAGATATGTTAACATGCATACACTATTTACAGTATGTGTATATATATATATGTATTTGTATAAGTTTATATAGTTTTACAGGTTTTGCTTATATCTGTCTAAAGGAGTATATATATAAAGTGAAGTTTTGTTCTATACTAATATATATGTTCTGTTGATGTAGAGTTTTCTGATAGTTAGTATACATACATATGTATATATATATAATGTATTTTTTAATACATATGTGTTGTTTATAGTTAATACTGACTAAAATAATATACACATGATACATAGAGTATTTCATGTTCTAATGTTATGTTATATACTGTTGCAAAAGTTATGTCAGCCTATATCTGAAATTTTATAAATTTTTGATTTTATATATATACATGAATTTATATAAGTCATATATATTTATTTTATCTTAAAACTGCATATGGTTTATATATATATATATATCGATTAGTTTCAAAAAAGTTTTTTTCATATTAGTTAAATAATATGTTATGGTTATAGGCTTATATAAGTTGTTGTTGTTTATGTGGTATGTTTGTATACATATATTTTGATTTCAATATATATGTTTAAGTTTAAGATTGATTTAAAAATGTATATGTATTTTGAAATTGAATATTGGGTTTAAGGAAGATTTTATTTTAATATACATCTTGTTTAAATCTTATCAAACAAATTTGATTTATTCTCATCGATTCCTATCTATTAGCTTGTTCGTCGTTGATTCTTGCCAATATTACTTTGCTTCGAAATCTGTGCTTGGGTTCATATCTCTTCTCATTCAGTTCTCTCTCTAGCCTCGAAAGGTGAGCAATCACTCACGATTAATGTTCTTTTATTTATTAAATTTGATTTCAATTGAAACGACAATTGAAATATGCTGATGTTAGTTATTTACACTATTATATATATGCTATTACTTGTATCAGTTCACCTGTGACATCTGACACCATTATCTGCCAATTGAAATATGCCGGTGTTAGTTATTCACACTGTTATATATATGTTATTACCTGTATCAGTTCACATGTGACATCTGACACCATTATCTGTTATTTATATTGATGATATATGCATGTTATATTATTATCATATCCGTTATCACTCTGCAAGTTCCCTGTTAGTATAGAATCACTATGGGTTGAAATGATACATACCCGAACGGACTTTAGAATAGGAGAAAATCGTTATGGGTTGAAATGATAAACCCAAGCGATTTCAATTGAATTGAATTTGGGATTACGTGTTGAAATGATATATATATCCGTATATGTTTAAATTACGGATTGAAATGATAAATATCTGTATCACTTGACCATAGGGTAGAACATTTTATACAAACATCGTTGGTCTATATATATAAATATTTTGAAAATGATTTCTATGGTTTTGGAAAGAAATATATGGTTTTAATAAATATTGATTTTAAAGATTTATTAAAGTTGATTTAATAAAGTTGATTTGAATTAATATAAATATGTTTAAGTATATATGAAAAATTTATATTTCCAAATATAGAGTTAAGATTATTTCAGGTTGAAAGATAAATTTGAATTTGATTTGGAATTTTTAATTATTTAAGAATTATACTTAAATAAGTTTGATTTGAAATCTATTAAATTTGAAATTTTAAAGATATATTTTATAACTTGAATTTGATTAAAAGTGACTTAAAGGAATATTTCAAATTTATATAAATTTAAATGGGATATTTTGTTTATTTAAATTTGTAAATTGAAGTTGTATTCAAATGATATTGAAATAATTAAGTAAATATTTCAAAACTAAATAATAGAAAAGTGAATTGATATGTATATAAAATTATCGAATTTAGTTTTGAAATTTGGAATATTTGAAGCTTTGAAATATATTGAAATTGAAATGGTTTATTTGTGGTTCAAATCGGTATTTGAAATCGATATAACTTGGAAATGTTTAATTGAATTGGAATTTAAATTGATGATTTAGATTGGATTAAATTTGAATTTTGAACTCGAATTGATTTGAATCGATTTGTGAAAGTCGAGGAAACTATTTTATTTATAAAGTAATTTTAAATTATATTTAAAACTATTGATATTTTACTTTATAAATTATGTTAATATAAGCTATTTTAATATAAATCATTTTTAATATAAATTATTTTATTATAAACTATTTTAAACTTATAGCTATTTATATAAACTATTTTATTTATAAACTATTTTATTATATATACTAATTTTAATATCTAACTGGTTAAGAGGAAAGTGTTATGATTCCAAAGCACTATGATTTCTAAACTTTGATTTCCAAAGAATTATGATTTCCAAAGTGTTTGATTTAGAAAGTGTTATAACTTTGAAGTACTAAGATTTTGTAAATGGGTATATTTGAGATGGATATATTTGAAATGTAAATGATATCGTATTTGGTTTTGAAATGAAAGTGATATCGTATTGATATGGTTTTGAAATGGCAATGATATTTTGATTTTGAAATATAAACAATTTTGAAAGTTTATTAAATGACCAATCGGTGTAATAATTACGTAGTTATTGAAGAGTCTGAGATCGGTTAAGGGCATACTCTATGTCCAAACCGAAAACCACTTTAATAACTATTATACGCGGAGTGTGATCCAGAATGAAGTGGTTGGAATGATGACGTTGCTGGATTTGAAGAAAGAGAACGATAATGGATATTTGACACTTGTGTCAAATTTGAAATGACTTAAATAGGAGCCGGGTCGGGCCAGTGAGGTTAGCTACCTCTAGCAGACACACTTCTTCGTAAACTAC
The DNA here is from genome assembly GCA_030737815.1 of Allium fistulosum. NCBI lineage: Eukaryota > Viridiplantae > Streptophyta > Magnoliopsida > Asparagales > Amaryllidaceae > Allium > Allium fistulosum. The sequence goes on from CM060903.1 coordinate 1,175,531,057, forward strand.
TCATTACTTGTTTTAGATTGGTGCGCACCCTTGAATTGGGAATGCTGTTTCGCGGTGTTGCGATCGTTGCGGCGATGCATTTTCACCGGTCCGGATAAGGCAAACGGTAGTTTCACTACCTTGGGTATTGCTTCATGTGCCTTGTCATACTCGTTTCCCTATGCGTGACCACTACGATTTGTTTTGTGTTATACCTATGGAGTACTCCCTGATAGCCCACAAGTTTACGGTGGAGTTTACAGAGCTGTATAGACTATGACGCTTATATAAAATGTGTTAAGGGGGATAATGGTAACGCCTTAACGCTATTTTGATACTTTATATTACTGATAGGCATTATCTACTTAGCGTACACAACTACATAGTAGATAGTTTAACAGATCCTTAGAGAATTGTTATTCCAAACATCCTTTGAGTTACTTGTACTTCAGTTGTTATTTCACTTGAGTTGGATTTATTGATATAAGAATGTTAATCCTGACCCGAGTGTTTTGTGTTTTGCTTTATGCTCGGGTCAGACTGAGTGTACCAGTGTTTGAGACTCACCTTTGGAGTTGGAGCTTCGCTTGGAGATCCAGCTATCTATCGATTCTACTATCAGTTATTCAATTGATTCCAATGATGTATTCTGATCTTGTATTTGACTATTGTATTGAGACATCTATGTATTCGTGAATTCTGTTGTATCTCGTTTAACTATGTTATATATATACATAGTAGCTTCATGAACTACTATTCTTTTGTTTCTGCTGCACTATTGTTATATTACTCTGAGTCTATGATTCTGTGATTATTTATTTACTGTATATGTTGAGTTTTTCCAAATTTAAATTAACAATCTGATATTTTGAGCAATTCAAATCCGACATGTGTGGATTTATTGTCGATTTGAATGGTCCAAAATAGTGGGTCGTTACAGTTGGTATCAGAGCTCTGGTTTTAGGCAATACTCAGCATATAGAGTAAATTCAATTACACAATCACATTCGTTCGAGCTTGAATTCCTTCTTCTTTGACTCGGTTTTCTTTGAATTCTGGAACGTTCCCTTCGGTTCCAAAGTTCATTCGTGTCTCCCCGATTCGTGTCTTTTTGATTATGGAGTATCCCATGACTCCACTTCGAATGATTTCTATAATAAATCGGCGGTCTCGCCAATCTTTGAATGATTTGTAAAGGAGTGAAACTCCTTTACAATAGGCATTGATTTACCAGAGATTTCTGTATCCTCGGTTTACGATGTTATCTATCTCCTGCTATGCCTGAATTCTATCTCTTACGATCGAATGTCGATTTGCCTCGAAATTCTGCATCGATCTTATTCTTTAAGTCACGGTCAACCCAATTAAAGTTGCCTGCGATTTATATAAACTTATCCATCTTCCTATTTTGTTATTTAATCATCTTATCTTTGTTTCGAACCTATCTTCGAATCAAAATTCTCTTTGATTTGAGTCCATCAAATTTGAATCTCTATCCTTGCTTTGAAATCCATTCTTGTATCGTCGAGTGAGGGAGTGTATTTATAATTAATATAAAATATTTTATGTTTATAGTGTGTTGTTTGAGTTGTTGATGTTGGTTTGGATTTTCGATCGATTCGCCTGATCAACGCTATCGATAGGATTTCCAAAACACTTGAACAGAGCAAACTGACACAATATTGATTTCAAATTTGGTAAATGAAATAATTTTGTATGATTATATTATAAATATATAAGTAAAATTTTCTGGAATAAAAAAAAGAGGTTAATTAATTGGTTGTTTGAAATGATAATATTTGATTATCATTTATTGTTCTAAATGAATTTATAAACATGGTATAAATTGATTTGGAATTTAAATAAATTTAAATCAGGAATTTGAGAATTTAATTCCCGATGATTCCAAACTCTGATTTTAAAATTTTAAATGTATATTATATAAAGTATTTTCGAATATAAATGATTTTCAAAGAATTTTAATGTTTAAATCAGTACTCTTCTCTTTTGTCGCTGGAAAATAATTTTGGTGAGGGCGGCCGCATCATCGACATTCATTTTCGAGTTTCGAAGTGAAGAAACCATTCAGTAGCTTTGCTACACTTTTTTTGGAAATTTAATTTGATTTGAATTTATGTGGTATGACCTGATTTATTATATATATAAAGATTTAATTTTGATCTGATATATACTATATATATTTATCTCAAAATTGTTTGAAGTAAATCAGACATTTAAATTCTTAAGTTTATGATTTAAAGATGATTTCAATTATAAACTGAAGTCAAAAATTTTGGATAAATATTTAAACTTGAAATAATTGAATTTGAAAATTTTATTTATATAGTACTAAATTACATTTCAATATAACTTACCTAAATTATTCAGAAGTTAAAATGTAATTGGATAATATACAATATAAAATGATTTTATAAACAAAATTTGAGTGTTTATAATAAATGTTATATACTTAGATTTTAATTATAAAAAATGCTAATAAAGATGATAAAATAATAAGTTAATTGAATGAGATGAATATAATAAATTTTGTTTTGAAAGAATTAACAAATTGAAATTACATCAACTTACGGAAATACCATAATTTAAACCAATTATTGAATATAAATTAATTGAAATTGAAATTTATATGGTTTAAATATATGTAATAAGATATATTAAGTGGAATAAACTTAATAATAATTTGGAATAAATTTTTTTTAATTTGTTGAATAAAATTTGGGTACAATAAATGATTATACAAATTGATGATTTAGAAATTGTTAATTGAGGATGACTAGATAATAATATAATGAATTTGGAAATAGATAAATTGATTTAACTTAAGTGAACTCAAAGGGATTTAACCAAATGGTTAAATATTAATTAATTTAAATTGAAATTTATATGGTTTAAATTAATTGTTTTACTTGTATTCCAATCTATTTTCTTTCTGGTTGTTTCTATTCTCATACCTCCTTCCTTTTCGGGGACGAAAAGTTTTGAGTGCGGGAGAGTGTAACGACCCGTAAATTTTAACTGTTTTAATAACGTAATTAGTTGAAATTTTGTGAAATTTTAAACGATAAAATTTTGAAATAAAAATTTGATATTTGGAATGCGTCTAATTAATCATAGCAACTGGTAAATTTTCATTAGATAATTTGGAAGTTTATTTTCTAGTGTAATTTTATTCCAATTTATATCAGTAAAAATTGATGACAATAAAATGTTTTCCAAACCTGAATATTTTTACATAGAAAAATTCTAATCCATCTTCTGACTAAGACGTCATTTTTTGTTTTTCCAAATTCGGACTTCTTTAGCTCCGTCGATCTTATTTTTCTGTGTTTTTGCTGCATTTTCCGCTAGTAGAAAATTCGAATTTTTGTAATTCAATCGAATCACTGATATCTATATAACGTTTTGATCGTCTCGTCGTGCTGATCTCTATGGTATATCCAATTGTCAATTTTGGAATTCGGTGTGCGGTGCAATCTGCGAAGCGCCTAGTGTACCGGTTCCGCATTTGAGCCTTTTGGTTTTCTTTGTCCTTTCAGTGTCAGTCAGGTAAAGTAAATAGCTGTTGGCTATTAATATTCACAGCTGTTTATATCTAACTTTTGTTATTTCCCATATATTCTGTTTCATGTCGGTTCATCCATTTTGGGTTCGCATACCATTTCTCTCACTATCTTTCCACTTTTCGTTCTGCCTTTCTTTCAAAAAAATTGAAAATAAAAAGAGGAATATCATTCGCCTGCATCTTACCTCCCCACCCAGCCTATTCTTTTTCCTCACCTCTGCCATTCTCGCCTACTACCCCTCCTCTCCAAGCCGTACCCTCCGCAACCACCTCCTTCTCCGAGGCCTGCTACTCTTCAATGAAGCCACGCTTCGGCCACAACATCACATCAACCCGCCGACCTCCACACACCGAAACTCCGAGCAGCCAAGCACCCGCGTTCCGCCTTATCCCCTCCGGTGCCCCTAACCTAGTCTCGGCCGAGTCTCCCATCACCGTGCCTGAGCGGCAGCCCATCCAACAACCCTCCGACCTTCGGCCTTTCCACCATGTTGCCGAAGCAACTTTCCCCGTCCTGTCAACTTCGGCCAGCAAAGGTCAGACGACTTCCTCCTTCCTTGCTGCATCGTCCAAGCCTTCAAACCCTCGCCTAGAACCACCTCCTACCTCTCCCCTCTTTGCAGCAACCTCCTCGATCATGCCACCGCCCCTCCTGTCGCCACTGCTCTGCAACCCACGTGCCACGAACCAGCCACTTCCACGCAGCCATCACCTCCGCCCAACCTTCTTCTCATCTGGCCGTGCCCTTCACTTGTTCTTTGCATAGGTTAGTTTATATGTAGCAGGTTAAGTCATTTCTCTGGTTTAATATATTTGTCATAGTATATATATAATATGTCAGTACATATATATACAGTTTATAAAAGTTGAGTTGTTATAAAAAAATTATAGTTAGTATGTTCTATTTATATGCGTATATATATACTGGTTAGTTTTAAATATATTGTATATTTTATAAAGTATATATTATTTTTATCTTGATTTGGGCAAACTATGAAAGGAATATGAAGTATATATATTGTACTTTGGTTATATGATTTGTTGTATGTATAAAGTGTAAAAGTTTGTTTTGTTTTACTGTTAGATAGCTTGCGGTTTACTTTTGAGTCATATATATAATTTTAAGTATAAGGCAACAACTCGTTTATAAAGTATAAGTCCATATATGGATACAAAATTTGTTAGAAGCTATGTTTTGTTTGCTGGTACTTATATTGGTCTGCTTTATAAAAATAAAAATAATAATAAAAAATAAATAAAAAAAGTCGTACATGATTTGTGAATGTAGTAGTATCTATATATATACTGTGTTTATATGTGTTATATATTATACTGTTAAGATATATACATTTGAAGTTATAGTTGTTTCTATGAGTTGTTTATATATAAAAATATGTGCATACGAGTCGTGAATATATGCAGTTAGTAGCTATATATATATATATATATAATAGCTATTCTTTAGTATGCTTTCGGTTTTGAGATATAAAGATATGTTAACATGCATACACTGTTTACAGTATGTGTATATATATATGTATTTGTATAAGTTTATATAGTTTTACAGGTTTTGCTTATATCTGTCTAAAGGAGTATATATATAAAGTGAAGTTTTGTTCTATGCTAATATATATGTTCTGTTGATGTAGAGCTTTCTGATAGTTAGTATACATACATATGTATATATATATATGTATGTTTTAATACATATGTGTTGTTTATAGTTAATACTGACTAAAATAATATACACATGATACATAGAGTATTTCATGTTCTAATGTTATGTTATATATTGTTGCAAAAGTTATGTCAGCCTATATCTGAAATTTTATAAATTTTTGATTTTATATATATACATGAATTTATATAAGTCATATATATTTATTTTATCTTAAAACTGCATATGGTTTATATATATATATATATATATCGATTAGTTTCAAAATAGTTTTTTTTCATATTAGTTAAATAATATGTTATGATTATAGGCTTATATAAGTTGTTGTTGTTTATGTGGTATGTTTGTATATATAGATTTTGATTTCAATATATATGTTTAAAGTTTAAGATTGATTTAAAAATGTATATGTTTTTTGAAATGGAATATTGGGTTTAAGGAATATTTTTTTTGACAAGGCCAGCTTGTTTTTATAGTGGACAGTCCACAATTTATTAAAACAAAAACCAAATACAAAAACGCTTAGTAGAAACTAAGCAGAACAACAGGAAGGTGCAGCAACAAAAACACAAGCATGTTATGCGCATTTGTCACTGCATCTTCTCAAGCCAAAATTTTACATAGCAAAGCGGAAATACTAGTGTTAGTCCCCATAAATCTACGTTTATTCCTCTCCTCCCATATCGCAGCAACCGTTAGCTTGAGAAATTTGAGAAGACGAGTGGTAGAAGTAGATTTCCACCTTGTTTCTTGGAAGATACGAATCCATTCAAGCTTGTAATTTCTGGAGGGAGGAGTCTCGTGAATGTGATGAAGAACGCGTTTCCAGAGCTAGAAGGAGAATAAGTAGCTAAAGAAAAGATGCCCAACATTTTCAGGAGCACGATTACATAGAATGCACGATGAGTGATCGATATACTGTCTTCTAACAAGATTATCTTGCGTGTGAACAACGTTCATTAGACATTTCCACAAGAGAAGATTGTGCTTTGGTTTCGATCCTGATTTCCAAATACGAGCGTGCCAAGGGATTTAAGGAATATTTTATTTTAATATACATCTTGTTTAAATCTTATCAAACAAATTTGATTTATTCTCATCGATTCCTATCTATTAGCTTGTTCGTCGTCGATTCTTGCCAATATTGCTTTGCTTCGAAATCTGTGCTTGGGTTCGTATCTCTTCTCATTCCGTTCTCTCTCTAGCCTCGAAAGGTGAGCAATCACTCACGATTAATGTTCTTTTATTTATTAAATTTGATTTCAATTGAAACGACAATTGAAATATGCTGATGTTAGTTATTTACACTGTTATATATATGCTATTACCTGTATCAGTTCACCTGTGAAATCTGACACCATTATCTGCCAATTGAAATATGCTGATGTTAGTTATTCACACTGTTACATATATGCTATTACCTGTATCAGTTCACATGTGACATCTGACACCATTATCTGTTATTTATATTGATGATATATGCCTGTTATATTATTATCATATCCGTTATCACTCTGCAAGTTCCCTGTTAGTATAGAATCACTATGGGTTGAAATGATACATACCCGAACGGACTTTAGAATAGGAGAAAATCGTTATGGGTTGAAATGATAAACCCAAGCGATTTTTAATTGAATTGAATTTGGGATTACGGGTTGAAATGATATATATACCCGTATATGTTTAAATTACGGATTGAAATGATAAATATCCGTATCACTTGACCATAGGGTAGAACATTTTATACAGACAACGTTGGTCTATATATATAAATATTTTGAAAATGATTTCTATGGTTTTGGAAAGAAATATATGGTTTTAATAAATATTGATTTTAAAGATTTATTAAAGTTGATTTAATAAAGTTGATTTGAATCAATATAAATATGTTTAAGTATATATGAAAAAATTATATTTCCAAATATAGAGTTTAGATTATTTCAGGTTGAAAGATAAATTTGAATTTGATTTGGAATTTTTAATTATTTAAGAATTATACTTAAATAAGTTTGATTTGAAATCTATTAATTTGAAATTTTAAAGATATATTTTATAACTTGAATTTGATTAAAAGCGACTTAAAGGAATATTTCAAATTTATATAAATTTAAATGGGATATTTTGTTTATTTAAATTTGTAAATTGAAGTTGTATTCAAATGATATTGAAATAATTAAGTAAATATTTCAAAACTAAATAATAGAAAAGTGAATTGATATATATATCAAATTATCGAATTTAGTTTTGAAATGTGGAATATTTGAAGCTTTGAAATATATTGAAATTGAAATGGTTTATTTGTGGTTCAAATCGGTATTTGAAATCGATATAACTTGGAAATGTTTAATTGAATTGGAATTGAAATTAATGATTTAGATTGGATTAAATTTGAATTTGGAACTCGAATTGATTTGAATTGATTTGTGAAAGTCGAGGAAACTATTTTATTTATAAAGTAATTTTAAATTATATTTTAAACTATTGATATTTTACTTTATAAATTATGTTAATATAAGCTATTTTAATATAAATCATTTTTAATATAAATTATTTTATTATAAACTATTTTAAACTTATAGCTATTTATATAAACTATTTTATTTATAAACTATTTTATTATATATATTAATTTTAATATCTAACTGGTTAAGAGGAAAGTGTTATGATTCCAAAGCACTATGATTTCTAAACTTTGATTTCCAAAGAATTATGATTTCCAAAGTGTTTAATTTAGAAAGTGTTATAACTTTGAAGTACTAAGATTTTGTAAATGGATATATTTGAGATGGATATATTTGAAATGGAAATGATATCGTATTTAGTTTTGAAATGGAAGTGATATCGTATTGATATGGTTTTGAAATGGCAATGCTATTTTGATTTTGAAATATAAACTATTTTGAAAGTTTATTAAATGACCAATCGGTGTAATAATTACGTAGTTATTGAAGAGTCCGGGATCGGTTAGGGACATACTATCTGTCCAAACCGAAAACCACTTTAATAACTATTATACGCGGAGTGTGATCCAGAATGAAGTGGTTGGAATGATGACGTTGCTGGATTTGAAGAAAGAGAATGATAATGGATAGCCTTGACACTTGTGTCAAATTTGAAATGACTTAAACAGGAGCCATGTCGGGCCAGTGAGGTTAGCTACCTCTAGCGGACACACTTCTTCGTAAACTACTCATTACTTGTTTTTGATTGGTGCGCACCCTTGAATTGGGAGTGTTGTTTCGCGGTGTTGCGATCGTTGCGGCGATGCGTTTTCACCAGTCCGGATTAGGCAAACGGTAGTTTCACTACCTTGGGTATTGCCTCATGTGCATTGTCATACTCGTTTCCCTATGTGCGACCACTACGATTTGTTTTGTGTTATACCTATGGAGTACTCCATAGCCCACTAGTTTACGGTGGAGTTTACAGTGCTGTATAGACTATGACGCTTATATAAAATGTGTTAAGCGGGATAATGGTAACGCCTTAACGCTATTTTGATACTTTATATTACTGATAGGCATTATCTACTTAGCGTACACTACTACATAGTAGATAGTTTAACGGATCCTTAGAGGATGGTTATTCCAAACATCCTTTGAGTTACTTGTACTTTAGTTGTTATTTCACTTGAGTTGGATTTATTGATATAAGAATGTTAATCATGACTCGAGTGTTTTGTGTTTTGCTTTACGCTCGGGTCAAACTGAGTGTACTAGTGTTCGAGACTCACCTTTGGAGTTGGAGCTTTGCTTGGAGATCCAGCTATCTATCGATTCTATTATCAGTTATTCAGTAGATTCCAGTGATGTATTCTGATCTTGTATTTGACTATTGTATTGAGACATCTATGTATTCGTGAATTCTGTTGTATCTCATTTAACTCTGTTATATATATACATAGTAGCTTCATGAACTACTATTCTTTTGTTTCCCCTGCACTATTGTTATATTACTCTGTGTCTGTGATTCTGTGATTATTTATTTAATGTATATGCTGAGTTTTGCCAAATTTAAATTAACAATCTGATATTTTGAGCAATTCAAATCCGACATGTGTGGATTTATTGTTGATTTTAATGGTCCAAAATAGTGGGTCGTTACAATCCTCCTGACTCCCTTCATGATGGCTCATATCTGCTCTGTGTCTCCTTGTTGATTGCCTAGCCATCGCTTCCTAGGTTCAAGTACCCAAGCTTCTTAATCTGAGATCCTAACTTCCAAATCCGCGGGTGCAAGTTTTCTCAGTGAAAGCACCAAAATGTTTGCACCAAAAATGGTCACAAACACCCTGTTATAGGTGAAAGCACCAATTCCAATATCTAGATTCACAGATCACAGAATAGAATGCCGAAAAGTAAATGAACACGCAAGTTTTTATAGTGGTTCGACAAACTCCGGCTTACGTCCACTCCAATAATCTTTTATTTATACTCTCATATTACAAGTACAGTTGTTTTTTTGTCCTAGAAATGTAATGGAGGAAGAGATAAGAAGTGATAAAGGAGAGCCAGTTGAAAAAAGTCCTTTGCAATGAGCCAAGCCCGCTGTATTTATAGAGAGAGATGATGAGATATTTCGCTAATATTTCGACAGAAGGCTCTCTAGGTCCATAGGGGCCAACCATAACGATCGAAATGTTTAATTCGTCACTTAATAATGATCGGCCAACATATCACCGATCGTTTTTCCTTCATCTAATCCAAAGGCCAATCGTTTTTGGGGGTACTTTATGCCTCTTGACGTTGCTTCTGAAATATGGAATCATTCTGACTTGTAGTTTAGGAGATATGGGTTGATCTTGGTTGAAACTGGATGGTTTATTGAATTATGTCGGTTGTTATGATGGATCGATATAAATGATCGGTCAACAACAATCGATCAAGAAGGATCGTCCATCTTCAAACCATCACTTTATGATATGCGATTGCTATGGTGGATCGGCAAGAACGATCGGTCGGCAACGATTGGCCATCCCAAAACCTTCTCCTTTTGATGCGCGATCATATTTGTAAGCTTCCCTCTTGATTTTATTGATGCTTTGGAAGTTTCAAGTGCATTGGATTTTTCGATTTTGAGATATTGATCGACCTCCGATGGCTTGAACTGTTTCATGGATCGTTCTTGGTTGATCCATACAAATCCTTGCCTCATCGTAACTCGAGCATACGAACTCCGATTAATCTAAAATTAAAAATGTGGCCTCATTGGACCTTCCTTGTCACTTCATGCCGATCTCACATTGATTGGGTACTTGGCCGTTTTTTGAGCGTTATCCATCTGAGTCCATTCAACAACGTCCATAGTTTTAACTGTAATTGATTTCCAATCCATCCACTTGAGCCAAATCCATGATATCCCAGCCTTAATAATCATGAAGTCTATTGGATTAAATCTGTTTGTGTACTGCCTTGCCAAAAAGCGGGTTAACATACGCAGTCAGGATTTAGTCAGTAGTTTAACGTCCAAATGTACTCTATCCTATTAAGAGGTAAATTTTCATTTTCAGTGTTTTTATATTTTATTTCATAATAATAACCAGCTCACAAATTCATTTATATATTTAGGCTTTTAAGGCGTAGGGATAGTGACCTATGGTTTCACAACAACCTTTCCCTATCCTTCACTCGTCAAAATTTATCTCCCAAAATGTAACACTTTTAGAGACTTAACTTTATTTTTTTCCTTTTTAGAATCTAATTAAATAAATTTCCTATTTACATTATAAACTTTCAGTCTTTTATTTATTTTGCATTAGTTAAATGTCCCTTATGAAATTTTCATATGTCACAGATTTAAAAGTAATACCGTGGTCCATAGAAAATAAATAAAAAGGAACATTTCTCATTAACATCGTATGTGTTTTCTACAAATAGAAACAACTAATGCTTACAACCCAAACCTAAAAGAAAACAACTGATGGAAGAAAACAACAACAACTACTACTAATACTACTACCTAAGGGCTGGGAGATGGTCCTCCTCGAGTGCTAGAACAACAGTAGCAACCGAGTGATTGGATCATGGCATATATGCACCTAAGCTCACTACCCTTGCGTTATTGCTCTTCTCGTATCTCCAAATGTTGCACCCTAATCTCTTACAACTCAGCCTCTTTCCAAATTCAGGAGTCTTGGGGGCTTGCTGCTGTGGCTCGGTGGCCAACTGATTCGACCAAGGAGCCTAATCCATATGCGCATGCCTCACCTCTGGCTATTGTGTTCCAAAATCCACAGGCGACGCCTCTGTCCTCATCCTCCTGAGGAAGGACCTATCCAATGGTGTAGGTATATAACCTCTTATGTTTCGGCTTCCATTAGAAGCTAACTCCAAACTATCGAAAGACGGAAGTGAATAAATGACAGGATGGAAGATATTTCCTCTGTATCCCTACTCTTGTGCTCACATAATGGTTTATGATGGCTTTGGCCCAGTTCACCTGGATACCACCTATAATGGCATAGGTGGCGTTTCGAACGACGAGGTTGATCTAGTCGTAACTCCCTGTCTTGGGGATGATGTTGTGCTGTAAAATACGAGTGACCAAACTGGCTAGGTCCCGCAAGTTTTTTGTCCACCAGATGCCTATCCCCTGGTGAAAAATCTATTGGAGAATGGCTGTCTCGGAGGTATCGATATCCTTTAAGTCCTCTCATACTATGGAGATATGCAGAATCCCACCGAATTGCTCATTGGTCATTCAAATCTCTACTCTTTTGACTTCAGATATGAAGCTTTTCTCATTCTCCTCGAACGAGTATACCAAATTAGCATCAAATAGTCCCTCCAAATGATAGGTGGGAAAGTCCTTAAACTTCATTGGTCTTCCCTATAGCAATGTAAAGTTTGCTGATTCTTCACTGCTTTTCACGATCTCTTCATAACTCTGGAGCCACACAATCTCTTATGGGGTTAAACTTAGTGTCAAGCGGAGAGGCTGCTACGTGGAGGGGCCATGATTTGGATTTGGATCCGGGGCTTTGAAATCGGTTGATTTTTGGGGCGATGGAGGTGCTGTCGTGTTCGCTCGAGGTGTTGCTAGAGATGGATGTCATCAGTATGGGGTTGCTAGGGGTGGTCGATGGTAGAATTTGAGGAGGAGAGAGGAGGGTGGGGTTCTCTTGCAATTGAGAAAGGGGAGGGTTTTGTGAAAATGATGGCGGCTCTAATCTGGATCTGAGTTTATCTCACGTTCGAGGTTCAGGTTATGCCCCAAAAACCACAACCAGTCGAACGCTATTACCTGGGAAGGTCGATAGTTATAGATCGATAGATCTTCCCCAAGGGGTCGACCGCTCTTGCCTATTTAGGCCAGGTTGAACCTGGACCATTTTTAGGCTGGGTTGAATTTTAATAAATAGTAATAACTAACATTGTTTCATTCTTCTTTCATCTTCTTCATCTTCATTTTGACTGCTCTAAGAAATTCCTACCCACCCAAATTCCTATCTATCCATAGTGGTACATCCACCTACCGCCTTTTTTCGGGTTTTAATCTTCTTTCCCGTTATATTTACCCAATTTTAAACGTATACCACTTCCTATTGTCCACCCCTAAAGTAACTTTACAACTTAAACTTTTTTCATCCCAGAAAAATCATCGAATTATATATGTTATACTATATATATTTTTTTTAAATAACTTTGCATAAAATCTCATTTATAGAAATTTTTGATTGAGCTAATTTTAATTTCTACTAGAACTTTTTATTTAAATAAAATGTAGATATTTTATTTTTCAAAAAATTTAAGATTTACTTACTTTTCAAACATAAAGTTTTTTCCGTCTTTAAATACTTCCCTTAAAAATAGTTTCAAATATATTATTTATAGATTTTTCTCAAACTTCTATATTAAAATCATTTCAACTTCTATATTAAATTCCTTCATATGGGTTTGGACTTAGAGTAGATTTTTAATTGTTCCTTTTATTGGACTTTTCTCCTTTTCTACTTAAATACCGACTTATCTTCTTCCAGAATTTTAAAATCTAGCCATTAACTTAGAGTATTACTACTACACACCTTCATTTGGAAAATTATTTAATTCTTACTTTCGAATGTCTACAATATATAGATTCTTACTTTCCCCTTATCTGGATCTAATATACATCATAATCAGTAATCCTGCGAGGATCGACAACCATTGAGCTATCTAGGTCCAACTAGGGAGTCACATACCATCCAGTTTCAGGGACCCTTCTATGTGTCGCGTTCATGCTCTTCTTAAGTGAATGCCTTCCAATACGACCTATTATCTATGGGGTAATCATGGTAGGTATATATCTTCAACTTCATCTATCGTTCCAACTCAAAGTCGCATTATCCATCTTTTCAGAAAATGGTTGCAACTACTTCTGTTATCCTGCCTTTTGGCAAGGCCGAGATATCAAGGAATTAAGTGAAGGACAAGGATCGCTCATCCCGAATGACGAATTTTGTCCGAGTCCGGATCAAGCTACAATTGATATGACATGACAGGCAAAGCTAAGAAAGCTAACGTTCCAAATTTCAAGTCAATCGGAGTTCGTATGCTTGAGATATGATCGATGCAAGACAGGGCGCAACTCATTCGTACCCATCATTTCGAATCGATCGAAGTCACGACCAACCATTTCGCATCGGTCGATTCGTAACCATCAGCAGATAGGCTCACTTCGTATCGATCATCTATTGCCTACTTCGCATCCATCAGCTACAACACGGAGGTTTACTTCGTATCCATCCAAAGGCGGCATCCTTCGCATCTACCTTGTTCGTATCCATCGACGAGCATTTGTTCGAATTAATCAGGATGCGTTACTTCATATCCATCGAGAGAATATGCTTGTTCGTATCAATCTACTCAACTCCACCATCATACAGGCTCTACTTCGTACAGTAGTTATCTAGTTCCTGTCCATCCTGGAATGCCTTGTTTGAATCAGTCCAGGCTCGTTAGTCCGTATCCATCAAGTAAACATTACTTCGTATCCATCATAAAACCACTGTTCGTATCCATCAAATTGTTGTGAACCTGGATCGATGCGAACAGAGCCACCATTATCGATACGAACTAAGCCATCTCCATCGGTTCGAATGAGGCAACGGTCTTCGATACAAACAAGGCGAAAGCCTTGGAATGACTCGATCAACACGGCGCGAAAAGTGGATCGATCTGGAGTGTGCACGCCACGTCAACCTGCAAGCACGTGCCAGGATCGATTCGAATAGATCGATACGAAGGCATCGATTCGAACGAAACAGCCCACCGAAGAACTCCAATTCGAATCGATCATAACTTGCAATCCACAAGTCCAAATGCTATGAAATTTTCACAGGAGCTTACGTACGAGCTAAACAATGCTCATGTCGAGTTTCGACTCGATTGGGTCAAATCTCGATCGATACGAAATTCATTCGTATCGATCACGGATCGGGTCGAAACTTCATGGGATCGATCGCATGGGCCCACCCATGTGCCAGAAGAAGTCTCCTGAGATCTGAGCGAGATATTTGCATCCTACGCCTATAAATAGAGCCATATACAGAAAAAGGATCTTTTAGCTCTTTGACGTCTTGACTCTGCCAGAAACACTTTTGCGCTTCAAGGCTGCTGCTGTACTCGAATTTCACTGTTATAATCCATTGTAATCTGCTGTTATCCCTTGAAATCAGTTGTAATCATCAAAGAAATATCAATAAAGTCATCAGTTTCATAGTGGACATAGGCAATACGCCGAACCACTCTAAATTCCTGTGTTTCTGCGTATTTTTATCATTTGTTTTTGAAGTGTTTGTTAGATAATCCTCTTTTTCCATTTAATTTCTTCATTTTTATCTCTTCAAACTCTTCCGAAGAGTGTTGTGCCCAATTTTGGTACAAACACTTTGGTGCTTTCATTGAGAAAACACAGTTTTTCTCCCGCTCTTTGGATCTGCTACCGATACCGGATTGCATAAATCCAAGAAGAAGATGCAGATCTCAATCCTTAAAGCCCTTCCATCCTATTCAGATTTGCATCAGATCTAGGAAAGGACTTCGTCAATTCATCATGGTGAGTACACGCACTGCTTCTACAGCTGCTGATCAGGAAGGACGAGATAGACAGAATCCCATACAATCGCCTCCATCCAACCAGAATGCTGCCGGACCATCAGATCCGACCGGACCTGTTACCAAGGAAGAATTCCAAATGCTTATGCAAGAGCTAACTCAGAGTCGTCAGCAACTTACCCAGCAACTTCGTGCCAATGCGGAATTGACCAACCAGCTGCAGCGCCAGCAACGAAGGAGATCCAGGAGAGATCAAGCTTCTTATTATTCCACGGAGAGTTCAGCCTCTTCCGATGATCATCACCGATCTACACGCCCACGGCTGGACGTAAGCTACACCCAGGCCACCGAACACTAACCTGCCCTAAATCTTGGACAACCCAGAGCTGGACCATCCACCAGTCATCAGACCGGACCCTCCTCTCGAGGGGGTACCATTCCTTACCATGTCACAGGCAACCTCGCTACCACCACCACTACCGAACAAGGAGTTGATGCTAGAAATCAAGCTGATCCGCATCGTCGCCGACGAGAACACACTCCAGAACCTTATGTCCCTGAAAATCTTGAACTAAGGAGGCGAGACACAGATCGTCGACCGTGCCCGGTCCAGCCTCGCACTGTGGAACCCGACCACACCTTGGCACAGCATGCTCCAAATATCCAGATGCCGGATATACCGATGATGATTCGTCAAATGATCCGTGAAAGTCAGGGTCTCACTAATGACGACTAGGGGATTTCCCGGAGTCATACCCCTTTCACTGATGACATATTATATGCTGAACCACCTCGGCGCTTCAGGATGTCAAATTTGCCAGTCTATGAAGGAAATTTTGATCCCAATCAACACATCCTGAAGTATGAATGGCTAATGAATGTTGCGAGAGCTAATGATGCAGTTAAATGTCGTAGTTTCCTCATTTCCTTAGGGGGCATTGCTACTATGTGGTTTACTCGTTTGCCGCCACGGTCCATTTCTAGTTTCGACCAGATGGCCACCAAGTTTGTTGAACAATTTCGTATGCACGTAGCGAGACCTAGATGTTAATACTCTGTCTAGTGTCACTCAAGCTCCCGGAGAGACACTCAGACGTTACTTGGAGCGATTTCATGCTGCGTGTGCAGAAATAAGCAATCCCAATGACAACTCTATCCTGATGGCATTAACTAAGGGGATTGATCCTGATTCCGAGTTCGGAAATTGGTTAGCTGGGAAGCCACCTGCGTCATTGGACCATTTCTATTCCAAGGCAGCCCATTTCTTGAGAAGTGAGGATGCGAAACAGTCTAGGAAGCAGGATGATGCAGGGCCCAGTATGGAAGGAATTCAAAGTAATATTGCAATTAAACAATCCGGTGAGAGTTCCGGAAAATTTCAGTTGAATATACAAAACAAACAGAACCAGCAGAGGGACAGTGGAAATCAAGGTAAAAAACGAGATCAAAATCATGGTCCACGATGTAGAGCTCCCATGTTCGACAATTATACTCCATTGAATACGTCGCTGGAAAATGTGTATTTGTAGACCTGCAATACCATGTAGTACAAGAAACCTACTCCGAAGCCGTCATCGGAAAGACAAATCCAAACAGGAAAGTTTTGCAGATTTTATGAAAGTTATGGCCATAATACGAATGAGTGTCGTCATTTATAAGATCTCATTGAAAAGCTGATACGTGAATGAAAGTTGGATCAGTTTGTGTGGACGCCACAGTCAGGAGGTGCGGGCCCATCGAATCAGAATCGTGCACCAAACCAGGAAAGGCAGGAGGAACCCGCTCGTACCGGCGGGAGGTTAGTGATAAACACTGTTTGTGGTGGTCCTCATCCAACAGACCGAAGCTGGAAGGAAATGGAGTCATATGCTAGCTCTATTAGGCATGCAGACTTCGAGTGTTGTAGTAGTTTTGATGAATGGGCTCCGGCCAAACAATAGAAGACGATGACTGATGACATCGTATTCCGAAATAGAGATGCTGATAAAGTCGAAGCCCCCACTATCGATCCACTGGTCATCTCGGCTCAAGTAGGTCCTTCTTGGATGAAGAGAATCTTAGTTGATAGTGGAAGCTCTGTGAATATTTTGTTTAAACGAGCTTACGACCAAATGAAAATGGAAGCCAAAGATTTGAAACCTTGCTAGTCCCGAATCCATGGCTTCAATGGAAGCGCTACTATACCCACTGGAGTAGTGGAACTACCAGTGGAATTGGGGGTTGGAGAACGCCGGAGAGTCCGGATATTGCAATTTGTTGTGTTGGATATAGACTCCCTGTATAATGCCTTTTTGGGCCGACTGGCCCTTGCTGAATTAAGGGCAGCTATCGCCCCTTGGTGTTTGACATTGAAATTCCCCACTGACAATGGCGTTGGAGTTGTTCAGGGGGATCAGGCTGCTAGACGAGGCTGTTACGTTGCTGAGCTACGGAAGGCGCAGCGAAAGGAGAAAGGAAAGGGCGTAGAGGAATCTCTCTGCGTCTGTTTTGCTGATAATTGACAATTAATGCCTGTGCCTAAGCCCAGGCCACCCGGCCAATTCCAAAGGGATCTTGACCCAAGAGAATCTGAAGGTGAAGGAGAATCTAAAGAAAGTCAAGCTTCCCCGGCCGAACTGACAATCGATGTCCCGATTGACGATGATGATGATTCAAAGATGATAAAGATTGGATCTCAACTAAGCCAGCAGACTCAAGAGGAATTGGTTGAGTTTCTACGGGCGAACCTTGACGTATTCGCCTGGACGCATTCTGATATGTGCGGGATCTCACCGGACATTGTGAGCCACACTTTGAATATTGACCCGCGACATGTCCTGGTCAAACAGAAAAGGCATGGTATGAATCCAGAGAGATCTACCGCCCTTAAATAAGAGGTAGAAAAGATTAAAGAGAATGGGTTTATTCGAGATGCGCTATATCCCAAATGGGTGTCGAATCCCGTGCTTGTCCGAAAATCAAACGAAAAATGGAGAACATGCGTCGATTACTCCGATCTGAATAAAGCTTGTCCTAAAGATAGTTTCCCGCTTCCTAGAATTGATCAGCTCGTAGACTCAACAGCTTGACATGAACTCTTTTCCTTCATGGATGCGTATTCTGGCTACAATCAAATACTAATGCATTTACCTGATTAGGAACATACTAGCTTCGTAACCAATCTGGGACTTTACTGTTACAAAGTTATGCCATTCGAACTCAAGAATGCCAGGGCTACTTATCAACGATTGGTCAATTAGATGTTCGGCAATCAAATCAGGAAAACCATGGAAGTATATCTAGACGACATGCTTGTGAAGTCTCGATTTTCCACTGACCATATCAAAGACCTGGAATCAATGTTCAACATCCTTCGAGAGTACAGAATGAAGCTTAACCCACTAAAATGTCATTTTGGAGCCGCATCTGGAAAATTCCTGGGTTTCATCGTCAATGCTCGAGGAATTGAGGCCAATCCTGAAAAAATCTGGGAAATAAGAAATCTTGAAACATCGAAAACTATAAAGCAAGTCTAGAGTCTCAACGGGAAAGTAGCAGCACTAAGCAGGTTCATTTCAAAGTCCATTGACAAATGCATTCCCTTCTTCGATCTGATCCGAAAAAGAAAACGAAACTGTAATAGACCACGGAGTGTGAGGGCGCATTCCGAGCATTAATTCAACACCTATCCACACCGCCTATTCTGTCAAAACCTATTGATCATGAGAAGTTGTATGTTTACTTGGCGGTATCAGAAAACGCTATCACCGCTGCCTTAATTCGGGAAGAAGACAGGATACAGAAGCCAGTATATTACATCAGAAAACGATTGACTGGAGCTGAAAGGAATTATTCAAAACTAGAGAAGCTAGCTTATTGTCTTGTTATTGCATCAAGGAAGCTCCGTCCATATTTCCAGGCCCGTCCTATTATTGTTTACACCGACCAGCCGTTACGACAGGTCCTTACGCGGCCTGAGACGTCTGGTAGGTTACTCAAGTGGAATATTGAACTGAGCCAGTTTGATATTACTTATACTCCAAGGCGAGCCATTCAAGGAAAAGTCCTAGCCGATTTCATAGCTGAATTTACTATCCCAGAGGACTTGCTCAAAACTAGTGAATCTCCCGAATACGTTTGGAAGCTATACACTGATGGTGCATCAAACGATCGGTGCTCGGGCACTAGGGTTGTACTTGAAACCCCCGAAGGCCGATCTATATGTTATGCTTTAAAGTTTGATTTTCATGCAACCAATAATGAAGCTGAATATGAAGCCCTTTTAGCTGGATTGAAACTTGCTAGAGATTTGAGAATTATCGCTGTGGAAATTTATTGTGATTCACAATTAGTTGTGTGTCAAGTTCGGGAAGAATATCAAGCGAGAGATCGAAGACTGGCTGCTTACTTATCTCGGGTTCAGGAAATACTGAATTAGTTTGATTATTATCCCATTTATTGTATACCTCGAGAACGCAATCAGAAAGCCGATTCATTGGCAAAGCTAGCCAGCACTAGTGAAGCGCAGCAAATGGGAGACGTTATCTTCCCCAAGTATTGACCAGGCAGAAGCAGATTGGGTATGTGAAGTCGCTCCCGATAAGGAGTCGTGGATGACTCCGTTCAGAAATTACGTTGAGCATGGAATCTTGTCGGAGCGCAGGACTAAAAGAAGACAAGTCCTTCGGAAGGCTTCACGATTCACCATCCAGAATGGAGTCATGTACAAAAGAGGGTACTCTGTTTCTTTACTCCGGTGTATCGCTCACGATGAAATTAAACGAGTATTACACGATGTACACGAGGGAGAATGTGGCGATCACACCGGGGGGGCAAGCACTTGCCAAGAAAGTACTTCGATATGAATACTATTGGCCGACTGTAAATCATGATGCGTCAGATTATGCTAAGAAATGTGATAAATGTCAAAAGCATGCCCGAATTCCTAGAGCCCCACCTACCGAGAAAAATCAAATGGTCATCCCATGGCCGTTTGCGGTGTGGGGCATCGACGTCATTGGTTCTCTACCTCTGGCAAAAGGTGGAGCGAAGTACGCCATCGTCGCAGTCGATTACTTTACAAAATGGGATGAAGCTGAACCTCTTGCTACCATAACGACGAAAAAAGTAATCAACTTCGTAGTCCGCAACATTATCTATCGATTCGGTCTCCCACACACCATTATCACTGATAACGGAACCCAGTTCGACAGTGTTGAATTTAAAGATTTCTGCCAACGGTTTCGCATTCGAAATATATTCTCTACAGTTGCGCACCCTCAAGCGAATGGACAGGTCGAAGCAGTCAATAAAGTTATAAAGTCCATTCTAAAGAAACGATTGGAAAAGGCCGGGGGCAAATGGGTCGATGAACTTCCTATGGCCTTATGGGCCTACCATACAATCCACAAGTCCGCAACCGGTCATACTCCATTCTCTCTTTCTTATGGTTCGGAAGCTGTTATTCCAGTCGAATTAGAAGTACCTTCTCATCGTGTTACATACTATGATCCGAAGACAAATTCTATATTACTTGCTGAATCTCTTGATTTATTGGATGAGAAGCGTGAAGAGGCTGATCTGAGGGCAGCCGCATATCGGAGTCGCGTCGCCCGATTATACAATGCCAAGGTCCGATCCCGAACCTTTGAAATTTGTGATCTTGTACTCAAAAGAATTTATCCGGTCCCTTCGCATATGAAGCCAACTTGGGAAGGACCATATGTTATTGAACGAAAGCTCGGAGATGGCACATTCAAATTATCAACCATTGACGGTCTCACTCTTCCGAGAGCCTGGAACAGCGAGAGTCTTCGTCGCTACTACACATAACAGGCTCTGTTTATTCATTCAGTTTATTTTTCATTTTCAATTTGTTTCTGCATTTCGAGATTAGAATTTGTAATAAGGCAACTGACTTTGCCATATTTTCTTATTTCGGCAATAAAATGCAATCTCTTCGAGCCAGAGCTGTGATTTACTTGAAATACTTCATATGACCATCACTATGCACGGAGAGCAAAGTTCCATCACACGGTGGGATTTATTCAAATAGGGTGTGACTGTGATACGACCGGTCACTCGCTAAGTGAAACCCGAGCTCGGGGACAAGCCATCACACCAAAGTCAAAAAAGGATTGATACACGACAATCCTTCTCCTAACTCTCGATTCCCAGAGTGCGAACTTGAGTATAAACTTACAAATACGTTTTCGAAGAGGGTGGATCCGTCCACCTAACGACTTCGCCTGTATTTGAACCAAGTTTGAGGAGGGTGGACCCGTCCATCTAACGACCTCACTTGTTAACTTAGGGTGGATGTGATCCTACCATCCACGATCCCGATACACCTTTCGCTCCCAGAGTGCGAGCGAAATCCAAAAAACATGCAATAGATGTGACTGACCGTCTGTTTACCAACTCCGAATTCCCAGAGCGTGAATCAGAGTATAAACATCAACTCCAAATTCCCAGAGTGCGAAACGGAGTATAAACATCAACTCCAAATTCCCAAAGTGCAAATTGGAGTATAAACACCAACTCCGAACTCCCAGAGTGCGAATTGGAGTACAAACATCAACTCCGAATTCCCAAAGTGCGAAACGGAGTATAAATATCAACTCCAAATTCCCAGAGTGCGAATTGTAGTATAAACACCAACTCCGAACTCCCAGAGTGCGAGTCGGAGTATAAATGTCGACTCCAAGTCCCCAAAGCGCGGACATATAATTAAAACTTAAATCGGCGCAACCAACCACCAGTAAACAAATGTAAATCCCTGGAGTGCGGATGTGATCATCGATAATCAAACGAGTGCGGTTGAACCACTCAATCTCCGCTTGTCTCAAACATCCGTTCAGTGGCACTAAACTCAACATGTTATAAGTGAGATGCAATCGCTGGCTGATGTTCTACAACTCATCCCCAAGACTGGGGGCAGAACTTAAGTGTCGACCATTGACTGAAGCAGTGCGAAATCAAAGTTCAACTCACTTCCTGATCATGAATCGTGTCCGCAATTCCCGGACCTGACAAATAAAAACAAACTTGACTCGGAAGCTAAAACTTCACAAGTGCACTTCAGATATTGAAACACTTAAGTAAATACACAATAACTGAGAATAAGCCAAAAAAGAAGAGTTTCATTTCTACTATCTGTGAAAGAAATTCATGTACAAGTTTATTCCAAAAAATTCCTACTAGCAGGGGCCGAACCCGCATCTATACACGACCTGCAAAAAGAAAACAAAAGCAGATTTCTACCTATCTACCAAAAAACCGAAGAAGCGAGTCTACTCTTTCTTCTTTTTCAGCTTCTTCTTCTTCGGAGTGGACCCACTGGAGCCGCCATGTGTTTTTTATTTTTGAGCCTTTGCCTTTCGGCGGCTGGTCTCCAGTGGGGGGCATGATATCAACTACCTCATCTGAGCTCAAGTACACGGGAATGTTCCATGAAGGCGGAGTCGGAGGAACTGGATCGACTATAGGAGTCGGGATAGGCGCGCTGGTGTCAATAACTGTACCACCAGGTGATATCATCTTTAATGGAGCCGGACCAGGTGCCGCCATCCCACCTCCAAGACTACCGTCGTGAGCCGCTGTCTCCATTTCAACGATAATTTCGGCCAATATTTCTTCTTCGTGAGTTCCTTGAGCCTCGCTGGGAGCGTCAGTGGTAGGCATTAAAGAGCCGGCAGTAGATGTGCTTCCACCCATAACGAATGGTAGGTCCGCAAAAGGATCGTTGTGATGACCGAGGAGTTCCTCCATCATCTGGTCATAAAAAATAAGCGTGCTTCCCTGCATTCCATCAAGTGGCGTGGTTGTAGTTATGGTGGTCGCTTCGGTGATAATAGCCTCCTGCGTCTGATGCGATTCTTGAGTTGTAGGAGGCGCGATCGGTGTAACTCCGGTCACTGGACAAAAGAAAAGGAAGACTGTCGGTAAACAAATCGAATAAAGCTCTCAATCTTGAACAAGTATGAAGGATGTTCAGAGTACCTTCCTCAGTTTGGCTTGTAGATGGCTGAACGGCTTCAGCAGCTTGCTCTGTAACCGGAGATATATGCGGCTGATCCGGATTGTATGCAGGGATAGCTTGGGGATCAACCGCAGACGCGGGTTCAGGCTGGGTTGAAACAAGAATTTCAAGACTTGCATCGTGGTGCTCAACCCCTGAGCCTTCTCCCACTTCTAAGTGCTGGGCGCCGAGTATCTCCTTCTCATAAGAAATCATTGACTCGTGGAGAATCTTCCTTTCATCTTCATTCAGAATGCGATTCTCGAGTTCAAATTCGTCGAATGATTCACCCAGATGCACCGCCTTCTCCTCCTCAACTAGTCGGCCCTGGGCATTGTATAAGTGTGACGGGTAGTTGTCAAGCCAGACTAGATTTATGTGCCTCAAAACGTTGGCGTTGTAGACAACAAGAAGGTCTTCAATATCGGCTTCTAGCCTGGACTCAGCCGATTTCACCTCCTCCTCAACCTTAGTCTCCACCTCGCGGACCTTAGCCAGGCCGCATCTCGTTCACCTCGAAGCAAAACAGCCTGTTCGCATGCCTCCTGAGCTGCGTTGTTTGCGTCATCCTTTTCCTTGGCGATTTCGGAAAATTTAGCTTTAAGTTTGCCAAGTTCTCATAGGGTAGCGTCCCATTCGGTGGTGACTGTAGTATTTCGGTGGCCCATCTCTTCCACCAAGGCAACATGTGTTTGCCTCAATCTCTCCATTACCACATTTACCTCATCAGCTTTTTTGGTAGCCTCAATTTCAGATTTTCGAGAAGTCTCGGCTTCGGTATTAAGCACTTGGATGATTTGGTCCTTTTGAGCGAGTTCAGACTCCATCTTTTCAATCGCTTTAGCTCGCTCAAAGGCCACCTTTGAAGCTTTTTCTGCTGCCTTCATCCACTCTCTATATTGGGCGTATATGTCATGAATGTAATCATGCATCGTATTTTTAGCTTCTGAAGGGATTCTCTTTAGATGAAGTGGGAAGATGTAGCCGTCAAAACAAATGTTTGGAAAATCTTTCTTAAGTTGGGCAATCTTTATTGCACCTTCCCCCGTGGGCTCGGTTATGGCCTGCTATGCAATTATGAGGGCCATAGTTTCAGCTCTCTGGCGATGAGTTTCAGGCCTACAAATGTGAGAAGACGGTCTGTGTCGCGGAGGCTCCGATGGATGTGAAATGTGAACAGGAGGTGGTGAGGGGATTCTAGGAGGTGGAGAATGGGATCTAGATCGGTATCTATAATCTCTATCCCTATCCCGCTCGTATCTTTCTTGACTAGAGTACCCGCGATCGCGGTCTCTATCTGAATCTCTCCTATGGGACTCGTAGTAAGTGGAGGACTTTCGAGCCAAACGGAGGCTTCCTAACATCGATCCTCTCCCAGACATCATACCTGTAAGTAAGAAACGAAAGAAAAGTTAGTGATCTCTTGAATCGAAGAATTTATGATTGGAAATCGTGTAGTGTCGTGAAGTGTATGTCTGTGCAACCCCCGACCAACCGGAAATGTCGGCCGCACTTATAGCAAGTGACTTGCTCAGATCAAGAGCACTATCAAGCTCTTCCAACCCGGTGTCATGTTGAAATGACACATAATTCGGAATCGGAATATCGGCAAGCCCTTCAAAAGGACTCTCTGTTGGCAAGGGAGGAGCCTCCGAAATTCTAATTCCAGGAACAGGCAAAGACACGACCACGGATTTCAATATCATGGATTTAGAACGCTTATGAGCAACTACCTTGCCTTTTCTCCTTCCTTCGAGCCCTGAAAACTGCCAGAAGGCCCGGCTATAAGTTCATCATCAGTAGGTGTTTTTTCTGAATCAGCCCCTTCAGTTATTACGACACCGGGCGTTTTGCGTTTCACCTGCTTCTTCGAGGCCGCCTTCAATGTTCCATTGAGCCTTATACTTTGGTTCCGTTCGATCAGTCCGACGACTCTCAAATTCCTGTCGGTTAGAACCGAATCAATGTCCCTCATTTCACTCAGAACTTCTTGAAGGACCCTTACTATTTCTTTGAAATACCCACCTTCAGGTCGTGAAATTGCGGCTGTAAAAGGAAAAGAAGATGTCAGTTTATATCAACTACTATCATCTAGATAACTCTTGAAGAATACTGTAGCACTTACGTCTGACTAGCCATCGGCTGGCAAACCCTGGGGGGCACCGGACGTAGAACCATTCTGTTTTAAAGTAAGTCAGCCTCGTCTAGGATCCGGCTACCACTTGGCAATTCCTGACCGCCTTTAGGAATGTAAAAGATGGACTATCTCCCCTACTCTTGAAGTTAAAAAGGTATCTGATTTTTGTTGGAGCCGGTGGCCGAAAGAGATACTCCATGAATACAATAAATAAGCTGTTCAACAGAGCATATCCATTAGGATGTAGTTGCGGTGGAGCAATTTCGAGGAAATACAGCACTTCCCTGATATATTGGTTGAAAGGAGGAAGTGTTCCTGCTGCGCATGCATGGCGATTTTAGGCAGTAAACCCCTCTAGGGGAGCATGCGGTCTATCATTTGGTCCTAGTAAAAGAACATCGTCCAATGACAAACCGTGCCTTAGGCAAATGCGTCCCAACATGTTTTCAGAGAAATTTGATGGTACAGAATCTTAGGGATTACAGATGAATGTAGCATCAGACAGTTCGTCCGGAGCTGGATCTATAACTTCGGCCGCGATGGCTGGTATCTCTAGGACAGAAGGGAGTGAACTCTGAATTTCCTGCTGTCGCAAGCTTGTAGGCTCCATAACTAATCAACTTATTAGAAATCATCATTAGATGATAATAAGCCTGTGTATTCCCCAGTGTGAAGTGTGTGAACATGTTGTGAAGTGCAATGCTACTTGTTACTTGAAAAAATTCAACAAAGTATGAGAAAACTTGCAAACGATTAAGTCTCGAAATTCAACTAGAATGACCGTCATCGTTGACTGTCACAACCATGCCATCCAGATTTTAGAGACTGATTCAAGATAAAGTTCTTTAAAATTTTGTTAAGTTATAGTTCCATCGACCAGCTTCGGGGGGTAGTCAAATATGCAGTTTATTGGTAATATCCTGTTATGCAAGGAAGAAGCTCGTCGGAGTCAAGTATTTAGGTATGCGAGAGAGTTTGCATCGGTTGAAATTTTGGGTTCGAACCGATCACCGAAGTTCCCTTCGTATCGATCTGGGCACCGTCACTTCGTATCGACCATAGGGCAGTAGTTCATATCGATCGCCCAAGGTCACTTCGTATCGACCATAAGGCAGTAGTTCATATCGATCGCCCAAGGTCATTTCGTATCGATCAAAATTTCTTTCATTGAATCGATCATCGCTGATGTCCTCGTATCGATCATCACAGCAAGGATTTCCTATTGGTCGATTGGTACGAAGATACCCCATCTATCGATACGAAATAAGATTTTCCTATCGACATAGGATCACGCTGTACTAGGATCGATACGAACATCCATCAGTTCCAAAATTGATACGGATCATTCATCCCAGATCGATACGATGGTGTTTCTCCTTTTCCTCCCCATCGATGCAAGGTCAAGATAGAGCATCTATTCCGTGAGTACTTCGCATCCTCCCATCGTGTCCACCTATCCTTCTTCTCCAAATGACACAAACACCATTGCTTTCTCCTCAACCTCGCTCCGACCCAACTCCGTCATCGACGACTCCGGAATCGGCCATGACTCTCGGTGATTTGGCGTTAAAGTTCAAATCTCATCATTAATTAAGCGACTTCAATCGGTTGTTTACCTAGTTTCGGGTGATTGGTTTGAGGATTAAAAGTTGGCTACTTTAGAGACGAAGGCTCCTGCAGTTTTGCCTCTTTTCGGATTGATGCGAAGCGAAAGGTGTGACAAAAGAAAGTAAAAAATCTTCCAAGCCCAAAATGTTTATATATGGACCCAGAGGATGAAGAAAAAATGGTTCGCCTCCCGATCGTTGCGACCGATACACACAGGTTTTCTCCCAAATCGATACGAATAAGAAGTTCGTATCCAAAGACTCGAGTTTTATCGATACGAAGGCAACACGTGGGAGTGAAAGCAGATGAAATTTTTCCAAGTCCAAATTATATTTATACAGACGTGAGATAAAGGCGAAGGGCGATTCATCTTCGGGTCAAAGTGAATGGTAGAAACAGTTCCAAAGGTCATCGATGTGTAAAGTCAAGTTCATATCCATCTAACTATGTCGATCAGGGACGCAGCTGTTCGTGTCCATCAGCGATCGATTATGTATATCATCGATACGAAGAGCGCTGTTCGTACCCATGGGCCGCTTAGTTGAGGCAATGCTTGCTCGCAACCACTCCCATCGATACGAGGTGTTGTTCATATCCATCCATTAACACCTTAGCCGAGAATATATTCGTTTGTATCCATCATATCATCGATACGCAAAACAATGGAGGCTGGTTTGGACCATTCCAACCTATCGATGGTCCGTCAATGCAAAATGGTAACCCTGTATCCATCAACGAGTTACCCCCAGCTTCACATCCCTCATAAGTCCATCGATACGAAATGCAAATTTCGTATTCATCAGTGCAAATAACATCGATGCGAGAACAATCTTTCAACCTTTTACATCGATCTAGGAGAGGATCGATACGAAGGGACATTCCAAAACAACCATCAAACGTTATTACAACTCGAATTTCACATCGATCCAGGAGAGGATGGATACGGAATTCGACGCAAGAAAACGGACAACGACTCGTGAACGTGCGACGTTAACGAGAGTCAGGTTAATGTGTATGCGTATATGTCGGGCTAATCTTCGATTTTCAAAATTCACAGGTCGAATACCCATCTAATGACAGTTACTACAATCAGTTACAACAGCATTACAGTTACAACCGTGCAGAGTTTACAGTTCATAATTTATGTCTTTATGGACCGACCAAAAGTTACAACTTTCAACGAAAAGACGACAATCGTTCAGCAAGTCGGACAGAACTATTCAAGATGAAAGGTGCGACTATTCAAAGCACGCCATGTTCACACAAGACGTACTTTGGGGGGCAAATGTTATCTCGCCTTTTGGCAAGGCCGAGATATCAAGGAATTGACTGAAGGCCAAGGATCGCTCATACCGAATGTCGAGTAAGCACAGGTTCACTATGGATGTCGACGAATTTTGTCCGAGTCCGGATTAAGCTATAATTGATATGACATGACAGGCAAAGCTAAGAAAGCCAACGTTCCAAATTTCAAGTCAATCGGAGTTCGTATGCTCGAGATATGATAGATGCAAGACAGGGGGGCAACTCATTCGTACCCATCATTTCAAATCGATCGAAGTCATGACCCATCATTTCGCATCGGTCGATTTTGTAACCATCAGCAGATAGGCTCACTTCGTATCAATCATCTATTGCCTACTTCGCATCCATCGGCTACAACATGGAGGTTTACTTCCTATCCATCCAAAGGCGGCATCCTTCGCATCGACCTTGTTCGTATCCATCGACGAGCATTTGTTCGAATCAATCAGGATGCGTTACTTCGTATCCATCGAGAGAATATGCTTGTTCGTATTGATCTACTCAACTCCACCATCGAACATGCTCTACTTTGTACGGTTGTTATCTAGTTCGTGTCCATCCTCGAAGGCCTTGTTCGAATCCGTCGAGGCTCGTTAGTTTGTATCCATCAAGTAAACATTACTTCATATCCATCATAAAACCACTGTTCGTATCCATCAAATTGTTGTGAACCTGGATCGATGCGAATAGAGCCACCATTATCGATACGAACTAAGCCATCTCCGTCGGTTCGAATGAGGCAACAGTCTTCGATACGAACAAGGCGAAAGCCTTGGAATGACTCGATCAACACGACGCGAAAAATGGATCGATCCGGAGTGTGCGTGCCACGTCAACCTGCAAGCACGTGCCAGGATCGATTTGAATAGATCGATACGAAGGCATCGATTCGAACGCATTAGCCCACCAAAGAACTCCAATTCAAATCGATCATAACTTGCAATCCACAAGTCCAAATGCTATGATATTTTCACAGGAGCTTACGTACGAGCTAAGAAATGCTCATGCCGAGTTTCGACTCGATTGGGTCAAATCCTGATCGATACGAAATTCATTCGTATCGATAACGGATCGGGCCGAAACTTCATAGGATCGATCGTGTGGGCCCACCCACGTGCTAGAATAAGTCTCCCGAGATCTGAGCGAGATATTTGCATCCCCTATAAATAGAGCCTCAGGGCCTATAGAAAAAGGATCTTTTGGCTCTTTGACGTCCAGACTCTGCCAGAAACACTTTTGCGCTTTAAGGCTGCTGCTGTACTCGAATTTCACTGTTATAATCCATTGTAATCTGCTGTTATCCGCTGAAATAAGTTGTAATCATCAAAGAAATATCAATAAAGTCATCAATTTCATAGTGGACGTAGGCAATACGCCGAACCACTCTAAATTCCTGTGTTTATGCGTATTTTTATCATTTGTTTTTGAAGTGTTTGTTAGATAATCCTTGTTTTCCATTTAATTTCTTCATTTTTATCCCTTCAAACTCTTTCGAAGAGTGTTGTGCCCAATTTTGGTATAAACAACTTCTATAGTTGGTAGTTTAGCATATAATATAATTATACTAAAAATTACAAGTACGTTCACTCACCAATCTTAATTCTAAATATCGACTAACCTAAGCTCTAATATCAGATATGACAACCTACATCTTAATGGACCTGAATTTTCACTAAATCAAAAACCCAAGTCCACCAAAGTACGGATCGTTAGTTTTGGTATCCTACAAATAAACAAATGCATGTTAGAGCACTATTGATATAAACTCATAATGGAATAGTAAAGTATAATAAAACATATAGCTACTGACCAAGGTTGACAATTCTAATATCTAGTGTGCTTGTCAGTGTCGAGCATGCAAAAGAAAATCTATTCTTCCACAGTTCTCGCCTTGCAACAGTACTTGTCCCTTTAAAGTTATCATATGGGTTGTAATAAGGAGGGATTCAAAACAACGTTCTGGTGACTGGTAAATTACACACTTTATACATAACACTCGTTTATGTTGGTTGACCTCTATTACATGTTATGTCTTTTATTTTACTTCGTTATCTCGACTATATGTACATGTACGATACGCACCATCTACTCGAAGTAGACAATAACTATATATAAGTACCATAGTCCCCCTTAGGATAAGATACTTCACTGCTAGTATTTGTAACTCATCACCTCATTAGGATCCATCGTCAATGAAGTATCATGTCCTCGTCATCGTGCATACCATGAACTCCCATGGTGCCTAATAACGACGTCATAATTATTTAGCGGTATTATGTCCTATCTTGGCGATTTACCTAAATGCTTCATATCATGGACTCAACTCCAAGGACTATTGAGGACTCGGCTCCTTGGACTATCCCATTCATTTGAAAGACCTCCATTAAGAATTATCTAGCGTTGCCTCCTAACAAACAAACTAGCAAACAACTATGGCAGTGCATAACCTAAACGTGATCTACACCAGTAGAAGGTGTAGCCCATTTAGGTGTAACCCACCTCTTTTCGCTAACCGCTTAAGATGGATGACATTCTCGACCTATGAAATAGTTCTAACATCCGCATATGGCACCAATCTCACTATCATAGCGCCAAGCCTTGCTCACCATCCCATTTAGATTGCCTAATGAAATATAGGTAATTCCCACTTGGATACTTAAAATGCACCCCCTTAAAAGTTAAAGCATACTATACTTTGGTATTCTTTCACCTATACGCGAATGTATAATTCCATGGGTCCTACAGTTGGATATGTCCCACATTAGTATAATGTATACATAACTGTTGGTAGCCCCTTGCGGTGGGCAGATGTAACACCCCTAATTTTAGTTTAACATTATTTAGGAGATTTAACTCAATAGATTAAATAGAATAATGTAGTGGGATAAAGAGGATGAGATTGGATAACTAATTGGGTCAGGCCTTAACTAATAAACTAATAAGATTATTTTAAAATTTAATATAGAAGGTAATAAATGAGAGGGGAGAATTAGGAATAGAGCCTTATTTCATCCCTTAAGCCCTCCCTCTCTCATTCATTCTCATTTTACATTCACAAAACAATCAAAAGAAAATAGAGAGGCTGGCCATAATTAAGGAAGAAAGAAGGGGAAACTAAAGAGACTCAAGGGAAAAGGCTTTAGGGAAATCAATCTATCAAGTCTCAATCTTCTTTCCATTCTAAGGTAAATAATAATTAATCATCTCTATTTCTTGTGCTTGAATTCGGTTATGGTTAATTTCTAAATTGCTTTTGATTGTATTGCCATGATATGGATGTTTGATCATTGTTTGGATAGAATAATGATTTATGGAATTTTATGGAATTATTATGATAGGTTTTAAAGGTAAATCCTAGTGTTTTGATCTACAATTGATTTGATTTTCTAGTATGTTGTGTAAAATATTATTTTGGAGATGGGTTTTTAATTTCATAATTTTCCAAGTTAATATGAATATTTTATGAATTTCCCTAAGAAGAAATAGTGTTTATTTCGAGTTTTAATTATTAAAAATAAATAAATAATTATTTTGGTCCTGAAATTTTTATTGGAGATAGAATATATAGATTCCAATTTTGGTTATTTTGGGAGATTTTCCCAAGTGGTTACGATTTTCTATGAATTTATTATGCTAGAAAAGCATTTAAATTAATATTAATTAAGGATATTAATTAATTTAGTTCGCTAGTGTTTTTGGAAAGGTGATATATACTTCCAGCAAAACCTGAAAAAGAAATGAGATTTTTTTGATGTTAACCAAACATATTTTGACAAGAGATAAGAGTTGATAAAAAGAAATTGGATTAAGAGGAAATAAAACAGTTTTTATAAAAATTACAGAAGGGTTATTGTTTAATTATGGTATACATGCTTCCTCATTTGATATCCCCCTCCCCCGAGATTTATAAAGGCATATTGTAACACCCCGCATTTTTAGATAATTAAATAACCAAAATAATTATAAACGGTGAAAAGAGTATTTTTGGAATTGTCAGAATATGGCCTCGAAACTTATACTATTGTGTTCGTGGCAATTTTATGATTAATTTACATATATAATATGCCTCGAACGGACTTCGTATGAAAAAGTTATTGACGTTCGAAGTTTCGTATCGAAGAATAATTATACGTGTAAATGTGCGTGAATATATTTGTTTATAAATATATGCACGTATAAATTCCAGAAATAACGTGCGTTTGAATTTCAAAATAGATGCGCGTCATAAAGGAAATTAATTGACATAAGCAATTAGAGGTAATTAATTAACATTAGTAGGCAATGTTAATCAAATCAACAATTAAAGGAAATTAATTTACATTAATTAGCAACGTTTGAATTTCAAAATAAACATGTGTTATAAAGGGAATTAAATTTGCAATTGATGGAAATTAATTAGAATGAATAGGCAATGGTTAAAAGTTAATGTTTAATAAATTAATACGTATAAAACAAAAAGGCTAGATACGTCAAAACTGATGCGTTTTGCTTGTTTTTAACGGCTAGATTTCAATCGCTTTAAACGAACGCATGACGTTGCTTTAGTTCTCTATAAATAAACGTGTAGGGCTAGCCTTCAAACCCATATTTTTCTGAATGGACGCGGAAGCCCTGTCGCTTTTCTTTCTCCTCCAATTCTTCAGAAATCAAATATATTAGATTTAGGTTTTCTGATTTGCAATTTGGAGGTAGAAACTATAGATCTAAAGAAGAGATGTCCAAATTAAGCTGTCCGTATGAGGTGAGTTTTCAGATCTGGTTTTTTAATTTATCTATTTATTTTTCTTCAATTAGATCTAGATTTATAAATCCATACAAATTTCGGTTTGTGGATCCAAATAGGGTTGCAAAGGGAAGGCTATGGATAATAGAACTGGACTAAAATTCAGATCTGGAATTTGGAGCGTTTTCTTTTCAGGTGTGTGGATTTAAATTATATATCTTTCATGTTTATGATATATAATATCGTTAGATTCCCGTTAAATATTTAATTTAGCATTTGGACTAATTTCAGTAATTAGTTCTACTAGCTAGTTATGTGAAAACTATAAATTTTGTAAGAAAAGTGTACATATATTTAAATGTTATTTATATGAAAAAAAAAGAAACCCAATTAAATATAAATAATACTAGTCTTAAAAGTTGTAGAGAAAGGCATAAGCCTAAAAGTGATAAATTTACAGTAAATTATGTTAAAATGGGAAAATCTAATAACTTGATTTGGAAGTTAGTGATATATTAGTTGGTTGGTTTAGAAAAGGGAATACATTTCCATAGTTTATTATTGTAAGAATAACGATAAACGTAATTGCAATAATAAAAGCAAGAAAAATGGAATTAGTGCAAAATAGAGACATTACTGTATTTTGAATTACCCAACAATAAAAGAAACAATAAAAGAAATATCTTGCAGTTACGAGTTATTGTTTATAGCATTATTTAGTATTAAAATATGGAAATGAATTTTTAGCACAGTTTTTGTAACCAACCAAATAGAATAGAACTACATAGAATAAAAGAGAATAACGTGAAGCGTTAACGAAATTAAAGAAGAGGAATTAATCAAGTTAATTATTTGCCAAGAATAGAAATAATAAACAGAATATGTGACTAGATCTGAATTTACTACGTAGATAGTAGAATAAAAAGTAAAGCAGTTATTATGATAAGTAATTTGTGACAATTGGACGTAGTCCCAAGCAAAGACTGTCATATAATATAAGAAAACTAAAGAAAATTTAGTACCATAATAAAAGAACACAGACTAGAATAGAAAAGAGACACTTGCAATTACATTTATAACATGTAGGTTATAAAAGAAAGAAAAGAATATAAAAGTGAAAATTGCAAGTATAATTGTAACAAGTAGGTTATAATTAAAAAGAAAGAAATAGAAGAGGCTTATTTTATCAAACTAGATCTTGGATTAAGTTAATAAGCAAAAATAATATAAGTGGCCTGTACCGGCAACATTCCCTTTCAAGTCTAGGACTGACGGTCTAACACATAGGTAGGGCTGGGCTTGCTGATTAGGGTAAATAAGTAGCCAACAGAATAAGAAAAGTAAACTAAATGCATAATAAAAGATTACACGTATTGTCTAATAAAATGGTAAGGTGCGTTTGGAGCAGCCCGAAAGAGAACCTGGACAAATGGCCTAGTGAAGCAGTTCATCACAGATTTTTAGTACAGAAAGAGCACGTCCAACTTAGTTATTTTGGGCTAGAAGGAAGTACGAGACTTCAACGGGACGTGAGGATACTCTAGGATGGCCCTCTGGGGTAGGCCTAACAAAGCTGCACTCCCGGAGGCAGGTCTGTAGGTGTTCCATCAAGAGAGTATGCCTTGACTACTTCTGCATTGCAGGCCAAACGAAGTGGACCTTTGTAGGCAGTCAAAAGGTTGATGATTGAGTAGGATATTCGTAAGACACCATACTCCTAGTTACGAGTAAGTTTTAGTGGGCAGGACCCAAAAGGATAGTCGCATGCGGAGATCAAGCCATCATCAATCAGAGTGAGTTTGGGAAAGACTATAGTTAAACCAACAGGCTAATGATTCTTTCACTATCGAGATATTGGATGAGAGGCGTAGCCAATTGGATGTTTAGATTGTTTGCAGTAGGGCACAACCACTTAGCTCTTGAGAGGTCTTTCGATTAGTTGAGGGGGGCTATGTGGGGCCATAGCCACGATGAGAAAAGAGACAGACCAAGTAGACTATCGATATTGTAGGCCTAACGAAGCAGACCTTTACAGATATAGAAAATCCCCGACTGAGTTCCGTACAAGGTAGACCTTGTTGGCGGAATTCATGGAGTAGGCAGAACGATTACGTGTAGTCCTCAAGGTATGCACTGGGTGGTACATTGTGGATGTCTGAGCACTAGTATAAGCTAGTGCAGATGTTGTTTCACATTTTCATAGTAGACGACAGAACATCTGTATTGTAGGCCTCACGAAGCTGTCCTTTACAGATGTAGTTACAGTACGCTCTAGTAGCGAGATAATGGAGTCCTTTTCGAGGAGGATATGGAAGGTACTATAGGTAGTACCTAGGAACGATACAGTCTTTGGGCATGTGGCTACATATATATATATATATTGGTTATTAGGTCTTAATCTACTAGGGAGTAGATGGGTACGATTCACGCACAAAGGCGAGAGTATTATAAACCCAATAAACCTAATATAACAGAAAATGGAAATAGAACGGTATATGTAGAATTATGCTTAGAAGTTAATAATTTGTACATTCACCAGAACTTTAGTTCTGACCCCCTCCTCATATCATCCCATAGGTTAGATAGATGGCAGAGATTTTCCAGCTTTGAGACACTTGTTTAGAGAGTGTTATTACCTTGGTGAGTATTTACATACTATTATATTTTAGTCAGTTCCGATGTGAGATATTTATTTGAGCTCTGATATATTTATCTTTGCCAATTTTCAGGATACTAGATACCCAACTCGGGCTTTAGTGGATTTGGGTTTTAGCATTTTTGCGAAACATCCGAACCCACTGGAACTCGAGTTGTTGCATTTGGTATCAGAGCTTAGATTAGTGGATCCTAAGTAAATTAGGAAATATGAGTGAACGTATTTGTATTTTTGAATAAAATATAAATATATTTTGTACTAAAACCCAAATAGTCCTCAATTATAGATTTTAACATTTGGAAAGTTTTTAGAAGTATATTTGTGCATAGTTTGCTAGTTGGGTTTGAGATGACCCAAGGATGTTGAGCCCTATGTTATTGCTGATTTATAGTGTACAATAAGCTATGTTTTGAGAGAAGATTGGTATCCATATGTTATAGGAAGTGGGAAAATTCCCTAGGGATAGTAGGGGGAGTATTTTATTGTGGAAGGAATAAGAGATTTTATTAAGGAAATGAGATTTCCAAGGTTTTGGAAGGGTATTCCTAGGGTGGTAAGAAGAAAATCCACTTTATGTCTAGCCCAATAAATTGAAACTTTTGGAATTGAAAAGTTGAAAAATATAATTTTTAATATGTTTGCGGAAGTAAATATTGGGTTTTTGAAAAAAAAGTGGTATGAAATTTAAATTGGTTTTTATATGATGTAATTTTGTTAAAAGTGAAATTCTTTTTGAAGAATTACAGAGCATGTATAGCTCGCTAGTTTCTTTATAGGTAAACAAACATTTTAAATATAAAAACATAGAGTGTGTTAAGTATCGAAAATGTAGGTTACAACATTTATTGTTGTAATATATGTTTTCGTGAAAAATAAAGGAAGTATAGACTATGATGTTATTGTTATAGTAGGTGACTCCCAAATGAAATGTTTTTACATAGCATATGACATTTATTAATATTTATTTTAATTGAACCCATATACTAGTATTTTTGGGTTTTATTAACGGTGTTTTACGCAACACCTGTTTTGACCCAAATAAAATGTGTTTTGAAGATAATTTCTAATTATAGAAATAAAGATGTTTGTAAGTACACTTATTATTTAAAAAAGTATATGGAAATGTTTTCTAGTTATGAAAATATTAAAATAATTTTGAAAATGAGTTCTTTTGAAAAAAATGTAAATTAAATATTAGAAAATTAATAAATTTCGTAGGAAATGTCTATTATAAGTGAATATAGATTAAACATACTTTAATCTATTGGAATGAAATGAATAATGATATAATTTTCTATGAAACCAAATCACAAATAAAGATGTTTTGTGCAAGTTATAAGGAATACGTGAAAGGTATGTACAAGGTATGGAAAGCACCATATTTTGTATATCCTATTTCGATAAAATATAAAATAAGTTCCTTGTAATTTCACATAAACATGAAATTCTCTTTTAAAGGATTCATAGAAGGTTTTTGTAACGACCCGAAATTTTGAATATTTGAAACTGGAATATTAAATGGATTTTTAATATTTAAAAGTTAATTTTTAACTTGAATTTCAAATATAACCATTTGTTGGATAATTAAATTATTGAAATTAATAATTGAAGATTGGGTAAAATATTGAATCGGGAGTTTTAAGCTTGTTAAAAATAATTTAAAGGCTTATAAAATGTATATTAACAATACTGAAGACAGTAGAAGTTTTAAAATGGAATTTAAAAATGATTTGTTCAGTTTAAAAATATATCGTTTAGATTGACATTTAAAATTAGCCTTCCAAGGCACAGTCTCGGAACTCGACGAAACTAGTTCCATTGGATCTGTAATAGTGTATTATTATCGGGTTTCAAATTTCATAGCGTTTGGAGTTATCGTTTGGTCGTACGGAATATAAACACACTGAAATCTATATTGAAAATTCAATATAATAATTGGGTCCAAAAAGCTATCTTCTCCATATGATCGAATTAGGACTCGAAACCTTTTCCATTGCGTTCGGAATAGGGGTATAACAGTATGAACGTCTAGCAGCATGCCTCGATAGGAGGTCAAGATTTTAAGCTACGAAATCGAGACGATTTAAATTTAAATAATATATTTTATATGTTGACTGGTCAAAGTTTATTCACACAACAACTTTCTTTCTTTTCGTAGCCGCCTAGGATTTTGCATTACCCATTCAAACACGCAGTAGTTCACATCTCCCTCTCCTTTTTATCCCAACCGAGCACGGTAAAAAAAAAAGAATTCAAACTTCAACAGAAAACCCAATCCCGCTAGGCTGATATTCATATCAAATTAGTGTTCTTTGCTCACGCCCTTACTTCCGTTCTCGAAGAAGGAAGTAAAAATGGCCGCCCCCAGAGAATTTGAAATCAATTCAAGAGAAAAAGAAGAAGAAAAAGAGGGTGAGAGCGAAATTGATCGCGAGTTCGTACGCGAGCGGCAGCTTCGATCTAGGGCTCCTCATCTTGGTCGATGGGGGAAGCATCGCGATGAAGTGTATGGGTGGAAGACTGGATGTGGTCGCGTCGTGCTCCGGGGTAGAGGCGATGAAACGATGGGGCGCGGCTTCACTGTGCATGAGGAAGCATCGGTGATGGTGACAGTTTTGGGAAGTTCAGTAGTGGTGGATGGCGTTCACCTGTAACAGACAGAGAGGGGCGACAGTCCTGTTTCGGCGAAGCATAGGGCGTTCGATCGAGGCTCGGGTGGTAGTGCAGTGGCACTCGGTGGTTGGCAGCAGTAGGTGAAAGGTGCATAAAAAAATGACTTGATTGGCGCAGTCAGCGACAAGGAGGGCAAGCATGCGTTTAAGGTGAGCGTGTGTTAGTTTATTTTATTATCATTTGAGATTAAAGTAAAAATATGTTAATTAGTTTGTTAAATAGGAATTTAAACTTCAATAACTTATGATTTAACAACGATTGTATATGAGGTGATTAAGTTGCAAATTATTAGCATTTAGTAAATTAATATGTTAATTAAATTCGTAAATAGGTAATTAATTTAAATTAAGTGATTAGTTGATTTATTTTTAATTAAAAGGGAAATCGCTAATTTATATAAATTCGGAATTTACTTATATGAGTTTAAATCGGGCGGAGTCAGTCGTGTGGGATTCAGAGCTACAGAACCTAGGCATAAGGATTTAAAATTGGAATGGAAAGCAACAATAAAAATCAATGTGAGTTAATCTCACTCAACTTTGGATTACTGCAATTAATTTTAAGTAGTTAAAATTAATTATTGGTTGATTGTGGAATTTGGTAATTGTTATCAGTTTGGATGTTATTATATATATAGTATATATATATATATATATTGGAGTGATTGATATTCCCGCATATATATATAGTGGATGAGACCCTATGCGCTTCGCATAATAGCGGATGATCCTATATACCGCGATATTCCCCTCGAAGTGGGGTTGGTATTTTTATAGCGTGCTAACATCTGTGGATGTAGGGAACAGGTTGGAGGGATCCAACTAGATTCCTCAAAATTGTTGAATTTAATTTCATATATATTGATGTATGGTCTGTTTGAATAATCTTTGATAAATTATAGTGGAAATTGAATTTATTGGATGCTATGAAATTACTGGTTAGATTTTGGTCTTTTTAAATACCAATGAAAAATGTTTAAAATTTGGAAAGAAATTAAAAAGGAAAAATTAAAGTAAATTATTTATAGTGAAGTTTGGATAAGTTAAAAGAAATGAATTGGGGGAAAAATAAATAGTTTGATTTTAAAATTCTATTTAATAATTCTGGAATATTGTAAATAGGGATTTTTGAATAATGTAAATAAAAGGATTTAAATAATAGAACTTAAGCGATATTGTTTAAGTATAAAAGGATTTATTTTTAATTCAAGATTTAAATAGTTGGAGAAATGAAAAAGGGAAATTTGAAAATAAAATATGGAATTGTTATACTAGATTTTTAATAAGATTATGAAAAGAAGTGGCATCTGTAATTAGTTGGGTTTTGGAATATATTTGGGTTACTTAAGAAATTAATTTAAAAATGGAATTTAATTTAGAAATCGGTTAAAAATCGATTAAGTATTGTGAAACAGTTATAAACGGGAAATGAGACTATGGAATTTATAAACGAAGTCTATAAATAAAGTGAAGTAATTATCAGTGGATAAATTGGAAATATAAATTCACGGTGAGGATTTATAAGGAGACGGGTAAATCGGTTTAAAAATAAATGGTAGATTTATTTTTAGAAATGTGGAAAGGGAATTACGGAATTGGGACGTAAATCAAATTGGGAATAAATCGAGAGAGATTTATAAATGTTAGACTGGTTATATTGGGAATGGAAGATGTATTTTATCGAAAATTGGATTTGTTTTAAAAAGAAGGATTTTTATTTATTAACTAGTGAGTGACCCGTGCTACGCACACGGGAAATTGTCTAGCTCGTAAGTGTGGTTTTATTAAATGATGATGTTACTATATTTTTTGTTCGTTCTTCATTCCATTGACTATACGTATTGAGTATAATTAATTTTTTACTTCTGTACTATAGTTTCAATTTGTTTTTTAAGTAATTTGCTCAAACGCCTTGGATTTGATGATTTTTTTTCTTTTAGTTTCGCTTTGAATGGAAGCAAGCTACCGTAGCTAAGGTTGTAACATATAATGATTGTAAAGCAGTATATGTGTTTGAATTTTTGTTTAGTCGCTACCTTTCCCGTTGTTGTTTGGAACAGTTTACATTATATCTATTGATTGATGTGCATGCATGTAATACTTTATAGAACAATCATCAAGGCTTGAAGGTATTTTAGTTGTGGTTCAGATTATCAATAAACGTACTGAAGAAGTGTTATACTTGTTCCCAAAGTTGATTATACAATCAATAGCCTGTAATTATTTAGCATGTATAATTCCTACTTCAAAGCCAAAAAGTAAGACATATTATTTATATTATGCAAATAATACAACAAAAACTAACACAGCAATAACGTGTAAAAAAAAGACTTCGGTATTGTGAAGAAATTATATATAAATATTATTTAATACATATAATTCCAAATTATGTAGCATATATAATTCCTAGCTTAACCAGCCAAGTACCACACGTATTAATACAGTTATATTTAATTTGAAATTTTGTCAGACAGAATTGTTCAGTAGCGAACCTATTTCCATTCGTCGTTTTGGGTATTGGTCTTCATGATCACCTTTTGTCTCACAAAGCTTCTGTATATAAAATGAACACAGTGATCCACGCATGTTGTTGCTCTACAAATCAAAAGCATTATCAAATCCACCACAAAGGTTGGAAGGTAAAATGATGGTCAATAATCTTATTTGTGCAAAGAATTCTCATCCACCTTCCACCTCCTGTACAATTATATGAATATTATGATAAAAACTTAATGTAGCGTACTTAAGGGAGAGATATATAACGTAAAGTCCACAAAATCATAAAAATGTCAAAACTTTATAAGCATATAAAATTTAGGGAGCGTGTACATGTAAATGATGTAAAGAGAATTGAGTGTGTTTAGTTTAGGGTAGATCAACAAGAAGTAGGGGCAAGGATAATATATTTTTACTCAAAGGTCAAAATAAATGCATGGGAAAGTGACTAATACATCTCTACCAACAATGCAAATAATGAATAATAAATTCAGGATTTACGTACCCATTTTATTACGGCAGAGGGTTCTTTAATTATTAGATAAAAATCATAGAAGGGTGGACGTTAACATCTACAGTGGGAAATAATAATATGATAGTAAATACAGTACTACGTTTTGATTGATAGAGATACGTGAAAAGTTGTATTATACTATTAAAGAATTAATCATGAAATTGTATCTCAAAGGTCTGAAAATGGCATGGACGATCCAACTGTTTTTTACTTAAACTGAAGTAGTTTGAGGATTTCATACATAAAAGTTATAGTTAATTAAAAGTCCATGATAAAATAATAAAAATTTAACATGTGCGTGCGCGCATACATGTACGTACACTCATACATAAAAGTTTCAACTTGAGTATAATGCAGTTCGAGCACGTATATCTATTATGGTGAAGGTAAAAAAATCTACAAAAGACGATAAAGTGAGGACATAGTGGAAAATAATGGATGTGCAAAAAGTTACATTTGAGATAAAATCCTATTTTTTTAAATAAGTTTATTATCACTCCCACATCATTGGCATATGGAAATTACCATTGTAAACTATTTATTTTGCCTTAAAATCTAAAATTACACTATACTTTCAGTACCAAATACTGGAATTTGATCAGCAGTTTAAAGGTAAACATGCATTCCAGGCTCGGTTATTTTATGCACAACAAATTGTACACTACACCATAACAGCCATTTCGTAACACTTATTTTTTTCAGTTACCAACACTTATTTATGTTGTAGATCAGTGACAACAATATCCGTTATTAAGCTAAAAATGTGTCACCAAAAATACACATTTACACTTTTTTTTTTGCTAACACATATTTGTGTTGGAAAATCTGGTTAAATTGAAATTAAATAAAAGTCGTGGGGGCAATAAAGTAAATGAGCATCCTCTAGTCATCCTTACCCTAATTCCTTCTCACTAATTCCTCCACAGTGCTTTCATTTCAGCTGCTCTAAAAAAACAAAATCGCCCAACTTCGCCGCCTCCTTGACATAGTCGCTTGCACCACGGCTCGGTTCTTCGCCTCAAAAGGATAGCGCCAGATCTCCGACCTCCGAGCAGCAACCCGTTGACCTCCCACCTCCTCCTTCTCCTCCGAGCGAAGCAGCAACCCGTTGAGGGTAGTTCTTGAGATAGTACATTAGAGTTTTGGATCTCGTTGGTGGTTGACTGCGATTGGATACAATTCATGAGTGGTCGTGAGTTGCAAGTGGGATGCAGGTTTGTAAACTCGGTGCAAGGACTAAATCTGGAGATAGCAGATTCCAAATTCAGTGGTCACGGTCTCAGAATTCATCAGTAGTTGGTCACGAGTTACGAGTTGGATCCGAGGTGTAAATGAACGGTCGTGAGTTTCAGATCTGGAGATAGTAACTGAGGGATTTTGAAGGTGGGATACAAGGTATGGGTGGGAATTTGTGGGCATCAAATGTTTATGACATTGTGGTGTTATTTGCGGTTGGACTTGCTTGGTCTGTGTGTGAGGTAGTGGTTTGTTTGCTATTGCTGGACAAAATAAGGTAGCATCTTTAGGTAAAATCTTCTACATTATCAAAGTACCTACTTAAATTAATGAACCATCAAACATCAGTTTGATGTTGTGAAATGGTAATGTGATAATGCATTATGTGTATAGGAAATAATAATAGGCTTCTTGTGCCACATAATACTACTGATGAACGTAATTTACCATTGCCTTTATGTACATAATTTGTAATTAATTGGATTATTATGGTTGTTATACTATTTTGTTTTGATTAAACAGGTATACTTATGTTTTGCTTACCATTCTCACTTATGTGCATTCTCATGAAATGCGAAGGCGGTCTTTTGTAACCCAATGACTATAACAAATTACCAATCGATTTGTGCTTACGTGCCTGAGTTTTTGATGTGCGAGTGTGTTTGCGAATATGATAGAGTGTCGTCCCTTGGAAATTCTTCAAAGCAATGCATAGACATTACAGCTTATTGATTATATCCGTTACAATCAAGTAGATGCTTGATAGCGTAAATGTCTTAGCTGCATTCTGCTTTACAGATAATGTTACTTGTTATGTTCCTTTTGTATCTATTATATTTAATTAGTATGCAATGTGCAAGGGCCGCCGGACCAGTCATCTGGTACTTCAAATTGGACTATTGATGTGACGGATGTGAGATTTTATACGGCGTGCAGCTCCTGTAAATTGCAATCAGTGAAGAAGATGGGGCCAATAGAGTTTGTTCTCATTGATGAAGCTGCACAGCTAAAAGAGTGTGAGTCATTAATTCTGTTGTTGACTCATGGTTTGAGACATGCTGTTCTTATAGGCGATCAGTGTCAGTTGCCTGCCATGGTACAAAGCAAGGTTTGAAAACATTATCTCTTTTATACATCGTCATGGATTAACGAAGAATTTTGATTCTTTCTATGGTTGAAACATACTCATGTCGTAAATCCAATATCTTTTATACATCGTCATGGATTAACGAAGAATTTTGATTCTTTCTATGGTTGAAACATACTCATGTAATCTTTTAAGAAAAGAAGCTCTAACTACTCAAGCTAGAAAGTTCAGTCAAACAAAATCAACTTTTTTGGAGCAAATCCAATATCTTTGATTTAAAATGTGGAAGACACAACCTGTTTTTAACCAGAAATCAATAAACAACAAAATAATATAACATGACAGTTTACATATGGTTGTCTAGTGTGCTTACAACCAAAAGCTTATTATTTCTGTCTAGTAGAAAAAAGGAACTTAGATGCTAGTTGCACAACTGCAAATTTCTAAATACCCTAGATTTTACCCGTATCCATGGTGTTGCCAAGTGGATCCCAATGAAGTGGTTCATTCAAAATTCATATATAAAAAAAATGAAAAGAAAAAAAATTGATAAAAAAAGAGGAAGAACTTCCTGATTATATTTTCCTACACTTAAGTTTAGCACGTAAGTTTTTGTTTTAAGGCCAAAAAGCCATTTATATTTCTTTGTAGACCTTGTTGCATCGTGTCACTGTAAGTGCTTTAACGTAAATTATCTATAAACTTGTTACTCATCAATTATCAGAACTTAAATTTTAACTTTAGCTAAAACCATGATAAACATCAACTCTAAACCAAGCTTCATGTGAATGAATTATTTCCAATATCATTGTAAATCAACTATATTTTCCTTTTCTAACACGTCAACAAAGATAACAGATAAGCAATACCAATATATATCAAACTGCAAAAAAATTGTATATGAAAAAAAATGCAAACTTACTTGTATAGCACAGCAAGACGTATGAGCTCATTATAATGGATAAGGTAATGTTTTGAATTCCTTCATTCATGCCATAGTGAAGAAAATTCTTCTGCTGAGTAT
The DNA here is from genome assembly GCA_030737815.1 of Allium fistulosum. Taxonomy (NCBI): domain Eukaryota; kingdom Viridiplantae; phylum Streptophyta; class Magnoliopsida; order Asparagales; family Amaryllidaceae; genus Allium; species Allium fistulosum. Next base: position 1,175,575,788 of record CM060903.1, read on the forward strand.
CCAAAGATTATGCAGAGAAACAACTAAAAATTATGCAACAAACTGATGAAGACCATACTTTAACTCAATTAGTTAACGCATGGCTGAATCTAGCAGTCGTGAGTTATTGTAGTTTAAATTGATTTTCTTGCTCTCTATGGTAGAACTTTTCTTTTGCTATACATATTGCTCTGCATTTTTTCAGGGTGGTTCAAAGGTTCAAGAAGCTTATCTTATATTCCAAGATTTTACTGAGAAGTATCAGATGACCAGGATGATTCTCAATGGCTGTTTGCTGTATGCACATGGGAAGCTTTGACGAAGCTTTAAACAAGGTATCTGTGGTTAATTATAAATAATCAATCTTGTTTTTGACATTTTCTAGTAGTTACGGGAAGTGTCATGCTTTTCTATGTTGTTACAGTATGTATTTGTTTGTCTTAGGTTGCTAAGGATGCAGAAACTCTTGCTTACTTATTAGCTGCGTGTAGTCTTCATGTTGGAAAAGCTTCATCATGTTACCTCAGGTAAGCATTGAAATATTAGTTTTATCTTTACATCTGTTATTTCCGTGTATCTTATTCAAGTTATGAACGCTGGTACATCTACGCGCACACACTATGTGTGCACATACATTAGCTGTGTGTTTTCCAGTTGACTTACATGGTGGATGCAAATATATGTGTGCGTGCTTGCGAGTAGCAATTCCAGTTAAGTAGTTAAAAAATGGAACAATATAGCTGACATTAAGCCATCTTGAATTTGGATGATAATTTTTATTCACATATATTGGGCCGGTTTTTGAGGCAAATTGCTTTCTTCACGCATTTGTCGGCAATTATTTCCAAATAACGTCTTGAATAAATTGTATTAGGTAATTGGTCCAAAAACTTTGGAATCACAAGTAATGAGACATTTATGATCAATTTCAAGTTTTTAAACCAAATTTATCAAAGATTTGTATTCTGAACATAAGAATGAAATGAACTAAACCCAAAAGTTAACATTATTTCAAAAATAAAGAGCTAGCAATAAACTTCAAAAAACAACAATTGAGTTTTGTTTTGTTTGATCCCTGTAGTTACAACACAGAATTATAGAAAACTATTTTGCTTGGGCCGAAATTCCTTGTGTTCTTTTATTTAAAAAAATTATTAATTATTTATTATCAACTTAATTTAATGTTCAATTTAATTTTTATAAAGGAACTGCAAATTAAATTTAACGTGATATTAAATGCAGGCACTTCTAAAGGAAGCGGAAAAAAAGAGGAAGTTGGATGATAGTTCTAAGGGTGGAGTCGAAGATCTTGAAGATGACCCAATTGCGGAAATTTTTGGTCCTCAAAATGGAATGTACAAGTTATGTGATTTTTCAGATGGAGGTTTCGTTATATGGCCGGAGTTTCGTATTCGGTATTTGTTGAATTTCACTATGAAATTTACGTTGTCTTTTGTATTCCAATTTGACATTGTTATGAAGTAGTTGATTATGTATTGAATTAACCAACTTAATTATGTATTGTACTTGTTATGAAGTAGTTGACTATGAAATTTATGTTGTTATTTGATCATGAATATTGTAAATTTTGGGTTCCTATTGAATGTAGTATAATAATGCATATCATGTTAGTTATTACTTGTTTATTAATGTTAAAATAATTGACTATATTGAGAATGAAAATATTTCAGCGTTATAAGCGTTGGCAATTAAAATTTACCAACGCTTATGTGCGTCAGCATAGAAAATTAAACAATGTTGGATGGTTAATTTGCCAACGTTTATAAGCGTTGCTAAATAATATACACCAATGTTTATAAGCGTTGGCGAATACAACCTTCCAACGCTTATAAGCGTTGGAAAACTAAACTCGCCAACGCTTATAAGCGTTGGCAATAAATTGTGATGCCCCTACAGCGACGCTAATAAGCGTTGCTGAAACTGTTTGCGACAGTTATACTCGTTGGGAATCACCTGTTTTGGTGTAGTGGTAGAACAAAATAAAGTTCTCTAATTACAAAAGGCATAGTTCCGAGATTTGTACTTGTTACTGAGAAGTCCAAATTATAACCATTGTCAATTTATTCATAGTTTTTTATCTCAGATAATAAGAAACGGGTAAAAATAAAGTATCTAACAATAACAATTTGTTACCTAGAACAAATGATCGAAGAAGTGTGTTAATGAGCTTACTTCCACCGAGAGTAGACATTCTTTCCTGCCTGGAGACAAATTGAACAATACAGCTTGAAAGTAGACATTCTTTCCTGCCTGGAGACAAATTTAACAATACAGCTGGACCGTTGATTTATTAATTTATACCAATCATCCGTTCATTAAAATCAAGAGTGAAATAATATTAAAATAAAGTTACCACATTGACAATATGGACAGTGTACGAAATTGAGGATTCGGCCATTTATTTATAATATAAAATTATTAGATGGCTAAATAGTTGTAATAATATTAAAATTGTGTTTTAAAGTTATTTATATTTCTTCTCCAATATTATACCCTCCATTTTGTATCAACATATGAACTCTGTGATAGTTTCTCTAATTCATACACCACACATATATTTTCATCTCATCCAATTTAACTAAACACGAGGAGTAGTATTTGATTCAGAAACAAATTTTTAAAGATGCATGAAATCGAAAATTAATATACTAATACACAATATACATATCTCCTTTTTGAATAATTCAACAATTTTTTTATCTATTTGTCAAAACTTGTATGTTTATTTACACAAAAAACTTTTCTAAACCACATTGGTTACCGCTAAAATAATATATTCTTCACAATGAATAATAAAAATATAACAAGTTAACATGTAATGATATCATGATGAATTAGAATAGAAAGAATCCTTATGATATATATTGCCTATCAGTTGATTCACTTTATCATGTAATAAGTTTTCGTGATTTAATCACCAATTGAGAGAATTCTTATTCTACAACATCAGAAACATTTTTATCACAAGATCTATGGGCGATATATATGCAACATATCAACATATTAGAATGGAATTAGCAAGACCTGGTATATAAGACAAATATCAATTGAATTATATATTTGTTAAGAACTGAGTTTTAAGATACATGCACTTCTTATGTCCGCAACACTGCTGTATACTTCATAATGTGTTTTGATAACTTGGAATCTCATAGGGTAATCTTTTATGACATAACCGTAGATCTAGTATTAAATTAGACATCATGGAGTCTCACAGTTCAATTAAGTGCGGTAACATACGTAAAAATGAACCTTCTTTTTACACAAAGTATTTAATGATATTTGACCAAAGATAACACATGTACTCATTAAAGTTCTAATTCATCATTTAACTATGAAATCTATGACTGTTGAATCTGAAATACATAATTCTTAATAAATATGCAATGAAATGTGCATCTTCCATCAATATCAAAACTATTTAGGATGCAGCAACCAAAACAAAAATTATCAACCAAATATTTAGTGGTAAACCACAGAAAGCAGAAAACAAAACAGCCTTTGTATTAGAAATAATAATTTGTCTAACTATAGTTTAAGGCTCAAGTTAACAATTTTCTGGTTTTAAAAACTTAAGGCTTATAAAGTACATCGTTAAAAAACAGTACTTGATTTGAAATTTATAAAATATTTGTTCAAGCTAGAGTAGCTGGGTAGCAAAAAATTGAAGCCATAATTTTTTTAGCACTGACGATCTGACAGACATGGTGAAATCACAAATTTTTAGTTAACCAAAAGATGTAATGAGTAAACAATGGTTACCTCTAACAAATTAGCACTACGGACCGTAAATAATCAACTTATTTATTTTCTACTGGTTTCGGGATCTGCTTGCGAATTTAATTCTTCTGATTTATGGATTCAGTTTCAACCTTGTAACGACCCGACTTTCTGGGCATAGAAAGTCGCATCATTATGAAGAAAGAAAGGGGTAGAGAATAGAAAAGAAGAGAAAGAAAGAACAACACATCAGAATCTCACAGCGGAAACGGAACAAATTATAATATATCACATAACTAATACATAGTCTTTACATAATCAGAGTACACAACTTATACATCACTTACTAGACAGTTATAAACATCTGTCTAGACATTACAACTCAAATACAAGACCAGACACTATCACAGATATCAACACAGCGGAATACTATATCTACGAACGCCGAAGCCTCCTGCTCCATTGCTCCTCCAGAATATTCGTCAAAGCTAAACCTGAATCCCTTGGCTACTCGTAAAAATTTGAGTACCCAAGAGTTTATAAAACAGAAATAAACAACTTGGGTCAGACATGGGTCTGGTGTGAGTAAACGGGTTAAAATTGCTTAACTTCAAAACCTTTTGAAAGAAAAGGTATCACGTAAGACTCCCCACAAATAAACATGGGTAAGTTTTTACCTTACGCTAACCAAAACATTTGATAGGAAATTCGATTGTATTATAATAGGGTCTAGGGTTTTCAAGTAAAATACAGAAATAGCTGAAATGCTTACATCTCACATTTCAACATAGTTGGGCACAACTAATACGTACGGCACTTATTGGAGTTTGGATTCCATACAATGGCAGGGCTACCGGGGTACCGCCCGTCACAGTACGTGGCCTAGATCACCGTACCGAGGATCACTCCCAATCCCCTGCAACACAAGGTCGGAACATCCCTTACTGGATAATTCCCGCACAAGATACCTCACGGTTGGGATCAGCAACCGCACACACTAAGCCGAAATAAGAAGGGACTTCTAGACAGAGGTAATCTTGTCCTACTTGGGTGCTACCCACTAACCTTGCTGCACCTCCCCTGTTTTAGCCATTCCCGGTTTGTGAGGCTTGAGGTCACGATTACCTTAGAAAAGAACACATCACTTAGAATGCTCATCGTCCACCTGACGATGTTCTGAAAGCATTCAATCCATACAAGTTCGTTCCGGGTTCGAACGAAACCGAAGGCATTATCTCGTTACACTCGTTTTGGAATCACCCTCAGAGTTAACGACAATAACCCTTGCACTCTGAATCTTCATCTTCACTTGATTCACGACCTATCGTTAATTTGGATCGATGTGGTATTCGGGTCTCCAGACCTAGAAATCCGGTATACGGAAACCCGATCCCGGTCTCATCGAAATCCAAAGCGTATCTTTTAAGGCCAAGTTGTTTTAAGGTTAAAACAATTCAATTCTTATCTATATACACAAAGATAGATAATTCAATAGATAATCTACATTATCATCCCAAACAGATAATTCACATTATCATTATAATTCAACCAAACATCCATATCATATATCAATCATATCTCATCAGAGATATCAAACAATGAAATACATTCAATCTCATTCATCCATTCTTAAGCAATGATTTATATCATCTAATTAATTTAAAGTGAATTAAACTAATTACTTCATTCTATAAATCCTGCTTACTTAATTATTAATTAAACCAATTAATTAATCATTACTCTAAGTATCCATCTTAATTAATCATTCCTGATTAATAATCCTTTAATTACTTTAAGTAATTAATTCTTAATTAATTTCACAAATTAATTAACTTAAACCATTACAGTAATTAATCTTTAATTACTTCATAAACTAATTAACTATAATTAATTACATTAATCCATAATTAATTACATTAATTAATTACTTTTTAAATTACTTATTATTGATTAATTAGTTTTAATTAATCATTCCTTAATTACATCATTAATTGTATTAATTAATGATCCCTAATTACTCTTAATTAATTATCATATTTAAATTAATTACATTAAGTAATTATTCTTTAATTAATTACAGAAATCAATTTACTATTAATCACTTACCTTTAATTAATTAAACCTTAATTAATTAGTTATGCTAAGTAATTATTTCCTAATTACTTCCATTAATTAACCTCAAATCATTTCCATTAAGTAATCATCCACAAATTACTTTCATTAATTATCCACTAATTACTTTTAAATTAAGTAATTATCCTTTTATTAATCATCTCTATTAATTAATTAATTTAAACTTAATTAATCACATTAATTAACCTTAATTAATTATCTAAGTAATTAATCTTTAATTACCTTCCATTAATTACTTCCATAAAGTAATTATCCTTTTTAATTAATTAACCTCTAATTTCTTTTATTAACTAATTATTCTTTCATTAATTACATTCAGAAATTACCCATTTATTACTTTGCTAAGTAATTTCTCTTAATTAAACATAAGTGATTATATTTAATTAATTAGACTTATTAATTAACTTAAAATTTATTACATTAATTAATTGACTAATTAATCATCACTTAATCATTAATTAACCTTAAACTTATTTTAATTAATTATCCTAAATTAACCTCAACTTAACTAATTAAGAATAACTTGCATTTATATTAAATATTTACTCAAACCATTTACTTCATTAAAATCAATTTAGAAATCAATTTTAAAGATCAATTTGGATTATGATTCTTCTTTAATCAAAAACAATTCAAACATTTAAATTTTTATATACTTATATCTTTGAAAATCAAATTAAATTAACCAATATTTATCTTTAAATTCTCCATCACATAACCTATTTTACTAATTACAACATTATGGGCCGAAGCCCAAACCCAATCGAAGAAAACAACGAAGCCTTCCCACCTTCTTCCCTCTCCAAAATTCTCTGCTACCAGTTCAATCCCAGGAACACAACCAAAACACTTGAATCCTGATGCCTCGAACCGGAAGATCACCTCCGATCAACTCTACGTCCCATGTGATCATCACGCAACACGATACGACCTGGAATCGAGCCCCTATCCTCTTCGTTCGATCGCCAGCCGAGGAAACTCCCACGTACGCGCTGTGCACGTGCACAATCCCACCTCCGACCAACTCATCGACGCGACACTACGGCCGAGTCGCACATCACCACCATATTCCAGTCGCCACATCGCCGAAGCCTATCATACTTCCGATCAAAATCGAGCGATTTGATTTCACTGGAACCCATCATCACATCCAAGAATTGCCTCGACCAACCAACGCCGATCACCGGAAGTCCCAAGATTCCGACCACACATCCCCCGATCACCCACACTGTTTTCCCTCAAGCCTCGCACCACTCGATGCAATGATGACGTCGCAGCGATCAAGTTTCCGACCTCAACCCATTTCGAGTTTCAAATCCTACTTCGATCGATTATCGTCGCCATGGTGGATGATACATCCACTTAGCATTTTTTCCGAGACCACCAACCTCCCTTCTATCTCCAGTCGAAGCCACGACCACCATAGATATTCCGACCACCAGAATTTTTCCAAAATGCAATTTCCGTTCATCCCACGATTTCTCTTTCAAAACACTGTTAAAAATCTTGATTCCAATTTCAAAAATCATCGTTTTCGAAAACGATTTTAGATTATGTAAGTAAATCAAATAATTTAGGAAATCGAATTTTTATCATATATTGAGTTTCCCACTGCATATTCTCGTTCCAGGTTAAACTATTTGTTAACCATACTTACAAGTATTTTTAAAATTAAGTTCTGGTAATTTTAAATGTATTTTGTTTTAACATAACAATCTATAGAAGATTATGGGAAGAGGAATTTGAATTTTTGAACAGGTTTTTAAAAACTGGAAACAATGAACAGAAGCAATGATATCATACAAACATGCACACACAAATTTACACATATATATACATATATACAAGCATGCAGGTCTATTAAACCATTAAACAAACATTTTCATAATATACTTCCACTGTCAATTCAATCATCAAGACATAGAAGTAAAATCAAGCAGGTTAGCTTACTGGAAAAATTAAACAGAGGAACAATTTATATGTATACAAATATATACATACCCATCCATCTATTCAACATGATATACTATACTAATACACGGATCTACCACATGTATTAAAATTAAAAGACTTTTAGGTTTGAAAAGTTTGTTTACTCACCTTATTAATTAAATGCAGAGAGCTTGATTTTTGATGAGCAGAGCACCAGTTTTAAAAAGCTTTGTGAATCCTTTGAAAACTTGCTTTTAAAAAAACTTTAAACTTGAATGTTGCTGAGGTCTTTAACTTGCATGCAGAGGCTACTTTCCAGATTGAAATAAAAGTGCACAGCTTGAATTGAAATGCAGTTGCAATGCAGAAATGACTTCATCTCAGATTTGAAGAAGTTCAGGCTTTTGGTTTTAAAACTTGCAATTGATCTCAGTTTTAAAATGCAGGCTTATGGTTACATGATTGTTGAATTAGATTTCTGGTCTTAGGCAATGGTTCCGGGTTATGGTTTGATTTCAGATTTGTTTTTGAGAGAAGATTTTACAGGTTTTAATTTCTTAGTTTTAGAATTTGAGAATAGGAAAGAAATGAATAGGAGGAAGAATAGGTTTGAACTGAAAAATGAGAAAACGGATTTTCTTCTAAATGAAATATTATTTTTAGTATAAATTTTTAAACAAAAGATTGCCACTTGTTAACTACAAGTGATCCTTAGCTTACAAATGTATTTTGCATGAATACATTATTTTACAAATGTAAAAACAAGAGATTTTATGTTTAAGCCCTTGTCTTAAAAGTAATTATGCTTTTATATATATATGTTTTAAAATCCAAAATATTTTAAATATCTATTCTTTAAAACTTTTTAAATTCAAATTTTAATCGAAGAAAATCAATCAACTTGTATATATATATACATATATAACTACACATTAATTTGAAAATAACAATTTATCAAATCTTAATAATTTATAAAAGAAATTATCCCTTAATATAAATTACTTATTTTACTTATCTTACCAAATGAATTAATGTTTCTTTTGTAAAATTGTATTTTAAACTATATATATATATATACATTATTCAAATCATATTTAGCAAGCTATATTCAAAAATAAAATAAAACAAACCTTTTAGTTAATTCATTTCTATTTTAAACTTAATGCTAAAAATAAATTTAAACAATTAACATTTATCTTGAGTATTTAAAAACCATATAATTTATTTATTAAATAACTTTGAAAAGCTTTATATTAAATTAAATCATAAATCCCAAATTACCAAAATATATTAGAATTTGAAAATTATGTTTTTATTTGTTAAATTCAATCCAAAGCTTTTCTATTTACAATATATACAATTACATATACATTATAAATAGAAAACAATTTAATTAGCTTTTAAAAGATGAAATCTACAAATTAAATATTTATTAAATCTGGATTATTAAATCAATTCAACTCTTATTAACAATAATTATCAAATCAATTTAATTTTTAATACAGATTATTAAATTGATTTTGCCCAAAATTCCGGGATATCACATTCCTCCCCCCTTAAAATAATTTCGTCCCCGAAATTTAAAACAAAGGTAATTTAATAATCTATTTAAGATTTAATTTTAAATCACAAGCATATGTCAATCATATGCTAACAACCATAGCAACCAATCATCCAAACAAACAATTCTAACTATCCAAACAAAATTCTGGATAGAATTTCCTCGAGTTTCCCCAAGTATATATATATATACCGAGATACTCGCTCTTCAAACAATCTAAACTACGAAGCTACAAAGCTCCTACTCATCTAGAACTACAAAACTAAACAGGATATCAGACTACAGACTAGTCCGACTCAATAACCAAATCTCTTTGAACTGCTGGTTCCAAAAGCAGAGATAGATCAAACACGTACTCCCTCCCTCTGAGATACGTGAAATACATTAAATCTCAGTTATCCAAACTGGCAATTCAATTCTGTAGACCAAGCTCTTATCCAAACCAAAACACAGAAGAGAACCAAAATACCTTGGAGCTGACTTTCCGGCCTTACCAAATCTTTATAGCTCCTTCGATCGGAGAAAACTTATCCAAAATCAAATCTCCGTCTTCGCAATCCAAATTCTTTCGTCTCTTGTCCACAAAATTCTTCAGACGATCCTGGGCTGCCTACAACCTTCTGATCAGCTCACCTTTCGCTGATGCCTCTAGAAACAAACTGAATCAAAACAACCCAACACAATGATCTTTCCAAGATCAACCTAAACCCAAGACACCAATTCTACTCTTCAAACAACGGAAGACTAAACTTACTCCTTCAATCCAGAAAAGACAAACATGAGCACTCGCCAAACTGCTTTCGCTGCACAACTCTGATCTGGAGCAGAAGAAAATGCTGATGAAGAACACGATCAGAAACTGGACAACACATCCCAGAAATATGGTTCCATAAATCCATAAAGAAACCTAGATACTCCATCAAAATCTGAGCTGCTTCACCAAACTCTATCTCCAGGAACCATCCTTACTAAGCTGAACCAACGGTATCACTCCTGGAATCCAAGTCGATAAGAGAACTCAATCTCCAGATGCGGACAAAACTTCTGACTTCCCTGAAGATATCCAGAAAAACTCTGATAACCCAAGAGAGCACTCAGCAATCGCAAGTCACTTTTGCGATCAACCCAGCCTAATTCCAAACAAACTGTTTTCCCTTTACCAATCAGAACAGCTTACACATATCTATCCAATCCATCGAAGAAATGAATCCACTCTGCTGCTTCTGAACTTCACTTCCAGAAAAACTGCTCAGCCAGAAAACTTCCTGCCATCACAGAATACTCCGAGCTGCACTGCTGATACTGATGCTCTTATCCAAAGCTCTTCGAGAAACTCGAACCTCAAACCAAAGCAGAAACTTCATGCTGAACTCAGCCGCAACACCGAAGCATTCACACTTCCTTAATCTTGTTCCAAAGAAAACATCTTCAGGAACATCCATCGTCACTGTATCTCATCATACAGCTACTATTACCCGAGGTATCAAGATACCATCACACACTTCTGCCTAACCGACAGATCCAACTCTACTCATCCAAACTTCAAAGATAAACTCCGAACCATTACTGGTTTCCTTCAGAGATCGATGAAATCCTTCACCACAGCAAAGCTTACTCGAGACAGTATTAGGTCTACAGTCTCGACAGATACACTTCCAACCTCAACATTCAAACTCCAACTATTGGTAATTGTGTTACACACACTACCACCTTATCTACCTTTATAACTTATATTGGAAAACCCGAACAGGTAACCCAATAAATAGGTAGAAATACATAAATATATATATTTAAAATGATATTTTTTTTTTATATAGAAATTATTTCTGGGTAAAATTATTTCATTTACCTCTTTAAAACAATATTGTGTCCGTTGGCCTGGTTCAAGTGTTTAGAGATCCCTATCAATAACGTTAGCTACTCGTATTGACCAGAATCCATATACCACTCAACCGATCAATTAACACAATATAAAATCATTTTATATAACTAACAAATACGCGCTCTCAAGATAGACACCACTTCAGAGCCTAGGTATTCACTCAACCTACTGCTCTGATACCATATGTAACGACCCGACTTTCTGGGCATAGAAAGTCGCATCATTATGAAGAAAGAAAGGGGTAGAGAATAGAAAAGAAGAGAAAGAAAGAACAACACATCAGAATCTCACAGCGGAAACGGAACAAATTATAATATATCACATAACTAATACATAGTCTTTACATAATCAGAGTACACAACTTATACATCACTTACTAGACAGTTATAAACATCTGTCTAGACATTACAACTCAAATACAAGACCAGACACTATCACAGATATCAACACAGCGGAATACTATATCTACGAACGCCGAAGCCTCCTGCTCCATTGCTCCTCCAGAATATTCGTCAAAGCTAAACCTGAATCCCTTGGCTACTCGTAAAAATTTGAGTACCCAAGAGTTTATAAAACAGAAATAAACAACTTGGGTCAGACATGGGTCTGGTGTGAGTAAACGGGTTAAAATTGCTTAACTTCAAAACCTTTTGAAAGAAAAGGTATCACGTAAGACTCCCCACAAATAAACATGGGTAAGTTTTTACCTTACGCTAACCAAAACATTTGATAGGAAATTCGATTGTATTATAATAGGGTCTAGGGTTTTCAAGTAAAATACAGAAATAGCTGAAATGCTTACATCTCACATTTCAACATAGTTGGGCACAACTAATACGTACGGCACTTATTGGAGTTTGGATTCCATACAATGGCAGGGCTACCGGGGTACCGCCCGTCACAGTACGTGGCCTAGATCACCGTACCGAGGATCACTCCCAATCCCCTGCAACACAAGGTCGGAACATCCCTTACTGGATAATTCCCGCACAAGATACCTCACGGTTGGGATCAGCAACCGCACACACTAAGCCGAAATAAGAAGGGACTTCTAGACAGAGGTAATCTTGTCCTACTTGGGTGCTACCCACTAACCTTGCTGCACCTCCCCTGTTTTAGCCATTCCCGGTTTGTGAGGCTTGAGGTCACGATTACCTTAGAAAAGAACACATCACTTAGAATGCTCATCGTCCACCTGACGATGTTCTGAAAGCATTCAATCCATACAAGTTCGTTCCGGGTTCGAACGAAACCGAAGGCATTATCTCGTTACACTCGTTTTGGAATCACCCTCAGAGTTAACGACAATAACCCTTGCACTCTGAATCTTCATCTTCACTTGATTCACGACCTATCGTTAATTTGGATCGATGTGGTATTCGGGTCTCCAGACCTAGAAATCCGGTATACGGAAACCCGATCCCGGTCTCATCGAAATCCAAAGCGTATCTTTTAAGGCCAAGTTGTTTTAAGGTTAAAACAATTCAATTCTTATCTATATACACAAAGATAGATAATTCAATAGATAATCTACATTATCATCCCAAACAGATAATTCACATTATCATTATAATTCAACCAAACATCCATATCATATATCAATCATATCTCATCAGAGATATCAAACAATGAAATACATTCAATCTCATTCATCCATTCTTAAGCAATGATTTATATCATCTAATTAATTTAAAGTGAATTAAACTAATTACTTCATTCTATAAATCCTGCTTACTTAATTATTAATTAAACCAATTAATTAATCATTACTCTAAGTATCCATCTTAATTAATCATTCCTGATTAATAATCCTTTAATTACTTTAAGTAATTAATTCTTAATTAATTTCACAAATTAATTAACTTAAACCATTACAGTAATTAATCTTTAATTACTTCATAAACTAATTAACTATAATTAATTACATTAATCCATAATTAATTACATTAATTAATTACTTTTTAAATTACTTATTATTGATTAATTAGTTTTAATTAATCATTCCTTAATTACATCATTAATTGTATTAATTAATGATCCCTAATTACTCTTAATTAATTATCATATTTAAATTAATTACATTAAGTAATTATTCTTTAATTAATTACAGAAATCAATTTACTATTAATCACTTACCTTTAATTAATTAAACCTTAATTAATTAGTTATGCTAAGTAATTATTTCCTAATTACTTCCATTAATTAACCTCAAATCATTTCCATTAAGTAATCATCCACAAATTACTTTCATTAATTATCCACTAATTACTTTTAAATTAAGTAATTATCCTTTTATTAATCATCTCTATTAATTAATTAATTTAAACTTAATTAATCACATTAATTAACCTTAATTAATTATCTAAGTAATTAATCTTTAATTACCTTCCATTAATTACTTCCATAAAGTAATTATCCTTTTTAATTAATTAACCTCTAATTTCTTTTATTAACTAATTATTCTTTCATTAATTACATTCAGAAATTACCCATTTATTACTTTGCTAAGTAATTTCTCTTAATTAAACATAAGTGATTATATTTAATTAATTAGACTTATTAATTAACTTAAAATTTATTACATTAATTAATTGACTAATTAATCATCACTTAATCATTAATTAACCTTAAACTTATTTTAATTAATTATCCTAAATTAACCTCAACTTAACTAATTAAGAATAACTTGCATTTATATTAAATATTTACTCAAACCATTTACTTCATTAAAATCAATTTAGAAATCAATTTTAAAGATCAATTTGGATTATGATTCTTCTTTAATCAAAAACAATTCAAACATTTAAATTTTTATATACTTATATCTTTGAAAATCAAATTAAATTAACCAATATTTATCTTTAAATTCTCCATCACATAACCTATTTTACTAATTACAACATTATGGGCCGAAGCCCAAACCCAATCGAAGAAAACAACGAAGCCTTCCCACCTTCTTCCCTCTCCAAAATTCTCTGCTACCAGTTCAATCCCAGGAACACAACCAAAACACTTGAATCCTGATGCCTCGAACCGGAAGATCACCTCCGATCAACTCTACGTCCCATGTGATCATCACGCAACACGATACGACCTGGAATCGAGCCCCTATCCTCTTCGTTCGATCGCCAGCCGAGGAAACTCCCACGTACGCGCTGTGCACGTGCACAATCCCACCTCCGACCAACTCATCGACGCGACACTACGGCCGAGTCGCACATCACCACCATATTCCAGTCGCCACATCGCCGAAGCCTATCATACTTCCGATCAAAATCGAGCGATTTGATTTCACTGGAACCCATCATCACATCCAAGAATTGCCTCGACCAACCAACGCCGATCACCGGAAGTCCCAAGATTCCGACCACACATCCCCCGATCACCCACACTGTTTTCCCTCAAGCCTCGCACCACTCGATGCAATGATGACGTCGCAGCGATCAAGTTTCCGACCTCAACCCATTTCGAGTTTCAAATCCTACTTCGATCGATTATCGTCGCCATGGTGGATGATACATCCACTTAGCATTTTTTCCGAGACCACCAACCTCCCTTCTATCTCCAGTCGAAGCCACGACCACCATAGATATTCCGACCACCAGAATTTTTCCAAAATGCAATTTCCGTTCATCCCACGATTTCTCTTTCAAAACACTGTTAAAAATCTTGATTCCAATTTCAAAAATCATCGTTTTCGAAAACGATTTTAGATTATGTAAGTAAATCAAATAATTTAGGAAATCGAATTTTTATCATATATTGAGTTTCCCACTGCATATTCTCGTTCCAGGTTAAACTATTTGTTAACCATACTTACAAGTATTTTTAAAATTAAGTTCTGGTAATTTTAAATGTATTTTGTTTTAACATAACAATCTATAGAAGATTATGGGAAGAGGAATTTGAATTTTTGAACAGGTTTTTAAAAACTGGAAACAATGAACAGAAGCAATGATATCATACAAACATGCACACACAAATTTACACATATATATACATATATACAAGCATGCAGGTCTATTAAACCATTAAACAAACATTTTCATAATATACTTCCACTGTCAATTCAATCATCAAGACATAGAAGTAAAATCAAGCAGGTTAGCTTACTGGAAAAATTAAACAGAGGAACAATTTATATGTATACAAATATATACATACCCATCCATCTATTCAACATGATATACTATACTAATACACGGATCTACCACATGTATTAAAATTAAAAGACTTTTAGGTTTGAAAAGTTTGTTTACTCACCTTATTAATTAAATGCAGAGAGCTTGATTTTTGATGAGCAGAGCACCAGTTTTAAAAAGCTTTGTGAATCCTTTGAAAACTTGCTTTTAAAAAAACTTTAAACTTGAATGTTGCTGAGGTCTTTAACTTGCATGCAGAGGCTACTTTCCAGATTGAAATAAAAGTGCACAGCTTGAATTGAAATGCAGTTGCAATGCAGAAATGACTTCATCTCAGATTTGAAGAAGTTCAGGCTTTTGGTTTTAAAACTTGCAATTGATCTCAGTTTTAAAATGCAGGCTTATGGTTACATGATTGTTGAATTAGATTTCTGGTCTTAGGCAATGGTTCCGGGTTATGGTTTGATTTCAGATTTGTTTTTGAGAGAAGATTTTACAGGTTTTAATTTCTTAGTTTTAGAATTTGAGAATAGGAAAGAAATGAATAGGAGGAAGAATAGGTTTGAACTGAAAAATGAGAAAACGGATTTTCTTCTAAATGAAATATTATTTTTAGTATAAATTTTTAAACAAAAGATTGCCACTTGTTAACTACAAGTGATCCTTAGCTTACAAATGTATTTTGCATGAATACATTATTTTACAAATGTAAAAACAAGAGATTTTATGTTTAAGCCCTTGTCTTAAAAGTAATTATGCTTTTATATATATATGTTTTAAAATCCAAAATATTTTAAATATCTATTCTTTAAAACTTTTTAAATTCAAATTTTAATCGAAGAAAATCAATCAACTTGTATATATATATACATATATAACTACACATTAATTTGAAAATAACAATTTATCAAATCTTAATAATTTATAAAAGAAATTATCCCTTAATATAAATTACTTATTTTACTTATCTTACCAAATGAATTAATGTTTCTTTTGTAAAATTGTATTTTAAACTATATATATATATATACATTATTCAAATCATATTTAGCAAGCTATATTCAAAAATAAAATAAAACAAACCTTTTAGTTAATTCATTTCTATTTTAAACTTAATGCTAAAAATAAATTTAAACAATTAACATTTATCTTGAGTATTTAAAAACCATATAATTTATTTATTAAATAACTTTGAAAAGCTTTATATTAAATTAAATCATAAATCCCAAATTACCAAAATATATTAGAATTTGAAAATTATGTTTTTATTTGTTAAATTCAATCCAAAGCTTTTCTATTTACAATATATACAATTACATATACATTATAAATAGAAAACAATTTAATTAGCTTTTAAAAGATGAAATCTACAAATTAAATATTTATTAAATCTGGATTATTAAATCAATTCAACTCTTATTAACAATAATTATCAAATCAATTTAATTTTTAATACAGATTATTAAATTGATTTTGCCCAAAATTCCGGGATATCACAAACCTTGAATCTGGAAATTTTGATATCTAATTTCAAATCATATTTCACCGTTGATTCTTTTGATAATAGACTGACTGTTGAAAGTACGCAGTGGGTAGTTTTAGAATCAAATAATTAGATTTGAATTTAGTTACAACCCTAAAGTTTGACGAAGTATAGGAGGACAATAAAAACTGATTGAATTTACTATTTTCAAAAATTGAAGTGCGACAGTAAAGTGGAACATGTTTCAATGTGTCGCTAATCTCAAACGCTCGGTTTCTGCTTTCCTATTTAATTAGGAAAATAGAAACCACAACTCTTATTTTGCGGCAAGTGTCCAAATTCAATGAATTTGGAAAGAGAGGATGTATGGCAGTTGTAAATGGTATATTATATATACTGTTATCCCTATTTGTTATTTTTTCCCATATTCGTTTTTTTACAGGTAACTTCATTTTCCCCATCATTCCACATTCATTCATCAAAAATCTACCATCATCGTTTCATTTTGTAGTGATAGGATGCAGTCAATTTACACGATGTCTTACTCGACCAATCAATCTGTAAGTTATTTGTATCCTAATCCCTGTAATTTTACCCCTTTATCATTATGTAGTTTTTGAAATTCGCAGTATAGTGATGAATACAAATTATGTCAATTATCAAAAATCCACCATCAACGATTCAATTTTTAGTAATACGATTCAGTCGTTTTGCTCGATGTCTTACTCGATGGTTCAATCTTAAGTTCTTCTTATTCTAATCCAAATAATTCTACCCCTTTGCAGTTCTACAGTTTTTGAAATTCATAGTGATAGTGAATACCAATTGTTTTTTCAAAAAGTTATGGTAGAGTTACATTAAATTGACAGTGAGTGTAATATTTATATAGTTCATGCATTCAATTATAATAACCTCAGGTGTATTGATTAATGCGAGGGTGTTGTTGTTGAAATATACATACATATAGTTTATTGGTTGTCTTAGTAGATCAACAATGTTATTACACTTTTATTGAACAAATTAGTTACACCCATAAAATATGTTGTAATTATGAGAAAGAATTAAATATTGTTGATCTATCTCGATAATCCTTAACGTCAACTGTCACATAAGAATTATGAATCTCAATTACTCATTTACTTAGCATCATATAAGAGAAATTGTAGTAACTTCCGCAAGCATAATTATTAACATCGATAGTGAGACAACGAAAGAGTAAGTAATATACATTACCAACTAATTAAGTAAACACTGACACCTAATTAGATGAATGTAACTCATTGGAAACCAACATAGGCAGCAATGAGTTCAATATAAGGAATACAGTTATGATATAATCACTTGGGCACAGTCATGAGTAAAATCAAACATGGTCAGAATGTAGTTTATAGTACATGACTATCAATAGACATATAACTAATTGCTTTAGAACTTTTGATATTTAGTTAATTGATTGTCTGTTAGTTACCTGAGGTATAGATAGTAAAAAATTATTAATTTCATTGTGAATATAAACCTTTGCAATATGAAGACACCATAGGAATTCTAAACTAATCCCATGTTAAATAGGAAACAAAAACCAAAACTAACAAAATAAATCATTCTTGGAGTATAATGATTTTGGCAGCAAGGAAAAATATTCTCTTCTAATATTATTACTCTATTTAAGCTTATATGCAACTTACTCCAAGAATCAATGTAGGGGTTGCCTTGGATAAAACAAAACTTGTAAATTATACAACTAATATAGTAAATTATTAAATGTGTTAATCAATCAATACTCTTTTAAAGTGGCCAAAACTTGTTTGAATTAGAAAAGTGATTACATATAACTGATTTATTTCTATGCATAAAGTAATGCAAATTTGATTTTGACCAATGATAACTCAAAATCTTTTCTAAGAAACTTTACTTGTGTTGACTACTCATGAAACCAAATTCCCATGAACATCTTTTTTGGACTTATTTTTCCACATGAGGGAAGAGCGCATAAATTGAGTTTATTTCTTTTGCCAAGGTGTTAACCACTCATCAATTATTCCAACATGAAATAGTTATAATAAACTCTCAATATAAAAGCTTAGAGACAGTAGTATTAATAGTAGCGTACAATTTCTACATTTTGTATAAGTTTCATATGGCCAAAAATATTCGCTGGATGAAACAATTGAATGGAAAAAATTGTTAAGACTTGTGATCAAATAAGAAATATTAGAGAAATAACATAGAAGACCGTTATCCCAAAGGTATATAAGAAAGTCGTTATCATTAAAAAAAGTTGATGTGATAAGTTAAATCAAGTTACATAATTTGGGTTCCTATTTATTGCATTAATAAACCATCTGTACTGTTGTTTCTTGAAATAAAAAGTCGACATAAGAGTGAAGCATACATATACAATCTATTGAGCAGTTAACGTGCAATGTTGAACTACATATTATGGATAAAAGCTCTTTCAAAGGATATTCATAAGCTCTTACTCATGGAATAACCGGTTAATATTACTGATGTTTTATGAAATTTAAAAATTTTAAGGCAACATAATATAAGAATTCACAATCTGACCCGCCGTTCGTAGCTCGGTTGGTTTGGGAGCTGGGAGATGGGAACCAAAGGACTGCGTCCGGGCAGGTTCGAATCCCAGCGCCAAACCATCAGTGGGAGTTTCAACGTTACGCATCCGTGTGCGACGACTAAATAAAAGCGGGGTAGACACACGGCGTGGGGTTTACTTAAGTGAGTATCAATGAATACCATGATCTTAAGGTTCCCCATGATCTAAAAAAAAAGAATTCACAATCTGTATGTAAAGGCATTATTATAAATTAATGATAGTTCAATATAATGAAGTACAAAAATACCTTCTTTATGTAACCATAAATATATGAACTTGGACCACCCATCTAAGCAAGGGATATTATCCATAAGAACTATTCCCCTTCACATAAAAACTCATATCACATTGCAAGCAGAGGGAAGTTCCATCCACCTGACAATGATAGAGCCACAAAAATGATGCAAGATAAAAAGGTATTAATCAAAGATAATTAGTAGCAGTTTCTAAATAATATGAATTGCAGAAAACCTAGCAAACTATTGTGTTTCTACAAATAGTGTCGTAGCATCTAATTTTGTAACAAACAGACAATAAAGCTAAAAGCCTTGATTTTTATTTTTGGTCGTCTTGCCAAGCGTGGAGATAATAGACAGTAGGACTCCTAAATTGCTACATTCTAGCCTAATTTTTTGTTTTTGGACGCACATCCCTGACCTTTATTTTTCTGGCCTCAGCACCTTTCATAAGCATTAAGTCAGCATTTTAAATCAGAAGTAATCGGATTTGGGCATTGATCAATATTCACAGTTATAATTTGTTAAGGACCTCTATCATAGTAAAAGTACTATGTACTTTTCAGAGCTTCTGGCATATAGTTTTGACAGGGTAAAAAAGAGTGAAATTTTGTGAAAATGTAAATCCGTTAAAAGGGAGCAATGTATATCAGTTTCATAAATCCACTATCCTCCATGATCAGAAACTAACTTGATGTTAAACCTCGTTAAAAACAGTACAAATACGATCATGTTGTATTTTTCTCTTAATGATGCGTGGAAGAATTTAGTTAACAGCAAAGGGATATATTCCTACAGTTAAAAATCAATTGACACACAAAATTTACTGCCATTTCATAACATCCATCTCGGTGAAATTGAAAACGAATAGGTGAACTGTGAAAGATGTGTATTTTTCATTTGTTGTTAGCCTCCTTTAAAGTACTGCATAACAAAAACCAGGAGAATGCGAAAGAGGGTAGGATTTTGAAAAGGGATCAACTATTAATATATTCAATGAAGCAACAAATGAAGTAGAACAAAACTGTGAAGAAACCAATCAAAGGATTGGTATTTGTTTCAGCATGATATACATCATGCATGATTAATGGTGGCTCGTGGTGGCTCATGCAGATATAACCGATGCAGGAAGGCAGGAGTTTGAACAGTATTTCACATCAGTTAATTTCCCAACGACAATTTATGAGCACAGTCATGGATTATTATCAAAAAAATTCATACAAAGAAGACACAATACCAAACATTATCAACAATGATTTAGCTTAAAGTAGGTATATCACAGAAGTTCGTGAGAAAGGAATAAAAATCTACCAGGTCTTTTTACCACTATTTTCCTCAGATTGGTATGTTAAACCTTCTGTTATTTAGCCTAGGCTTCAAATTCTTTCATATACATGCATTTACGAGAGTATGCACTAAACTAATTTCAGGCCAAACAAACAGTGACTACAAAAATTTAAGATTTACCCATCTTTAGTATTAAAAAACGTATATAGCAGATAAGAAGGGTGTATGTACCATATAATAGGAACAGTATATCATCAAATCGGGTTTTATGACCTAACCAATCGACTGGGTGGTCAATTATATGCATAATACTCAAATCGATCGAAAAGGATTAACAAATTGGTGACCGAAAAGCCAGTTGTGTGAAATAAATAAAAGGGATGTAGCGTAGAACCGGAATGACAAATAATCAAATCAATTTTAACTACAAATTATATCCACTTTATGTTCGAATATATAAAAATCCCCAATTTGAGCAGTAAATATCAACAAATTGCTTACCTAATTCGAGTTATTATCCAATTTGCCGTCGTAAATTCACCAACCGTATAACATCTCCAACGCGAATTGTTTTGCGGTAGTAAGATTAGTCGATAGAAGAAGAAAGGAAGAGGAGTGTAGGGTTTGTAGAGCGTGAAGAAAAAAGTGCAGTGTACAAAAGGGAAACAGTTTTGGGATTTAACTGTTCGTGAAGAAACACGTCGCTTGCCGACTGAAATTGATAAAGTTCTGAAAATACCATACCAAAAAAAGGGACACGTGTCCTCGTATAAATGACCTTGTTTCTGTTTTCCTATTTAAGTAATAGACTAGGTAATTCTAAAGGTGTTTAAAGAATATTTCAGAAAATTATTTAGTTGTTTAAAATTGTTTTAAGTATATTTTAAATTATGAATTAAGTTAGTTTATATTAAATTAATTATTATTTAAGGATTAATCAATATTATTATTTCAAAAGGATAAATTATTCAATGATTATGTTATTTTTATATAATAACTTTTATTAAAGATATTGCCTAAAGTTTAATTTGGAAAATTATTATAGAAGTTTCATAAGCATTATTTTGAAAATTTTTAAATGAAGTTTTCGGGAAGTAATGGTATACTCGCATGGTGTAATCGGAGGCAGTGAGTGCCTGCAGTTAAGTCTTGGATTTCTCTAGGATAGAGACGTAACCATTGAACTATGAATCCATGGTTTGATACCGCAGTGGTAACTTCCATATTATTTTGAAAAGGGTTTTCAAATATTTTTGAAAAAAAGAATAGTTTGTGAATATACTAAAATTCGATAAGATAAGTACATATATTTTGGATAAAGAGATTTAATTTATTAAAATTAAATTAAAAAGAGATCTGGAGTTTTTAAGTGGAAAATGGAATATTGGTTGAATGATTGTTTATTTGATAGTTAGATAACCGACTATCAAATCTGGACTAAAATATAACTTTGGGAATCTCTAGGAGAAATACGGGAATTATATGGTACAGTTACCGTTCGAGGTGCTATACTGTGCATATAAACTCGTTTCGTTCTTCTAGGACGATGATAAGGAAATCCATCCACTAACGGTTAGGAGGTGATCTCCGATCTTATTTTCGTATGTTTATTTCCTAAAGAACCGGGGTTGAGTTTACTGGGAAATATCGAACGTTGTTTCGAAGAGACCGGGATCGGATAAGTTATCTGAAAACCACTTTGATCCAACGAGTACGTTTTTGATGTGAAAACAAGAGCATGGAGTCGAAGATGGAGGAGTGAAGTGCAAGGGCTAATCGCTATTAATCCTGAGGGTGATTCCAAAATGGATGTAGTAGGAGTAGTGCCTTCGGTTCCGTTCGGATCCAGAACGGACTTGTATGGATGAATGCTATCAGTACATTGTCACTGGAGGACAGTGAGCATTCTAAGTGAAAATTCCTTAAAAAGGTAATCGTAGCCTCTAGCCTCATCAACCGGGAATGACTGAAAATCAGAAGAGATGCAGAAATGCTAAGTGGTTCGCACCCAATTAGGGTATGTTTATCACCTTTCTAGATACCCGTGGATATTATTTTATTACTACGATGTATGGAAGGAGCTCGAGAGAGGGTGGGAACACCCAGGGTGATAGCATATTCGGTCTATCCAGGTTAGGGATAGTCTAGTCTTGTGTTGCAGTGGATCCCGGCGTGGTCCTCAATACGCTGTTTCTAGACGTGTACTCTGACAGGTGGTACCCCAGTGCCTAGTCATTCATATGGAATCCATTCTCCAATACGTGCCTTTACGGTTTTGATTGTAGAGCCTAGTATGCTGGAATTTAATTAATGTAACAATTTCAGCTATTTGAATAAGTATTTGTACTTAGACCCTATTATAATATTAGAGGATTTGATATGAAATGTTTTGGTTATCGTAAGGTAAAAACCCGTCGTGTTTATTTATGGCATGGTCTTACGAGATACCTTTGATTTTCAAAGGATTTTTATAACTTTAATAATTCAATTTGAGTGTGTTTTCTCACGTTGGTTTTCCAGACTGACTCGGGTGTTATTTTATTATAACGCTCAGGTCAGACCGAGTATTACAGATATATGATAGGTTGCTATGGAGCTCAGGAGATGAGCTAGATGATGAGACATATCACACGTACTTGGTTTTTATTCCGCCGTGTATTATAGGTTGCATATTCAGCTTTGGTGGGGACGAGTTATTATAATTGTCTAGTATTGTGTTATTGATGTATTGTACTCCGATAATGTAATGTATAAATAACAGTTATAGTTCTTTGTATATAGACATGTTATATCTATTATATATTGTTCTGCTACGATTGTGAGATTCTATGTTGTTGTTTTATATTTCCTTCTACTACCTCTTTCTTCTTTTACCTAACGATTTGGAATTTCCGGCATTCAATTATTCGGCATGTAATTTAGTGGACGTATTGATGTCGATTTTCTGAGGTCGAAAATCCGGATCATCACAGTTTTAGCATTAATGCTTTCTCATAAGAGAAAGTAGTTCCAATACATTAAGGTATAAAATCATTAGGTGTAATAAGAAGTGTAATAATTAGAGACAGTGTTAGTTAGGAGGGATATTATAGAGAGCCTTAGTAGGAAAGCTAAGCAATGAAAATTTCATATTTTTCCACTGGTTATGCGCATTGGTTGCTTGCCTTTGTAGAGAGTCCCCATTTGTAGTAAGTTAGAAACTCCTCCAAGGTTAGGTAATTGGAAGAGTAAGAAAGTTAAGGGATTTTTGATAAAATAATTGTTCTTATCTACTCTAATTTATGTAAATATGAAAATCTATGAAAAGAAGATGTTTTGAAAACATGTGAGGACATTATTGGAATCAAAAAAATGTTTGAAGGACACGTAAGGCATGTTTTAAAGAAAAATGGTTTGGTGAAAAAGAAGATAAGTTTTTGGAAGAGAAAAACTTAGTAAACAGTCAAATTTGAAAATCCAATTTTTTTATGGAAAGCTGTAAAGGTCTTTAAAAGAAAAAAAGGAATAAGTTTTGAACTTAGAATTTGTAAGTTTTCCCCTTTGGGTTTGGGGAATAATTTAAATTCAAAGAGCTGTAAAGAGGTAAGTCTAGAAAGATAAAATGTTAAGTAACCAAGTATCTTTGAATTTAATAGAAACTTCAAAGTAAGACTTTTAAAGGCAAGGATTTTGGGATTTGATGTTTCAAAAATTTAGAAGCTTTAATTTTTGAAATGAAATGATAAATACCCAACCAAACTTTAAATATGGAGTAGATAGGAATCATTTCCTAGGTGTGATGGGAAAGTGTAAGGCTATGTAGGAGATAGCAGTGATTACTTTTAGTAGTAATAATAAAAGTTCCCGTAAAGTGTATAGGATACTAGTGAGAACCTAGGAATGTTGCTTCATGTATGTAAACTATAGAAGAATAGTGAGGTGATATTAGTAAAATAGTAAGACACACGTGGTTGGGATCGGTAGACCTTAGTTGGGGAAAAAAATGAAAGGTAAATGTAAAGAGAAAATTTCCCAAACTTAGTTGCCTTTTTAAATAGAGACTGCATAGATTGAATCCCTTATTCATTGCAATAAGTGAGACTTGGTTATTCCATTTTAAGTATGGAATGTAAGAGATGAATAGATCTTATTCATCGTGAGTAACACATCGGAAGTTAGTAACGAGTAATAGGCGGCACGAGGAGAATATGAGTTACTTGGATTCCTAGAGTAGGACCTTTCTGTGTCAGAGTGGACATGGTCCTAGGCCTCCTAGCCCTAGATGATAGTTGTGTTTAGCTGCTATAGTTACCTATCTAGTATCGCTTGGTAGTAGGACTTGTTTTCTCTTTTAGTTATGAGATTGTACTCCTATGTAAGCATTTAGTTCCTATTGTGGTAAATCAGCGATGATTAGCATGATGCTCTTTTTCTATGATGTTCACAAGAAGAGAATAAAAAGATAGGATGTAAATGATAAAAGAAAAGTAAAAGCCAAAAAGTGTAACTAAAAGGAAAACAACAAATTTAAAGAAAGAGACAAAAACGTCAACAGAAAAATTTAAAAAGAACAATTTTCTTATGTGAACTGTGCTTTGGAAATCAAATAGAGATTTTTATAGAATAGCGGCATAGGTTCCAAGTACGGAGAAAGAGGTACGCAAAAGTAAAATGAAGAAATGTGAAGTTTTTCCGTTTTCTACCTTCTTTCTAACATAAGAAATCGAGTTCGGAAAATTATATTTTTCTAAAATTCGAATATTAAAAGATGTGTGGTAGGGTTTGGATGAAAAATTTGTTGAACTACACCTCTATTTAGTAGGAGTGCGGGAAAAATTGGATGAAAAGTGCTTTGAGTTTTCGAAAGATTGCATTCATATAAAAATTGCAAGTATTTTTAGGATGTGTGCATCATGTTTTAAAATGAATTTTTAAAAGAGAAAAGAATTTATATAGGAGGTACCGCTTAGAAATTTATGTAGATGCATATATTTTATGTCGAATGACACTTTGCATAAAGACAGAGATGGTAGCAAAAATAGGATGTATATAAAATGGATGTGATTGATGCGGAGAATTACATAGTTTTACCCTTATCGAATTTCGGGGACGAAATTTCCTAAAGGGTGGGAGAATGTAACACCCTGCATTTTTAGATAATTAAATAACCAAAATAATTATAAACCATGAAAATGAGCATTTTTGGAATTTTCAAAATATGGCCTCGAAACTTATACTATTGTGTTCGTGACGATTTTCTGATTAATTTACATATATAATATGCCTCGAACGGACTTCGTATGAAAAAGTTATTGACGTTCGAAGTTCCGTATCGAAAAATAATTGTACGTGTAAATGTGCATGGATATATTTATTTATAAATATATGCACGTATAAATTCCAAAAATATCGTGTGTTTGAATTTCAAAATAGACGCGCATCATAAAGAAAATTAATTGACATCAGCAATTAAAGGTAATTAATTAACATTAGTAGGCAATGTTAATCAAATCAGCAATTAAAGGAAATTAATTTACATTAATTAGCAACGTTTGAATTTCAAAATAAACATGTGTTATAAAGGGAATTAAATTTGCAATTGATGGAAATTAATTAGAATGAATAGGCGACGGTTAAAAGTTAACGTTTAATAAATTAATACATATAAAACAAAAAGGCTAGACACGTCAAAACTGACGCGTTTTGCTTGTTTTAACGGCTAGATTTCAATCACTTTAAGCAAACGGACGACGTTGCTTTGGCTCTCTATAAATAAATGTGCAGGGCTACCTTCAAACCCATATTTTTCTGAATGGGTGCGGAAGCCCTGTCACTTTTCTTTCTCCTCCAATTCTTCAAAAATCAAATATATTAGATTTAGGTTTTTTGATTTGCAATTTGGAGGTAGAAACTATAGATCTATAGAAGAGATGTCCAAATTAAGCTGTCCGTATGAGGTGAGTTTTCAGAACTAGTTTTCTAATTTATCTGTTTATTTTTCTTCAATTAGATCCAAATTTATAAATCCATAAAAATTCCAGTTTGTTGATCCAAACAGGGTTGCAAAGGGGAATGCTATGGATAATAGAACTGTACTAAAAATCAGATCTGGAATTTGGAGTGTTTTCTTTTCAGGTGAGTGGATTTAAATTATATATGTTTTATGTTTATGATATATAATATCGTTAGAATCCCGTATAATATTTAATTTAGCATTTGGACTAATTTTAGTAATTGGTTCTACTAGCTCGTTATGTTAAAACTATAAATTTTGTACGAAAAGTGTACTTATATTTAAATGTTATTTATATGGCAAAAAATAAAAATAAAAGAAACCCCATTAAATATAAGTAGTATTAGGCTTAAAAGTTGTAGAGAAAGGCATAAGCCTAATAGTGATAAATTTACAGTAAATTATGTTAAAACGGGAGAAATGAATTAAAAAAAAGAAAAAAAATCTTATAACTTGATTTGGAAGTTAGTGATAGATTAGTTGGTTGGTTTAGAAAAGGGAATACATTTCCATAGTGTAATATTGTAAGAATAAAGACAAACGTAATTGCAAGAATAAAAGCAAGAAAAATGGAATTAGTGCAAAATAGAGACATTACTGTATTTTGCATTATCCAACAATTAAAGAAATTGTTTGCGCCAAAATTGGTCACAAACCCCAAATGTCGTGAAAGCACCAGTTCCCAATCACAGATCACAGATATCAAATATGTAGAGAAATAAAAATGAAGAACTCTCCGAAAAATTAGATGAAAGCAGGAAACAACACAGAATTTATAGTGGTTCGGCGATCTTGCCTACGTCCACTCTGAAGTTGATGATTTTATTGATGTTCACTTGATGATTACAATTTCTTCTAATGCAGTACAACTGACTTTCTGAGCTAAGCCTGAATCTAAGGAAGCAGTGGTGATTCTGAGTAAATCTGGCAGAGTCTGGGCGCTCTTTAGCTCCTAAAATTGTCCGACCTCTTTTCTGAATGACCAGGGGCTCTATTTATAGGTGTAGGAGGCTGATATTTCTCCTAAATTTCGGGAGACCAGTTCTGGCACATGAGGGGGCCCACATGCCTGCTCTCAGGAAATCCGGGCCCACTTTGGAATCGATTCGAAGTCCATTCGAATCGATCAAGAAATCATCCAATCGAGCTGAAATTTGGTGTGGACATTCTTCAACATGTGCACAAGCTTCTGTGAAAATTTCATAGCATTTGGATTTGTGGATCTCGAGTTATGTTCAATTCAAGATTGTATTTCTGGTTGATATGCTCCATTCGAATCGATCATCTTCGAATCGATAGGGTCGAATCGATGGCCTAGTAAGCGAAGGCGTTGATGTGGCGCGTGCTTCTCGGGTTGATCCAGTTTTTGCTCCGAGTTTTACTAGGTCGACTCCGTTTTTTCGCCGCCTTGACTTAGTGGGTTTGAGGGAATGGATTCGAGCAGATGTTCGTTCGTATCGATCGTGATATACAATAGTCGATCGATACGAATTCGCTGTAACAGGATGGATTCGAACCAGGACTACTGGATGGATACGAAGTTGAGTGACTTCATGGATTCAAAGCAGGGTCACTGGATGGATACGAAGTGGAGTGACTTCATGGATTCGAAGTGGCTTATCCGGTCCGATTCGAACGAATGCTTGTTGGTGGTTGCGAACTATATGGAGTCGAACCGATGGATACAAACAGAGGTTGTACTGATGGATTCGAATAGAATCTCTGCCTATGGATTCGAACCGAGGGTAATTTCCTCCATCTTGCATCGATGATATTTTGAGCGTACGAACTCGGATTGACTTGAAACTTGGAACATTGCTTTTCCTAACCTTGCTTGACGTGTCTTATCAATTGTAGCCCGATCCGGACTCGGACAAAATTCATTGATATCCATGGGGAAATGGTGTATAACGAACTTTTACGACGAACTGTCTTTAGTTTTCCAGTCAACTTTTTTGTGTCATGGCCTTGCCAAAAGGCGGGATAACAGAAATAATAAAAGAAATATCTTGCAGTTACGAGTTATTGTTTATAGCATTATTTAGTATTAAAATATGGAAATGATTTTTTAGCACAGTTTTTGTAACCAACCAAATAGAATAGAACTACTTGTTAGAATAAAAGAGAATAACGTGAAGCGTTAAAGAAATTAAAGAAGAGGAAATAATCAAGTTAATTATTTGAAAAGACTAGAAACAATAAACAGAATATGTGACTAGATCTGCATTTACTGCGTAGATAGTAGAATAAAAAGTAAAGCGGTTATTATGATAACTAATTTGTGACAGTTGGACGTAGTCCCAAGCTAAGACTGTCATATAATATAAGAAAACTAAAGAAAATTTAGTATCATAATAAAAGAAGACAGACTAGAATAGAAAAGAGACATTTGCAATTACATTTATAACATGTATGTTATAAAAGAAAGAAAAGAATATAAAAGTGACAGTTGCAAGTATAATTGTAACAAGTAGGTTATAATTAAATAGAAAGAAATAAAAGAGGCCTATTTTATCAAACTTAGATCTTGGATTAAGTTAATAAGCAAAAATAATAGAAGTGACCCATACCGGCAGCATTCCCTTTCAGGTCTAGGACTGATGGTCTCACACATAGGTGGGGCTGGGCTTGCTGATTAGGGTAAATAAGTAGCCAACAGAATAAGAAAAGTAAACTAAACGCATAGTAAAGGATTAGACATAGGGTCAAGTAAAATGGTATGGTGCGTTTGGAGCAGCTTGAAAGAGAATCTGGATAAAGAGCCTAACGAAGCAGTTCATCGCAGATTTTTAGTATAGAAAGAGCACGTCCAACTTAATTATTTTTGGCTAGAAGGAAGTACGAGACTTCAATGCATGTGAGGATACTCTAGGATGGCCCTCTGGGGTAGGCCTAACGAAGCTGCACCCCCGGAGGCAAGTCTGTAGGTGTTCCATCAAGAGAGTATGCCTTGACTGCTTTTGCATTGCAGGCCTAACGAAGAGGACCTTTGTAGGCAGTCAAAAGGTTGATGATGGAGTAGGATATTCGTATGACACCATACTCCTAGTTACGAGTACGTTTTAGTGGGCAGGACCCAAAAGGATAGTCGCATGTGGAGATCAAGCCATCATCAATCAGAGCGAGTTCAGGAAAGACTAGAGTTAAACCAATAGGCCAATGATTCTTTCACTATCGAGACATTGGATGAGGGGCGTAACCAATTGGATGTTTAGATTGTTTGTAGTAGGGCACAACCACTTAGCTCTTGAGAGGTCTTTCGATTAGTTGGGGGGCTACGTGGGGCCATAGCCACGATGATAAAAGAGACATGCCAAGTAGAATATCTGTATTTTACGCCTAATGAAGCAGACCTTTACAGATATAGAACCCGACAGAGTTCCGTACAAGGTAGATCTTGTTGGCGGAATTCAGTGAGTAGACAGAAAGATTACGTGTAGTCCTCAAGTTACGCACTAGGTGGTACATTGTGGATGTCCGAGCACTATTATAAGCTAGTGCGGATGCAGTTTCACGTTTTCATAGTAGACGACGGAACATCTGTATTGTAGGCTTCACGAAGCTATCCTTTACAGATGTAGTTATAGTACGCTCTAGTAGCGAGACGATGGAGTCCTTTTCGAGGAGGATACGGAAGGTACTATGGGTAGTATCTAGGACCGATGCGGTCTTTGGGCATGTAGCTACATATATATTGGTTATCAGGTCTTAATCTACTAGGGAGTAGATGTATACGATTCACGCACAGAGGCGAGAGTATTATAAACCCAATAAACCTAATATAATAGAAAATGGAAATAGAACGGTATATGTAGAACTGTTTGTACCAAAATTGGGCACAACACTATTCGGAAGAGTTTGAACAGATAAAAATAAAGAAATTAAATGGAAAAAGAGGATTATCTAACAAACACTTCAAAAAGAAATGATAAAAATGCATAGAAACACAGGAATTTAGAGTGGTTCGGCGTATTGCCTACGTCCACTATGAAATTGATCACTTTATTGATGTTTCTTTGATGATTACAACTGATTTCAGCGGATAACAGCAGATTACAATGGATTACAGTTGTGAAATTCGAGTATAGCAACAGCCTTTAAGTGCGAAAGCGTTTTTGACAGAGTCTGGACGTCAAAGAGCCAAAAGATCCATTTTATGTAGGCCCTGGGGCTCTATTTATAGGCGTAGGATGCAAATATATCGCTCAGATCTCGGGAGACTTATTCTGGCACGTGGGTGGGCCCACGTGATCGATCCCATGAAGTTTCGGCCCGATTCGTGATCGATACGAACATAATTCGTATAGATCAAGATTTTGTTTAATGGAGTCGAAACTTGGTGTGAACATTCTTTATCTTCTACGTAAGCTCCCATGAAAATTTCATAGCATTTGGACTTGTGGATTGCGAGATATGATCGATACGAGTTGGTGTTCTTCGATAGGCTGTTTGGTTCGAATTGATGGTTTTGAATCGATCTGTTCGAATCGATGGTTGTACATGCCCAGGTGATGACATGGCGCGCACTCTTCGGATCGATCCACTTCTTACGCTGAGTTGACCGAGTCGTCCCAAGATTCTTGCCTTGTTCGCATCGAAGTAGTTGTCTTGTTCGAATCGATCAATAGCATGCTCTCTGTATCGATCTGCAGTGTGCTCTGTTCGCATCGATTGTGTTGGCTAGTTCGCATCGATCTAGGTTGCTCCAACTTGACGGATGCGAATGACTGATGGCTCGGTGGATACGAACAAGGCTCTCCATGATGGATTCGAACAAACGTGAGTCGATGGATACGAACAAGGCTCTCCATGATGGATTCGAACAAACGTGAGTCGATGGATACGACCTGATGGATTCGAACAAACGTGAGTCGATGGATACGACCTGATGGATTCGAACAAACGTGAGTCGATGGATACGAACAAGGCTCTCCCTGATGGATTCGAACAAACGTGAGTCGATGGATACGAACAAGGCTCTCCCTGATGGATTCGAACAAACGTGAGTCGATGGATACGAACAAGGCTCTTAGATGGATGCGAAGCAGTGTGGTCTGATCGATACGAATACGATCGATACGAACTGAGGCTCGATGATGGATACGAAATGGGGTTATTTCCTTCAATTTGCATCGATCATAACTTGAGCATACTAACAAGGATTGACTTGAAATTTGGAACATTGGCTTTCTTGGCTTCGCTTGTCGATTATAGCCTGATCCGGACTCAGACAAAATTTATCGACATCCATGGTGAACCTGTGTGTACTCGATATTCGGGATGAGCGATTCTTGGTTTTCAGTCAATTCCTTGATATCTCGGCCTTGCCAAAAGGCGGGATAACATTTGCCCCCCAAAGTACGTCTTGTGGAAACATGACGTGCTTTGAAAAGCTGTAACCTTCACTTTGAACAGTTATCGTCTTTTCATTGAAAGTTGTAATCTTTGACTGATTTCCTCAGTAATTTGAACTGTTGATTGTCAACTGTTGTACCCTGTATTGTTGTAACTGATTATTGTATGATAGTGATTAGCTGTTTGTCGTCGTAATCGTTATCAGATGAGTATCCAATTCCTGTGGATATTGAAAATTGAATATTAGTCCGACATATATGCATATATGTTAATCTGACTCTCGTTAACGTTGCACGTTCACGAGTCGTTGTCAGTTCTCTCGTATCGAATCCCGTATCGATCCTCTCCTGAACCGATGTGATATTCGATTTATAGCAACGTTTGATAGTTGCTTCGGAATGTCCCTTCGTATCGACCCTCTCCTGGATCGATGTAAAAGGTCAAAAAACAGTCTTCGTATCGACGTGATTCATAATGATGGATACAAAATAAACGTTCGCATCGATAGATATGAGTTTCGATGGAGTCCATTGCAGTGGGTATTTGGTTGCGATTTCGTATCGATGAATTTGTAAAGGATACGAACAGAGTAGTAGGTTCTTCATGTGTGGTTCGTATCGATGAATATGAGCCTTTATGGGTTAAATGTTGATGGATACGAATAGAGCATTTCGAATCGATGGAGTTTAATGTTTTCAGAACAGTCTTCGTTGCGCACTTCGTATCGGTGAAGCTGGTGCCTGTTGGATTCGAACAGCCAATTCGTATCGATAAGGCCTAAGTTGAGGGACACGAATAACCAATTCGCATCGATCTGTTGGTGGACTTGTTATGACCGGTCGTTTCGACTGGGAGGCGAATCGTTTCTTACCCTCAGCTTCACACCCATATAAATACGTGGCTCTTTTACTTAGAATTTTTTTTACTTTTCACTTTTCTGCTTCGTCTTCATATCGCTTCGAGTCGAAGAAAAACAGAACTGCCTTTGCTCTCTATCCAGACAACCCATTAACCTCTTAACCTAAATCTTTAACTAAGTAATTAATTAGTCAAAATCGCTCCGGAATGATAAGACTTGGGTTTTAACACCAAATTGTCCATAGCCGCAGCCGATTTCGGCATTAGTGTCGATGCCGGAGTTGGGTCGGGGTAAGATTAAAGAAGGAGGGATACGAAGGAATTGGACGTTGATAAATGCTCATCCCTAACTTCGTATCGATGAAGGGTTAGAAAAACTTAATTTCACCTCGAACTCCAACAAGGAACTGCGTATCGGTCACCTCTCCTAGATTTCGTATCGATTGCTAATCCTTGGAGTTTGTTTTTATCACTTCGAATCGATATGGATACGAAGCGTAGTTGTGATGGATACGAACTCCGTTGCAACCTGATTGATGCAAAGTCAATGTGGCCTGACCGATACGAAATCAGTGGATTCGATCGATACGAAATTCAGGTTTCCCTGATCGATACGAAACGAAGGTTTCCTTGATCGATACGAAATGAAGGTTTCCTAATCGATGTGAAGTTGCGGCCTTCGTGAAGAACGATTCAAGTTTGGACTTCGATGGACATAAAACTCCATGCATATTTAAACACTCGACTCTGACGAACTTCTGCCTTGCCTTTTCTCCTTGCTTCTAAGTCCTGAAAACTACAAGAAGGCCCAGCTATAAGTTCGTCATCAGTGGGTGTTCTCTCCGGATCAACCCTTCAGCTATTATGACACCGGGCGCTTTGCGTTTCACCCACTTCTTCAAGACTACCCTTATTGTCCCTTCAAGCCTTATGCTTTGATTCCGCTCAATTAGCCCGACGATTCTCAAATTTCTGTCGGTTAGAACCGAATCAATGTCCCTCATTTCGCTCGAAACTTCTTGAAGGGCCCTTACTGTCTCTTTGAAATACTTGCCTTCAACACTCTTCGGAAGAGTTTGAAGAGATAAAAATGAAGAAATTAAATGGAAAAAGAGGATTATCTAACAAACACTTCGAAAAGAAATGATAAAAATGCATAGAAACACAGGAATTTAGAGTGGTTCGGTGTATTGCCTACGTCCACTATGAAATTGATCACTTTATTGATGTTTCTTTGATGATTACAACTGATTTCAGCGGATAACAGCATATTACAATGGATTACAGTTGTGAAATTCGAGTATAGCAGCAGCCTTTAAGTGCGAAAGCGTTTTCGATAGAGTCTGGACATCAAAGAGCTAAAAGATCCTTTTTCTATAGGCCCTGGGGCTCTATTTATAGGCGTAGGACGCAAATATATCGCTCAGATCTCGGGAGACTTCTTCTGGCACGTGGGTGGGCCCACGCGATCGATCCCATGAAGTTTCGGCCCGATTCGTGATCGATACGAACATAATTCGTATCGATCAAGATTTTTTTTAATGGAGTCGAAACTTGGTGTAAACATTCTTTAGCTTATACGTAAGCTCCCGTGAAAATTTCATAGCGTTTGGACTTGTGGATTGCGAGATATGATCGATACGAGTTGGTGTTCTTCGGTAGGCTGTTTGGTTCGAATTGACGGTTTCGAATCGATCTGTTCGAATCGATGGTTGCACGTGCCCAGGTGATGACATGGCGTGCACTCTTCGGATTGATCCACTTCTTACGCTGAGTTGACCGAGTCGTCCCAAGATTCTTTCCTTGTTCGCATCGAAGTAGTTGTCTTGTTCGAATCGATCAATAGCATGCTCTCCGTATCGATCTGCAGTGTGCTCTGTTCGCATCGATTGTGTTGGCTTGTTCGCATCGATCCAGGTTGCTCCAACTTGATTGATGCGAATGACTGATGGCTCGGTGGATACGAATAGCAGTTCCATGATGGATTCGAACAAACGTGAGTCGATGGATACGAACAAGGCTCTCCATGATGGATTCGACCAAACATGAGTCGATGGATACGAACAAGGCTCTCCCTGATGGATTCGAACAAACGTGAGTCGATGGATATGAACAAGTCTCTCCCTGATGGATTCGAACAAACGTGAGTCGATGGATACGAACAAGGCTCTCCCTGATAGATTCAAACAAACGTGAGTCGATGGATACGAACAAGGCTCTTAGATGGATGCGAAGCAGTGTGGTCTGATCGATACGAATACGATCGATACGAACTGAGGCTCGATGATGGATACGAAATGGGGTTATTTCCTTCAATTTGCATCGATCATAACTTGAGCATACTAACAAGGATTGACTTGAAATTTGGAACATTGGCTTTCTTGGCTTCGCTTGTCGATTATAGCCTGATCCGGACTCGGACAAAATTTCTCGACATCCATGGTGAACCTGTGCGTACTCGGTATTCGGGACAAGCGATTCTTGGTTTTCAGTCAATTCCTTGATATCTCGGCCTTGCCAAAAGGCGGGATAACATTTGCCCCCCAAAGTACGTCTTGTGGAAACATGACGTGCTTTGAAAAGCTGTAACCTTCACTTTGAACAGTTATCGTCTTTTCATTGAAAGTTGTAATCTTTGACTGATTTCCTCAGTAATTTGAACTGTTGATTGTCAACTGTTGTACCCTGTATTGTTGTAACTGATTATTGTATGATAGTGATTAGCTGTTTGTCGTCGTAATCGTTATCAGATGAGTATCCAGTTCCTGTGGATATTGAAAATTGAATATTAGTCCGACATATATGCATATATGTCGATCTGACTCTCGTTAACTTTGCACGTTCACGAGTCGTTGTCAGTTCTCTCGTATCGAATCCCGTATCGATCCTCTCCTGAACCGATGTGATATTCAAGTTATAGCAACGTTTGATAGTTGCTTCGGAATGTCCCTTCGTATCGACCCTCTCCTGGATCGATGTAAAAGGTCAAAAAACAGTCTTCGTATCGACGTGATTCATAATGATGGATACAAAATAAACGTTCGCATCGATAGATATGAGTTTCGATGGAGTCCATTGCAGTGGGTATTTGGTTGCAATTTCGTATCGATGAATTTGTGAAGGATACGAATAGAGTAGTAGGTTCTTCATGTGTGGTTCGTATCGATGAATATGAGCCTTTATGGGTTAAATGTTGATGGATACGAACAGAGCATTTCGAATCGATGGAGTTTAATGTTTTCAGAACAGTCTTCGTTGCGCACTTCGTATCGGTGAAGCTGGTGCCTGTTGGATTCGAACAGCCAATTCGTATCGATAAGGCCTAAGTTGAGGGACACGAATAACCAATTCGCATCGATCTGTTGGTGGACTTGTTATGACCGGTCGTATCGACTGGGAGGCGAATCGTTTCTTACCCTCAGCTTCACACCCATATAAATACGTGGCTCTTTTACTTAGAATTTTTTTTACTTTTCACTTTTCTGCTTCGTCTTCGTATCGCTTCGAGTCGAAGAAAAACAGAACTGCCTTTGCTCTCTATCCAGACAACCCATTAACCTCTTAACCTAAATCTTTAACTATGTAATTAATTAGTCAAAATCGCTCCGGAATGATAAGACTTGGGTTTTAACACCAAATTGTCCATAGCCGCAGCCGATTTCGGCATTAGTGTCGATGTAGGAGTTGGGTCGGGGTAAGATTGAGGAAGGAGGGATACGAAGGAATTGGACGTTGATAAATGCTCAGCCCTAACTTCGTATCGATGAAGGGTAAGAAAAACTTGATTTCACCTCGAACTCCAACAAGGAACTGTGTATCGGTCACCTCTCCTAGATTTCGTATCGATTGCTGATCCTTGGAGTTTGTTTTTATCACTTCGAATCGATATGGATACGAAGCATAGTTGTGATGGATACGAACTCCGTTGCAACCTGATCGATGCAAAGTCAACATGGCCTGACCGATACGAAATCAGTGGATTCGATCGATACGAAATTGAGGTTTTCCTGATCGATACGAAACGAAGGTTTCCTTGATCGATACGAAATGAAGGTTTCCTAATCGATGTGAAGTTGCGGCCTTCGCGAGGAACGATCCAAGTTTGGACATCGATGGACATAAAACTCCATGCATATTTAAACACTCGACTCCGACGAGCTTCTGCCTTACCTTTTCTCATTCCTTCTGAGTCCTGAAAACTACAAGAAGGCCCAGCTATAAGTTCGTCATCAGTGGGTGTTCTCTCCGGATCAACCCTTCACTATTACGACACTGGGCGCTTTGCGTTTCACCCGCTTCTTCAAGACTACCCTTAGTGTCCCTTCAAGCCTTATGCTTTGATTCCGCTCAATTAGACCGACGATTCTCAAATTTCTGTCGGTTAGAACCGAATCAATGTCCCTCATTTCGCTCGAAACTTCTTGAAGGACCCTTACTATCTCTTTGAAATACTTGCCTTCAACACTCTTCGGAAGAATTTGAAGAGATAAAAATGAAGAAATGAAATGGAAAAAGAGGATTATCTAACAAACACTTCGAAAAGAAATGATAAAAATGCACAAAAACACAGGAATTTAGAGTGGTTCGGCGTATTGCCTACGTCCACTATGAAATTGATCACTTTATTGATGTTTCTTTGATGATTACAACTGATTTCAGCAGATAACAACAGATTACAATGGATTACAGTTGTGAAATTCGAGTATAGCAGCAGCCTTTAAGTGCGAAAGCGTTTTCGGTAGAGTTTGGACGTCAAAGAGCCAAAAGATCCTTTTTATGTAGGCCCTTGGGCTCTATTTATAGGCGTTGGATGCAAATATCTTGCTCAGATCTCGGGAGACTTCTTCTGGCATGTGGGTGGGCCCACGCGATGGATCCCATGAAGTTTCGGCCCGATCCGTGATCGATACGAACGTAATTCGTATCGACCAAGATTTTGTCCAATGGAGTCGAAACTTGGTGTGAACATTCTTTAGCTTGTACGTAAGCTCCTGT
Source organism: Allium fistulosum (assembly GCA_030737815.1). NCBI lineage: Eukaryota > Viridiplantae > Streptophyta > Magnoliopsida > Asparagales > Amaryllidaceae > Allium > Allium fistulosum. The sequence continues at coordinate 1,175,613,978 of CM060903.1, forward strand.
GAAAATTTCATAGCATTTGGACTTGTGGATTGCGAGATATGATCGATACGAGTTGGTGTTCTTCGGTAGGCTGTTTGGTTTGAATCGATGGTTGCACGTGCCCAGGTGATGACGTGGCGCGCACTCTTCGGATCGATCCACTTCTTACGCTGAGTTGACCGAGTCGTCCCAAGATTCTTGCCTTGTTCGCATCGAAGTAGTTGTCTTGTTCGAATCGATCAATAGCATGCTCTCCATATCGATCTAGAGTGTGCTCTGTTCGCATCGATTTTGTTGGCTTATTCGCATCGATCCAGGTTGCTCCAACTTGATGGATGCGAATGACTGATGGCTCGGTGGACACGAATAGCAATTCCATGATGGATTCGAACAAACGTGAGTCGATGGATACGAACAAGGCTGCCCATGATGAATTCAAACAAACGTGAGTCGATGGTTACGAACAAGGCTCTCCCTGATGGATTCGAACAAACGTGAGTCGATGGATACGAATAAGGCTCTCCCTGATGGATTCGAACAAATGTGAGTCCTTGGATACGAACAAGGCTCTCAAATAGATGCAAAGCAGTGTGGTCTGATCGATGCGAATACGATCGATACGAAATGAGGCTCGATGATGGATACGATATGTGGTTATTTCCTTCAATTTGCATCGATCATAACTTGAGCATACTAACTCAGATTGACTTGAAATTTGGAACATTGGCTTTCTTGGCTTTGCTTGTCGCGTCTTGTCGATTATAGCCTGATCTGGACTCGAACAAAATTTCTCGACATCCATGATGAACCTGTGCGTACTTGATATTCGGGACGAGCGATTCTTGGTTTTCAGTCAATTCCTTGATATCTCGGCCTTGCCAAAAGGCGAGATAACAAGAATTATTCTTAGAAGTGTATAATTTGTCCATTCACCAGAACATTAGTTCTGACCCCCTCCTTAGATCATCCCACAAGTTAGATAGATGGCAGAGATTTTCCAACTTTGAGACACTAGTTTAGAAAGTGTTATTACCTTAGTGAGTATTTACTTACTATTATATTTTAGTCAGTTCCGCTATGAGATATTTATTTGAGCTCTGATATATTTATCTTTGCCTATTTGCAGGATACCAGATACCCAACTCAAGCTTCAGTGGATTTGGGTTTTAGCATTTTTGCAAAAAAATCGGACCTACTGGAACTCGGGTTATTACACTAATATCGGTAATAACTATCTAATAGTTATAGGTGACATTGGGCTTACGAAATGCGTCATCCTTATTTGCATAGATGTCCGACATCCCACACTGGAGGAATACGAATATCGCATGATGGAAGAGGTCTAACATCAAGGACTTTGAATTGTTTTACTTGAAATCACTTGTTAGTTATTGTTTCAAAAACTCATGGTTTCGATATCGAACTATTTAAAGTATTGATGTCGTGAATTTCAATAGCCGACATCCTATGTTTTGCGGCATAATAGCCAAAGTACCATATATTCGACATCATAGTATTTAAAGTATTGATGCCGTAAGAAATTGATTTGAACTGAGTAATTGATGTCATAGCTTGTCAGCTCTGACATCATATGCTCTCGCTATTTTCGACAACCATGTTATGCAGCTTTAATGTCGTATCTCTTTTATTTTGAAACTAATGCTTGTAGATCGAGAGGCCTTGTTTTATTTTGCAAACAAAAAGTATGTTTTAAAGGCGAGAAGCCTATGTTTTAAGAAAGTTCTTTACCTAATGATTTCGGTAGTATAGACTTATAATTTATAAAAACAGAAATTTGTTTTTGAATCTCGGATAGAGGTTCGATATCGTTTTTAACGGCATAGGTGCCGTAAGCTTTCTATTTCAAACTATTATATTGATGGTCTGGCAAGCCATATACTTTATGAGTGACAACTTCATTGGGGATACTAATGCATATTATTTTAGATATGCCATAAGTTTAAGGGTTCGACAACCTAATTGGGGATACCAATAGACATAGGTTGGGCACTTGGGTGAATAATGTTATGTTCAAATTTTAAATTGATAATTGATGGGTTCATAGTCATCCTAGGAAAACTATAAAATGTATGATGGATAGTACATATAATGCCAGAGATGGATAGTCTCTATATGGTTCATGATGGGTTCATGGTCATCCTAGGAAAACTATGATATGTGTAATGGATATTCCACATAATTTTAAACAAATGAGACATGTGTGATGGATAGTCCACATGAGTTTTAATTAGATAAACCATGTGTGATGGGTAGTCCATATGGCCTGGGATAGATAATCCATATAATGTTTATATATGAGATGGGTAGTCCACATAAATATAAGATGGGTAGTCAGATTAAATTTAGATGGATAGTTAATTAAATTGGGATGGGTAATCCATTATATGATTTTGGGTAGGGTAAGGGAGTTAGTAGCACTATGAAGACAGATTAATCAGACTTACCCATATTGCATGCCTGCAAATGATTATCTTATTATGTTCAAACCATTGTGGTTGCAGGTGCATGAATTTTGATTATCATATTTGGTTAAGATACCTATGAGGGGAAAAACCATTTCGCTCAGCGACGTGATCTCACTAGATATCTATTTTGGTTCGAGATGGTAGGTTATTAATCACACCAGACTTTTTGTCTGATCTGAAGTTTTTGTATTTCCACTTAAAATCTCGGGTGCTCATTTGATTAGGCCGGGAGTAAGGGCTTTTAGGTTTCTAGGTTAGACGAATAAGCTTTTAGAGAAGTGCATGAGGCAGGCTAGCTATTGATAGGATCTTTTATTTTCCACTATGTTGTTTTTTGTTTAAATGGATGTAATGACAGAAGTTATAACTGTCAAGTATTAGACTCTGATCAACCAAGAGGACATCTTCATATGTCGCTTTTGGAGTATATTGTAATAATTACACTTTATCTGAATGTGTGATTGAATGGGATTATGTAATGAATATGAAATTTTATTTATGAAATGAAAAGTGAAAGTTTATTATTCAAATGTGTTTGAAAATTTTCATATTCATATGCTTCTGACATTATTGATATGATCAACATAGCCATATTTTGTCACCAAAAATTAACACTATGGTTGACTGCAGCATCCATAGCGCTTAGTTCCGGACCTCAAAATGGAGGGTGTTACAGTTTGGTATAAGATCTTAAGTTTTATTTAAAAAACAAAAGAATAAAAGTTTTTGAAAACATGATCCAGTTGAATCTAAGAATAAGATCGGGGTATGGGATAACGCTATAGTAACATACTTGTATTTGTTATACATAAGTATGTATTCTCCCTTCTCTCTTAGAGCATTTTTCGGTATTTTATCAAGGATCGTATGTAGATTATGAGAAAGTAAGATATGGAATCAAGAAATGGAAGAGTGAATCAAGGTAGAGGAAGCATCACAACTAATGGAAATGTTCGGTTCAATACTAGAAGGAACCAGGGTTGAACGACAAATGCTAATCAAAATGCAAATGCCAATGTGGGTATTGGAACACTACCAGTAGATATGGTGGCTATGTATCAGTTCTTTGTCAACATGATGCACGATCAGGCTACTGCTGGTTTGGTTGGAGGGAACGCTGCTTATGTGAGAAGAGTTAATCCTGTGGTGCTATTGAAGTGGTGGACTGGTTATTGTATTGTGAGAGAATCTTTGTTGATGTAGATCTGAATGATGAGTAATATGGAGGTTGGCATCGAGATAGTTGCAAGGAGCTTCTTTGTACTTCCTAGAGGAGGAATTGGCTTGGGCTGAGTTTAGAAGGAGGTTTGAGGAAAGTTTCTTGTCAAAGATAGCCAAGTCAAATTTGCTCAGGAAATTTATGGAATTAAAGCAAGGAGAAATGTCTGTTTTGGAGTATGCAACTAAGTTTGGTGAGTTGTCCAGATAAGGATATGCCACCATAGATACTGTGATTAAAAGTAATGAAAAGTTCATTCGGGGTTCAAAGCCGGAGATTGCCAAAGCAATAATGTCGCATCTCAAGGATCTTAGTAATGTAGTGTTGGAGATGGCTATAAGGAACGAGGAGATGTTTATGAATTTTGGGAAGGAGTAGCAAGTGGAAACTTAGAGTTCTCAGAGTAAGAAGAGAAAGCTCTTCAAGGGGAAGGGAGCTCAGAAGGGTGGAGCTGCCAAGAAAGGGAAAGTGATATTGTTTATTACAAGTGTGATAAGAAGGGGCACTATGCTAATAAGTGTTGATCTGGTGATGGTAAGACGGTTGTAGGGAAGAAAAATGTGAAGTGCTTTAACCGCAACTAGGTGGGGGCATTATAAGAATAAATGTCCAAAAGCAGCCAAAGCAGAAAAAGGAAAGGTCTTTGATTTGGAGCCATCATCTTTTAGGCCAATAGTAGAGGAGAAGGGAAAAGCTATGATGGGAGGTATGCTTTTGATTCATGGCATACCTGTTAGAGTATTATTTGATACTGGTGCATCACATACTTTTATCGCTTAGTGTTTGGTAGATAAGTTAGATTTAGAACCACCATACCTTATTACTTCCGTAAGGATCGCAAATCCAATAAAGTGGTATGAAACTCTTGGGATAAGGTGTGACCATCTAGAATTTGAGTTGTTAGGTCATGCTTTTGCCTGTAGTTTGTTTGTGTTTGATTTTGTGGGCTTTGGGATTATTTTGGATATGGATTGGTTGAGCAAATATGATGCTAGGATATTTTGCCAGGATAGGAAAATATCATTAAGACATCCTAATAATAGTGATCGAATTATCTACTCGGTTGTGAATTCGAGTTTATATGTTTGTTCTTTATTGGGTGCAACGTAGGAAGATGAGTTGAGATAGGTTCTAATTGTAAAAGAATTTGAAAATGTTTTTGAACCAATTATAGGATTACCACCGAGTAGAGCTATTGAGCTCAAAATTGACCCTGTACCTGGAGCTGAACCCGTTAGCAGACTGCCTATCTGAACGATACCTACTGAGATGAAAGAGTTAAAGGTGCAACTAGTGAATTTAGAAGGAAAGAGTTTTATTAGCCCAAGTAGTTCACCTTGGGGAGTGGCTGTGATGTTCGTGAAGAAACCGAATGGGTCATTGAGGTTGTGTATTGATTATCGTAAGCTGAATGAGAAGACGATAAAGAATAGATATCCTTTGCCGAGAATCGATGATTTATTTGATCAGTTGAGTGAAGCCAAAGTGTTTTCCCAGTTGGATTTAACGACATGATTCCATCAACCGAGTGTGGCGGAGGACAGTATTCCTTTGATTGCATTTCGCACGAGGTATGGTTCATATGAGTGGTTAGTCATGCTATTTGAGTTGACTAATGTGCCTGCTTTCTTTGTAGAGTTGATGAACCGAATTTTCCGAGAGCATTTAAGTAGGTTCATGTTGGTATTCATTGATGACATTCATAAGATTCATCTTAAAATAGTGCTTGAGATGTTGAGGCAACATCAAATAAAAGCGAAGTTTTCGAAGTGCCATTTTTGGAAGAGAGAAGTGAAGTTTCTTGGTTATGTAGTTTCAAAAGAAAGGTTGTCTGCGGATCTAGCTAATGTTGAAGTTGCAAATAATTGGACGAGACACGAGATGATAACCGAGATAAAGAGTTTTCTTAGATTAGCTGGCTATTACCAGACATTCATTAAGGAATTCTCTCGGATAGCAATAGCTCTGAACTAACTAGAAAGGATGTAAATTTTATTTGGTCTAATAAGTGTGAGGAAGCATTCCAGAAGCTAAAACATTTATTGACTAATGCACCCGTATTAGTTGTGCTAGATGGAAACTTGGATTGGTGGTGTATACAGATGCATGTGGACCAACATTAGGAGTTATGCTGATGCAAAGAGGTACAGTGATTTCATACTCTTCTCAACAGCTCAGACCATATGAAGTTAGTGTGAGTTAGCGGAATAGGGATCTTAAGGATAAATTAACACTAGAGGGGGGGTGAATAGTGTTTTCTAATTTATATGAATCTTTTTGAAATCTCTAGAAATTATACTAAGAATTATGCAATTATTAATCATAGAAACAATCAAAAAATCAAAATACAGATAAAAGTAAATGCAGTAAAAGTAAAAGGAAAGAACACACCAGGATTTTGTACTGGTTCGGAGTTACCCTATATCTAGTCCCACACAATTCCTTGTACGGATTTCTTTTAAACTAGTAAATGCAAATACAATCTCGAGATCAAGGCTACGAGACACACTCTCCATAATCCCACCTCTAGGTAGAGCCACTTGATTTCCGAGCCACAAGCACAACCACTAGATTTATGGGCTACTAAGCACACCCAATTGATTTAATCAGGCTACAATCACACCTACTTGGATTTTAGGGATACCAAGCACACCATAGAGTATAAGAGTATGATTTGATAGGGTTTACAGACTCAGATCTTCGATCTTGATCACAATTGATCCTATAACTCTTGAATAGCACTTTGATCTTGATTGGAGTGAGAGATATGATAGAAATCAGTGAGCAAATGATAGATAATCAAATAATGGTGATTGAGTTTGATTCTGGTTGAAATTCGACAGAGTATGATTATATTTTTGTTTAGAAAATGAAAGAGGATAAAGAGGAGAGAAGAAGAATGAAAAATGATAATAAAATTCTTTGGGAAGGCATGTATTTATCTATACTATACTATTATTAGTGAGTTGGATTTCAGGAGCGCACAAGGCATCTCAGTATTTTAGGAAATGAAAAGTCACGTTTTTTATTTCCTTATTTTCATACCCAACTCTCCACTTCTAAGCGATGATAGTAGGTTTCTCTATTCTTAATTTTTCCTGCCATTATCCCACTTAGTGTTTCTCTACTGGTCGTTGAACCCTAATCCTCCATTATCCTATCAAATCACCTTCGACTTCTGTCATTAATTCCCCTTCCTTACAAATCACCGAACCCCTAACCCTGCAAGCATCACTAATCACATGTCATCATGGAGTCGATTGGAATCTTCAGTCCTAAAGTAAAATAGGTAAAACAATGTTTTGTTAATTTTAGCTATTTGGTGTAAAGTTAGATTCCTACACGTTATCAATGACTGTTTCTTTGAGTATGCTAGGGTATAGAAAATGTTAAAGCCTATGTATTGATCGAAAAAATGGCTCTGTTGGTTGCTAGAATAATTTATTCATTAAACTTTATTCTACCGAATCATTTGTATATTAGCGTAGGAGTTAATTTATCATCCATTACTCTTTTCCTCCTACATTCTTCATCTTCTACTATGAATATATAAATTAAATGATAGTTTTCTTATCATATGGAGTTATTGTATCTTACTATTGACATCTACACCATACTGTTTGGAAATGGGTGCCAAAAGTGGTTATAATTTAAGTTTTGACATTCGACCGATCGAATTGCATTTTACTAACCTCAAATAGGCTTAACATATCATGTTGTTTTTTTGTATGTTATTTATAGATATTTGCACTGTTGAAGCAGTGTTGGCTTGTTTTCAGATGTCCTTATTTCCTTACATCTTATTATCGAATTTTCTAACTACTCCCTTATTGTTAATCACTTATTGTACATTTCTCATGGCATAAATTATTTATAATGTCTTAGTTTTTATTAACTTTGACTTTTGTCTTAACAAATTTTTCTGTGGTTCATGACAACTGTAAATTGGTAAGCATAACGCATATATACATGTACAACACCAATCAATAAAATCATGCTCCTATCATAGTTGCTTCTCAGTATTTTGAATTGAATGATAGTTTTTAAACTCGATAGGTCTTTCACACGGTAAGACAACAAATTAATGTGTTTCCTACATCATTACTTAAGAACAAAGGTTTCTATGTCATACATGAATTCACTCAAAGTGGAATAATTAGTTAATAAGATAAGATGTTTTTGCTAATTCCATGAAGAGTCGTATACTTGGCATATAAAAGAAGTGTGTGTATTTGTTACCCGAAGGTTTGACCAGGCAACTAGGCACTCGGCACTTAAATTCTACAGTGATCGGCATATATGGATCGGTATCCACACTTCGTTCGGCATGGTAGAAGCGTTCGACGTACCTAGATCGTTCGGCATGGCAGAAAATTCGACATACAGAGTTGATCGACGTCTAGAGATGTCTGACATCAGTCTGGTCGACATCAATGGTTCGGCATCAGTCTGTTCGGCATCAATGATTCGGCATCAGTCTGTTCGGCATCGATGGTTCGACATCAGTCTATTCGGCATCGATGGTTCGGCATCAGTCTGTTCGGCATCGATGGTTCGGCATCAGTCTGTTCGGCATCAATGGTTCGGCATCAATCTGTTCGACATCGCTCCGTTCTGCATCACTCCGTTCGGCTTCACTCCGTTCGGCATCACTCTGTTCGGCATCACTTTGTTCGGCATCAATCTGTTCGGCATCAGTCTGTTCGGCATCAGTTTGTTCGTTTGACCAGGCAACTAGGCACTCGGCACTTAAATTCTACAGTGATCGGCATATATGGATCGGTATCCACACTTCGTTCGGCATGGTAGAAGCGTTCGACGTACCTAGATCGTTCGGCATGGCAGAAAATTCGACATACAGAGTTGATCGACGTCTAGAGATGTCTGACATCAGTCCGGTCGACATCAATGGTTCGGCATCAGTCTATTCGGCATCAATGATTCGGCATCAGTCTGTTCGGCATCGATGGTTCGACATCAGTCTATTCGGCATCGATGGTTCGGCATCAGTCTGTTCGGCATCGATGGTTCGGCATCAATCTGTTCGACATCGCTTCGTTCTGCATCACTCCGTTCGGCTTCACTCCGTTCGGCATCACTCTGTTCGGCATCACTTTGTTCGGCATCAATCTGTTCGGCATCAGTCTGTTCGGCATCAGTTTGTTCGGCATCAGTCTATTTGGCATCAATCTGTTCGGCATCACTCCATTCGGCATCACTTTGTTCGGCATCAATCTGTTCGGCACACAGAACTTACTCTTTCTGGGCCGAAGTATTCGGCTGTCAGGCCCACCAGGGAAGTCCAACCCGTCTTTGTCTATAAATAGAGAGGCAGGGGCATAGTGAAAGGGACCTTTTTTCGAGAACACTGGGGAGACTCTACCACTTTGAAGACTCATTCTCTTTACTTAGAAATTGTATTCGAGTAGTTGGTATACGGATTGTATCTGTAACCAGTTATCAAGTAAAGCAATAAAGATTAACCTCAAAGTGGACGTAGGCAGTTACGCCGAATCACTATAAATCTGGTGTTCTCGTCTTTGCATTCAATCTAGCATATTAATCTTTGTTTAAATTTACCTTCATCATTTATTTCTCTACACAATCTTTCTCAACGAGGATAGTGACCAATTTTGGTGCTAACACTTTGGTGCTTTCACTGAGAGCCGAATACTCAGACCTCAAGGATCTGCTTTGAAGCTACTGGATTGAATAAATCCCCCAAAGAAGATCTGATTCATTCGTAGGACATCCGTTGATTCTACTCAGAGTTCGTACCAATAACTCTACAATGGCAAGACCACGCACCAGATCAGCCTCTCATAATGCGGACGCCCACGAGACTGCTAGCGTACAACAAGCAGGGCCTAGCAATCAGCAAGCAAATCTAGGTGCAGGGACTACCGCCCAGGACCATATGCCAGTTGTCACCAGAATAGAGTTCAATGACTTGATGAGAGAACTCAGGGAAAGCAGGAGACAACTCGGAGAGCAGATGCAAGCTAACGCCAACCTCATGGAACAAATCACTCAACAACAGCGTCAGAATGCTGGGGGCAGTTCAGCTCCTTATTCTTCATCTGATAGCTCGACTTCGTCCGATGAACCTCCTAGTCGTAGACACCGCAAGACGGAAACTATGCAGGCAGGTAATGCCGTCCGAACAGCTGGGGACCACTTACACCTCAGAGACCGTGACCAAGCAGGAGCTGGAAACTTAGGAGCTTGAGTGTAGGTGGAGGCTAGACGCCCGGCTCACCAAGATGCTAATGATGTCGAACCTCAAGGTGCACGTTTGGCAGATCGCCAGCAGAGGAGGCATCAACCTGATCAATCCCGTAGGATAGACTCCAACCTTCCACCTTCCATACAAACCCCAGACCTAACAGCTATGATTAGACAGATGATGAAAGAGAATTAGGGCTTATCAAACGATGATTAGGGAGTGTCTAGAAGTCATACTCCTTTCACAGACGTTGTTCTACAGGCGAAGTACCCAAGGAAGTTTAGTATGCCAACTATCCCGGCTTACGAAGGAAAGACTGATCCCAGTCAGCATGTCATGAGGTACGAATGGATGATGGATTCAGCTAGAGCAAATGATGCAACCAAGTGCAGGTGCTTTCCAATAACTCTATCTGGGATCGCTACCATGTGGTTCACCCGACTTCCTCCGCGGTCCGTATCTAGTTTCGAGGAGTTGGCGAAGAAATTTATAGAATAATTCAGAATACACACTACTCGTCCCAAGGACGTGATGTCATTATCAAGTGTAATCCAGGCTCCTGGGGAATCGTTGAAGGAGTATTTATAGAGATTCCATGTTGCGGTTACTGAAGTCAGTAATCCCAATGATCATGCAATCCTTATGGCTGTGATGCGAGGTGTGGATCCGGATTCAGAGTTTGGAGATTGGTTGGCACGAAAACCTCCAACCACGCTAGAGCGTTTTTTACTCAAAGGCACATCAGTTCATAAGAAGGGAGGAAGCCAGGTGGATAAGGCAAGATAAGACACTGGGGCCTATTCAGGAGTCAGTAAAAAGCAACATTGCTGTGAAGCAGTCCGGAGACATCTCGGGGAAAGTTCAAGTTAATGTCCAGAATAAGCCCGGGCAACCTAAGGAATCCGGAGGAAGAAATCAAGGGAAGAAGAGGGAAGCGGGGAAATGGAGCCGAGAATTCCAACCTACAACGAGTACACCCCACTGAATGCATCCCTTGAGAACATTTACCTATCAACTTGCAATACCTTCCAATACAGAAAGCCGCGCCCAAAGGAGTCAACCGAAGAGCAAAAGCGGACTGGGAAGTACTGCCGCTTCCATGAAACTTATGGGCACAATACTAAAGAGTGCAGACACCTACATGATGCTATAGAAAAGTTGATTAGACAGAAAAAATTACAGGGGTTTGTGAAAAATCCGCAAGAAGGTGGACAGGGAACGTCCAGTCCCGGTCGTGCGCCAGCTCCACGTCATCCCGACGAGCCTGCTCGGACCGTGGGTAGACTAGTCATAAACACGATCATCGGCGGACCTCATCCTGTGGATAAGAACTGGCAAAAGATGGAGCGGTATGCTAGTTCCCTGAAGCACGCAGACTTCAAGTGTTGTTCCAATGTAGAGGATGGGACCCCTGCTAAACAGCTGCGCATGATGACAGATGATATAGTATTCAGGAGCAGAGATACTGACCAAGTAGAGGCTCCTACCATCGACCCGATGGTCATATCTGCGATAATCGGGCCAGCTTTTGTGAAAAGAATTTTGATTGATTGTGGAAGTTCTGTCAATATCATCTTCAAGAAGGCTTATGATCAGATGAAGATGGAGACGAAGGATTTGAAGCCATCTAAAGCCCGTATACATGGCTTTAAGGGCGCAGTGACTGATGCAGTGGGATATGTTGAGTTGCCAGTTGAACTGGGACAAGGTGAGCATAGGAGGGTGCAGATTCTACCTTTCGTAGTTTTGGATGTGGATTCTCCGTACAATGTGTTTTTGGGTCGACCGGCCCTGGCTGAGTTTAGGGCAGCATTAGCCCCGTGGTGTTTGACTTTGAAGTTTCCAACTGACAAAGGAGTAGGTGTTGTTCATGGCGACCAGGCGACTGGTCGTGCATGTTATGTGGCTGAGCTCCGAGAGGCCCATCGGAGGGAGAAAGGAAAGGTTGCAGACAATCCCGTCCGCATCCATAATACTGACAATTGACAAATAACGCCCGAGCCCTGGCTCAGGCATAATCCTCGGATCTACAGAGACATAGATCTGAGAGACGACGATGAGGAACCCAGGGAAGAAAAGGCAGCATCGGTTGAATTGACAATTGACATTTCAGTCAGCCGAGACGATCCATCGCGAGTACTGAAGATCGGATCACAACTCAGCCCCACAATGACTGAAGACCTTAGTGATTTCCTCCGAGTGAATCTTGATGTTTTCGCTTGGACACATTCTGACATGTGTGGGATTTCTCCCGCTATTACGAGTCATATGTTGAACATAGACCCGAAGTACGTCCCAGTTAAACAAAAGAGGAGAGGGATGGACCCGGAGAGGTCCGCTGCTCTCAGAGAGGAGGTGGACAAACTCAAAGCCAATGGGTTCGTCTGCGACGCCCTCTACCCTGAATGGGTATCGAACCCCGTGCTGGTGAAAAATGCGAACGGGAAATGGAGAACTTGCGTAGACTATTCCGATTTGAACAAAGCATGCCCCAAGGACTGTTTCCTATTGCCTAGGATTGATCAGTTAGTCGACTCCACTGCAGGACACGAGTTGTTATCATTCATAGATGCGTACTCGGGATACAATCAAATCCCGATGCATATTTCGGACCAGGAACATACCAGTTTCGTCACAGACGTTGGGCTATATTGCTATGTAGTAATGCCTTTCAGATTGAAAAATGCGGGAGCGACCTATCAGCGTTTGGTGAATCAAATGTTCAAAGATCAGATTGGTAGAATGATGGAAGTCTATGTGGATGACATGCTCGTGAAGTCACGACAGTCAAACGACCACATTCGAGACTTAGCAGAGATGTTCGATATACTCAGATATTATGGGATGAAGATCAACCCTCTGAAGTGTTCCTTCGGCGTTGCGTCAGGGAAGTTTTTGGGATTCATTGTTAATGCCAGGGGAATTGAAGCTAACCCGGAAAAGATTCAAGCTATTCGAGATGTGCAAGTGCATAGAACTATAAAACATGTGCAAAGCTTGAATGGAAAGGTGGCTGCGCTGAGTCGATTTATATCCAAAGCCACGGACAAGTGCATTCCCTTCTTCGATATAATAAAGAAAGGGAAGAGGAATTTCGAATGGACATCCAACTGTGAGGACGCGTTCCGAGATCTGGTGACGCATTTGGAGAGTCCTACAGTGCTGTCGAAACCAGTAGACCACGAGATGCTGTACATATACTTGGTCGTATCCCCGCATGCTATAAGTGCAGCTTTGGTCTGCGAGGAGGACCGAGTGCAAAAGCTGGTGTATTACGTTAGTAAACGTTTAACGGGGGCATAAAGAAATTACCCTAAAATTGAGAAATTGGCCTATTGCTTGGTGATTGCATCACGTAAGCTGCGTCCATACTTTCAAGCACACTCAATTAGTGTCTATACCGATCAGCCCCTACGGCAGGTACTCCAACGACCAGAAACTTCTGGAAGGATGTTTAAATGGAATATCGAGTTGAGTCAGTTCGATATTACCTACCTGCTACGCAGAGCCATACAAGGGCAAGCATTAGCAGATTTCATCGTTGAGTTTACTGTATCTGACGAACCAGATGGTCACAGTGTCGTTCCCTCCATTCGATGGAACTTGTACACCGATGGGGCATCAAACGACCGTTGCTCTGGAGCTAGCGTAGTTCTCGTGACTCCAGAAAATCGATCGATTTGTTACGCTTTGAAGCTCAATTTCACGGCTACGAATGATGAAGCAGAATATGAAGCATTGATTGCTGGCTTAAAGCTCGTTGGAGAACTCGGGGTAAAATCAGTTGAAATCTTTTGTGACTCGCAGCTGGTGGTGTACCAAGTGCGAGGAGACTACCAAGCAAGGGGACAGAAGCTTGCTCCATACCTTGCTCTGGTTTAGGAACTATTGGCGAACTTCGAACATTATGACATTTCGCATGTCCCGCGTGAACAGAACAAGGAAGCCGACTCGTTGGCCAAATTTGCAAGCACTGGCGATGCGCAGCAAATGGGATTAGTTCCCGTCGAAACCTTACACACTCCAAGCATAGATGTGATGAAAGTCGATTTTGCGTTGGAAACGGAAATCGAGGAGGAATCATGGATGACCCCATTCAAACAATACCTGCTAAACGGGACTTTGCCCGAAAGAAGAAGCGAAAGACGGCAGGTCATTCACAAAGCCGCGCGATATGTGATGCAGGGAGGAGTAAAGTATCGGAGAGGGTTCTCGGTCCCCTTACTGCGGTGCATTGCCCGTGATGAGGCAAAGCGGATCTTGGAGGAGGTTCACGAAGGAGAATGCGGCGACCATACTGGGGGGAAGACACTATCAAAAAAGATCCTCCACTACGGATACTATTGGCAACTGTGAATCGGGATGCTGCAGATTACGCAAGAAAATGTGACAAGTGTCAAAGATATGCGAAAATCCCGAGCGCTCCACCGACAGAACTCACACAAATGGTCAGTCCCTGGACGTTTGCAATCTGGGGAATCGACATAATCGGTTCTTTGCCTATATCCAAAGGTGGTGCAAAATACGCGATAGCTGCGGTCGACTACTTCACAAAATGGGCCGAGGCAGAGCCTTTAGCCACCATCACCTCCAAGAAGGTCATTAATTTCGTTGTACCAAACATTATATGCCGCTTTGGCCTCCCGCGAACCATCATTACGGACAACGGAACTCAATTTGAAAGTAAAGAATTCAAAGATTTCTGTTCAAAATACGGCATTGAGAAAAAGTTCGCGGCCGTTGTTCATCCGAAGGCTAATGGACAAGTTGAAGCCGCGAACAAAGTAATCAAGTCCATATTGAAGAAGCGTTTGGAAAAGGCTGGAGGCAAGTGGGTAGATGAACTCCAAACAACGCTATGGGCTTATAGAACTACCCACAAGTCCGCGACTGGCCACACTCCATTCGCATTGGCATACGGCTCGGAAGCTGTTATTCCCGTGGAGCTTGAAGTTCCATCGCATCGAGTGACATATTATGATCCTAAGACGAATCGGGATCTCTTGTTGGAATCACTGGACTGCATCGATGAAAAACGTGAAGAGGCTGAACTAAGGGCGACGGTATATAGGCACCGAGTCAAGCGATATTACGACGACAAAGTCCGCCCAAGAATCTTTGATGTGGGTGATCTCGTTTTGAAACGGGTTTTCCCGGTACCATCACGTATGAATCACAATTGGGAAGGTCTGTATGTCGTTGAACGGAAGCTTGGAGAGGGAACATTCAAGCTAGCGTCCGTTGATGGCGTGACACTCCCCCGAGCATGGAACAGTGAACATTTACGATGCTATTATATTTAGCATGTCTCTTTTCTGTTTTAGGTGCAATTGTTTCCCGTATGTTTACATTCCATTTATTCTTAGTTTCCTTTTTAGCATGAAATTGGAAGATTTAGTTTGTTTTCATTAATAAAGGATTGAAGCCGTCTTTTCTGTGAATTATTGATGTTTCTGTACCTTATAATCTGGTGATGAACTGCTGGAGTTACATTATTCCATATGATGTACGAACTCCCATAAACGATTTCAATCTCCGAGTCCCCTGAGTGTGGACCAGAGTACTCTAAGTCCCTGGAGCGCGGACTAGAGTATAAAAGATTAGAATCTCCGAGTCCCCTAAGTGCGGACTGGAGTACTCTAAGTCCCCGAAGCTCGGACTAGAGTATAAACGATTCGAATCTCCGAGTCCCCTGAGTTCGGACCGGAGTACTCTAAGTCCCCAGAGCGCGGACTAGAGTATAAATGGCTTCAAGTCCCCTGAGTGCGGACCGGAGTACTTTAAGTCCCCGGAGCGCGGACTAGAGTATAAACGATTCGAATCTCCGAGTCCCCTGAGTGCGGGCCGGAGTACTCTAAGTCCCCGGAGCGCGGACTAGAGTATAAACGATTCGAATCTCTGAGTCCCCTGAGTGCGGGCCGGAGTATTCTAAGTCCCCGGAGCGCGGACTAGAATATAAATGACTTCAATCTCCGAGTCCCCTGACTGTGGACCGGAGTACTCTAAGTCCCCGAAGCGCGGACTAGAGTATAAACGATTCGAATCTCCGAGTCCCCTGAGTGCGGACCGGAGTACTCTAAGTCCCCGGAGCGCGGACTAGAGTATAAACGATTCGAATCTCCGAGTCCCCAGAGTGCGGGCCGGAGTACTCTAAGTCCCCGGAGCGCGGACTAGAATATAAACGACTTCAATCTCCGAGTCCCCTGTGTACGGACCGGAATACTCTAAGTCCCCGGAACGCGAACTAGAGTATAAACGATTCGAATCTCCGAGTCCCCTGAGTGCGGATCGGAGTACTCTAAGTCCCCGGAGCGCAGATTAGAAAATATTCTAAGTACCAAAAATGTGAAATGAGAAATGTACAATTCCAAAGAATGTCCGAACAATGTAAGAATGGATTGGGAATTTATGCAACTCATAAGAGCTTGAGTTTTGACCACGGTTATACAGAAAGCTAAAAAGCAGAAAAATCGTTCAAATGACAAAGAAACTAAACTTTATTCAATAATCCAAAATGGGGTTATACAACCACTCCTCCAAAACTTGGAGTCAAAAATCTATCTACATAAACTACGAAAACGAAAAGGTAAGAGTAGTTACAGGACCTAAGCAAAATCTCGTTGAACGAGTATAGTGGCTATTTCTTCGACTTCTTTTTCTTGTCCTCCTTTGTTTTCTCAGATGACTCCTCTCCCTCACGCTTCCTCTTGGACTTTTTGCTTACCAAAGAAGCGAAGTCAGGAGTTGGAGGGGAAACATCCAGTGGTTTGGATTTGCCGGGAAGGATGACCATCAGAGGCCTATTCAACGGGTCGGTGAGTTCTAATACTTCAGACTCGACTTTGATCTTGACCTTCTTCTTCTCTTCCGCAAGTCGCTCCTTCATACTCACCTTCGAAGTGTGCTCAGAAGCGCCTGTGATTTCAATTTCATAACTCCCTTCAACGGGAGATGAAGTGTTAGACTTATCATCATCTAGCGCCCCGATCACTTGAGCATCAGGACTGGGAGTTACTCCCGCATGAGTAGCATCGCTTATTTTCCCCGCCTCCTCCTTGGCGTCATCGCTCCTCGGAGTCGGTTCAGGATCAGAGCGGCCTGCATAAAAACAAAAAGAATGAACGTTAGAATCAATAACCGCTCGCAGAAAGCGACAGATCTTTGAACTTCTAGAAGAAGAGTTTTATACCGGTTTCTTGCTAGCTTTCAGTGGTGCGCGGAGTTTCACCCTCTAGAATGGGGGATAGCACGTGAACGCCGAGACCGGGATCTTTCGGATCATAGCCGGCGTGCTGCTCGAATGGGTCAAGTGCTGGCCGACTGGCCAATTGAGTGGAAGGAGGAGCTGCAGCCTCGGCTCCAGATGGACCAGCTTTGTCATCTTTCTCTTTTGATAGGGGAGAGCCTTTACCAAAGAGAGCCATAGCTGCAGACAAGTCCGATGGCTCGTTCCCCTTGAGAAACTCTTTCACTAAAGCCTCGTCATCGACTTCCTCAGTGCCCGACTCAACCTTTCTGATCTTTATTAAAGTCTCCCAGGCCTCAGCTAGAGATTTAAGATAGCCCTCGCCTAAGAAAGTCAAGTCCCGGTGCTTGAGGACGCGGGCGCTGTATTCGGCGATCAATGGGTCAAACATACACTTGACCTCTTCTCTACCGGCCTCTGCAGCTGCTTCAAGGCGGGAGTCGATCTCCTCAGAAGCTATTCTCTTGCCCTCCTCACGGGCTTCGTTTTTTATCGTCTCAACCTTAGCAAGCTCATCATTGAGTTTTGCCTTTAGGAACCGTGTAGCAACAATTTCGTTGCAATATCGTTGGGACTCTTCTTGAGCGGCTATCTTCTCTTCTTTCTCCTTAGAGAATAGCTCTTTCAACTCTCTGACTTGCAGGGCGAGTGCATCCCTTTCTTTCTGAAAAGAATCTTTTTCTAAAGCCAGGGCCCCACTGCTTTGGACTACTTCGTCAAGTTCCTTTTTATGGGTCATCTCTAGACGAGTGACGGCCTCGGCAGTGTCTTTTGCACTTTTTTCTGCAGCTTCAAGTTTGGATTTGTACGAAGCAAGCTCTTCGTCCTGACTTTTAATGATGTCTTTATCAAAGATAGCTTCGAGCTTCAAGCGGTCGATTTCTTGCTGACGCTCAACAGATACTTCCGAGACCTTTTCGACTAGATGAACAAACGCGTCATGTTGAAAATAGACGTCGTTGTTGCAGGCTATGGCACTCTGCTTGACATGCTCTGGAATGTGGTGAATAGCTGGGAGGAACTTCAGACCGTCAAAACAGATTTTGGGTAATTTAGCTTTAAGATCGGCCATCTTCTCTGCTATCGTTGGGTCTGCCGTAGGAACAGGGGGAGGAGGTTTTGAAAGTTCTGTTCTCTTTCGATGTTCCCGAGATTGGCGTGTGCTTGATGAACCGGAATGTTGATCTCGGGAAACATCGGGTTGAGACCCCTTCTATGAAATTTTTTCTCTGTCTGGCTCGGTTTGAGGAGGAAGATCGCGAGAGTATGAAGACTGGGAATATGATTTCTTTCGATAAGACGACTCACGGGGACGGTTGTCTCGATCTCTGTAATCGTCCATGTCCCTGCGTTTACCGGAGCCTGAATCCCAGTCAGAATGGTGAAAGATGGAGGAGCCGTGGAGACGATCAATTCCGTGGGAGCGATCCATATCACCTGCATAGAATAAGAATAACTCTAAGCTAGAAAAGATCAGGGTGACGGTAAGATTAAAGTGCGAAGTGAAGTGCGCGTGTCCGTGTGTGTCCGTGTGTTTCCCCCCGATGGACCAGTTTCTTTACTAATTTGAGTTTTATCCCCCTAGACGTGGGCTTGAACTCCCGTACTGCCTCTAGCGGGCGAATGAAGCTTGAGGGCCTCTGGATCATCGAAACCATAGTTGAGTAAGTCGTCAGGAATGGTGAGGTTCGACAGGCCCTTCAGAGAACTTTCTAAGTGCTCCGAGGAAGTTTCTTTTTCCGTTGGCATATGGGAAACTTTAGAAGTTCCGCCCACAGTTTTCTTCCTTAGCTTGAGCGTCAGTTTCTTCTCTCCCTTCGAAGGGGAAGACGACGTTTCTATGTCATGAAATTCAACCGCCGGTCCCCGAGATGGACTAATGTTCTCGCCCTGTACTTCGGGCGTCTTAGTCTCCTTAATTTCCCCCTCTTCTAATGCATCAGGAGCAATGCGTGCTGAAGACTCAGCCTGTTTTTTCCCTTTACCAGAGCCAGGCCTGGGAATGGTGACGCCCTGAGGAAGGCTTATCCGATGACCTTCTGCCAACAGTCCAAGCCTTGTAAGTGACTCATTCGAAATGAGATTTCTAATGTCCCGTTCTTCGGCGGGGAGGGCTCGAATGGCTTCGACGGCAATAGAATATCCACGGTCGTCAGGACGTGGGCTAATACCTAAAAAGATGGATAAATCTTAGAAAAAGTACGGCTTCGACTAAACATGAGTAATAGACCAAGAGAAAGGCTTACTTCCTTCAACCCATCTGCTAGCAAATCCGGGAGGACAAAGCACATAAAACCATTCTTGTTTATACAAGGCGAACTTGGTCCACGCCCCGATTAAGGGTTGACATTTATTGTGCGGCTCGAGAAACATGAATGATGGGCTATCCTTCCAGTTCTTGATGCAATATATGTATCGGATATCACCCGGGGTTGGGAGCCTAGGGAAGACATTCATGAAGAGGATGTAGGTACCATAGAGGAATGCATGGCCATCTGGGTGCAGTTGCGATGGGGCAATGTCAATATGTTGCAGCACATCCCGAAGAAACAAGTTGAACGGTGGCACAATGCCAACCCAGCACATGAATTTATTACAAGCTGTGTATCCGGCTAGGGGCAAGTGTGGACGATCATGCCCCGTTGGAACGAGTACGTCATCAAAGGGGATTCCGTGGACAGAGCATATCCAACGGAGTGTACTCTGTGATCTTTGAAGCTTGTGAATAGACAGGGTTGTCCGAGAGAATTGCTGCCTCCAGAACATCGGGAGCTAGGTCATGTGCAGGGGAAGTTGATGGGTTTGAAGTATCTGCAATTTCTCGTCGAGAGGACGGCCCAGGCCTGTCCGAAATCGTGGCGGAGCTAGATTTTCTAGACATCGTTGATAAAGATTGAATCTAGCAAAGTACCTAATCGAACTATATTTAAAAAATAATAATCGACGTCAGACTTAACAATAAGAATATTCCCCCTCGTGTAGTGTGTGAACTAGTGCCATCATTCAGGTGTAAACGCTGATAAATTATAAGTCACAGGATTGATGATATAAAGTTGAGCCTCGAACTGTCATCTTCGAAGACCGTCATCGCTGGCCGTCTCCGAAAGCCAGCCTTGTAATGTTTTCAATTTTGAACTCGGACATTGGCACTGCGTGTTAAAAGATTTAATCCGTTTTTATTGATTTAAGTTCAGGCTTGTGATTATTGAAACTAAGAAGTTATCAGTCCAGATTAGTTCGATATGCTGGTATGCTTAAGTCTTTGTCCTTGTGTTTGATGTTTGATTAGGCAAGATGAATAGGAGTTCCGTTAAAAGGTCTGTTCGGCTTAAAAATCTGTTCGGCTTAGAATTATGTTCGGCTTAAAGTTCTGATCGGCTTAAGTTCTGTTCGGCTTAAGTTCTGTTCGGTTTAGATTCTGTTCGTCTTAAGTTCTATTTGGCTTAAGTTTTGTTCGGCTTAGGTTCTGTTCGGCTTGACTTTCGTTCGGCTTTCGTTCTGATCGAACAAAATTCTGTTCGGCCAAAATAGAATAAAATTCTGTTCGGCCAAAATCCTGTCTGGCCAGAATCTTGTTCGACCTCTCTCCTGTTCGGCTTAAAAACGAGTGCACACAGCAAGTCATGCCGAGCTGATTCACTCGGCCTTCTTCCCTTAACATCATTTCTCTTCTTTTCCTCCATCTCTCCCAGCCAACGTACCCAAGTCGTTCAACAAGCCATGTCAAACCACGGTCGTGCCGGTCAACTTCACTAAACCTTAACTCCAATTTCACTACCGTACTTCCCCTCCATCGCTCGGCATAAGGAAGTCATGCCGAGCCACATCAATACGTCTTCCACCAACTCCCTCCTTCAAACACCTTTGCCATCCTCTTCTCCTCTACCGTTCGTCTAGCCTTAAACTCCTTTAAAACACCCACACTTCGCCCTTAACTCCTCCTGCTCCACGCAATTACTTCTGACTTTGATTTTGCAAAGATTCACAAGTTCGAATCTTATGCTAGGTTTCCTAATCGGAGTGAAGTATTTAAAGAAAATTTTTTTACCTAAGAAATGAGTCAAAGCTCGGGGAGATTCTGGAGTAGGGAACGTGGTTCTAATTGGATTCAGTTGGTTGGGAAAGGAAGTGAGGCAACGAATGATGTTTGAGAAGGGAAGGGAAAAGTAGATAATTCTCTGAAGTCTGTTGAGATGCAAAGTTCATAAATACTGAAAAGCGAAGGTAGAAGTAAAAGGGAGAAGAAGAAGGAGCATCGGCTTATATAGAGAGAAGGGAAGTCGAAGAGACTATAACCGGTTGAACCAGTCGAATCGACATTTTTTGGCATCCAGGGTGCTCGGCATCGGCTGTGTTGTTCAGCATCCAGGGTGCTTGGCTTCGGCTGTGTCGTTCGGTATTTGCATATCGTTCGGCATCCAGGTTGATTCAAAGTACACCACGTTTAACCACGTGATGTACTTTGGGGGGCAAGTGTTACCTGAAGGTTTGACCAGGCAACTAGGCACTCGGCACTTACATTCTAGAGTGATCGACATACATGGATCGGTATCCACACTTCGTTCGGCATGGCAGAAGCGTTCGGCGTACCTGGATCATTCGGCATGGCAGAACATTCGACATATGGAGTTGATCGACGTCTAGAGATGTCTGACATCAGTCTGGTCGGCATCAATGGTTCGGCATCAGTCTATTCGGCATCAATGATTCGGCATCAGTCTGTTCGGCATCCATGGTTCGACATCAGTCTGTTCGGCATCCATGGTTCGGCATCAGTCTGTTCGGCATCAATGGTTCGGCATCAGTCTGTTCGGCATCCATGGTTTGACATCAGTCTGTTCGGCATCGATGGTTCGGCATCAGTCTGTTCGGCATCAGTCTGTTCGGCATCAATGATTCGGCATCAGTCTGTTCAGCATCAGTCTGTTCGGCATCCATGGTTCGACATCAGTCTATTCGGCATCAATGGTTCGGCATCAATCTGTTCGGCATCACTCCGTTCGGCATCAGTCCGTTCGGCATCACTCCGTTCGGCATCAATCCATTCGGAATCAATCTGTTCGGCATCAGTCTGTTCGGCATTAGTTTGTTCGACATCAGTCTGTTCGACATCAATCTGTTCGGCATCACTCCGTTCGGCATCACTTTGTTCGACATCAATCTGTTCGGCACACAGAACTCACGCTTTCTGGGCCGAAGTATTCGGCTGCCAGGCCCACTAGGGAAGTCCAACCCGTCTTTGTCTATAAATAGAGAGGCAGGGGCACAGTGAAAGGGACCTTTTTTCGAGAACACTGGGGAGACTCTGCCGCTTTGAAGACTCATTCTGTTTACTTAGAAATTGTATTCGAGTAGTTGGTATACGGATTGTATCTGTAATCAGTTATCAAGTAAAGCAATAAATATTAACCTCAAAGTTGACGTAGGCAGTTACGCCGAACCACTATAAATCTAGTGTTCTCATCTTTGCATTCAATCTAGCATATTAATCTTTGTTTAAATTTACCTTCATCATTTATTTCTCTACACAATCTTTCTCAACGAGGTTAGTGACCAATTTTGGTGCTAATAGTATTTTTCAATTCAATGTTCTACATGTTAACCTGTATATTGTGGACATATCTAACATCCATTTGATTGACTTACTAAATCCATTCAACACACAAACTTTTGGCCAAGCGGCTTTAACAAACATCATTTTGACTAGAATTTTTTTTGTTTATTTCTATTTTTGAATCTTTTAATTGAGAACAAAATGATATATAGCCATATGAATTTGCTAGAGCTCGAAGTTCAAATGTTTTGTCTGATAACATTGTTGTTGACTTTCCAGGTATACACTGAAGTATATATGCTGATATGTAATAGCACATTGAATTGTGAAGTTACCTCATATAGAGAAAGCTCAATAAATACATGAAGCCATACACTACCTCAAACTTTAACAATTTTTCAAGATCGTGTTGGCTTATAGTCTTTCAACGTATCTGGTTTTTAACTACATATATTCTTATATATTTTTTCGGCTTCTATGTCTAATATTATCCTACCTGCTTGCTATGCAACCAAGTTTGATGATCATACAAAGAGCATCTACTTTTCATTCGCTCTACTTTTGGATTTTATTGTAATAAGGATACTTGCCACTGTCACAATGATTTGGTTCTTAATCCAATTTCAATTCCTTCCATCAAATATACTTAATGAACCATGTATATAGCAATCCACCGTCTTTATATTGAATCCATTTGTGCCTTGAATTTTTTTTATAATAAGCTATGTACTACAATTATTTTCTCAAGTGTATTTCAACCCTACAGATTGTCATTTGCTAATGTATAAGATTTTATTTTGCCTACTGACCTTTGGAAAATTTATGCTTGCATTACATAGTGAGTGTACTTATTTCTCATCACATACTATACAAAGTTGGATCCAACTTATATTTTTTAATTTTTCATGATATCATATATTACATTGAGTTAGATGGCAATCTTAACATATTTGGCAACCAAGACCTAAACAATTTCATTTTTCTCATCCCCTAAAAATGAACTACAAGCTACATCATAACAGTAGTACTGCATTGCATAGCAGCGACACATGTTACTACATAGCAGCAGTGTGGTTGCTGCTATACACAACAGCGCTATGATATTGCATAGCAGTAGAATAACTACTGCTATACGCACAAGCACTATGCTACTACTATCAGCAGCAGCACCACAAGCTGCTGCTATATCCCTTAAATAAAAAGAATTTTTTTTTTTACTTATATATACATATAAAAATATTATATATTTGAGGGTATATTTATTTTTATTGATAACATGACATGGTTTTTTATTAGTTATGCAGGATTGCTTTTAACACTTCTTAGTCATCTGATTTTAGATGAAAATGAGATGCTTTAAGGTGAACTATTTATTGTGTATGCTCTCCATAATCCACCAAGTGGTAATGCCGACTACTACATCTATTTTGATGCGCTAAAATTGGTGCTATTAAATTTAATGATGTTATGATTTTTTCATTTTTTTTCAAAATTATATAATGTTATGTATTTGAAGAATTTCCTCCTTTTTTATTTTAAACGTTTTGCTATTGCAACGTAAAGGATACAAAGGGTTAGATTTTCAACTTCCATTTATTTCCAGCATACGGTAATAATAGGCATCCATCTATCGCTATCTCAAGCAGGTGAGTCACCTACAATCTCGATAATCTTTGGCTAAACTCAATGGGTTAGTCTACTGTTCACCAGCGCTGAATTCGGTCATCAGCGAAGGTGAATTTTGCCCAACTTTTTCACTCCACTTTTTTTCGTTTTAGCATCATCAATGAATTTGTGTTAGGGTGTTGTTGGGTGTCATTCTTAGTTTCATTTGTAAGCCACTTCAATTATAATTTGATTCCTTTAGTTCTCTTTTATTGTTTTTCGACCAATGGTAATATTATGAAGCAAATAATCCTAGGTTAGATTTTGTGAGGATTGTTTGATGTATGCTACGGTTGTTGCTTGGTTTTTTTATACTATCACCTTTTGTTTTCATTTACTATTCTTAAAGAGGTTTAATTTGATCTTTAAACTTAATTCTCGATGAATATATTATTGACTGGTGTAGCTGTTGTTTCTTTCTATGATGTTCTTCTGATATGAATCATGCATTTTCAACAATTTTCTTTATACACATGTATTCATGTTGTTCTTTAAAATTGTTCAGTCTATTAGACTCCAATCGGAACTTAAAATTAGTTACATTTTGAAAGAAAAGGTGAGGGAGAGATGTGTTTTTTATTTGTTATGCATTTGATTTTCTATCTCAAACCAAACCCTCATTTCCAATTTTTTTTCTGAATGTTAGATGACCAAGCAATGTTAGATGTGCTTTCCTTGAGAATTCCAACCTTCAACTTTAATTTTTGCATCCTGCTTTAAGTACTTCTAACAATTAATATATTTTATAAATTAACTGAATAAACTATCTACTCATTCTTCTGAAATTAAGATCATTATTTTATCATTTCTCTATTTTTTTTAAAAATATCCAGCATACTTCACCCTCAATATTATAACCTTAACCATAAAATATCCAGCATTCCAATTTACTAATTTGTTTACTAGATCTTTTGTTTATTTCACTTTTTAGGTCAATTTTCTGTTTTTTAATCCTTATTTAATGTTCAAATTGATAAAGTATGCTACAATTTTCATAAATTTATGAACCACGTGTTTCCGTATGAATTTTAATGTCTGCTTGGATAGTAATATTGTTAATTTGGAAAGTGATGGTATGTTAACATCAGTTTTCCTTTATTTGTTTTAATTTTCATTCTGTTAGCTTTCCCTTTTCATCTGATTTTAAATGACGATTATCTCAGCACAAATGTTTTAATGAAAGCGGCTTTATTTTCAAAACTTACAAAAGAATTTCATTTTTCATGACTTCTGCTCCACCTTATTTACTCATCATTAACTCAAAATATTTGAGATTGCCTCTAGCTCTAATTTCAATTCTATATCTGTTTTTTTTCCTTTTACTCAAATATAAATCTATCCTTTTCTGTGATGGTCAAAACTAGCAAAACATTATGTTGATTACTTAAGCATATCAGCATTTAAACTATTGGATTTTACAAATAGAAAAGTTACTAAAATTGGATTAAAAAAATTATCCAAAAAAATTATATTTTATTTGATATGCTCTAGAGTTATCATTACTATTATATTTATCTTTCGTTTGTGCAATCTTTTAATGTATTCTTTATTTTCCTTCCACTCTATAAGTTTTGATAGTTTGCCCACACTCTTTCACAAACCGCTGGCATGAATCTTAGTTACATAAAACGTAAGAAACGCTAAATGCTCTAAACACTAATTTTTGAGTATGAGGATGTTGTCATAATACCAGTTACGCCAAATAGTTCATAATCACGTGAATATATGTTATGAAACACTAATAATTTATATTTAACTTTGCTGGTGGTTTGCAAGACTGTCCCGTATGAATGCTATCACCGAGAAACTATTGCGAAGTTATTGTTTTTTGAATTCTTTTATAAACCAAAATGCAGTATTGCTTTAATAAATACCTAATACAACTATCATGCTGAGATAAGGGATCATTCTTTAGAATCTTTAAATGAAATCCGACTTACTCATATTTGTTGAGTTGCAATTAAATATGAAGTACATGGAAACTATTAATTAAAAATGTCATGCATTATTTTCCTCTTGAGGATTCTTACATATTAAAAAAATTATTTGTTAATGTGTACTTTGGAATGAATTCCTACTATTTAAATGATTGCTACTTTTATAAATGGTTTGTATATTATATCACGATGCTCTTGAACCGCCAAGATATGTTAATTAATGTTAAGAATTTCTTTTAGTTTCATTTTTGGTTAATTGATTACAAAGTTTCCCAGTTTAACCTATGGTCAGTTTCACTTTTCTCTTACTACTAAATTAAATGTTTAGCCATATCGTTAACAAATTTATACATATAGATGTAGTAAATTTAATTATCTACCATGTTATAAAAAATTGAAATTAATTACTCTACTTCTATGTTGTAATTAATTTTTGTGCTCGCATCAATCTTAATTACAAGTCCTACCTTTTGTTTATTGCTATAATACATTTTATAATGTATGTTTTACCTTTGATTTATCAAATTGTAATTTATACAACTGATTGTGAATTTACTATTATGAGTTGTATGTTCACCATTTTCTTCATTCAAATACAGTTCTTTACAGGCTTTAATTTTTTTTAAATGAAAGGTTTGTTAAATCGTTGTTATGCGGCTACATGGATTGGCTTATTTTTTGGACTTCTCCATTTGTGAAATCTTTCTAAATAAATTGGTAAAAAAGATTGATTCCCATAGATTTGAGTTATGTCAGCTTGCAACTGTGTGTGAACTCAGTGCATTATTTGTGATACTCTTGTGTATGTGTTTGTCCAGTTTTCCTTTAATTTATTATTCTATAATAAACTTAAAAGGTAAAACTAAAATAAAGCTAAGTTGGAAAAATAAAACTTATTCCCAAATAAACTTAAATTAATTAGATTCAAATATGATTCAAAGCCTGCTGCTAAGTAGAAAACACCGTAGTGCAAAAAAACAATGATTAAGTTTGACTTATGTTCTTGCCGAAATGCAAATGTCTTACTACATATTTGGTGTTGCTCTATATCATAATGTATTATTTAGTATCATATTATGTTTTTCCAATGATATATTTATCCAATGCACACATACAGAATCCGTGTAGTTTATCATAATATAATATTCAAGGGTTATGGTTTATAGCATTTTTAATTATGTTTTCTTTTTTTATTTTATTCTTTCTATATAATAAAATTAGAAGTCACTTCAATATTATGTTGCATAGTCATGCCAAGGGCTTCATTATGGTGGCGTAGTGGGAGTTATCTTAGATTTGATGGCTGTTGTGATCAACATCTCAAGCAGTAGGAACACAAAAGATACATCTTCAAATTGGGTAGTGTTATCCGGGTTTTTAACCCAACAGGATCCAGTAGAATACGAAACAATCCCATCACATCAAAATGGCGTATAACTTAATCAGAAAAGCTAAGGCAAGGAATTAACAAGGGTCAAAGCTATATGACTAAGACGACGACTGAGATCAACATTCCTCTTAGTTCAATCGGCAGCTAAACACCAACAGCTAGAGAATTGCCATCGAAGCGAAACAACAACGATGAAAGGCTATGGAAACATCTCCAATTACAAACCCCGAAAAAATCCTAAGTGCTTAGCTCATCAATGACCCATGCCTCTGCTCAAACCATCAAACAAACCTTATGTGGAACACAGCCAAAAGAGGCAAAGTTCAGTCCGCAAAAACAAATCAAGTCATCAGGTCACCAATGACCCAACGGATCACCCGTAACCCAACGCCCATGACCCAACTGATCGCCCCGCCCTAGGGACCATAGGTTACCATTGACCCATGGTTTTGACTCGTTTTGTGTTTTATGAGCCAAAGACCCCCAGACGCTTGAAACCTACCTGCGAGCCTATGAAGACAAGCCTGGCCCAGAAGCTCTCTGATCTCTATAAAAAGCATCCTACCTGCAACACAAAAGGGGATCCTGGAGACTGATTGCTAAAGCTTTGCTAGAAACATTCTTCATTCTCTGCCTCCCTTACAACAATCTCCAAAGCAATTCACTGTGATTCTCCAGTGGATTCCAACTCTGGAGATCTGATCTATTGAGAGATAATCAAAGTCTTGTAGTAAAACACATCTTGTAATAGTAATCAGTCTATAAGAAGAATATAAAGTGGACGCAGGCTTCATTAACAACCGGCGAACCACTATAAAAATTCTCTGTTTTCTTTCTTTTACGGTTCTTTTCTGATATCTGTGATCTATGATATTGCTCTGTCAAAACAGGGCTGGTGCTTTCAAACTTAAACTAGAGTGTTGATCCATTTTTCAGGTTAGCATTTTGGTGCTTTCACTGAGAACTTGAACGAGATCTGAAGAATCAAAGTTTGAATCTAAGATTTAGAGAAGATGAGTAGGCCTAATACTAGATTTAGAGTTGTAGCAAGTCAACAGGAGCCTGGGCACAGCTAGGAGGTATCCTTAATTTCTTATCAACTCATCTATATGGTTAAAGAAGAAATGGAAAGAATGATGAAGGAGATGCAAGATGGGATCTTGTCTAGGCAACAAGAGATGATGGATAGCTTCTTCTGGAGGATGGAGCAACAAGGGATAGTTAGATCTACAAGGGATATGAATCAAACTCTAGGGAGCAACGTGGGAGCTGCTGGAGCTGGATTGGAATAGGCTAGAATCCTACCTCCATATCTAGAACAACTGATACATGGGGGCAACACTGGAATCAAAAATAGAACCCAATACAGGAGCATCTGGAGTTAGAGCAAAACAAACTGAAATAATTCCCACATGACTTGGGGCACGATAAATTTGGATCTAAGATGTGCTTTAATGCTTGGAATGGGTGATATTGGAGCTAGAGTAGCAAATCGGAGTACGAATACATAACCATATGAGACGAAACCAAAATCCCACAGTTGGAACAGGGGGTAGGTTTGTCCCTTACTCTCTGCCTTATGCTTTTTCTGACTTCAATAACCTTAGGCCGCTTACACGTGTATGGGATCCCGAATGGTCCCTAGGCATGCTCTAAGTCGGATGCCTGAGATAACTATTTATGACGGTGATAACCTTTGGTCGCTTACACGTGTACAGGATCCCAAATGGTCCCTAGGCATGCTCTGAGTCAGATGTCTGAGATGACTATTTAGAACAATAATAATCGAAGGCTGCTTACACGTGTATGGGATCCCGAACAATGCTTAGGAACGCTCTGAGTCGGATGCCTGAGAGAACTTAGGATAACAATCATCAAAGGCCGCTTACACATGTACGGGATCCCAAACGGTCCTTAGGCACGCTTTGAGTCGGATGCGTGAGATGAACATTTAAAATTTCTGCTTGTTTTGATTCCTGCTTGTTTAATTTCTGATTTGAGTATTTGAATTTTGATAACTGATATTGATCGCCTTAGAGTCCCATCACGGGACCGGAGTGCAAGGTGCAAGTCCCTTTGCCAGAGAGCGAGTGGACGGACTTGTACGATATTGATTGTCTTAGAGTTCCACCACGGGACCGGAGTGCCAGGTGCAAGTCCCCTTGCCAGAGAGCGAGCGGATGGACTTGTACGATATTGATCGCCTTAGAGTCCCACCACAGGACCGGAGTGCAAGAAGTAAGTCCCCTCACCAGAGAGTGAGCGGATGGGCTTACTTAATCCCACTTGACTTAACAAATAAACGATCCAAAAAGATCGTCCCCTTAACTTAAAACATTAAATGATCCAGGGAGATCGCGCATTAAACCAAACATCATACGATATAGAGAGATCGCACATTAAACTAAACTTTAAACAATTCAGAGAGATCACGCATTAAATTTACTTAAGCAGTCCAAAAAGATCGGACCTTGAAACAGATTTGGTTTTGCAAAAAGAAAAAGGGTTTGTATGCCTTATAAATAGAGCAAGACGGATAAATCCTAGGTGAATACAGGATGGCTTTGATATATATGATGTAATACGATGTGATTTTGATATATGTTGTGACATGATGTGACTTTGAGATATAATGTGATCTTAATATATGATGTGATATGATGTGATTCTGATGTATGATTTGATTTTGATATATGATGTAAAAACTCTGAATGGAAAGCAAAATTTGATAGTGATGTAAATCCCGAATGAATGCGGGATGATTAGAGGTGTGTAATGTAATTAGAGACATGTGATGTAATAACCCCGAATGAAATCAGAATGATCGTGATGTATAGATTCCACTTAGGCAAAGTCTAGAGTCTTAGGCTGCAACAAGTTTGGAACGACTTATGACGGGCAAGAGAATCCGAAGGAACTGGACGATTCACCAAGACTAAAGCTCCACAAATGAAGACTCGTTGCCATGACTTATTCTGAAGCAAAGCACACCTTTCATTCAAAAGGCGTACTTTGGGGGGCAAATGTTATCTGGGTTTTTAACCCAACAGGATCCAGCAGAATACGAAACAATCCCATCACATCAAAATGGCGTAGAACATAATCAGAAAAGCTAAGGCAAGGAATTAATAAGGGTCAAAGCTATATGACTAAGACGACGACTGAGATCAGCATTCCTCTTAGTTCAATCGGCAGCTAAATGCCAACAGCTAGAGAATTTCCATCGAAGCGAAACAACAACAATGAAGGACTATGGAAACAGCTCCAATTACAAACAACGGAAAAATCCTAAGTGCTTAGCTCATCAGCGACCCATGCCTCTTCTCAAACCATCAAACAAAGCCGATGTGGAACACTGTCAAAAGAGGCAAGATTCAGTCCACAAAAACGAATCAAGTCATCAGGTCGCCAGCGACCCAATGCCCCGACCCAGGGACCATGGGTCGCCATTGACCCATGGTTTTGACTCATTTTGTGTTTTGTGAGCCAAAGACCCCCAGATCGCCTGAAACCTACCTGCGAGTCGATGAAGACAAGCCTGGCCCAGAAGATCTCTGATCTCTATAAATAGCATCTTACCTGCAACACAAAAGGGGATCCTGGAGACTGATTACTAAAGCTTTGCTAGAAACATTCTTCATTCTCTGCCCCCTCACAATGATCTCCAAAGAAAATCACTGTGATTGTCCAATGGATTCCAAATTTGGGGATCCGATCTATTGAGTGATAATCAAAGTCTTGTAGTAAAACACATCTTGTAACAGCAATCAGTCTATAAGAAGAATATAAAGTGGATGTAGGCTTCATTAACAGCCGAACCACTATAAAAATTCTCTGTCTTCTTTCTTTTACGGTTCTTTTCTAATATCTGTGATCTGTGATATTGCTCTGTCAAAACAGGGCTGGTGCTTTCAAACTTAAACTAGGGTGTTGATCCATTTTTTGGGTTAACGGGTGGCTATCTTATGCTTTGTGCACAAGCGCAGTATCTTGCATGTTAGTTGATCTCATCTCTATACTTGGTGGTGGAAGCCGGCCTTTTATCCCTTCAAGAAAAAATGGTACTCATATTCTGTTGGTTCAAGAATTTAAGGTAATAAAACATTAACTTTCAAATGAGTAAATTGGTCATTAATAATATGCAGATGGGATAGTGAATAATTTGAACTGGACTAAACATGAAATAAAAGTACGACTTAAGAGCTTGAAATATCAACTAAATCGAGACTTTTTTAGAACTAATGCCTAACTAATTCTGATCATTGTCAATTTGAATGATGTTTGTTTTTCATCTGCTCGTATATCAATCTGATGGATAATTCATACACATGGAATTCTATGACAGTAGTTAAAAGACGAACGTAAGAGTTAAATCTAGGCTACAGAGTCAATTTTCTAAACAAGTAACTTAGGAGTAGATACATCAAAAGCTTTGTTTGTTTGTTCCAATTTACATATCGACTATGCTAAAAAAATGTTCATGCATGTAGTAGAATACATTAATTTGACATGTATTTTTTAATATTATGAGTTTTAATGTTTCATTGAAATAAGTAATAGCGTTCAAATAAAGTTCTCTATTTAAGCTTGCTAAATCATTGCTATATATTTCTTTTCGCAAAATTTGAGTTATTTTTTTCGTAGGGGTTATTGGTAAAGGAACAATGATTAAATATAAAGGTGCAAATGTGATTAATAATCAATGACGAATATGTATACATTGGTAAAAGAGAGAATAAAAAAATTGAGATATTTTTCCATTATGGGAATTATTATTATTATTATTGTTCTATGTTTTTTTTCCTTTTATCTTTTTTAGGTTTCCTAACATTTTCACACGAATTACATAAATCACCCTATATACTATTTATAATATTCAGTCATCGTGAACTATATAAATTCAAGAAAACATCAATTGACGTGATGGTAAGATGGAGCCGTGCATATTACAATTAAATTTATAGTCTTAAGTTGATACTAATAGAGTTAAATTCATTGGATTCAATTGGAAAGTAAGGATATGGTAAAGAAAAAAGTCACATAACCGTTCAAAACATTAGGTATAATCATAATTTATTTTGTATGTTGTATCAAATAGTTAATTCAAATCAAATTAACTATAGCTGTCAATGCATTATATATGCCATTTCCTAGATGGGCACTGAAGAGAGGGAGAAGGATCAATACCTAGCATGTACAAACCAGGAATGTCGCTGTAATTAAAAATTCATGTCCCTAGGATGTGATAACTCTATCTGTTCTCAAGGGGTATACCTTTATCCCGTGCCATGTTGATATAATGCTTGCTTTCAAAGACCCAGTTTCAGTCATATTTTTGATAGACTACATGGGGTTCCAGTGATTCACTTACACACAGCTATTAGCTCACTATTTGTATCATTGAACTAGAATTTCTTTTAACCAAAATTGAAAACAAGGGAAGATTTAATATAAACCTTACAAAACATTTATAATTTCATATATATGGGAGTAATCTATACGATATATGGGTTTTCTAATTAATAAAACGTCAGCAACTCAATGCTTTTGGCTTGAAAATTTTATTAATCTTCTTGTTTTGTTGGAACCTAGCTTCAGCCTCTACAATTGCTTATTCAAAAAACATTTTAACAATATTTTATAGGGTTTCTATTATGATAAGTTATGAAAACTCAATCATTATGTCATTAGTACTATAAACTTTAATTAGTAAAATGAATCTTTTGTCCACTGTAGGTCTATTTTACTACTTTATATAGGAATCAGAATGATCATGGCAAGCGAACTTGACCAACAATTGACCTAATTGATTGAGCATTTTCAAGCATATTTGATGTTGAGAAACAATAGAAGATCGAAGCTTTATTGTACATATTCTCTTCTTGGGTTATGCCGCAAGGAAGCTTAGCCTAAAATACAAATTTCAAACATTGTTATTACTATATGCACTGCTTGATTGATGTTTGTGATTAAATGAGACATAGAAATGCCCTTAACTTAAATTTGCATTATTTGAAAATATGTAAATGTGCGTGCATTTTTATGTCAACTATTCCAAAATTACTATTGTCCTTGTTGTTGGTATTATTATTGTTGTTGTTGAACTTGAAAATTTGTGTTTTGAACTATACATATTAAAATACAAGTTCTATCATAGATATTTTAATTGGTGTTGGTTTATTGACTTTTTTGGCTGAATTCATATTGTCCAATTATTAATCAAGCTTGAATTCTGATGCGAGTTGTTATACTGCATGATGTGCGACTGTGCTAATTTGGTAAAAAAGAATTTGGTTATCAAGTTCTTTCAATGTAAACAGTGAGTTTACTAATTTAATTTACAGGTTTGAACTCATAAATAAGTTACCTGGTTTTTCTAAAGACTTGCTATATATTACTGATGTGATCCGTAAGAGCAGGCGACATTTCTATTTTATGTATTAAAACCTAACCCGTCGTGTGCCAACAAAATGCAAATAATAACACACACTTATTTTATAAGCTTGATGCGGTAATTCCCTACAATGCTACATTGCTGCTCAAGGTTGGTGCTGCTTATTATTTGATGAATCAAACCCTTAAACTGCTTTTCAACTATTACTGACTTCATATTAATATACAACTACTTTCCCCAGCCCGTGTGCGAAGCACGGGTTCGCACTAGTAGAGGAATAACGGTCATGTTTGTTCTTGAAGAGATACGACGAATAGACACTTCTTTTGAAATTTGATTTTTGAAAATCACGGCTATTATGTCGACATACATATATAGAGTATGTTGACATACTCTTCATAAAATTTAAAAAAAAAATTAAAACATTATTTTGAAAATCCATCGCTTTGTAAAATAGTTTGATACTTTGTAAAATCATTTAATCATAGTTTATATATATTTTAATCATAATAAAACTAAAGAAACTATTTTGAAATATTTAAATATAAAAAATTAAATAGTATATACAAGTATACAAGTAAATATATATATATATATTAAAATCAAAGTAAAATATATAAACTATAAAACTCAAAACCAATACAAAGTAAAACTTAATAAAACTATATAATATAATTTTGAAAGCTTTAATATAAGTATTAAATATAATGTAAATATTATATATATATAAACAAATATAATTATAACTTATAAGTAAATGTCTAAAATTAAAGTATAAATCAAAATTCAATATATAAGAACTTAAAAAATCAAAATAATATCTTTGTAAATATAAGAGATTAAAAATCATTTTGAGAAATATTTGAAAAGATCATTTTTTGAAAACCATGATACTTTAGAAAACATTTTAAAACATTTACTATAGAGAGAGATCAGGAAAAGTGTTATTAGAGTTTTGACATATAATCTAAGACTATAACTTATCTGGGATAATATCTTGAACTCTTAAAATCTTCAATACTCATGAGTCTTCAATCTCTAACTCTTGAATCAACATCTTGAATCTTCTCTTGATCTACACTTGATACTGTACAGTCTTCTTAATCAACACTTGTCTAATATCCTGCACTATATACTACATATAAATTGATAAAAAAATGCTAGAATCTATATTTTATACAATATCTATAGTTATTATCATCAAAACCAATACCTATGGTACTAACAATTAGTTATCCGACTCCTAATTTAGAGTTGGCAGTAGTGATTATTGCTTTGAAGGTATGGAGACACTATCTCTTATGAGGAAGATTCGAGTTATTTACGGATCATATCTCTTTGAGGTATTTATTCTCCTAGAAAGAATTGAATATGAGACAGCAGAGATAACTAGAGTTTTTAGAATCTTATGATTTTGATATTGAGTATATGCCAGGAAAAGGAAATTAAGTTGCTGATGCACTTAGTAGGAAACATCAGAATGTGATGTTAGCTATGACAGCAACTTGGAAGCATTTAGAAGCATTAACTACTTGTGTTGTGCAATTAAGATCAACGGTCAGTTCTAGTCAGGAAACTGCCATGTTGTCATGTTTGGAGGTTCGCTAGTGATGATCGAAAGGATTGCTTCTAAGCAGAGAAATGACCCATTGCTAGCTAAAAGGATTAGAAGGCTTGAAGGTGGAACTGAGATTGACGATTTAAAAGATTTTAGTCTTTACTAGGATGGATGGTTGAGGAAGGAGGGACAATTGTGTGTTCCAGATGTTGGTGACCTAAGAAAGGAAGTGCTTAGGGAATGTCATCGATCAAAGTTTACTATTCATCTTGGAGGAACTAAGATGTATCAGGATATGAAGAGGAGTTTCTCCTGGGAAGGTCTTGTAACACCCTATAAAATTTAATAAGAAATTAATAATTGGAAGAAAGTCAAAATGGAAGTTCTATAAATTTAAGAATTTGGATATGAAAGTTGCACAATTGTGTCCGTGATGATTTTCTGATGAATTTTCATATATAATATGCTAAAAACGGAGTCCATATGAAGAAGTTACAGATGTTTGAAGTTTTCAGATTTAAAGTAATTCAAAATGAATTTAATATTTGAAATTTGAACTTAGAGGAAATTTTAAAAGTTCAAACATAAAAGGGAAAGAAGCAAACGACGTTGTTTGTTACGGGCCCGTCGACCGCCATTATAGGGCCGCCAACCGCCAGCAGTCGACCGTCCCTGTATAGGCGGTCGACCTGTCGGGTTGTTTCGGCTCAAATTTGAACTGGCCGAACGGCCCGGATTTGTTTAAACTAATCGAATGGTCCTCGTTTCTTCTTACCTCTATAAATAGACCAGGAGAATCCCCCTTCTCCACACAAAATTCTGCAAATACGTAGAGACTCTGTCAAAATATATTCTCCTAGGATTTCAAGAAATAGTAAACTACAGATAAGAAATTCTAAATCCTAATTCCTATTCCAAATTCAATTTCCAATCTTCCTTCTCTCTATCTTCTTAATTATGAAATCTAATGTTCGATTATACAGTCTTTTTTGTTTGATAAAAAGGGGAAGATCTTTTAGAATTAGAAGTAGTTTAATGCTGATCTGATCTTTAATAAGTTTCAGTGAGTGGAATTTCATTTTTCCTATTCTAGAATCTATATTGTACTTATGCGGATCTGTTATATGCCTTGGGCAATTTTAGAAATGCAAAACCCTAGAATTTCCCTAAGTAAGTATCAATCTTAGTATATGTTGGAATTTAAATTGTTTTGGTATTAGTATATTAGAATCATGTAAATTGTTAGAATCAGAAATTTGTAGTCAATTTAACCTTTCATGTTTCTTTAAATGGAAGTGGTAAAGGGATTCAAAAGATAATGAATTAGAAATGGTGTGTAAATCACAAATTTAATTGCTGTAATTTGCACCACCTATTTCTACTACTTAAAAAAAATTCCCTTTTTCACTTCAAAACGTATATATAAAGGTTAAATTGAATATAGATAATTCTAATTTATGATGACATATTCCTTAAGAAAAAAGGAAGATTCTAATGTGCTGATATAAACAATCGTAAATGTCCATGTTGGTACAAATCTGTTTATTTGGCTATGTTGGTAGAAGTTTATATGGCTTGGTAGATTTGTATAATTGACATTGTAAAACACCTTGTAAGCGAATTGTCCAAAACATAGTTTAGATTCGAAATTCTGCACGTAAATGCAATGTATATGTATAGTATAACGTATTGGTTATTGTTATCAGAATAGTTAAGTAATATTACTCTATTGTTTGGCAGTTAAAGTAAATTAGGGAATTAATTCCTATTTATATGCGTAATAAGAGGATACCTTATGTGGCCTCAATTAGTGTTTGCGTAGAATTATATATGTATATAGTGAATAAACATATGAGTTATGACTAAGATTTATGGATGTGAGGTTAGTCCAAAGCTACATAGAAGTCTGCCTAGTTAAATCTTGCTATCGACGGTGCGCCTTTCTAAACTAATGTAGGACATAGCCTATAATAAATAACTCTAGTGGGTGCGAGGTTAGTCCCAATTCTATAAGGTAAACCTGCCCAGTTAATCTGGCAATCAGTTCCTACGAATAGTCGAACTAATATGAGACATCATAAGTGAGTTATAGGTCATAAATTGCGTTTGGATACGGTAGGTGAAATCCATAGGAGATGTTTGCTTCTAGTTTGAGGTATTAAGTGGCTGCGGTAGGGTCTACCTCTTTCTTAGATGAAGTATTAAGTGACTTAATAGGATTTCTTACGATGTTATAAGGAAGTGCCATGTAGGGACCCCCCTTGGGGTTAGGTCTTAAATGACAGGGAGCTGCCTATTTATAGGTATTAAATGATCAGAGTTTGCCCAAGCTCCATTAAAAAGGTATTAATTGGTTTGAGTATTTCCTTTCTGCATCATATGCACTAGTTATAAAAAAGGGTATAGTCAAGATGGAAGGGCCTTTGGGCCTACAGTTGACTTTGGACTAGTCAAAATGGAAAAGCCTTAGAGCCTATAGTTGACTTTTGGCATAGTTGTGCTAGAAAGGCCTTCAGGCCTATAGTTAACTATGTGCATGTATAATGATTTTAATACGTAAGACATATTACATTTCTATACACTACTGCCGAGATTTCTATTATGGTAAAACATGAATTTCTTTTCCCAGAATTTATTGTTATGACTCCCTCCTCATTCAACAGATAGGTTAGGACATAAGATATTGCTCAGGAAGCAAGATGTAACAACCATGTTGTTAATTATCTAATTAATTAAGTTTAATTACGGTTAATTAATTTTATTAGAAAGACATGAAATTTAATTGTGAAATTAAGTCTAGCATTTGAGGATGTTGATTTTATTTATTTAAGAAATGAGTTTCAATTCTTAAGTAGAATTTAAATTTAAATTTTGAAATGTTATTAAATCAATTATTTAAATTTGGCATTTAGGATAAAGTATTAATATTGAGATTTATTATTTCAAATAATAATTTACAATTTATAGTTTATTTTTTTATTAAAAATAATAAGAATAACTTTTGGTTGCAAAGGTTACATTTAATTTTATAAAACTATCTCAATATTAATAGAAATGGGATTTTTTTAGCTTGTGATTGGTTTTGGTAAAATTGAGAAATCAATTCATATTTTTATAAAACATTATTTAGCATAAAATAGTAATTTATAAAATGTAAAAACAAAGGAAATTAGTAACACTTCTCCTAGAAATTGTAACACATTGCTTATTGGATCCTTATCACATCCATATAGCCCATCTAGGATGGTTTAGAGAAGAGAAATAAAAAGTATGTATACTTTCTTTCTCAATACATTCAATTCCAATAATCTAAATGAATACGCTCCTTTATCACATAAACCCTAACTCCAATAATCCCCAATTCAAGTTGCAAATCATAGGGCTTTTGGCTAATAATTATAGAAATCAACTTCAGGTAATCTCCTCCATCATTTAGTTTATTTATTGAGTTGATTAATCTCAGTTTTGGTTAAGGGTTATAACCTTTCTTTTTCAAATTTATGAAATTAAGCTAGGAATTGTTGAAATGGTTGAGTTATGGATTCTAGAAAGCTATGGCAAGGGAAAAAGGTGAGTTTACCTCACACTACTATCTCTAAATGAAATCATGGTTGCTGTTTAGTAATGGGTTGAATATAGGATTGAATTGCTCTCTATTTCTTGTGATAATTATAAGTTAGGTTATGAAATTCTTAGTTTGTTGAAACCATCATCTTGTGATCACCTTTAACATCAATTTGTAGTTGAATATATGTGTGCATGTGGCAAAATCAGTGCTCTAGATGTCAGTACTACCATCACAGAAGAAGTCATCGCCAGCGGACTACCGGTGGGCAACCTAGAGCTGAGATAGCTCCAGGTTGTGTCACCATAGGTGGATCGGTGGGGCACCACCGATGCACCTATGGCGTGCACACCTGGAGCTAAAATGAGTTGTTTTAGCTTCAGGTGCCTCCCCGACTTGCCCATTTCTTACCTTGTTCTTTTTCTTGGTTGTTGATGTTGTTGTGTTGTGTTTGTAGGATCGATTCACCCTAGGGGGGGTGAATAAGGTGATACTAATAATAATGAAAATTAATGTGGAAATATATATAATAATTGCAGCACAG
Organism: Allium fistulosum; assembly: GCA_030737815.1. Classification (NCBI taxonomy): domain Eukaryota; kingdom Viridiplantae; phylum Streptophyta; class Magnoliopsida; order Asparagales; family Amaryllidaceae; genus Allium; species Allium fistulosum. The sequence continues at coordinate 1,175,653,741 of CM060903.1, forward strand.
ATAATAGCAGAATAATAAAAGCAGAAATAGGACAACACAGATTTACCCAGCTTCGGCAAAACCCTGCCTACGTGCTGCCCCCAAGGTTTCTACTAGAAGTTAAGCAGTCAGACGCTTACACACGTAAACTTATGACACCCGCTATCGACTAACCTAACTCTACGCTCAAATCTCTGCCACAACTCAGCCACTGAGTTGCGAATTCTCGAACTACACCATCGTAGTTCATAACCTAGTTAAACTAGAGTCTGATTTAAATAAGAATTAAAATACAACTAAAAATAAATATATAACCCTAATTAAACTTATTTGACCCAAATAGATAATAAAAAGGAAGTGAATCTTATTCGGCCCACTTAAAACAAAACGCTTCCCTTTATTTTGCTTCTGGTTCCATGCCGTCTCAATCTGGAATTAGGGTTGGTGATTGACGGCGCCGCTTCAATTGGAATAGAAATTCGAATTGTATGCTCGTGTACTTATGTTCCACAATACGATTACAACTTCTTCTTCAATCTATGTTCTTCGATTTACTTCGCGGCCACTTCGAGATCAAGTTCGAATTGAATACAATTGGTATGTGATTTTATTTTATTTCTCTGTTGATTTGCTTGAACTTGAACTCGACGATCAATTGCCGATGATGATATGGGAGTTTATATAGGGATCAAAACCCTAAATTATCGTTCGTATTTTCAATTTGAATTCTTCAAATAATTTTGTTCGGCAATTCGTATTTGCTTGAATGCTTGTGATGTATTCTGACTATTTCAATTCGTATGTTGCTTGAATTTCTTTGAGTCGGTTCCGTTCATTTCACCTATGACTTCGGCTCTTTGAAATTATGATAATATGTTTTTATGACTTTTGACTTAGTGAAGATTGACTTGTTCAATTCACTGACTTGTTGGATTCGTGTACTTTCATCTTGCATCTCATAATTTTCCGCGGCTTGATTTTCTTTATTTCTTTACCAATGTTCACACTACTACTTGCACTGTTTTTGTAAGACTGTAAACTGCTTCATGTTATAACATTTATTTATCACCATTCACTATTTGTTTGGAATGAAGTCTGGTTTCCACTGCATATATATGTGTGTGTTCACGCATGTATATATGTATGTTGTGATGCCTTGTTCTTCTTGATGCTTTGTTGTCACCTCTGTTGCATTGTGTCTTCATGAGCATTGCATCCTATTTTGATCTTGTTTTCATGTTCATCTCTTCATACCTGAACTGATATACGTGAACTCTGGTTCATGTTGATATGTTTTGTTCAATTGATAGCTACAGTGTCATGTGGTCTTGTAGTCTAGGCCTGTTCTTGTTTCACTTATCTATCAGGTGCATCCCTTATGTTCATGTTTGAATCATATTGAATGTTGCTCGAGTTTTGTTGTAGTGTTTGAGTTGCCTCTATGCCTTCATTCTAAAATGCACTAAATCCATCTGCCTTGAGTCCACTTCATGTTGTATGTTGTATGCATTCATATTGACTTTGTTCATGTCTGAAGCCTGTCATTGTGACTTTCTTCTCCATTTCGAACTCCTCTGTAATGGATTTCTTGAGTCTGTTGTCACATGTAGAACTGGTGTGTTAAGTTATAGTACCTTGGCTCCATTGACATGTTTTCTAGTCATGTGCACTTACCTTCATTTGGGTCCATGGTACTGGAGTTTGTGAGTCTGGCCATTTGAGGTTTGGTTGTACATGACCTTGTATGCAGTCATGTTAATTTTCTCTGGTTGCATACATACTCATGTGTATACATGTATGCTGGTCCTCACTGTTGAGGCTACACTTGTGCCATTTGATTTTTTGTTTGTTCTTAAAGTCACCACTATTGACATGTGCATTTTGGAGTCTGGATTGTTGTTTTGATTCTTTGAGCTTGTTCGTGTTGTTATGTGGTTGTACATGCACTTGCTGTTGCATACATACTGTCTAGTTTTTGGTTGATTTGGTCGAGACTCTATGCACTTGAGTTGAAACCACCATTTGGTTAGGTTTGACCTTGTGCTCACCTATCCTTGCAATTTTATCAAGTGTATATCGGTGTGCACGGTCTTGTGGCATGTACAGCGATGCACTGTGCATGTCACAAGTTGTTTGTGTATGATGGATTAAAAATAAATGATGACGAACAACCCAAATAACTGGGGCAAATAACATTTTCAAAACACACACTTTAATTTGCACTGCAAAATATTTCTATTTCAATTTTACTACGTCAGTGTTTATTTTGCAGATAATTCAGATGCTGGATACAAACTAGAATAGAGTTGAAGATAAAAATACGAGTGTGAGTGAATATGTAGTGAGGTGACATTGTAAATTGAAAAATGTGTTGTAATTGAAATTGTAATGTAATTGAAAAATGTATATATGTAGTGAGAGCTCAAATTTGTACTATTTGAATTTGTAATATAATATTTGTTTGAATAAAATATTTGTTTGAAAATGGATTCTGTGTTATTTATTTTATCCAACAAATATTTATTTAATTATGTGAAAAATAAAATAGTACAATATCAAATACATTTAAACGGATATATATATATATATATGTTTATTATCATCAAACAAAATCATAAGCTATTGTATTCTACAGTTTTTTGCGTGTTTCACTGTGGCCCTTTGGATGTCGATTTCCATTTATGTTAGTAAGAAAGATTATGGATCTTTATCTTATGTTTTTGGTAAATTTATAAACTAATTGTTTTATTTAAACAAGTGTTTAAACGCTGATATAGTTGGATTTTGAGTATTATATTTTGATAAAATTAAGAGATTACTTATAAATGTAGCCTTTAGAAAATAATTTGTGGAATATGGATCTTTTAAAAAGGAATATGTAACAACTATATATATATGAGAGTATTTTGATATTGAAAGTGAAATATTGGGTTATTGTTCTATGGAATATATATATATTTGGGAAATAAATGAGATTATGAATTTTAAAATAGAAGTCCGAAGATAAGTTTATAAATAAAGTATTTAAAAATCAGTTCCTATATGAAGATTATAATATTGGATTTCTATACTATAAACTTTTATAAGGTAAAAGTTTTGAGAGCATTCGTTCTATAATATGGGGAGTACTAATAACCGACTTAGTGTTACCAATTGGTTTAAATGCTCTCGAGTAACGCTTCATCGAATATTGTACAACTCACTGAATAAAACGTTTGAGTGGTACTTACTAGCCAATTAGTGAATACTTGATTTTGAATAGGCAGTATGTTATGCCTTGGTTAAATTCTTGTGATTGTTATTTTTAACACTTTAGGATTGTATTCTCTTTTGGTGTTTAGTGGGACCGATAGATCCTTAAGAGAATATACTTCAAGTATTTCGGCGGTATCCGTAAGGAGTGAGATTTACTAGATTCTAGTAAATACTTGAATTTCACCAAGCGGTATGGGACGTTTTGGTTAAGTTCTAGTGATTACTGAAAGTGATAGTATTTAACACTTTAGAGTATATTTCCTTTTAGTGTTCAATGGAATTGATAGATCCTTAAGAGATATACTCATGGATTTCTTTATGATTATGAATTTTTAAAAAAGAATAATCTAGAGCCTTCGAGTCATGGTTGCTACAATTGCCTTGATTGGTATGGACTATCCATGAGATCAGTTATGGTTCTATGTTTCTGGTATGAGCACGATCTTTGGTATCAGATCGGTATAAGTGATACCTTTGTTTGTTTGTTTGTTTGCCACGGTCTGAGTATAATCATTGCGATTTGTATGGATGATCATTACGATCGGTACAGATTAAGATCTCTTGGATTCTAGAAATTTGGATTCTGTGACTATTTTATGTTCATAAAATAAATATATACTCTTGTACCTTGAGTTGCATTCTGAGTTAAATTAATTCCTTAACTTATTATATCTTGGACATTTGGATTTACTTATATGTCATATATTATGTTATATATTGTTCTCACCCTTTTGGATATTTAGAGATAGTTTGACCCGGGTGTTATTTTAATGCTCGGGTCAGGCCGAAACTTTTCAAGTTGTAGGATAGGTTGACCTTTCGGTGGTTGTAATAGTAGGGATAAACTTTTTTTTACTTTTAGTTTATCTCATTTGGATTCATGTTTGATTATGAGATATATAATTGAGATAGAGATTTGTATCAGATGTATATTATGTGAGCCTAGTGTTATATGTGATGGACTCTCACTTTTGTATATGTATATGATGTTTATTATTTAATTTTAATCTGTGACTATTGTTTATATGACACACTGTTCTGATTATGAGAAACTAGTGTGATCATTACTTTAAACTGATACTGTACACGTTAAATTTTATTCCAGAGATTAAATAGACCGTAAGTATGATGTGTCAGTGTTAGTTTAAAGATATATTAACATTCAGTCATCCTTATCAAACCATATTATACATATTATTAGATGACATTATTTATAATATTATTTAGTAATATGGGTATCGCAGTGGGATCATTACAGTTTGGTGTCAAAGCTAAGTCAGATCATTATATCGTTTAAAATCACTGTTTTAGACCAGTGAGACTTAGAGTCTTGTCCCCTGGGATGTGTCGCAGATGGTTATACTAATTACCTATATAGGGATAGGAATATAAACTGATTATTGGGATAATCAATTGGGATGTATTTTGATTTAAAATTTTAATTAGATAAGTTAGAATTTGTGATAATAACTTTTAGAAAGTAATGTGTTAAAATATTTTAGAGTTTGGAAAATTACTTTTGCATTATTGGGAAATTATTTTTAAAGAGATAATTGGAGTAAATTGGTTTAAGTAAACAATTTTCTTTTAATAGAGAATTTGAAATTTTTGAGTGAACAAGTTTAAGATTTAAATAATCCAGGAATAATCAGAGTTGCGCAATGGAATTATAGGAATATAATTGTGTCGCTGAAAGAAAGTATTTAGTTTTGGTTGATTGGTTGTTAGGAATTGATTGCTTAGTTATATCTAGTTAAATTAGATGCATAGATGTTAGTAATAATAAAATAGATATAACTAAGAAAAACTTGTGATTATTTATTGTGTTGACTTGTCTAGAAAATGTTTAAGGATTTTGATCGATATGTGGGATGCCAAGTTATCAATTGGAGTTCTTAAACATCAAACGAGACATTTTGACATGAGAAATAATAAATTTGGAAATTTGTAAAATATTTCAGTTAAAATAATTTTAAATAATATTTTAGCCATTGAATAAATTGTGAGAGGTAAGAGCATGGCGAGGCAATGTTAATGTTCTAGGTAACCAACTTTGCAGCCAAGTGACAGAACGAATCACTAAATTTCGTGGCTTAATATTATTTTATATAATGAGATAAGTTAAGGAAATTGTTTTAAATTTTAGAATTGGTTTATATTAAAATTAAATGGAAGTTAGTTGGAATTTTTTGAAAATAGAACAATTGGAAATCTATTTCATTTATGAATTTCACTTTCAAGTTCTTTAGTTTGAATGAAAATAAATTGTTATATATGAATCATAATTAATAAGACGTTAAAAATTAAGAAATTGTGAAAATAATTTTTTTTGAAGTGAAAGGATATTTTATGGAAAAATATGTATATTTATATATACAAATGGGATAAATATTAAAAGTATGTATTTTGGATATAAATAATATTTGGAAAGGAATTATTTTGAGTTATATGGTTATTTTGAAAGGAAAATATTAATTGAAGTTTTGATAATTATATTAAGTAAATGATTTGAAACTTGATCTTATAATTTTTGGAAGTTGAATATGGGAAATAAAGTTAAAAGAAAAATTAATCTAATAGTATATATGTGTTTAAAAGTTTTGGTGGTCTAGAAAATAAAAATGGAAATTATGAAAGAGCATTTTATATGTATTATTTTTGGATGAGGTGTGCAGCCATCGAACCTTAGCAATAACAATGGTCGGTGGCGAGGCCATGTTGACTTTATGATCAACAACGCAGCCAAGTGACATAGGGATTCGCTATAAATAGATGGAAAGGCAACGTCATTAAATTACTTAATATGTGTAAGTAGTGAACGTTTATTTTATGATATATGCTAAAAAGAATAGTATGAGATAATTTTTGATATATTGTATATATCATTTATGATTCAGATGGATGATAAAATTTTGGAAATTTACAAATAAGGAATTAATTGGAAAGGAATTAGAATCTTATTGATGATTTAAATAATATTTCTTTTGAAATATATAAATTTTTGGAAAGAGTTAATTGGAGTAATAATTAAAATTTTGAGATTTTAAGTTAAATTGAGTTTGGTTTAAATAAATTTATAAATTTCTTTTGTTAAGAAAATTATGGGAACGCAATTTTCTTAAGAAGGAGAGTCTGTAATAAAGCTATTGTTAATTACCTAATTAATTAATTTTAATTATGGTTAATAAATTTTATTAGAAAGTTGTGAAATTTAATTATGAAATTAAGACTAATATTTGAGGATAGTTGATTTAATTTATTTAAGAATTGAGTTTCAATTCTTAAATAGAATTTCAAGTCAAATTTTTTAATGTTATTAAATCAATTGTTTAAATTCCGCATTTAGGATAAAGTGTTAATATTAGGATTAATTGTTTAAAATAAGAAGTTACAATTTATAGTTTATTTTTTTATTAAAAATAATGAGAATAACTTTTAGTTGCAAAGGTTACATTTAATTTTATAAAACTATCTCAATATTAATAGAAATGAGAATTTTTAGCTTGTGATTAGTTTTGGTAAAATTGAGAAATCAATTTATATTTTTATAAAACATTGTTTGGTGTAAAATAGTATTTTATAAAATGTAAAAACAGAGGAAATTAGTAACACTTCCCTTAGAAATTGTAACACCTTGCTTATTGGATCCTTATCACATCTACATGCCCCCATCTAGGATGGTTTAGAGCAGAGAAATAAAAAGTACGTATACTTTCTTTCTCAATACATTCAGTTCCAAAAATCTAAAATGAATACTCTCTTTTATCACATAAACCCTAGCTCCAATAATCCTCAATTCAAGTTGCAAATCATAGGGTTTTTGGCTAATGATTATAAAAGTCAACTTCAGGTAATCTCCTCCATCATCTAGTGTATTTATTGAGTTGATTAATTGCAATTTTGGTTTAGGGTTACAACCTTTCCTTTTCAAATTGCTGAAATTAAACTAGGAATTGTTGAAATGGTTGAGTTATGGATTCTAGAAAGCTAAGCAAGGTAAAAAGGTGAGTTTACCTCACACTACTATCTCTAAATGAAATCATGTTCGCTGTGTAGTAATTGGTTGAATATAGGATTGAATTTCTCTCTATTTTTTATGCTAATTATAAGTTAGGTTATGAAATTCTTAGTTTGTTGAAACCATCATCTTGTGACCACCTTTAACATTAATTTGCACTTGAACATATGTGTACATGTGGCTAAATCAATGCTTTAGTTGTCAATACAATCACAGCCGAAGAAGTCATCACCAATGGACTGCTCAGGGGTAACTTGGAGCTGAGATAGCTCCAGATTGCATCACCACTGGTGGACCGGTGTGGCACCATTGGTGCACCGATGGCATGCACACTTGGAGCTATTTCAGCTCTAGGTGCCGCCCTGACTCGCCCGCTTCTTACCTCGTTCTTTGTCTTGTTTGCTGATGCTGTTGTGTTGTGTTTTGCATGTTTCTTTATGGCCCTTTGGATGTCCATTTCCATTGATTTACTAATCTATAAAATAGAACTAGAAATGATTTAGAGTAGAAACTTTATGGACCAATTCATGGCTATAATCTTGTGATGACTTAGTATTTTATTGTAATGAATTCTATTGTGTGCTATGGACTTTGAATCACTTTGATTCAAAGGTCTGGAATTTTATAAATTTATATCTATCTATTTTATAAATATAAACACCAAATTTTATATATAAATAATTTCATAAAAGAGAGTTATTTAAGTTTACAAATATCAAACTTGTTTTCTTAATTAATCTAGTTCTTTTACAAATGGTTTTATGAGTAATTATATACCTATAGTATACCTTGTTAGTAAGAAAGACTATAGGTCTTTATCATATGATTTTCGTAAATTTATAAACTTAGTGCTTTATTTAAACAAGTGTTTAAACACCGATATAGGTTGGATATCGAGTATTATATTTTGATAAAATTAAGAGATTACTTATATATGTAGCCTTTAGAAAATAATTTGTGAACTATGGGTCTTTTAAAAAGGAATATGGAACAACTATATATATATATATATATATATATATGAGAGTATTTTGATATTAAAAGTGAAATACTAGGTTATTGTTTCTATGGAATATATATATATATATATATGTATACACACACACACATATATATAGGAAATAAATGAGATTATGTATTTTAAAAGAGAAGTCTAAAGATAAGTTTATAAATAAAGTATTTAAAAATAATTTCCAATATGAAGATTATAATATTGGATTTATAAACGTTTATAAGATAAATGTTTTGAGAGCCTTAGTTCTATAATATGGGGAGTACTAACAACCAACTTAGTGTTACTGATTGGTTAAATGCTCTCAAGTAATGCTTCATCGAATTTTGTACAACTCATTGAATAGAATATTTGCGGGGTACTTACTAGTCCATTAGTAAACACTTGAATTTCACCGGGTAGTACGGGGTGCCTTGGTTAAATTCTTGTGATTGCTATTTTGAACACTTCAGGGTTGTATTCTCTTTTGGTGTTTGATGGGATCGATAGATCCTTAAGAAAGTATAGTTCAGGTTTTCCGGTGGTATCCTTAATGAGTGAGATTTACTAGCTTCTAGTAAATACCTGAATTTCACCAGGCGGTATGAGACGTTTTGGTTAAGTTCTAGTGATTACTGAAAGCAATAGTATTTAGCACTTTAGAGTATATTTCATTTTAGTGTTCGATAGGATAGATAGATCCTTAAGTGATATACTCATGGATTTCTTATGATTATAGATTTATAAAGATGAATAATCTAGAGTCTTCAAGTCATGGTTGCTATGATCGTCTTGATCGGTATGGACTATCCTTGAGATCAGTTGTGATTCTGTGTTACCGGTATGAGTACGAACTTTGGTATCGGATTGGCATGAGTGATACCTCTGTTTGTTTGTTTTTTTGCCACGTCTGGGTACTATCATTGTGATTGATATGGACGATCATTATGATCGGTACAGATTAAGATCTCTTGGATTCGAAATTTGGATTTTGTAACAATTCTGTGTTCGTGAAATAAATATATACTCTTGTCCCTTAAGGTGGATTCTGAGTTAAATTAATTCTATAACTTGTTATATCTTAGACATACGAATTTACTTATATGTCATATATCTTTATGTTATATCTTATTCTCACCCTTTTGGATATTTAGAGATAGTCTGACCATGTGTTATTTTAATGCTCGAGTCAGGCCGAGACTTTTTAGGTTATAGGACATGTTGACCTTTGGATGGTTATGCTAACAAGGAGATAAATATTTTTGACTTTTAGTTTTTCACATTTAGGATTTGTGTTTGTTTATGAGATGTATAATTGAGATGGAGATTTGTATCAGATGTATATTATGCGAGTCTAGTGTTATATTTGATAGACTCTCACTTTCGTATATGTATATGATGTTTATTATTCTGCTATGATCTGTGAATATTGTTTATATGATATACTGTTTTGATTCTGAGAAACTGGTGTGATTATTACTTTGAACTGAGACTGTACACATCAAATTTTATTCCAAATATTAAAAGGACCGTAAGTATGACGTGTCAATGTTAGTTTAAAGATATATTCACATTCAGTCTCCTTTATCAAGCCACATTCTCCATATTATTAGATGACATCATTTATAATGTTCTTTAATAATATGGGTATCGGGATGGGGTCGTTACACAACGAGTGGGGAAGTTGATGGAAGTGGCATTTGTCTTTCTTATTATTAACTTTATGTTTGTTATTCAGACTTTTGAGTTGGCTATATCTGGACTGACTGGACAAATTAAACTCGATGATAGATAAAGGAAGCAGTTCTGAGAGGTTAGATTAAATGTAGATGACAATTGTAACATCCCCTATCTTGAGGCCCGAAGCTAAGCGCTACAGATGCTGTAGTCATTTATGGTATTAACTTCCGGTCACAAAAATACGGTAATGTTAATGGTATCCATAATATCAGAAGCACATGAATATGAAACAAAATCACAGATTCAAGAAACAACTTTACTGATTACATTGTAAAACCATGTTTCATATTCTATTACATAATCTCAAACGATTCCCAGGTTTTGATCAAATATAATTATTACAAATTACGCCAAGTGCGACATATGAAAATGCCCCCTTGGATGACCAGAGTACTAAATAGACATATCAGTCTCAATACAACACAACAGAAATAAAACTAATTAGCTCCTACATAGCTAGCTTTGCCTCTTGCACGTCTTCAAAATCTTTATTCGTCCAACCTACTAAACCTGAAAAACTTTAACTCTCAATCTACTCAAATTGAATTTTGAGCACCTGAGAGTTTAAGGGGAAAAACATAAACTTCAAGTTAGACAAAAGCCTAGTGTGAATAATACTACTATATCTTGGTTTACTGATATTAATTGAGACCACGCCGCTTAGCGGAATGGGTTTCCCCTTACTAATACCCCTTTAAAACATATCTTTTCCCAAATCATAATCCTGCAATCAAACTGATTAAAACAATAATATAAATGTCATATATGCTCATATATTAGGTAATAAATGGACTATTTGTCCCAACGATATAGTTTTGTTTGGCTAACTACTAACCATTGGCTAACTCGGGCCACCAGACAAAATAAATAATCTAACATCTTTTAGACACACTTCTGGATGTTCTATCCTTGACTTACTTCTCTCAGGGTCAACTGATCCTAATGGTTTTGCGGACTCACCAATAACCTATCCTCCTTCTCTGTATATTCCTTTCTATGTGTAACATCATCTAAGTCTTACCTGTGACTAAGCCCTAAACATTGGAATTTTGGACTAAATTAGCTAGGGGCTATAACTAATGTATAGGGTGTGACCCTATATCGGTCCCATCTGGTATTCAAATATCTGAGTCATTTACTTAGGGTTAACTACCCTTCAAATTTTCCTTGAAAACCTTTCTTTCAAATTGACTTAACCATTTAAATCATACTTAAACAAGGAAAATATACTTTTTGCTTTACTCAAATCTCTTTGCCATGATATATGCTTTACACAAAACATTGTTGATGAAAACCTTCGAAACCTTTGTTTAAAAGCTTTAAACAATCTCTTTTGAAACCTTTGAAAGTACCCCTTTCGAAACCATTTAACTACTTTACCTTGAACTCTAGGCCAAGAGGCCAAAACATACCTTTCGAAATCATTTATAATAGACCTTTTGAAACCATTGAAAGTGTCCTTTTGAAAGCTTTATAAAACCTTAGACATCCTCTTTTCAAAACACTTCAAACTTGCCTTTCGAAAGTATTGGAAACCTTCCATTCAATTACTAAAAGTAAACCTTTCGAGAACATTAGGGAACCTCCTCGTTCGAAACCTTCTTTAGATACCCTTCGAAAGCATTAAAGTACTTTACCTAAAACAAACCTTTTGAAAGCATTGGGTTTAAGTAAAAGTTTGTGGAACATTGTTTCAAAACCATTTAAAACCATTCCTTTTGAAACCTTTGGGTTTAACTTTCGAAATATCAAAGGGTCTTTAAAGAACTGGGACGAAAGCATCTCTTTCGAAAGCATTTTCCTAAATAAAAGAAAGTGATGGTGTCGAAACCAACCCCCATCGAAAGCATGGAGAAGCGGCTTCAAGGTTTAAAACCAAAGGACCCTTTTGAAGGCATTACTTCGAAAGGTAGAACGCAGTAGGGGTTTCGATCCCTTCAAAAGCTTCTTTTTAAAACAAAGGCGGCAATCTCTTTCGAAAGCTCTTTTCTTTAACACATTTGACCAATTCGAAAGCTATTTCCTTCGAAAGCCTCATTTATAACCAAAATGGTTCTAAGTTTACCAAAGCTACTTCAAACTCTTCGAAAGCTTGTTTCGACTCCATACCTTTCGCCTAACTCCAATCCACTACGTACCAAGGCTGATACCATGTGTATTGGTTTCGACTTTGATGGAGGCGGCAGTATTGGGTCGAAAGGTGTCTGCTATAAGTGACGAAGCAGTAAAACCTTATAAAACTGAATTTTTACTTTTTAAAAAAATTTCTTTCCAACTTATATGCTTTATTTATCAACATATGATTGGTTGCCCATTCTTTTTCAAAATCTTTTCTAAAGTTGCTGCCGAATTTCTGAAATTAACAAATTAAAACATTTGCAAATAGCCCATCTCCTTTTATAAACATATAAAACATTTAAGTCTCATACCTTAAATAATTTTATATATTTAATAAAATACTTAGGAAAATTCTACAATAATCCCCATAAATCACTTTTGATATGTTTTCTAACATATTTAAATTTCTGACCCATAGCTGACATATAATACCCGTAATTAATTTTAAACTCAATTTAACCATTTTCTTCACTAGAAAATTCATAATGAATCCCCATTAATTCATAAAATTTGAAACTTAAAATCTATCACTAAAATATAATTTCTGACCCTATATTAAAATTGCAAGGCATTTGGATGTAATTTGGTAGGTTTTTCAAATCATAACTTATCAGAAAATCTATATGAACCGACAAAATTCATCAACAAACATATATATATATATATAATATTCAAAACATGGCATAATACTTTGCAAAAATATTCGGATCTGATCTAGAACCGAAAATAAGAAATATGAGATGTAATATACTATTCATTTTAGCTTGTTGTTAAGGAGTTTGAGATTTGCTCTTGAATGGATTTGTTTAAGCTTCTTCCTTTGATTCTTGTTTATCTTCCCCTTGCTTTCTCCTAATGTTGGCTGGCCAATCTTGGTTTAATTTTGCTTGTGAACGTGGAAAATGAAAGTGGTATGAGGGTTTAGGGTATAAAAATATAACCTATTCCTATTTTGCCCTTATCTTATTACCCTTATCTATTTCATTTTAATTCTCTTTTGTTCATTGTTTAATTAGGCACGGCTACCCTCTAATTTGAAAAATCTTAATTTCCTTAACTACTTACACTATTTCATTTAATTTATCTAATTAAACGTCCTAAATAATGTTAATCAAAATCAGGGTCGTTACAACAATATAAAGTAATGATCAAGTAAAACCAAGAGATGGACTCTATGGAACATTCTAAGTAAGGATTAGTGCCTCCCTTAGGCAGGGGATTGGATCAGATCACTATGGCTATGAACAACTTGAATCAATAATTCAACTCACACGAATTGATCGATATCTCTAAAAACATGAAGACAATTATGCAAATAACTTTGGAAACATGAAGCTAGCATAAAGGGGAACCCACACTACCGATCGCATGACCCCTAGTGATCACTTAGACCGATCGGCCCTAAATGCTCTACACTAGGAGTTGGGCCTCGAAATTTTCTAGGTGACCTCGTCTACATCTAGGGATTTTGTTGGCGAATTTTCAAGAAGATATTCGATCATCTACCCCATTGATTTCATTGTTCATTGAGGATCTTTACGCTGTTGTTTTCTTTGTACTCTATTGTATTCACGGATTTCATTTCGATCCCTCTTGTACTCAGAAATTCAAGTGATTAAGGAAGCTATTTCATCAAAGTGGACATAGACATTCAACGTCGAACCACTATAAATCTGTTTGTCATTGTTTTTTGCTTGTTTCCTTTATTTTAATTTAGATTTTTTCATTTATTTCTCTATATATAATCTATTGGATGTTTGTGCCAACTTTTGGTCTTAACATTTTGGTGCTTTCATAGATGGCTATCACTGAAACAGATGCTGCAAAACGGATGCATATGCAGTTGGAACATCGGGATGGAGTTAGAAAATCGGCTATGGCTGATCGACACTGATCTAAACCGAACCCCCTTGGGGGAACGGCATTGAACCCTTGAATCATGGAGGGAGTCGGCATGTAGGTAGAGGAGCTTATTCTAGAAGTGCCACGATCAATCAAGGCACTTGAACTCAGGCCAATGTCGTTGAACCGTAGTTGAGAGACGACGATAGAACTACTGCTCAAAAAATGGATCAAGAGCAAGAGGAGCCAAGGCAATGTGGCGCTGGCCGAAGGCGTGGACCGGGTCGCTCATGCAAGGTGCAACATGAATACTGCGTGGTACAAACTCTCCAAACACTAGACTTAATAGCTATGGTGAGACAGCTAGTGAAAGAAAGTATAAAGGCTAGACCAACGATGATTGGGGACTCTCCAGAAGTCATACTTTATTCACCGACAACATTCTACATGCAGAATATCCACAGAGGTTCCATATGCCTATGATGCTTACCTTTGTAGGAAAAACCAATCCCATGCAACATCTCTGGAAGTATGAATGGCACGTGGACTCCCCCGAGCCACCGATACAGTCAAGTGCAGGTGTTTTCCCGTTTTTCTGGAAGATGTTGTGATTATATGGTTCACCAAGCTACCACCATAGTCAATCTCTTCATTTGATGAGTTAGAAAATTTCCTAGAGCAGTTCTGCATGCACACGACTCGCCCCAAGGATGTAATGTCACTCTCTAACTTGGACCAGGCATTGGGATAGTCACTGAAAGATTTTCTAGAAAGATTTAATACAGCTATTACAAAAGTCATTAATTCGAATGATGATGCAATACTCATGACACTGATTAGGGGAGTCAAGAGTTTGGCGATTGGTTAACGGGAAAGCCTCCTTCTACATTGGACCGTTTCTTCGTAAAGGCGGCTCAGTTTCATAGGAAGGAGGAGGCAAAGTGAACCAGGAAGAGAGATGTGGTAGGCCCAAGCATCGAGGGAGTACAAAGTAATATGGCAATGAAGTGGTCCGGTGATAGTTCCAGAAAAGTTCAAGTCAATGTTCAGAACAAACCGAATGAGCAGAAGAAGGATGGTGATAGAAACTAAGACCAAAGATGGAATTTCGGGAGAGGGAAGCAGAGAATCCCATCATTTGATACATAAACGCCAGTGAATCCGTCGCTAGAGAATGTCTATATATCAACTTGTAACACTATGTAGTATAGGAAACCACCTCCAAAGGAGTTGATGGAGAAGTAGAGATAGTCCGGAAAGTGCTGTAGATTTCATGAAAGTTATAGACATACCATGGACGATTGTTTCCACCTCCATGATGTTATTGAGAAGTTAATTTGAGAATGAAAGTTGCAGCAATTTGTTAAAGCCCCACAAGATGGTGGGCAAGGGACATCTGACCCCAATCGAGGACAAGCTCTGACCAGTACTGATGAACCTGGGTAGATAGTAGGGAGATTAGTTATTAATACCATTGTTGGAGGACTACATCAGGCTGACAAAAGATGGAATGAAACAGAGCGTTATGTGAATGCTATCAGACATGTTAACATTGAATGTTGCTCGAACACGTAGGATGGCGCTCCAGCAAAGTAGCAACGAACTATGACAGATGATATCATATTTCAGAGTAGAGATGCGGATGAGGTGGATGCCCCTATGATCCACACAATGGTGATCTCCACTATGATCGGCCTCACTTTGGTGAGAAAGATTCTGATTGATTGTGGAAGTTCCGTGAAAATCATTTTCAAGAAGGCATACGACCAGATATTACTGGAAGCCAAAGATCTGAAACCGTGCAAAGCTTGTTTTCATGGCTTTAACGGTATTGCAACTGAAGCGGTAGGCTATGTCGAGCTACCGGTAGAGTTAGGAGACGCTAGCCGAAGGAGAGTGCGGGTGCTACCATTTTTTGTGATGGATGTGAACTTTCCGTATAATGCTTTTTTGGACAGACCGGCCCTTATTGAATTCATGGCAGCTATCACCCCTTGGTGTTTGACACATGAATTCATGACAGATAATGGCGTGGAATTATCCATGGAGATCAGGTGACTGGATGTGCCTGTTATGTGGCTGAGTTGAGAGATGCTTAGCGAAAGGAGAAAGGAAAGGATGTGAAGAAGCCTCTCCGCATCAAAACTAATGAAACTTAGCAATCAAAGTCAGAGCCTTGGCTCGGGCACCACAATTGGTTATACAAAGATATAGATCAGAGATATGAAGAAGAAGAATAGCCCAAAGAAACCAAGGTTGCACCCACTGAGCCAATGATCGACATCACGGTCAACCACAACGACCCATCACGGGTCCTGAAGGTCGGATCATAGCTCAGTGCAACGATGATGAAGGAATTAGTTGGCTTCCTCTGAGCGAATCTTGATGTGTTCACTTGGACCCATTCTAACATGTGTGGGATCTCGCCAACCATCGCAAGACATGCATTGAATATCTACCCAAGGCATGTCCCGGTGAAACAAAAACGACGCGACATGAATCTAGAGAGATCTACTGCACTTAAAGAGGAGGTGGATAAACTCAAAAACAATGGGTTTATATGCAGTGCCCTCTACCCGAAATGGGTATCCAATCCAGTTCTTGTGAGAAAAGCTAATGGAAAGTGGTGGACATTCATCGATTACTCAGACCTGAACAAGACACAGCTTTCCACTTTCGAGGATCGACCAACTGGTAGACATGAACTGCTTTCGTTCATGGATGCGTACTCCGGATAAAATCAAATTTCGATGCAAATCCCAGACTAGGAACACATCAACTTCATTACCAATCTAGGATTATACTGCTATGTTTTGATGCCTTTTGGACTAAAGAATGTTGGAGCTACTTGCTAGAGACTAGTCAATCAGATGTTCAAAGACCAGATCAGGCGATCGATGGAAGTATATGTGGATGATATGCTAGCGAAGTTACAGCGATCAAACGACCACATCGATGACTTGGTAGGGATGTTCAATGTTCCACGAAAATATGGAATGAAATTTAATCCCTTGAAATGCTATTTTGGCGTTGCGTCAAGGAAATTCTTGTGTTTCATCGTTAACTCCTGCAGTATTAAATCCAATCCCAAGAAGATTCAGGTGATCAGAGATATTCGAGTACCAAAGACAATTAAAAAGTGCAAAAGCTTAAACGGGAAGGTCGCCACCCTAAGTCAATTCATCTCTAGGGCTACCGATAAGTGCATTCCTTTCTTTGACTTGATCAGGAGAGTGAAGAGAAACTTTGAATGGATGCATGACTGTATTGATGCGTTTCAAGCTCTGGTACATCACTTAGAGAGACCCACCATCTTGTCCAAGCTATTGGATCATGATGACTTGTATATTACTTGGCAGTATCGGTACATGCCATAAGTCCTGCACTGCTACGCGAAGAGGATTGGATCCAGAGGCCAATGTATTATGTTATCAGGCGGTTGACAATTGCTGAAAGAAACTATCCCAAACTATAGAAGCTCGAATACTGCCTATTGATTGCATCAAGAAAGCTCCACCCTTATTTTCCGGCTCACCCTATTAATGTCTTCACTGACCAACCATTATGAAAGGTCCTACAACGACCTGAGACATCTAGAAGGTTACTAATATAGAACATCATATTTAGCCAATTCGATATCACTTATCTCCTTCAGAGAGCTATCCAGGGACAAGCATTGGCGGACTTCATAGCCGAATTCATTACACAAGACAACTCTCCGAAGAGCAGTGGAGAACTTACCATCCAATGGAAGATGTACACGGATGAAGCATCCAACGATCGGTGTTTTGGTGCCAGAGTCATACTGGTAACTCTTTAGGAACGCTCGATCTGCTATGCCCTGAAACTTGATTTTCCTACAATGAATAACGAGGCTAAATAAAGCCTTGATTGTTGGGCTTAAACTGGCTACATAGCTAGGAGTAAAATCCTTGTAAATTTTTTGTGATTCCCAATCAATAATAAACCAAGTCAGGGAGAATATCTAACCAAAAGAGCGCGACTTGCTCCTCCCGGGTCCGAGAGCTGTTAATCGAGTTCGAGCATTACACCATTACACACATCCCTAGAGAACAGAATGAGAAAACCGACTCACTGGCCAAGCTGATTAGTTCTGAAGATGCACAACAAATGGGCTTAGTTCCATTGAAATACTTAATGCTTCGAGCATTGAAGATGTGGATATTGATCGGGTCTTAGAGACGGAGCCCAAGAAGGAGTCGTGGATGACTCCGAATAAAGACTATTTGCAAAGGGGAATCCTTCTCGAACGGAGGAATGAAAAATGACATATCCTTCGTAAAGCTTCAAGATACTTCCTTCAAGATGGAGTCATATACATGAAGGGTTTCTCCATCCCCCTGCTTCAGTGTATCGCCAACGATGAAATCAAGCGAGTATTAAGAGAAGTCCATAAAGGAGAATGTGGCGATCACACCGAGGGGCAAACCCTGGCGAAGAAGATACTTCACTATGGTTATTTCTATCCAACTGTCAATCGAGACACAACTGATTATGCTAGACGATGCGATAAGTGCCAGATGTTTGCAAAGATTCCGAGAGCCCCAAAGATGGAAATCACTCAGATGGTTAGTCCATTGCCATTTGCTACTTCGGGTATTGACATCATCAGCTCCTTGCCGATTTCCAAAGGTGGTGCGAAGTACGCCATCATAGCAGTCGATTACTTCACTAAATGGGCTGAAGTTGAACCTTTTGCCATGATCACCACAAAGAAAGTAATCAATTTTATTATTCGAAACATCATATGTTGTTTTGGTCTCCCCCGAACTATCATAACTGACAATAGGACCCAATCGATAGTACTAAATTCAAAGACTTTTGTCACCGACATCATATCGAGAAAAGTTTTGCAATAGTTGCTTACCCTTAAGCTAATGGACAGGTCAAAGCTGTCAACAAAATCATAAAGTCCATTCTGAAGAAGCATTTGGAAAAGGCTAGAGGCATGTGTGTTGTTGAACTCCCGTTAGCAGGGTATATAGAACCACCCACAAGTCCGCGACTAACCATACTCTATTTGCCCTTGCTTATGGCTCTGAAACTGTGATTCCTATAGAACTTGAAGTCCCTTCTCATCGAGTGACTTATTATGACCCCATAACTAACAGAGATCTTCTTTTGGAATTTCAAGATATGGTCAATGAGAAGCGCGAGAGGGCAGCTGCACACCGATATTGAGTCGCCCGGTACTACAATATCAAAGTCCAATGTAGGACCTTTAAAATTAGTGATCTTGTCCTGAAACAGATCTTTCCTAGCCTCACTAATATAGATCCAAGATGGGAAGGACCGTATTCATCGATCAAAAGCTTCGGGATGGAACTTTCAAGATAGCGACTATCGATGGCATCACACTCCCTAGAGCATGGAAGCGAGCATTTACGATGCTATTTCACTTAGTTTTGTTTCATTTTGTTGTATTTCATTTAGAATTTCCTTTTGGTTGAATTCAAAGCCATGTAATAAGATATACTCTGTCACTTTTTTTTAGATTACAATAAAATCTAAAGTTTGCTCCATATTTGTGAATTGTTTGTGCATAACATAATAGTTGTGCTATACGACCACCTTACATCTATATATGCCTAACATAAACCGACAAGTACCTGGAGTTTGGTGCCAACCAAGTACTCGAGTCCATAATAAAATTAAACAAGGTGAACGTGACTTAACCATTCGTCCAGTGACTCTCGCCAGTAATCAGACTGATGAGTATAAAACAAAGAACGGGTGTGACTTGACCATCCGTTGACTAACCCCGTCTCCCGATTTGATGAGAAGAACGTAAAGTAAAAGTGATCGTGATATGATCGACCACTCTTTGACTTTAGTCCCAGACTTGGAGGCAAGGAAATTAATCAAAGGGAATGTGATTCGACCGTTTCCCAGAACAACTTTGGTCCCCAGAGTGTGGGCTAGATTATGAACATCAAACGGGTGTGATTAATCACCTATGGACTAACTTTGATCCCTAGAGTACGGATAAGAGTATAAACAAAATGAATGAGTGCGATTCAACCATTCATTCTCCAACTCTGGCCTAAACCTGACAGGAGGAGTACAAACTGATCATCATGGATGGGAACCGACCATCCATGAACTAGCTCCGCCAACCCAAGACTGAGGGTAGGAGTATAATTGCTTAACCTCTAAACACGATAGCATAACACTGTGGCTCGTGCCTAGTGTTTAATATGATTTAAGGCCATGACCGAAAGAGGCCTCAAGATGGATTTGTCGGATTTACACCCGAAGCAATGTGTGACTGAAAGACATTGTAACTTGAACAACGAGTGATGAATTACAAGTACATTGAATGGAAAACTTAATAGCTCGAACACTTAAACAAATTTGGTACAAAATATGAACAAAAACAATAGAGTTTTTATTCACATACTGAAGCTTGTAAACTGAGTACAAGTTTATTTCAAAAACTAAAAGCCAAATATGGGGGTCGTACCTGCATAATTGCAACCAACAAAAAGAAACTAGCTACCTAGCTACGCACTACCCCAGCCAATTCGATGACTATCTCTCATCTTTTTTGGGCTTCTTGGGGTGTTCTTGTTGAATCACTAGTTTTGATTCATGACAAGACGGTTCAGAAGCTAAAGAAGAATATGTACTCATACATGACAAAAAGAAGACATCATAGGATCAAGACTACAACTCTATGCTTAAAGTAATTATTATATGTGTTGAGTCTTAGACATATGTTAAAATCAAATCCTCAAGTTTTTCTAGTTTTCTATGTTTCTTTAAAAACAAAGTTTACTGTGCAATATATGCACAGCCAGTCGACTGGCTGTGTATGCCCAGTCGACTGAAACATTCAAATATTTTAAAAAATATTCAATTTCAGTCGACTGGCCGAAATCGACCAGTCGACTGACCGGGACTCAACTGTCATAATTTCTGAATGGACATCTTCTTCCATGAAGAGTTGCACTTCGTGAAAAGATACCCCTCTTGGCTGAAACTCTTCACTAAGAGTTGCATCTCTTTGAAAACTATAAATAAGAGTTCTCACATACTTCATAATCACCAATTTCTGATTCTAATTCTTTCTATTCTCTCTTGTGATTATTCTAGTGCATTTATACTCTTCATTGCTTTGAATCTTTGAATTATATTTCATATACTTTGATTCTTAGCAATATTCTTCCTTTCAAATCTTCACATACTCTTTATATACTTGAGGAATTGATTATAGGAAGTTTGTAATCTTAAAGACAAATTGTGTTATCAAGAACACATTGAGTCAACTACTTTTATATTATGTTAAGTCCTGTTCTACTGCTCAGGCATGGGAAAGTCCTCTTCGGCTGCTGAGGCAAAAATCCTGTTCTGCTGCTCAGACCTATTCCTCCGGGTTAAGTGAGGGTATTGTTAGTTAAAGCCAGAAGTTATTCTGGGACTGGACGTAGAACGGGAGTTCGAACCAGTATAAAAATTCCTGGTGTGCTTATTCTTATTTACTTTACTGCTATTAACTACTTCCGCACTTAGTTTAATATATATTCTGTATCTGTCGATCCACACATACTTTCATTTGGTATCAGAGCAAGGTCATCCAATAACCATAACACAGTTATTTGATATCTTGTTAATATGGAAAACAACACTAACACTAGTTTCAATGAAGGTCAATCCACTGCACGACCACCAATATTTAATGGTTTAAATTACAGTTATTGGTCCACTAGAATGAGAATATTTATGCAGTCAAACAGTTATGATATTTGGAACATCACTCAAACTGAACATCATATACCAAATACTGAATATGCACAATGGTCACACACACAGAAACAAGATGCTACAAATAATTCAAAAGCTATGAATATGTTATTTTGTGCTTTAGACAAAAATGAGTTTAATAGAGTTAGCATGTGCACTACTGCCTATGAAATCTGGCGGACACTAAAAATAACTCATGAAGGTATAAACAAAGTTAAGCAAAGTAAGATTTCAATGCTTAAAAATCAGTTTCAAAACTTTAGAATGAAACAAGATGAGTCTATAAATGATATGTACTCTAGATTCCAAGACATATATCACTCATTGTTAGCACTAGGAGAAAAGTATACAGATTTTGATATTGTGTCAAAACTCCTCAACTCACTCACGGATGAATGGGAGAGAAAAGTTTTAGCTATCGAAGAAGCTAACGATATCTCTACCATAAAACCAGAGGAGTTAATAGGAAATCTAATGCCTTATGAAGTTAATCTACAGGCTAAAAGAGTATAGGCATAAGACAAAAAGAACATAGCTTTTTGGGTTGAAGAAGAAGAGAACCAAGATTTAGATGATGAGAATTTAGCATTCATTGCCAAGAATTTCAAGAAGTTCTTAAAGTATCGAAAGAACAACATATTCAATGATAAAAATAATTTCTCAAGCAAACCATCTGCATCAGCTTTAGAATGTTATAACTATCACAAGAATGGACATATCCAGAAAAACTATCTAGAACTAAAGAAGAGTTATTCCAACAAGGGCAGAAAAGACAGGTATAAAAAGAAAGCATTCTTTGTCACATGGGACGACTCAGATTCCTCATCATCAAATAGTGACTGTGATAATGAAAATGAACAAGCAAATGTATGCTTCATGGCCACAGAAAATGAGGTTAGTGATCTTACTTTTGATGACCTAATAGAAATTAATTCAAAACTTTTGAACACACTAAAAAGTTTCAAAAGAAAATATAAAGAAGCTCGCGAAAATCAGAACAAAGTAGAATTCGAAAGAGATATGCTTAAAGATGAGAAGAAAATACTAGAGGAAGAATTTGAAAAACTTCAAGAATCAGTCTCTAATACTAATTCTCAACTTACTTTATTGAGTCAAGAAATTGAAACTCAAAAAGAAAAGAATGATGTTTTTGTCTCTGAAAATCATGAGTTAAAAACAAAAGTAAAATTACTTGAACTAGACAATACTGTGCTAAAAAGTAAGTTAGAGAATATTACTAAAAATGTTTCTAACTTTAATAAAGGAAGAGAAAATTTGTCTAAGATTATTGAAAATTATCAATCAGTGTCAAGTAAAAAGGGGTTAGGTTATGTTAAGAAGTCAATAGCTCCATCTAGAATAGAAAATAAAAGGAGAATTGATTTTAAACCCACAATCACTAAAGAAAATTCAAAAAGGACAAATTTGAAAACTATAAAAATATGGATTCCTAAAACAAACAATAGTTTGATTAAAAAGAAATATATAAACTCTTTTATTGAATCTGTACACAAAAATATAAATTATGTTTATAAAGGGAATACCAAACCCTCTTGGGGTTGGTTTCCTAAGATCTAACTCTTAGGACCCTATAAAAAGGTAGGTACCAATATTATTTTTTATTTTGCAGGACCCACTTAAAAAGAGATTAAAATGGATATTAGACAGTGGTTGCTCAAAACATATGATAGGAGACAAAAAGATGCTATCAAACATTATCTACTCAGATGGAGGTTCTATCACTTTTGGAGACAATTCCAAGGGATATATCATCGGCAAAGGCGATGTGAGCAACAATGGTACATCTAATTTACCTCTTATTTCAAATGTTTTACTAGTCAAGAATTTAAAACATAATCTTTTAAGTATTAGCCAACTGTGTGACAAAGGATTCAAAATTACCTTTTCTGAAAATAAGTGTAGCATTTCTGATCAAAATCAAAATTTACTCTTTGAAGGAAATAGAGACAAAAATATTTATATTTTGAATATGAAAATAAATCATAATTCAGATATGTGTCTACTAGCCAAAGACAATGATCCTTGGTTATGGCACAAAAGATTTTGTCACATTAACTTCAAAACTTTAACTAAGCTTTCTAAAAATGAGTTAGTAAAAGGATTACCTAAAATGAACTTTAAAATAGATCATATTTGTGATGCATGTTAATTAGAAAAACTAACTAAGTCATCTTTTAAATCTAAAAATGTTATTTCAACAACACAACCACTTGAACTATTACATATGGATTTATTTGGACCAACACAAGTGCAATCCATAAATCATAATAGATATGTGTTTGTAATTGTTGATGATTTTTATAGATATACTTGGACTATTTTTATGAAAAAAAAAAGTGATACTTTTGAAAATTTCAAAGTCTTTTCCAAAAGAATTCAAAATTTCAAAAACTTAAAAATAAAAAACATTAGGAGTGATCATGGAGGTGAATTCGAAAACGATGTTTTTGAACATTTTTGTAAAAAGAAAGGAATAAACCATAATTTTTCTTTTCCTCGTACTCCACAACAAAATGGAGTAGTAGAACGGAAAAATAGAACTTTACAAGAATGTGCAAGAACCTTGTTAAATGGAAGCACATTACCCAAATAGTTCTGGGCAGAAGCAGTAGCAACCGCCTGTTATGTACTAAATCGTGTTTCTATAAGACCTCTAACTAAAAACACTTCTTATGAACTTTTAATGGTCGAAAACCAAATATTTCTTATTTTAAGGTTTTCGGTTCAAAATGTTTTATGTTAAACAGAAAAGATCAGCTTGGCAAATTCGATCCAAAATCCGATGAAGGAATCTTTATAGGATATTAAGACCGAAGCAAAGCTTATCGAAATTTTAATAAAAGAACTAATATCATCGAAGAAACACTTCATGTATCTTTTGATGAAAATTTTAAAAAAAATACCAAGTAGTAGAAATGATGAAGAAGTTCCTGAAAATATCACAAATATAGAAACTACCTTGTCTAAAAATAATGAAAACAATAATGAATTAAGATCTCCACCAAGGATATTAAAAGATCATCCAGTTCAAAATGTCATAGGAGAAATTACTTCAAATGTTAGAACTAGAAATCAATTAAATAAAATGGGCCACGTAGCATTTCTTTCTAATATAGAATCTAAAAATGTTAAGGAAGCCTCAACTGATAACTATTGGATTATCGCTATGCAAGAAGAACTAAACCAATTCGAAAGAAATGACGTTTGGGATTTAGTTCCAAGGCCTAGTGACCAATCAGTTATTGGTACTAAATGGGTTTTCAAAAATAAGGCTGATGAACATGGTAATATAACTAGGAATAAAGCTAGATTAGTTGCACAGGGATATAATCAGGAAGAAGGAATTGATTACGAAGAAACGTTTGCTCCAGTCGCTAGATTAGAAGCAATACGTATATTATTGGCCTATGCATGTTTTCAAAATTTTAAATTATATCAAATGGATGTTAAAAGTGATTTTCTAAATGACTTTATAAAAGAAAATGTTTATGTTGAACAACCTCCCTTATTCATTCACGAACAATTTTCAAATCATGTCTATAAACTTAAAAAGGCATTATATGGATTAAAACAAGCACCTCGTGCTTGGTATGATCGTCTAAAAAGTTATTTAATAGAATTTGGTTTTGAAATTGGGAAGGTTGATCAAACTCTTTTTATTAAGAAAAATAAAGAAGATATTTTAATAATTCAAATTTAGGTTGATGATATTATTTTTGGTTCAACTAATGAAAAGTTATGCCAAGAATTTTCTAAAATAATGACTAATGAATTTGAAATGCCTCACATGGGAGAATTAAATTATTTTCTTGGTTTACAAATTAAACAACTTAAAAATGGAACTTTTATAAATCAAGAAAAATATTGTAATAATCTAATTAAATGTTTTGGTATGGAAAATACTTCTGCCAAAACCTACTCCTATGAGTACAACTATACATCTTGAAAAAGATGAAAACGGCAAAAGTGTAGACCAAAAATTATATCGAAGCATGATTGGATCATTACTCTACTTAACAACAAGTAGACCTGACATAATGATGAGTGTTTGTTTGTGTGCATGATTTCAAGCAGATCCAAAAGAGTCGCACATTAGAGCAGTGAAACATATATTACGATATCTTAATAAAACCAAGGACTTTGGACTATTTTATCCGAAAGAATGTCCTTTCGAATTAGTTTCATATTGTGATGCTGATTTTGGAGGAAATCGGACGGATAGAAAAAGTACAAGCGGAACTTGTCACTTCATTGGACGATCTCTTGTATCTTGGTTTAGTAAGAAACAAAATTGCGTCTAACTCTCAACTTGTGAAGCCGAATATATATCTGCAGCTTTGGCATGTGCTCAAGTAATCTATATGCAGCAAACACTTCAAGATTTTGGTTTTAATTTATCTAAATCAACAATTTTTTGTGATAACTTAAGTGCTATCAACCTATCTAAAAATCCAATTAATCATTCACGAACAAAACATATTGACATACGTCATCATTTTCTTCGTGATAGTATTGAAAAAGATATAATAAATCTTGATTTCGTATCTTCTGAAAACCAGTTGGCCGATATTTTTACTAAACCTTTAAATGAAAACACTTTTGTAAAATTAAGACGAGAACTTGGAATTATCTCGTTTAAAAATTTATAAGTTTTTTTAATCAGTTAAGTTTTTTTTTAAATAAAAGTTTTTTTCATGAGCTGGGATTCGAACTCAGCACCTTCTGGTAAGTATGCATATGTCTTTGCTGGTAAGCTATGTGATGTTTCTTGTCTAAGCTCATAGCTCACTTCAACTTATTTCTATTTTGATTTTACATGGTCCACATTACTTTGATTTTTGTCCTCAAATTATCTTATGGCTGGAATTCAATCATTCTACATTTAATCTTAGCTATTCATTTTTTAGTTTCAGACTTCTACTTATATTCATTATAATTTTTTTTCCTACTTGACTAAAGAAAATATTACTTCTTCAAAAACAATCAAACTTGGTTTTCTACTTTGCATTGTTTATCTACACCATGGCCGAATCATCCTCAGATGAGCCTTCCTCTCATTACTCGTTGGGATATTCTTCAATTAATTATGAATCTCCAAGTTCAGGGTCTTTAGAACTTCCAACTCCGACTCCTGCTTATATCCCGATATGTCCACCACAAAGCCATCATACGGGATATACGCCAGAAAATAAACGCACGCGAAGAAACTTATTTCCATCTCCGACAACTAAAGAAAAGATAGATGACTTGCATCACTATCAGAGGGAAACACTTGAACTTCAGCGTGAAATGTATTATGAACAAAAGAGTCATGGTAGGAGACTTAGTTTTCTTGAACGATGTGCTGCAAAAATATGTGGTTCATCCCCCATCAACACGAACACACATATTCACTCACCTCAACGCCCTCATGTATCACCAAATTCATGGAATCATGGAGGACCAAATTCATGGGAACGTGGAGGAACGAGCAACTCACCGACTCAAAAAGAATGTTCACCTATAAAACTATTTGCTGAAAATACAAAAATTGAACCGGGAGAAGAAACGAAAGACTCACACTCTCATTTCTAATTTTGTATTCACAAAAACTAGTATACTCATTTTCTTTGTTTTAAAATGTACTTAAGTTCATAAAATAAACTTCTGTGTCTTCATGAAATAGTTCAAAAACTGTTCTGTAATTATTTCTTACAGTCAGTCGACTGAAATTCAGAACCAGTCGACTGGTTACAGGGAAACCAAACTCTCGGGAAACCAGTCAGTCGACTGACCTAACACGATCAGTCGACTGGCTGTATAAATTTTGTGTTATTTTTAGTGCACCAGTCGACTGACTACTTTCGTCCAGTCGACTGGCTGTAGGTAAATATTTCTAACCCCTATTTAGTTACCTTTTACTCCACTCTCACTTTACCATTCTCAGTTTTTTTTACCCAAATCCATTTCGGAAAAAAAACCCTAAATCTCAAATCCAATCAAATTTTTCACCAAATCCTTGTTCAAACGGCTCCTACAAAGCGAAATAGGCAAAGCTCCTCCTCCGCCGGACCTACCGATAGCCAAATCGCACAATGGCTATATAACGATGTCGCGATAGCAAGATGGCATAAAATGGAAAATTCGCGGATCTTTGAAGGTTCATTTATGGTCTACAATGATTTTGCGGCTTACGGATTACAAGAGCTTTTGCGTAGATCCGGATTGGAATCACTACTCGACTTAAATCTTAATTCTCACAAGATTAATCATCTCATGGTGAAGCTTTTCTATGCAAATTTAAATCTTCCTCATCAATGTCCATCAAATATAGATGATTGTGTTTGGAGTTTAGTTTGTGGACATCAAGTTTTTTTCTCCTTAGACCGGATGGCGCACATACTTCAATCGCCTAACCAAGGTATTCCTCTAGACAATGTCGATTGTAATATTCAACAAAGAGATCGAGTTAGCTATATGTTCATGGGTGACAATATGACGGAACAAAAATCTATTCTTCTTCGACCAAAAGTGAGAATTCTTCCAAAGCGTTCATGAGGAGTATCCTTCCAAGAACCGGGTCATATGAACTTATCTACCTGGAAAATTTCAAATCACTATATGCGGTATGGGAGGAACTCAAGTCAATTGGCTACGGTGAATATTGGATGAATTTCTCACCTTCAACAACGGTAATATGAGAACCATTTACTTCGGAGAATATATAATGAGATTACTTTTAAATGTGGGAGCACCTCAACCGCAATCTGAAACTTCTTCCGTTGGAGTTATCAACATTCGCACATTGAGTCTCATGAAACTACCGTCAGCTCCTCCAGCATTTATCCCATATGAAGAATGGCGTCGCCAACAACAACAACGACAATCAGGCGGACCAATCATTCAAGAGCAAACACCTCTACCCGTAGAAGAAGAAGAAATTTGTCTTGCAACGTCGGCTAGTACACGAGAGTCCATAGAGATCCTATTTAGAAATCAACAAATACTAGGAACTCATTTGAAGAAAGTTGATAAAAAATTAGACAAGATCAAAGGGTTCTTTTCTATACTATGGGATGCGATTTCATGTTTTTTATCCACAACTGCTTCTTCCATAACACGTGGTAAGCGACCAGCACCGAGATTCACGTGGTCTACTTCCGAGGAACGCACCGGAAGCGACACTAGCGGACCAAGTGGTAGTGGACAAGACACATCAAGGCCTGGAAAGGAGCATACAGATGAATATGACTGGGATCGTGATGAGCTGTGCAGTTAAAGCGCTCGGCGGATTCAAAGCGGTGGAGGTGCAAAAAGTCATAGCGGGGATACAGCGAGGATATAGCGGGATATAGCGGATGGCTCTAAAATATCATATAAAACTCGTACTTAATGTTTTTTCAAATATATAAATGTAATTAAATGAAAAAATATCATTCAATTGAATTATAATTAATACATAAATAATTTTAAATAAGAACATGTGCGAATATACTTATAAAGCTATTATATAACATAATTGAATTTAGTAGAATATTAGAGTATTTTCATTTCTAAAAATATATTAAAAATTAAATCAAATAAACTAGTTTCATAATTTTTATAATGTATAAATGCAATTTTTCAATTCATTTTATTAAAGAAGATATAGCGGAAATAGCGGAATATAGCGGGAATAATGGGATATAGCGGAAATAGCGGGGCTTAAAGTGGAAAGGCTATATTTTGGGGCTATATGGAAAAATCATAACGGTAGAAATCCGCTATGAGATATAGCGGGGTAATAGCGGGGCATTAACTGCACATATGATGAGTAAGCTTCTATCTATTGTTGGTAAAATTTGATGGATTTTGTTCTTTGTTCAAATAATTTACTTTGCAAACTACTCTAGTAGACATTATGATACTTGTAGTAAGTAGTCTCATTATTGTTGCTTATGGTTTTTAATCATCTCATGTATTATGATAATCTGTTTTATCTATGTGTACTGTTATGTTTCTGTTTGTGTGTTGTACACTAAAATTTATTTATCTGTCTCCTTTTTGTCGATGACAAAGGGGGAGAAAAAGTGTGTGCACTAACATGTTTGATGTAGGAAAAAGATATCATATATTCAGAGGGAGAAAATTTTCTCTCTAAGATATATACAGGTTGTCATCAATCAAAAAGGGGGAGAATGTTGAATCACTAGTTTTGATTCATGACAAGACGATTCAGAAGCTAAAGAAGAATATGTACTCATACATGAGAAAAAGAAGACATTAGAGGATCAAGACTACAACTCTATGCTTAAAGTAATTATTATATGTGTTGAGTCTTAGACATATGTTAAAATCAAATCCTCAAGTTTTTCTAGTTTTCTATGTTTCTTTAAAAACAAAGTTCACTGTGTAATATATGCACAGCTAGTCGACTGGCTGTGTATGCCCAGTTGACTGAAACGTTCAAATATTTTAAAAAAAATTCAATTTCAGTCGACTGACCGAAATCGACCAGTCAACTGACCGGGTTTCAACTGTCATAATTTCTGAATGGACATTTTCTTCCATGAAGAGTTGCACTCTGTGAAAAGATGCCCCTCTTGGCTGAAACTCTTCACTAAGAGTTGCATCTCTCTGAAAACTATAAATAAGAGTTCTCACATACTTCATAATCACCAATTTCTGATTCTAATTCTTTCTATTCTCTTGTGATTATTCTAGTGCATTCATACTCTTCATTGCTTTGAATCTTTGAATTATATTTCATATACTTTGATTCTTAGTAATATTCTTCCTTTCAAATCTTCACATACTCTTTATATACTTGAGGAATTGATTATAGGAAGTTTGTAATCTTAAAGACAAATCAGTGTTATCAAGAACACATTAAGTCAACTACTTTTATATTCTGTTAAGTCCTGTTCTGCTGCTCAGGCAAGGGAAAGTCCTCTTCGACTGTTGAGGCAAAAATCCTATTCTGTTGCTCAGGTGTCTGTTCTGCTGCTCTGACCTATTCCTCCGGGTTAAGTGAGGGTATTGTTAGTTAAAACCAGAAGTTATTCTGGGACTGGACGTAGAACGGGAGTTCGAACCAGTATAAAAATTCCTGGTGTGCTTATTCTTATTTACTTTGCTGCTATTAACTACTTCCACACTTAATTTAATATATATTCCATATATGTCGATCCACACATACTTTCAGTTCTTTGAGGTGGATTCTCTAGAGCTACCGCCTCATCCTCTCCTCTTCGACATTCTTATGCACTTGCCACCCTTAGGAGAAATGCTTTCATAGACAGAAGCGGTCTCACTTTGGGATATAGAAGGACCGACCTCCTTAGGAGTGACGCCGCCCAGCAATATAACTTGAAGCAGAATAATATCCACTTTAGCACGCTCCTCTTGACCTGCAAATCCTTCTCTTCCTTTTTATTGCGCTCCTTCATGCTAAGTTTACCAATGTGTTCAGAGGCATGAGTCACTATGACATCCTCAGTTTAATCCTGGCCCTGTTGGTCATCGATATTTTCTTCATTCAGAGCCCCTATGATTTTAACACCGGGCTGGGAGTCTTAGCAAGTTGATCGGCAGGAGCCGCTTGTACAATGACGACCATAGTGGACCTCATGGTTAGCGCCTACTATCCTAGGATAACATCATCATCAGAAGCATGGACAGATGCAAGCAGACCTGCAATTTCATAAAGACCAATGGGTAAGCCCATGACTATTAGGCATGAGATGTAAACCTTCTCAAACATCAAAGAAGTAAGAGATATATCATCACCAGATTAGCCTTCAGTCGTAGCTGGAGTGTCGCCTCCCAAAATCGAAGACAGCCCAAAAGATTTGTGCATCCCTAGCTGATTTGGATCATAGCCCTCATCCTTTTTCAGGGCATGAGAAATTGAAGAACCAGTTGCTTGAGTATTAGGAGGGTCTTGGGAACCAGATCATGAAGCTTTACTGCCATCTTTACCCTTTCTAGTGGTCATTGAGTAAGCTGAGCTGTGTAGCCCTGAGTTCATCGAGCTCTTCATCATGCAAGATTTCATGCATGAGCTTCTATTCATCCACTTTAGCACCATCGAGAGACTTCTTCTTTAGATCTACAATATGGTCCCAGGCTTTGACAAGTGACTCAGGATACCCCTCTCCAAGGAAGCGGAGGTTGTGATTCATGAGGACGCATGCATTGTAATATATTAGCAATGGATCAAACTCGTCCTTTATCTATATCCGACCCGCCTCCCTAGCTTCTTCCCTAAGGGCCTCTATCTATGCAAGTTGTCTATTAGCTTCTATTTTAGTTTTGCGAGCCTCGACGATCTCCTCACAGTATCGTTGAGACTCCAGTTGAGCCTCAAGTTTCTCTTACTTTTCCTTCTCAAGCTCCCCCTCAAGCTTCTTAATATGAAGGGCTAAACGGTCATTGTCTTTTTTTAGCACATCCTTCTCCTTTTGTAAGACGTCTTTTTCAAGGGCTAAAGTACGACTGCAACGAACGACAGTGTCCAGTTCAGCTTGGTGCACTTTCATTAAACACTCGATGACTTAAGAAGACTCACTGTTTTTTTTTCTCAGCATGGATTTGCTTTGTACCCAACTGCTTGACCTCCTCGTCCAAGTGCTTAATGATGTTATTATCATGGATTGCCTCAAGAGTTAAGCAATCAATTTTGTGTTTCCTTTCCATCGACACATAAAAAATTCTCTCAACCATATGGACAGTTATACTGTGCTGGAATAGACATCATTAATGTAAGAGAGCACTGTATCCTTGGCCTCTAGAGGAATTGAATGCAAAGCATGAACAAATTTGAACTCATCAAAACACAATATAGGAAATGTGGCCTTGAGCTCAACCATCTTCTCAACAGTAGTGGCATCAAGAGTGGTCGGGGCTGAGAGGGCCCGTCTGTCGTGCTTGTGGGATGAAGTATCAAGACCTTCTATGCTAGACTGGCATTTCGTAGGTCGACGGATGCCCGAAGAACCCGAATGTTGCTCGGGCGTAGTAGTTGAAGTGGAAGCATGAGCCAGCAACTTGCTACTACTATGTGTAGTTGGGTGTTGACCGGCACCCTTGTAGTGAGTAGACTGAGATTATGATTTATTCTTAGACGATGAGTCCTTGGATTGGTGGCTTCCGTCTTGGTCTTCTCTTCCTTTATGAACCTTCTCTATCTCTACCAGGGTCCGAACCTCGACAGGGCCTAAAATAAGATGGCTGGGATTATGCTGATCTCTTCATATGATCATAGTTGTGGGGACGTCCTATCGAGTCTGGAAACAAAATGAAAGGGTATAAGAATTAGTGGAGCTAAAGGTAAATATGTGTCATGCGGTGTAATGCACATGATCGTGAGTGTCCTAGTGTCCCCCCCAATGGACCAGTTACTGGAGCTTTGCACACCGAAGTAACCTCTCTCTCATGCTAGTGAGAGGAATGTCAGGACCAAATCAAATAGGAGATTCAAACCTCCTAAGGCTTAGGTTGGCAAAATCATAATTTCCGACATCCTCCGGGAGCAGGATGACCGACAGCCCCTTGAATAAATTTTCTAGAGGCAAAGAACCAAATTGATCTACAGCATTGACTTGGATTCCTTAGAGACCTGCCTTCTATGAAGCTTATAAATGAGCCCTTTTTTCTTCTCTTTTCTGAGATGGGGAGCTATGGGTCTTGGGAGGATCCGACCGCAGGCTTATGACTTGATCTCACATTGTCATGACCAGGCTCATTAGCATCGCCCCGCACCTTGCCTTGTTCGATGACATCTTGAGCCCCTTTGACTGGAGGCACAACAGGTTCAACTTCATCGCCTCCCTACCCAATAGCACCTCTTCCTTCTAAAACTTACTCCTCGATGTTTCTTGACTGTCCTATGCTGCGACCTTCTTCTAGTAAGCCAAAGATAAAAAGGCGCTCATCAATAAGAAGAGATATGATGTCTCTATCTGCCATGGGTATATTTTTGAGCACCGAAACCACCTGCGAGTATATGTCGTCGATGGGATATGGATGGCTACCTGCAATGTTCAATAAAAAATTGCTTACTTCAGGACACGACTTGAATAAAAGCACTTAAAGTTAAGTTTAAAGTGACAATTACGTCCTTCCAGCCACCGTCTTGCAAAACCAGGTGAGCAACGCACATAGAACCATTCATTCTTAAAAGCGCTTGTCGCCAGTAACGACCTGGTAGTTAGTGACTAACTCAAGAAAGTGTATGAAAGGCTTCCCTTTTGCCGCTTGAGATTATAAATGAATCTGATGTCATCTGGAGTTTTCTCACATATAAAAGTTAGAGGAATATCATATATGTGTAGTGCAGAAACATGTATCTATTCGGATGCAGCTGAGCCGGTGCCTATCTTAAATAATGTAACATTTTTTGAATGAATGGATTGAAAGGCGGAATGCAACCAGCCTAGCACATAAACTTGTTGCTTGTAGTATACCACTCTGGGGGCAAGTGAGCCCTATCGCTACGAGATAGGACTCACATATCCTCGTTCAGAATCCTGTGTTTAATGCACAGTCTGCGGAGAGAAGCCTCATCGACTTTTGAAGCCGCTGAATCCTCCAAATCATTTAAAAATATGGCATCTTCTAAAGTGCTAGGAGCTAGCTCGATTTCCGTTTCTAAGTACGAAGGAATTTCTAACACCTATTAAGAACTTTCGGGCTGTTCAGATTGATGGCCTAGGGAGTTTCGAGTGGATATTGTTGCGGAGCTAGACTCAGCGTTAGGATTGTCATGTGAAGTAGTTTGTTCAGTGCCAATAGCTGCTAAATGCTCTGAGCGTTTGGAACCCATAGTTATCAAACTTGGAGATAGTCGTTGTTAGAAAAAATAAACCTAATTCCTCTGTGAAAAGTGTAAACTAGTGCAGTGTAGTGCAGTGCATTGACAAACAATTCAGAATTAAAAACATTAGCAGTGTTGAGATTCTGGGATTCGACCGGAGTGACCGTCATCGCTAACCATCCCAGTCGGCTTTCACGTTAATGATTATGGATTTCATATGAGATAAGGGATCAGTTGTCGGCACATTGGAGTATGATATTTACATTCAATTCATTCGAGACCATATGTTATACTTGTCCAAGTTCAAGTCATATTCAAAAGTGTGCGACTTTGGGTTCCAATGATTCAAGTCATATAAGTTCAAATACAAAGTCCAAACATTCAATTTTAAGTCATATGCATTTGTTCTGAAAATCAGGTATTTGAGTTCGAGATTATATGCAAGTCCCTAGTTCAACTCCAGGCTTAAGGCAAATGTTCATGTGTAATCAAGTCCAAATTCAAGTCTTCACTCAATCAAGAAACTGCTAAGTCCCCTCAGGCAAAGGGATCGTACCCAATCCCTTACCTAGGCGGTCTCGCCTTGTCCAACTCCAAGCCCTACTTGCCTATGGCTGAACCCTATACTTTGTATCCAAACAACCGATCCCTTAAACTCCACTATTACACTCCATTTTCTCCACTGCCTGACCAATCCATCCATCCTCTTCAGTCAACTAACCACTCCGATCCTACAAAACTAACTCCTTCACATTATCACCGATTGCAATTGCAGTAGTCAATAACCGATCGCCTCCCACCACTTCATTTCATCCCCACTATACCGCAACCGATCCCATAGTAACTGGTCCCTTTCATCATCATTTCACCACCATCTTCATTTGATACTACAACCGATCCATGTTGTGTGCAATTCCACTCATCGGCCCTTCAATAGCCCCATCGCCTCTTCGATTCTTTGCAATGCGGCACCGAACCCTAGGTTCGTGGCCACCAACATGGTTAACCCCATCGTCTTACCACAATCTCTCACTTCAAATCACGTACAAAAAAATCAAATCTACCTATGTAAGAAGACGCAGCTCGATCATAGAGGAATAACCCAAAATTATCTAGACCAAGGTTTTAGGGTTCGCTTTAATTTAGGATGAGGTCGAGTAAAATTAGATGCTTGGATTTAATTGACAGCGGTGGTGAAGGTTGCAGGGGATGGGAAAGGTTGAATCATCTAAGAGATTGGAGGGATGGATGGATTTCTCGAGCTTGGATTCGTCAATGGTAGCAATAAAAAAGAAAGAGGGGTTCGGTTCGGTGATAAAACAAACGAAGCAAGTAGAGAAAAATAAGGAAAGTCCATAGCTTATATACTCAAGCATGCGATAGTATATACGGCCCACTTCTCTTGAAGCCTAAAATTGGCTCCCTGCTTAGATAGAGGGATCGGGTACGATCCCCCACCTAGGGGATTCATAACGATCCCTCATCAAATTTAAAAGGAGGCAGTAACACAAATATTTTCCAACTACATGAAATTGGCAACGACCCATAAAAGTGTGGACATAATCGGGAGCCATTAACAAAACTTGTACATAAATGAACATGCATGTGTACATACCCAACATTCGATTTCTTGAATCGACAGAAATTGAATTCTCACTTGGATTTCATAGAGAAGAAGTCACTGTAGATAGCCGAGCCCTACTAACTTGATCGACGAGCTCAATGGAACCGAGCATAGACAAAGACTAGTGATTACACTCCGGATTTATATTGACAAATATTAACCAAGCATCATGACGAATAAAGAGAGATACTACTCTTTAGAAAGACAATTCAACGGAAGGACAATGACTGTTCAAGAAACTGAATGGAATCCTTCCTGACGACTCTAAATTGTTTCGATTCAAAGCACGTCATATTCGAAACAAGAAATACTTTGGGGGGTAAGTGTTATCCGACCTTTTAACCTAGCTATATTTGGACTGATTGGACAAGTTAAACTTGATGATAGACAAAGGAAGTAGTTCAGAGAGGTGAGATCAAACAAAGACGATAATATGAAGTAACGATCAAGTGAAACCAAGAGGCGGACTCTACGGAATATTAAGTATGGATTAGTACCTCCCCTAGGCAGGGGATCAAATCGGATCACTATGGCTATGAATAGCTTGAATCAGCAATTCTACTCAATGGGAATCGATCGATATCTCTAAAAACATAAAGACAAGTATGCAAACAACTTTGAAAACTTGAAGCTATCATGGATGGGGGACCCACACTACAGATCGCATGACCCCTAGTGGTCATCTTGACCGATCACCCCCAATCGCTCTACATTGGGAGTTGGGCCTCGAAATTTTCTAGGTGACATCGTCTACATCTGCAGATTCTGCTGGTAAATTTTTAGAAAGATATTTGATTATCTACCCCTATAAATACAGAATTCATTATTCATCGAGGTATCTTTACGTTGTTGTTTTCTTTGTACTCCATTGTATTCACAGATTCTGATCTAATCCCTCTTGTACTCAGAAATTCAAGTGATTAATAAAGCTATTTCATCAAAGTGGACGTAAGCATTCAATGTCGAACCACTGTAAATCTATTTTTCATTGTTTTCTACTTGTTTTTTGCTTGTTTCCTCCGTTTTAATTTAGATTTCTTCATTTATTTCTCTATATATAATTTATTGAGTGTTTGTGCCAACTTTTGGTGCAAACAATGTTATTCTTATGTACCCCAAACATTTGCTACCATGTTATTGCTATTTCTGTTTTCAGTTGAGATTTATGTACTGAAATGACTATATTGAGATATATTGGGTTTTTATGAAAATGTTCTGTGTTTTTGAAATAGTTTTGTTTATGGGTACATATTTTAATATTATATTTTATTCCCCCGCTATGAGATCCCAAAAGTTAGATAGATAGCTCTGTGTACTGTGTTATTTTTTAAAATTTCATCAACCAACTGCCTATCTTTGAATGGCTCTAAGTCCCGATGGGCCTTTTCTGGGTCAGGGTTTAGGTCTATTCCGGAGTAGGTAGTTGCATTTGGTATCAGAGCATAGGTTGCCCGATCAAAAGTGGAAATAAGTTGCGTATGAGAGCGTACTTGTGTGTGTATATGCCTTTAAAGAACGTATGCGACCACACTAGGCAATTTTTTTTCTTCAGTTATTAGTACTATCTTAGGAAATGTCGCTAAACAAGTTTTAAGACATGCAGACAGTTGAAACGGTTGAGAATTCTTGTAATGACCTGCCTGCTATACCCATATTATTAAAGAACATTACAAGTAACGTCGTCTAATAACACAGAGAATATGGCTAGTTAAGGGCGATCAAATGTGAATATATCTTTGGACTAACACTAATACGTCTTTATTACCTTTTAAGGGTCCGATCTAAAAATTTTGATGTGTATAGTATTAATACAAAGTAATAAACTTATCAATTAAAAGTATTCAAAACAGTATATAATATAGATAAATCAGAATCAGAGTCACGGATCACAATGGAATAATATATATCGTAAACATAATAAAATATGACCTAAAAAACATCGGTACTAGACCCACATAATATATACATCACGTCCAGAATATTGTATCAGGTACACAGCGACTACTAAATAATATACATGACATAACCTCATAAATGTCAATATATTCAAGAATGAAGTAAATTGAAACAGTCAAAATAGTCAATTATAGTGCTAGCACAAAATCCAAAGGGCAACGAGTCCTTGTACCTAAAGAGTCTTGGCCTGACCCGAGTATTATAAAATAAACGGGCTAGACTATATCTAATAGAAAGGTGAGATACTGATATCATAAATATATGACTTAACAATAAATAATCCATAATAAAAATATGCCAAAACTATTGATCATAATATGGCATCTCAATTAAAATCACCATTTTACAAACCCATTTATGACTTAACCATAAAATAAGTCATCTCAAAATATGCCTAAAACCAATTAACTATAATAAGGCATATCAAACCAAGTCACCATTTCATAAATGCATATCAAGTCTCCAACATAAAAAATATGGTGATAACAATTCAAAACTCTCCAGAGACAAAAGATACTAAATATCCATCCAAAAATCTTTGAAGATCATCACTAATAAATAATCATAATCTCGGATCCGAAAGGATTATGACAGCCTTGACAAGGTCGCTACCAACTCCTTAAGCAGTTTCTTTGGCCCTAATAAGATCGCTAACACCTCCTCAAGCAATTTCGTTCTAAATTACAAAGACGCTAACACCTCCTCAAGCAATTTCGTTCTAAATTACAAAGACACTAACACCTCTTTAACTAGTTTCGTCGGCCATGGCAAGGTCGCTAACACCTCACTAAGCAGTTTCGCCCCAATGACAATGTCACTAACACATCTCTAAGCAGTTTCGCCCTGAATGGCAAGGTCACTAACACCTCCTCAAGCAGTTTCATCAAGCGCTACTCAAATATCGACTCTTAGATCGATGAAAAATGAGTCATCTTCCCTCGAGGATCTATCGGCCTGAAATCCAAACACACTAAGATAATACAACTCTAAAGTGTAGGTCACTTTCACTTTAGTAATCATTAGAATTTAACTAACTGTCCCATACCAGAAAGTAAATTCAAGTATTTACCAAAAGCTAGTAATTTCCACTCAAACTCTACTTAATAAATTATAATAATAAGCAAGAGAATTGTACAAAAAGTCCCATATCAATCCGACAATTCAATCGTTTACTAAAACTCCTCGTTTTATAGAAAAGCATGGAATCTCAATAAAATCTCAAATCCATGATAAATAAAATAAAAAAGTTTTAAATAAAAAATTTATATACACAAAGATTTAATTGCCGAAAATCACTTTTAAATCCTTGAATTCATTTTTATGGAAAAGTTGTTTATTTACAAAGGCTTTTGAACACTTTTGAAATCATTCAAATCTCTTTTATAACTAAATAACTTGGAACTGAAATCATTAATTTCAAAACAGCTTTTAGAAAATAATAAAATATTTTATCTTTTACCTCTAAAACATTTCCAAAATTTTGTACTCAAAATAGTAAATTTAAAAAGGTTTTACAATTAAACATCACTCGTTTTTAAAAGCTTTGAATAGAAATTTTGAAATAAGAAATAAGTTAAGAATATAATATAATATAACTATATTTTACAAATTAAATTCAAATAAGGATCAAAGTAGAAAAAATCTTATTTTTGAAATTCTTTTAAAGCATTTAAACACTTCAAACAATAAACCCATCGAAAATTCAACATATAGAACCAACATCGCTCTAAAAATATAATTCCATAATATGGAATTATTTAGCGACTTGAGTTGCTTTTCGATAACTTCGGTCACACAAACAATGTATTTGCTTCTTTATAAGTTAGAAGTATTTAATTTGCAAATGAATGGAACTCTATTTGCAAATTAAGCTCTTTCAATCCACATACAATCCATATAACACCAAACAAATAAATCTAATCTATATCCTTCGAAAAATTAGATAAATCACAGCATGTAACCAATTGAATCCACAACATGTAAATTTTAATAATTTCATTAAATCATTACCAATAATTTATGCAATTCATAAACCAACCAAGGCACATAAATAGGATATAATTATATAGATATAGAAGTGTGAGTTAGAATAATTCACCTTTCACCCCAGAATTAGCAGCTTATACCCTTGTTTCCGGTCTACTTCCTTCCAGCAGCGAACCTAAATTTGTTAAAAATTCTATTTGAATTTTAATATTTATCCAAAAGAAATTTTCATTAACTAGTTTAATTTAATAAAACAATCTCTTTTGTTAAATTGACATCATTTAAGCAAAAAATTATTTCTGAAATAATACTTATGAAAATCAAATTAAAACACTTCTATTCTAATTAAATTTGTATAATATTACAGCTTCAAAACAGGGTTGTTACAGACCTCCCCTTATGAAAATTGGCTTCGTGCAATTTCTTATAGGAAGACCTCACACACACTCAATCGTTAATTCTCTTTTGAATTCTATAAGTGAGTTGAAACAAGCAATTCCCCTAAGTGTTTAACATTAGAATTAGATTTATTGTGTGTTATAAGCTTAAATGGACCAATTTATTAACTTTTATTTCTTTGCATATGAAAAATTATTGATAATTTTTCCAAATGTTAGAATTTTCGAAAAATTTCGGCAGTCTCCTTTGTACGGAGAGCCGTTTGCAATTTCACAAATATAATATATATGATATACATCTGCAATTTCACAAATATAATATATATGATATACATCGACCACACGGATAGAAACACAATATATGTTAATATTTATAACACTTCTGTATTTTAATCTGAAAGCATACCTTTATTTAGCGTTTTAAAGCAATTTTTTCGATCCTTATGCGAGCAAGAGCGAGTTTGCACCACATACCAATCCATGTATCCTTCCTTAACCTATGCTAAACTCAAGTTTTCATATTACTCGCATATAATGAGATAAGATAAGTATGCATTCATTCAATAAATAGACAATCCTAACATTCTTATTTAGACCATATTTCAACAAAGATTTAAACCATGAAAATACATACTTTGAGGATGGTTTCAAAGGACAAATTGTTTCAAAATGTATTGGCTTCCCAAAACAACATTCTGATTACAAAACATGAAGTACAACTCATGTTATAGAGAATTTTATAGAGGTGACCAACTTAGATTTTCATATATATAAATGCAGATCTGACCATAAAATGCCTACTTTTAACCTGATAAACATCAATATTATATAGAACACTTAAACAAAGTTATAGCTTACACTCTTAGCTTTCTGGAATAGGCAATATCATCGAAATCAGACAAATCGTTTGAAAGTTATTGTTAAATGAAGTCGTGGCTGTTTTGAATATTTTGTACTTTCCCTTATTACTATTTATAGTAAATATTATAACCTTTCCAAGCTATACATGGCAGTTGTTCATAAATTGTAATACTATGAGCTATGATAATAAAAAAAATTCTTTTTTACTATGCGCTTTTAATTTCATTAACTATTATCTTCTCGTAACAAGTCATTATAAAATACTATCAAATGCAATGTCATTTCCTAACGAATCAAAGAAAGGCCATGAGCCTGGACATCTAGTAAGTAGTAGACAATCTATAAGAATACATATCACTACTAAATCCTTGTTTATTAGCATGTGGTAACTATGTACATAATACATGTAAAAGATTAATGTATATTTAACATTAAAATAAACATTGACTTGAACGGAAGTTTAAGTTGAAACTATGGATTCCTAAAAGCATCAACCAAAAACAAAACCAAGTCATCCTAGATGTACTTAAACCTTGAATTCTATACTGTTATAAGAATTTGGAGAACGTATTATGATAATTAGATGGGTTTATTATTAATATTATTATTAATATCCTTTGAGCTGCTGCTTAGGAGGAGCAAAAATCATCATCATTTTTTTACCGATTGTCCC
Source organism: Allium fistulosum (assembly GCA_030737815.1). Classification (NCBI taxonomy): domain Eukaryota; kingdom Viridiplantae; phylum Streptophyta; class Magnoliopsida; order Asparagales; family Amaryllidaceae; genus Allium; species Allium fistulosum. Next base: position 1,175,695,742 of record CM060903.1, read on the forward strand.
TTTTCATCTACATGTGCAAAGTTTGTGTGCATAAGGCTTAAATCATAAAATTTTGAGCACTATATCATGCTTAAGTGCAATGCAAACAATTTAATAAACTAAAATAAAAATAAACATCTAACCTAGCATGCTAGAGAGTATTTAGTAATATGATTCGTTATAAATGTGCACTTCATAACATGTCATCTAGTAAAATTGTTCAAAAGTAAATAAGTTATTCACATTTAGCTTGAAAATCATATTTATAAAAGAGCATAAATAAATTTCTTTTCAATATGCAATATATAATAAAAGTTGGGTCTCAAGTTCAGGGCTCAAATATAACACATCATTTCTTAGACCTAAATATGCAATTTGATCAGAATATTATAAAATATGTGTACTTAAGTGACTCAAATCATGAAAATTTGAGTTCTCTATTGTGCTCAACTACAATTCTAAGGATTCATGCTAGAGAGTCCATAATTGCATGACTTCTTATAATATTGTTGATCAAATTCAAATTTCGCTTGTCGGAAGCCTGAACTGGAAAGGAATAATTAATCTTTTACTGTGGATTTGAATTAATATGGTAAGTAACCTGAGCATGTATAGAGGCTAAGAATTTTCGCTAAGAATTTTCTTTCTTCATTACTATAACCTCTTTAAAAGCCATAAATTTTAACACAACTCTTATATTTATTAAAAGAGTTACATTCCATTAAATTATGAAATCATAACAAGTAACTTATTATTGTCCAACCTTTAATTGATTTCAAATCGAAAAAATTCAAATTCAAGGATTATAAATTGCAAACTTCTTGAATTAAATTGTATATTTACAAAAATCTAATTTCATGAAATATTCCTTATTCAAAATCAAATTACCCAAACTTCAATAACTGATCTATTATAAGAGTATTATGGTTGTATTTCAATTCTTCCTTTCAGATTTTAGATTAAATTTTTAATTGAAATCTCATTATTTTCTACTTGAAACTAATTCAAATTCAAGTTCCATTCATTCTAAAATATTTTAAATCATTTTACAACTACTTTTCTAAACTATCCACTTTATTTTGCATAATATTTAACTTATTTCAAAATTCCATTTTCTCTTTAAAATATTTTATATTCACTAAATATTTTATACTTAAAAATACTGTGTTCGAATGTCTCGCCCTAGCATTTAGGAATCTCTATCGATAACAATGATCAGGCGCATCGACCAGGATCCTTAAAGCACTTAACGGGCAATTTAACACAAAATTATTTTCTATGAGGTATACATATATTTTTTAATACCTTATGCCTATTCATAATATTTTCTTGTTTATAATAAAATATAATCAAATTTCATATATATGTATATCTAATATCAAAATGATTTTAATTCAAATAGATGTTTGTTTTTATTAAAATCCTTTCAATTAAACTTAATATTTATATATAAGAATAATTCATAGATAACAATTCCATAACACTCATTCATCCATAAATACTTCAAACAAACGTCAAAAATTTAAATTCATTTTAACATTTAATTAGTCATACATATGAAGATTGACATTTCATTTTATATAAATTTAAGTTATTAATATTTCTTGCGGTAACTACATTACTGAAGACATCGCAAGTTCTTATTATTATTATTGAGCAGATTTCAACTCTCAATGGTGATTCCTACTAAATTTTAATTTTGCACAATCACTTACAATTTTAAAACAACCAAGCATCCATCAAGCAATCAATTTTTATTACATCTTATTTTATTTACTAATTATGTTTTCCAAATTAAATTAGATAATATAATTTATCATTCTATATATTATAACTATTAATTGCTTAAACTTTTTTATTATTCCCCAGCAGTTTTAATTTGAAAAGACTGCAGGTTTTTATTAACAATTGGGTTCATCCGAATTCAAACGAGTTTATAAATTCTTTAAATGATATCTTTTTATTCAATTCCACATTTTAAACTAAGCATCATAAAAAACAAACATTAATGAAAACAACATACATTTTAATCAAACAAACAAACAATTGCCTTCAATGGAAAGTTATTTCCAACTTCCGCCGTGCAACTCTGATGACTAACAGATCAGAACACAACAATTCAATAATAAGCCATCTAAGGCCTCATTTATAATATCCATAAATCTCACTCTTTATAGAAGTGAGTTCCAACTTTATAATCATTTTCATAACAATAATTGGTATAGAACTTTAAAATGTTTACAATTACATCATGATGATTATTCCCAATAATCATTTATATTTATATCCTAAATAGGAATACAAGTTCTTCTTCTACCCTGCACACTCAAGGGATGAGACTTTAGGTCTATCTAGGTTTAGATCTGGACTCTGTGTCAATTATATTCTATAATATTCTGTACATAGCTTTGATAACAAGCAGTAATGACCCCACCGCTATCCTGTATTATTAAAGAACATTACAAGTAGTATCGTCTAATATCATGGAGAATACGGCTGATTAAAGGCGATCGAATGTGAATATACCTTTGGACTAACAGTGACACATCTTTATTACCTTTTGAGGATCTGAACTGAAAATTCTGACGTGTACTGTATTAATACAAAGTAATAAACACACTGATTAATATTAAGAACAGTATATAATATGGATAAATCAGAATCAAAGTCACATATTACAGCGGAATAATATATATCATAAACATAATAAAATGTGAGCCTACAAAACATCAGTACTAGACCCACCTAATATATAAGTCACATCCAAAATACTGTATCAAGTACACAGCGACTACTAAATAATATACATGACATAACCTGCTAAATGTCAATATATTCAAGAATAAAGTAAACTGAAATAGTCAAAATAGTCTACTTCAATGCTAGCACAAAATACAAAGGTCAACGAGTCCTTGTATTTATAGATCCTCGGCCTGACCCACGTATTATAAAATAAACGGGCCAAACGATATCTAATAGAAAGGCGAGATATTGATATCATAAATATACGACTTAACAATAAATAAGCCATTATAATAATATGGCAGAACAAATGATCATAATAAGGCGTATCAACTAAAATCTCCATTTCATAAACCCATTGTTGACTTAACCATAAAATAAGTTATCTCAAAATATGTCTAAACCAATTAACCATAATAAGGCATATCAAACCAAATCACCCTTTTATAAATCAAGTCTCCAATGGAATATCATAAAAAATATGGTGATAACAATTCAAAATTCTCCAGAGCTAAAAGATATTAAATATCCATCTAAAAATCTCTGAAAAAACAATCATCACTAAAAAATAATCATAATCTCGGATCCGAAAAGATTCTGATAGCCTTGAAAAGGTCGTTAACGCATCCTCAAGCAATTTCATTGGCCTTAACAAGATCGCTAACACCTCCTCAAGCAGTTTCATTCTAAATGACAAGGTCGCTAACACCTCTCTAAGTAGTTTCGTCGGCGATGGCAAGGTCGATAACACTTTACTAAGCAGTTTTGCCCTGAATGATAAGGTCACTAACACCTCTCTAAGTAGTTTTTCCCCGGATAACAAGGTCACTAACACCTCAAACGGTTCATCAAGCACTACTCAAATATCGACTCTCAGGTTGATGAAAAATGAGTCGCCATCCCTCGGGGATCTATCGGCCTGAAATCCGAACAACCCAAGATAATACAACTATAAGGTGCAGATCTGTAACACCTCACCTCTATACCCATACTATCTAAGAGTATTACAGAGTAATACTGTCAGATAATATGGAGAATGAGGCTATATGGCGTACATATGTGAATCTTTCCTTAGACTAACACCGGTACATTTTAGAAACATCTTATAAATAACTATTCTATATGTACACAGTATCAGCACAAAGCAATGGACACATGTGCCTCCAAGAAAGAACAATACATAATATACAGTAAAATAACAGAGAACACAGAGTCAATCACAGCGATAACATATAATATATAAAATACTTTAATGTTATAAGAATACAGTACAACTCAAAGTCAATTGTATATACATACAATGAATCTGATATCATATATAATCCTAATATTGTACTCCTTTATGCCCAGTAAAACACAAGCTGGTCATGTCGTCCGTCCCTGTACCTAAAATGCCTCGGACTGACCCGGGTATAATCTCATCTATACATAATATATGTCTATCTACTACCTACATACATGCACATACATCTACATATTCCATAACCAGATGGAGACTGATGGCCGCCAACCGCAAGCTTGCTCTAGAAATCCAGGTCTACTCACCTTCCGTAGAGTAACCCTCTATTCCTACAGTCTTCAGTTACCTCGACGGACATCGTGACCCCATCCACCAGTGGCTCATCTACTCATAGCCCGATCACGACCCTGCTTTGCCCCTAATGATAACAGACTGTCTCAGTGACACAAGGGGATATAGGCAGCTACTTATCTCATGATGCGCATTGAATACTATAAACAACAATGGTATCCCGAATCTGGGGTGCAACCCCACGATCAGGCCACCAGGGTGGATACTGGCCAATCTAGTTCACCCCTGAAACATAAAGGGAGTCGGTCTAATGTAGATAGACATATAATGTACTAAATCTATGTGGCTAACTGGTAGCCTCCATAAATACTCACCGCAAAGAGTCACATACAGCATACCCTGTAATCAGTGTCATCAATGGGCATAAAATAAGTGAATAAATAACACAACGGCATCCTATACCACCATGTGTTACTAGCCCATTTATTCAATGCGCACACATCACACTCGCCCTTCCTTATTCTATATTATGACTCCAACGAATATCTGGAAAATTATTACCGAAAGTCCCATTCCAGACGGTATCACTAAACCATTTATTCTAATTCATCTTCACACAGAATAAACAACAATAAATAACATGAATAGGATGTCAATCACCATATCATATAAAATCATCAATCAAAACCATATTAACGGTGAGTCACTCATATGATCAAATTCAATATGTAAGAAATGAAAAAGCAATATAAAAATAGATTAATTAAATACATTTAAAATAAACAAATCAATCTTTTAATAATACATTATTCATAACATATAGTATTATATATAATGAGTGAATATTAAGAGATGGATCATAAATACATATCTCAGTAAATTAACTATATGAACTCAAATATAGTTATATTTATAATAAATAACAAATTTCTTAATCATTTATAAAATTAACCAATTTAAATATTTACTAATAACATTAAAAAAATTCATTTCTTTCTTTTAAAACCTAAAAATAGTTTATAAAGCTAAAATTTATATACATATCAACTTGTATCATGCATTTTAATAACTATATATATATATATATCAATAGGAAGGATGAAATATCTATTGTAAATAATAATAAATACAAGCCTTCACATTAATTTATATAATACAAGATTATTACCCATACCACCAACATCGGCTCTATAACGCAAAAGTTAATATACCGGGCTGCATATAAATATTCGCATAGGAAAAAAATAGAACCCAAATAGTCTGAACTTGTACTATACTCCTTTATTAATAATACAGTCTAAATAAAATATGAAACAACAACAGGTTGCAATGTGAAATAATCAGGTTAATAAGGCTATCAACATGATAATAACACTGCAATAAGACGGACATGAAAAATTAAAGCAATATATATTTACAAAGATATAAAATGACAGCCGTACACAATATATTGACTGAACTTGTAGAAACAAGGATGCAAAAGCACACAGCAAAAGCACACAGCAAAAGAAAATACTTCACCAATTAAATTGAATAGCAAATTTGCATTAATAAATAAACAATCTACAAACCAAAACCAAAAGAAATATGTATTACAGAACTTGCCTGGTACTCATGATGTATTTATATAGCAGCTAACCATAAGGAATAGGAATATATATAAATTAAACACCTCCTATCATACGCATAAACACAACGCAATTATATTTTTTTTCTCGTAAAAATGGGTTTTACAAAACACATGAATCGAAACACTTACATACACATATATACACTCACCGTAATACTCTCATGCTAATCCATGCACACAGAAAGAAACTCATGCCTACATATACTCACGCAACCACCCCCCCCCCCCCCCCCCCATATTTACAGATATGCTCAGATGAACACACGCAGAAAAAAATTTGCACTTACAACACCTACACATTATCTCTCACACACACACACATATATATATATATATATATATATATATATATTAATTCACGCAACCTTATAAACTACACACACGTATGCACCTAGGTACAAACACAAACAGCTATTTACAAGCAAGCACACAAATAAAGGATTGTACTAGGTAATATATATATATACACACACACATGTAAAGTAATCAAAAAGCACTCAAAAGGATGTGTTCATGATTTACACAATAAAACAAAGAAAGGAACGTAAACTAAATGAAAACAACAAGTAATCATTCAAACTTAACCTACCCATGAACACTACACCTATATGCGCGTAGATGCCACACCCAAGTATTCAACCTGCAAATCTTTTATAAAAGATTGCACAACTATTTTATTAATTTTAGATTTATAATACCAAAAATATACTAAGAGATGCATGATAACTAGGACCAGAAGTTTAATTATCACAAAATGTATATGTGCAAGGATAATCCATATAAATTAATGAGTAAGTAAACTCGCCTTCAATGAAAAGACACTGTGATTGCTTTACAAGACCATGTTACAGTCGTCAAAAGAAAGATTGATAAATATGGTTCGAGACAGTTGTTGTGGAAGATATAATAATAGAGGAAAGGGAACATGGTACCAATTTCTCACGGTTAAATAGTTGAAATTTAGAGGTTTTGATTACTATAAAAATATATGCACTTGGAACATAGGGTTCAGTATGCCAAAAATTCAATTTTCAGGCATGTGTAATTGTAAACGAATACACACAGAAAGATATATAAACGTGTAAAAGAAACATGTGAAATCATCACGCAGGCACACATCAACACACCTAATCACTCACATGAATACGCAAATCAAACGCAATAGGAAAGTTAGGTTATCGGTCGACTTAAGTTCGCCACCGGTTGACCGGTAAAGGGAATTTCCAAGCCAAATTCGATCCTCTGCTAAGTTGCTTTAGAGATTCCAATTAGAGTTCGATGCATACGAAGAATACTAATAAGAGCAAGAAAATAAAGATACATGGGATGATATAAACGGGTAGAACATAGATATATGAGTGGTAATCACTCACCTGACAATTGCTTGCACCCATTAGCTCTTAGTCGCAACCATAGAACTCAACGCCAACACAACGAAACCTAACTTGCTACTCAGTATAGATGTTTATGATTATTTAGGGACACATATTCAAGTATAAGGATTTATGGGAATTTATCTATTTTGTTTTTGATTGCTGAAGTAAAACGAATTTGCTGGGTTAGAGTATGGTAGAAGATAGAGTCTATGTTCCTCCCCTTCTTAAAAAATGAACGAAAGGAGAAATATATCAAGAGAGAAGAATCTGGAAAAGATTTTTGGGTAAAAAATTGGGCTCGGGCCTAAAATATAATAAGTTACAACATAAATTTATTACCTTTTGTAAATAAATTAAGTTCTAGCTGATCTGAACAAATGCTGATTCCTTTGAAGTTTCAAATCAGTATTATATTTTCATTATATTACTTCTATAAAGTGTTTTCTCCACAATTTCACAATTAAAAAATTTAAATATCGTTTTTCCCAACAAAAATCCTTTTATTAAATAATTCCAAACTAATTTACCAAATAATCTACAAATTCTCAAATTAATTAATTAGATTATTACTATAACGTATGCTTAAAATCTAATTGATACAAGATCACTTTTACTTTTGTAATCACTAGAATTTAACTAATTGTTCCATACTAGAACGTAAATTCAAGTATTTACTAAAAGCTAGTAATTTTCACTCAAATTCTATTTAACAAATTATAATAATAAGCGAGAGAATGATATGAAAGGTCCCATACTAATCTGAAAATTCAATCATTTATTAAAATTCTTTGATTCATAGGAAAGCATAGAATTTCAATAAAATCTCAAATCCTTAATAAATAAAATAAAAGAGTTTTAAATAAAAAATTTATATACACAAAGATTTTATTTCCCAAAATCACTTTTAAATCCTTAAATTCTTTTTTAGGGAAAAGTTGTTTTTTTACAAAGGCTTTTGAACAATTTCGAAATCATTTAAATCTCTTTTATAACTAAAATCACTTGAAACTGAAGCTATTACTTTTATAACAGCTTTTATAAAATAGTACTATATTTTATCTTTTACCTCTAAAACATTTCCAAAATTTTATACTCAAAATAGTAAATTTAAAAAGGTTTTATAATGAAATATTACTCATTTATAAAAGCTTCGAATAGAAATTTCAAAATAAGAAATAAGTTAAGAATATAATATAATTTTACTATATTTTATAAATTAAATTCCAATAAGGATCAAAATAGATAAAATCTTATTTTTGAAATTCTTTTAAAGCATTTAAACAATTCAAAAAATAAACCCATTAAAAATTCAACATATAGAGCTAACATCACTCTAAAATATAATTCAATAATATAGAATTATTTAGCGACCCGAGTTGCTTTCCGACAACTTCGGTCACACAAACAATGTATGTACATATATATAAGTTAGAAGAATTTAATTTGCAAATGAATGGAACTCCGTTTGCAAATTAGGCTCTTTCAATCCACATATAATCCATATAACACCAAAAAATAAATCTATTCTATGTATTCGATGAATTAGATAAATCACAACATGCAACCAATTGAATCCATAACATGTAAATTTCAACAATTTTATTCAGTCACTACCAATCATTTATGCAATTCATAACCCAACCAAGGCATGCAAATAGGGTATAATTAAATAGATATAGAAATATGAGTTATAATAACTCAACTTTCACCCTAGAATTAGCAGCTTATATACCAATTTCCAGTTTGCTTCCTTCAAATAGCCAACTTACAAGTCGAAGCTTCCATTCGCAATCGCCATCACCTAACCCTAACATCTTTTGATGATTAGCAACTCTTGAATCCTCCTCCTGCAACAAGAACTGCTCAACTGTCCCTAGAATGTGCGCGCACCTCCATCCAGCCATCGCCATTAGCATGGCGTTCCTCCAGGTCATGAGCGATTCTTCCCTAACATCATTGAGCACGTGTCGCGCCTCTTTTTTTCTGCACACGATCAATTCAGGGCTTCATGATTTGGAAAAAAGAAAAGAATGGAATTTCAAAACAAAGGAGATACTAGTTTTGGAATAAGGGATGGAATGCTCTTGGGTGGTTGGGTTTGGGCTAGTTAGGCTTTATTTTAACTTCGCTTTTTTATTTGCTTTTTATTTTATTTTTATTTTATTTTCAAGGAACCCTTTTAGTTTATGCACAATTATATTCATGTTTAATTTAAACTAATTTACACTTCATTCTAAAAAATATAATTCGATAACTACACAATTCTATTCAATTCAGTATTAGTTCACTCTATTTAATTACTCAATATATTAACAAAAATGATTTATTTTCCTACTATTTTAACGATATAAAATTATCTAACTCTAGAGATATTTTATATTTATTAAAACATTCTATTTGAATTTTAATATTTATCTGAAAGAAATTTTCACTAACTACTCAATTTAATAAAAAAATTCTTTTATTAAATTAACATTATTTAAGCAAGAATTTATTTCCAAAATAATAATTATGAAAAATCAAATTAAAACACTTCTATTTCAGTTAAATTTGTATAATATTAGGGCTTCAAAACAGGGTCTTTACAATTGTGATGCTAAGAACTCGTCTCCCCAAGGGATGCCTAAAATTCATGGCATGCTTGAGTGGTTTAAACAATATTTGAGGCATACAAGAGAGGTTCCACTTCCACAACGAGCTGCCCCTGCAACACCACCCGCAAATGCAGCACCTAGGCCTTTGGATTTTTTCCAAATTGCGCACGGACCTTCAAAATATGGGCGGACGCGCATATAATGGAACTGAGGATTTTCTGGAAACTAAAACATGGATGGTTGACTGTGACCGCATATTTAAGGAGCTTGGTTAGGAAAATATGGTCAAGAGAAGGATTGCTGCTTGGCATCTGAAGAAGAAAGCCTTAGATTGGTGGATTGTTATTATAGGAGAAACTGATGAGGAGGAAATCACTTGGGATGGCTTTAGGACTCACTTTGAGTCAAGATTTGTATCTAGTGCTGAAGTTAGTATGCAGTTGGAAAAGTTCATTCAGTTGAAGTAAGTGAATTCTACTGTGAAGGAGTACATCAACAAATTTACTGAGTTGGCAAAGTTTGGGATGGGATTGATAGACACCTCCAATGAAGAAAGCGATGAAATTTGTGAAAGGTCTTCCTCATTGAGGGAGTTGCTTTTGGCCCAAATTCCCATGGACACTACCTATGAAGTTATTGTCGAGATGGCCTTATTGCAAAATTCTAAGGGTAGGGAGAAAGAGAAGGTTGAGTTAGCATCTAAGCAAGGAGGAGCTAAGAAAGGATTTTGGGCAAGCAAGTAAGCTAAGGCTAAGCTAAAGAAGGAAGGGATAGTTTGTCGAAGGTGCCAGAAAAAGGAACACATTGCTAAAGATTGCAAGGTTAGCTTAATGAGAGAGTAATTAAAGGGAAAGTGCTTCAATTGCTTTGAGGAGGGGCACTATCAGAATAAGTTTCCAAAACATGCTAAAGTGGTTATAGCGGGCGGGATTATGCTATAGAGGCAGTTCTTGTTTTAAGTAGGCCACCTCCAAAAGACAAAGGTTTGGCAGCCTTGGAAGGTACACTTATTAATTTTGGAAATGTTATTCATACCTTGTTTGATTCTGGAGCTACTCACTTATTCGTAGCTAAAAGAATAGTTAGATCCTTGAATTTGAAACCCAGGTGGTCACTAACCCATTAGCGGTTTCAAACCCTATTAGGGGATCGACATCTCTTTCCTTAATTTGCAAAGACCTAGTTGTAGACATTTGTAACAATGATTTTTTATGCAATGTGTACATTCTTGGCCTTGAGGGGTATAGACATAATTTAGGAATGGATTGGTTATCTCAATACGGGGCTATCTTAGATTGTGAATGGAGGATAGTATGGCTAAGTAGTATAGCAGGGATAGACATCAATGTTTGTTGTTCGTCCCAAAACTCGGTTGAGTCGAGCTATCTATATTCTCTTAACCTACCGAAGGATGAACTCTCAAATGTACCTGTAATCCAAGACTTTGCTGATGTTTTTAAAGAAGTTGCTGGTCTCCCACCCCATAGAGAGATCGAATTCAAAATTGATTTAGAGAAGGACGCTAGACCGGTTGCATTGCCACTGAATCATATGGCTCCCAAGGAGAGGCATGAATTAGAGAAGCAAATTTTGGAACTATTGTAGAAAGGGTTCATACACCACATCATTTTTTAATGGGGAGCACTGGTTGTATTTGCCATTAAAGCAGATGGTTCTTTAAGGTTATGCGTCGATTATCGAACATTGAACAAGTTGACAAAGAAGAATAGGTATCCTCTACCTAGGATAGATGACTTGTTCGATCAGCTCGTTGGCGCCAAAGTCTTTTCCCAACTAGATTTGGCCAACGGATTTCATCAGTTAAGGGCAGTTAAAGATAGTAAGGCAAAGACTGCTTTCCATACTCCAGATGGATTGTTTGGGTGGGAGGTGTTGCCTTTTGGTTTGACTAGTGAACCTGCCTACTTTGTTGATCTCATAAGCATAGTCTTTAGAGGGTAGTTGAAAAAGTTTGTTGTGGTGTTTTGTGGATGATATTCTCATATAGTCCAAAACAGAGAGGGAGCATGAAAAACACCTAAGTGAGGTATTAGAGACTTTAAGGAGTCACCAGCTTAAAACAAGATTCTCTAAGTATCATTTTTGGCAAAAAGAGGTGAAGTTCTTAGGTCATATTGTTTCCGAGGATAATGTTTGTGGATACAGCTAAGGCAGAAGCTGTTCAAGGCTAGAAGGTACCTAAGAATGTTACGGAAGTTAGAAGTTTCCTTGGCTTGGCTAGCTATTATAGGAAATTCATTAAGGACTTTGCAAAGATAGCAGTGCCTTTAACTCGCCTAACCAAGAAGAACCTTGTCATTTCATGGAACGAAAATTGTGCAAGGTCTTTTGAGACTTTGAAGAAATTGTTGACTTGTGCACTAGTATTGATGATTGTTGATGGATCGAAACAATTCACTATATACACTGTGACGACCCACCTTTTTGGACGATTTAAATCGACAATAAACCACACATGTCTAACTCAAACAATTTAAAAGGGTAGATTATCAATGGGGTTTAATAAGAAAATAAGAGAAAAGAAGGAAAATAAAACATAGAATCTCGCAGCGGAATGACAAAATATAATAATTAAATAAACAGTTCACAAAGCTGTTTTACAATATACATTTGATTACATAATTTTTACAACATAATCAGAGTACAATCAACAAAATACTAATAATGATGCAGCGGAATTATACTAATAATATAATATACCAATTTCATTTACGTCCTTTAGAAATAATGTCTTCAAACACTGAAAAGCTCAGGCTGACCCGAGCGTAATGAAAAGACAAAACACTCGAGTCAGAATTAAATTTTTTTTATGTAATTTAAATCAACAACAAGTAAATATGAGTGTAATAGCTTCAGAGATGTTTACGGGATTTTACATCTTCTATCTAGTGTATAACATGAGTGCAATAACTTAAGAGATGTTATGGGATTTTCCATCTCCTAAGGATTCGTTAAACTATATATATGTAGTAAGATACGCTATATATGTAGTGTCTAATCAATAAAATAAATATTTTTCTTAGCGTTAAGGCTTTACATTAATCCCCCTTAATACATTTTAAGCAGGTAGTCTATGCAAGTCCTGTAACACAACTAGTAACGTCGGTAGCCAGTGAGTCCTCTATAGGTACCATAATAAAATAAAATCGTAGTGGGCGCGAATAAGAATAAAGAGTATGACAAGGCACGTGAGGCGATGCCCAAGGTAGGATACTACCGTTTTGCGTTTCCTAACTGGTGGTAACCCATAACGGCTCACCGTGAGCATCCATCCCATAATCAAATCAAGGTGCACTAATCAAGTCAAAATCAATAGTAATATGAAAAACATATGTCGCTAGAGGTAGCTAGCCTCATTGGTCAGGTATGGCTCATGTTTTAGTCATTCAAATTGACACAAATGTCGGGGTCATCCATCATCGTTCTCTTTCTTCAAATCCAAGAAACATTTGCCAATTCAGCCACTTCATTCTGGATACCATCCACTGCGTACATAGTTGTTTAAGTGGTTCCAATATTGACAGAGAGTATGCCAATAAGAGGCCCATGTCTCTTTAACAACCAAACGTCATTTTTCACACCGGTTGGTTCTTTCACATTTCGAAAACGATTCATATTTGATATCAAAATATCATATTAACTTCAAAAATATCACTTCATTTCAAAATACCATATTTACTCAAAATATGTCACTTTCACTTGAAAATATCATTTCAAACTCCAACTTAGGTTATAATCTTATTTAACCACATTCGCATTTAAATCGGCGATTTAAATATAAACATTCCAACTTTGCACAGTTTGAATTTTTAGAAAATAGTTGAATAGTTTTAAATAGTTTAAATAGTTTAAAGATTTAGAACAGTATGATATAAAATGGTTCGAGTATTGAAAGTGGTTTACATAGTAAAATAGTTTGGAAAATCTAATTAATTTGAATATTAGAAAGATAGGTTTTATACAGTTTATATTAAAATAATTTATTTTAAAAATGGTATCAAATCAAACTGTTTCCTTCCATTTCAACAAATCTAGACCCATGTCCAAATTTCAAATCAAAAAAACTCAATTTCCAATCTTTCAATTCAATTGACTCAATTTCGATTTAGTTTCAAATCAACTTGATTTCAATTTCAATTCGAATTAACTTCAATTTTCGAAACATTCATTTTTAACTTCAAATTCGATTCAACAATTCAATTCAATGATTTAAAATTCCAATTCAATTCTTATTTTAAACCATTTCAATTCATATCGATTTCAAGTTCAATTTCAATTTACTGATTCAAACCCCTTAAATCAATTTAAACTTCATTGTTCAATTTAGGGTTCAAACTTAAAAATAATCAATTTTCAAAATTAAAGTCATTTATCGATTATAACTTCACATTTCAATTTTAGTTCGTTAAAACTGTTATCCCGCCTTTTGGCAAGGCCGTAACACCAAGGACTTGACTAGAAACTAAAGGTAATCCGTCCCGAAGATCGGCTATCTACAGGTCCAGGATGGATACAAGCGAACTTTTTCCGAGTCCGTATCGAGCTACAATTAGCATGGTACGACGAACAAAGCTAAGAAAGACAACATTCTAAATTTCAGGTCAATCGGAGTTTGTATGCTCAAGTTATGGATCGATCAAGGCTCACGTGAAACATATTCCCTTCGTATCCATCCTCCTTCATATCCATCACTCTACAGCCATCCCCTTCGTATCCATCCTACTTTGTATCCATCACTTTGCATCCATCCCCTTCATATCCATCAAGCAATAGCACCCCCTGGATCGATCATAGTTCATTTGCCCAACAGTTGCCCATTTCGTATCGATCTGCCAATCGATCGATACGAAACCAATGACCAAGCATCGATACGAAGCCATACGTAAGGCATCGATACGAAGAGCTTGACACTAGATGGATACGAAGGACATGGTCTAACCAAAGGAAATAGTCTTTAGGCATGAAATATGGATCTCCACAGAATGCTCATGCCACATCATCGACATGTAGTTGATCGATACGCACCATATCGATACGAAGCCCATCGATACGCATGTATCGATACGAATCCATCAGCCTACTTGCAAATCCAATCTTGGATCGATCATAACTCAAAAAATGCAAGTCCAAATGCCATGAAATTTTCATAGAAGCTTGCATATCAACTGAAGAACCACCATGATTGATCGCAGCTCAAATGGAACCAATCTTGATCGATACAAAATGCACTTGGATCGATCAGGATCGATTCCAAACAACCTCAGATCGATCTTTAGTGGGGCCATCCACACGTGAGAAGAGGTATTTCGGGTTTTGGGGTAGATATTTCTAGAACTACTCCTATAAATAGCACCCCTATGCCTATTGAAAAAGGACTTTTGAAGCTTCTACGCCATTACTCTGCTGCAACTCCATTGTAACCTGAGTGTTAGTGATTTGTACTGTTGTAATCAGTTAAGAATCATCAATAAACAACAAACTATTCAAAGTGGACGTAGGCTACAACGTCGAACCACTGTAAACTCTTGTCTCTTTCTATTGTTGCATACTTTTATTGGTGTTATTGTTATATTAGCCTCTTTTTCCATTTAATTTCTTCATTCTAATCTGTTCAATTACATCCGAAGAGTGTTGTGCCTAATTTTGGTACAAACATTTTGGTGCTTTCACTGAGAAAACTCTGCTTTTCTCTGATTCAGTGGATCCCCTGCCATTGTTGGATCGCTAAAATCTAAGAAGGAGATCCAGATCTGTCTTCCAATAGTTCCTTCCATTCTATTCAGATTACTCTAGATCTAGAAAAGAGCTACATTCATCATGGTGCACACTATCAGAACCGCTTCAAATGCTGCAGATCCAGAAGGAAGGGATAAGCAAAATCCCACGCAGCTAACCACAACAGGCTAAACGTCAGCTGGAGCTCCAGATCCACAAGGCCTGTGACTAGAGAGGAGTTCCAAACCCTTATGCAAGAGCTTACTCAGAGCCGTCAGGAGCTCACTCAGCAGATCCATGCCAACACGGAGCTCGCAAAACAACTGAGCGAAGAAAGGTGAAGGAGATCTAGAAGGGATCATGTCTCTCATTCCTCGACCAAAAGTTCGGCTTCATCTGACTTCAATCACAGATCTACACACCGTCGGCTGGATGGAAACTATGCAGAAGCCTCCGGGCATCAGCATGCTATGAATCTCGGACAAGCCGAGAATGGTCCTTTTGCAGGGCATCGAGCTAGACCCTCGTCCTGAGGAGGAGCACTTCCTTGTCACACCACTGATGACCATGCAACTGTTGCTGCTATAAATCTGGAAGCTGAGATCCAGAACCAACTAGATCTAGCTCATCGCAACCACATTTATGCTCAGGATCCTCACTTCCTTGAAGATTGGGAGCCAAGGAGGCGAGGAACGGACCGTAGACAGCGACCGGACCATCCCCGCAACATGGAACCAGACCATGCCTTGGCCACAAACATCCAGATGCTTGACATTCCAACCGTGATACGCTAGATGATTAGAGAAAGTCAAGGCCTTACAAACAACGATTGGGGAATCTCCCGAAGTCATACTCCATTCACCAATGACATTCTTTATGTAAAGCCACCCCGTCAATTCAGGATGTCGATTCAGGATGTCGACTTTGCCGGTGTACGAAGGAAATTCGGATCCTAACCAGCATATCTTGAAATATGAATGGCTCATGAACGCCGGTCGAGCTGACGATGCGGTTAAGTGTAGAGGCTTCCCTATCTCCTTAGAAGGCATTACAACTATGTGGTTCACTCGTCTACCACCCAGATCTATTTCATGTTTCGATCAGTTGGCTACTAAGTTTGTTGAACAGTTCTGTATGCATGCTACTAGACCGAAGGACGTCAATACCTTGTCCAGTGTTACTCAAGCTCCAGGAGAAACTCTTAGGCATTATCTGGAAATGTTCCATGTTGTTTGTGCTGAGGTCAGCAACCCCAATGACAATTCCATTCTGATGGCATTGACTAAAGGGATCGATCCAAATTCCGAATTTGGTGATTGGTTGGCTGGGAAACCCCTCGCTTCGTTGGATCGTTTCTATGCTAAGGCAGCCCATTTTTTGAGGAGAGAAGACGTTAGACGATCTAGTAAGCAGGAAGTTGCGGGGACTAGTGGTGAAGGCATTCAGAGCAATGTTGAAGTAAAGCAGACAGTGAGAATTCTGGTAAAGTACAGTTGAACATACAGAACAAGCAAGGTCAATAGAAGAGTAATGGAGGTCAGGGAAAGAAGAAAGACCCACATCACGGATCGAGGCCCAGAGCTCCCATGTTCGACCGATACACTCCCTTAAACACATCGTTGGAAAATGTTTACCTTCAAACTTGTAATAGTGGACAGTATAAGAAGCCAGCTCTGAAACCATCATCCGAGAAACAAATTCAGATCGGGAAGTTCTGTAGGTTCCACGGTTGTTACAGCCATAATACTAATGAGTGTCATCATTTGCAAGGTATCATCGAGAGATTAATCAGAGAAAGAAAGTTAAAACAGTTCGTTCGGGCTCCATAGGATGGAGGTGCGGGTCCGTCAAATCCAAATCAAGGTCAAGGCCAAGCTAGGCCTGAAGAACCAACACGTACTGGTGGGAGATTGGTAATTAATACTGTGAGTGGTGGTCCTCATCCGGTTGATCAGAGCTGGAAGGAAATGGAGTCATATGCTAGTTCGACTAGGCATGTGGACTTTGAATGTTGTAGTAATTCTAATGACGGGGCCTCGGCAAAACAACAGAGGATGATGACGGACGACATCATTTTCAGGAATCGTGATGCTGACAGAGTCGAGGCCCCCACTATTGATCCGTTGGTCATTTCAGCCTAGGTAGGTCCTGCGTGGATGAAGAGGACCTTGGTTGAAGGCAGAAGCTCTGTGAACATTCTTTTTAAGCGCGCTTATGACCAAATGAGGATGGAAGCAAAAGACTTGAAACCGTGTCAATCACATATTCATGGTTTTAACGAAAGCGCGACTATACCAGCTGGGATGGTGGAACTGCTTGTTGAGTTGGGTATTGGTGACCGCCGGAGAGTTCGGATGTTGCAGTTTGTTGTGTTGGACATACATTCCCCTTATAATGCTTTTTTGGGCCGACTGGCCCTTGTAGAATTTAGGTCAGCGATTGCCCCGTGGTGTTTAACTCTGAAGTTCCCCACTGATAACGGGGTTAGAGTAGTACATGGTGATCAGGCGGCTTGGCGTGCCTGTTATGTTGTGGAGCTGCGGGATGCGCAGCGGAAGGAGAAAGGAAAGGGCGTAGAGGAATCTCTCTGCATCCATTTTTCAGAAAATAGACAGCTAACGCCTGGGCCTCGGCCCGGGCGCCACAACCAGTTCCTTAAAGACCTTGATCCCCGAGACAATAATAATGAGGAGGAAGTAAAAGATTACCAGGCTTCCCCGGTAGTGTTGACGATCGATGTTCTGATCCACGATAATGACGATTCCAAGATAGTGAAGGTCGAATCTCAACTCAGCCACCAAATGAGAAGGAATTGGTTGATTTTCTCCGAGCAAACCTTGATGTGTTTGCCTGGACTCATTCAGACATGTGTGGGATCTCACTGAACATCACGAGCCATGCATTAAACATCGACCCGCGGCATGTCCCGGTGAAACAAAAAAGGTGCGGTATGGATCCAGAGAGATCTGCCGCCTTGAAGGAAGAAGTAGATAAACTCAAGACTAATGGGTTTATCTGTGATGCTTTATACCCGGAGTGGGTGTCGAATCCAGTGCTTCTTAGAAAATCAAATGGGAAATGGCGGACATGTGTGGACTACTCAGATTTGAACAAAGCCTACCCCAAAGGCAACTTCCCGCTTCCCATAATTGACCAACTAGTGGACTTAACGGCCGGATAGGAACTCTTATCTTTCATGGACGCATATTCTAGCTACAATCAAATCCCGATGCATCTTCCTGATTAGGAGCTTACTAGCTTCGTTATCGATATGGGACTCTATTGCTAGAAGGTGATGCCATTCGGACTCAAGAACGTTGGAGCAACTTATTAGAGGCTCGTGAACCGAATGTTCGCTAACCAGATCGAAAAAACCATAAAGGTGTGCGTTATGCTCATGAAGTCGCGACTATCCATTAACCATGTTAGTGATTGGGAAACGATGTTTAACATACTATGATAGTATAGAATGAAGCTCAATCCGTTGAAGTGTCATTTTGGAGTTGCATCAGGAAAGTTCCTTGGATTCATCGTCAATGCTAGAGGAATTGAAGCCAATCCTAAAAAAATCTGGGAAATTCAAAATCTCCAAACTCCTAGGACTATAAAGCAAGTGCAAAGTCTCAACAGGAAGGTGGCAGCCTTAAGCAGATTCATTTCCAGATCTACGAACAAGTACGTTCCCTTCTTCGATCTGATCAGAAAGGGGAAGCGAAATTTCGAATGGATAGAGGAGTGTGAAGGCGCATTCCAGGCACCAATTTAGCATCTGGCAACACCTCCTATTTTGTCGAAGCAAATTGATCACAAGAGATTATATGTCTACCTGGCGGTTTTCGGCAAATGTAGTCAATGCTGCTTTAATTTGAGAAGAAGATCGAATTCAATGACCAGTCTATTATATCAGCAAAAGGCTAACAGGGGCAGAAAGAAACTACCCAAAGGTGGAAAAGCTGGCTTATTTTCTCGTCAGAGCCTCGATAAAGCTCCATCTGTATTTCCAAGCTCATTCGATCATAGTCTACACCGATCAGCCGTTGCGACAGATCCTAACATGACCTGAGACGTCTGGTAGATTGCTCAAGTGGAACATCGAGTTGAGTCAATTTGACATCACTTATACACCAGGGCGAGCTATTCAAGGATAGGTTTTGGTGGACTTCATAGCTGAATTCACCATACCGGAGGATTTTCCTGGAGCCAGTGAATCTCCCAAGTGCACATGGAAGCTATACACTGATGGTGCATGGAACAACCATTGCTCGGGCGTTGGAGTGGTACTCAAAACCCCAGAAGGTCGATCCATATGCTATGCTTTAAAGTTTGACTTCCGCGCAACTAACAACGTAGTCGGGTATGAAGCTTTGCTTGCTGGATTAAGGTTTGCCAAAACCTTAGGAATTATCGCTGTGGAAATTTACTGTGATTCACAGTTGGTTGTATGCCAGGTTCGAGGGGAGTATCAAGCTAGAGACCGGAGAATAGCCACTTACCTTACTCGGATTCAAGAAGTGTTGAATCAGTTCGATTATTATGTTATTCATTATATACCCCGAGAGCATAATCAGAAAGCCAATTTTTAGTGAAACTGCCCAGCACTGGCGAAGCACAACAGATGGGACTCGTCCCCGTCGAGACACTTACCGCCCCGAGTATCAATCAAATAGAGATAGACTGGGTGTACAAGGCAATGCCCAAGAAGGAGTCGTGGATGACTCCATTCAAAAACTATCTTGAGCACGGAGCTTTACCCAAGCGCAAAAGTGAGAAAAGTCAGGTCCTTCGAAAAGCTTCATGATTTATTATCCAGAATGGAGTCCTGTACAGGAGGGGATATTCTGTTCCTTTACTCCGGTGTATCTCCCACGACGAGATCAAACGAGTATTACACGATGTGCATGAAGGAGAGTGTGGCGATCACACTGGAGGGCAAGCCCTTGTGAAGAAAATACTCGGATATGGATATTACTGGCCAATCGTGAATTGAGATGCATCAGATTACGCTAAGAAGTGCGATAGATGCCAGAAACATGCCAGAATTCCAAGGGCCCCGCCTACCGAAATCACTCAAATGGTCAGTCCATGACCGTTAGCCACATGGGGCATCAATATAATAGGGTCTTTACCTTTGGCCAAGGGTGGTGCGAAGTACGCCAACATTGCAGTTTACTACTTTACCAAATAGGCGGAAGCCGAGCCCCTTACTACTATCACGATGAAGAAAGTAATCGACTTTGTTGTACGCAATGTCATTTGTCGCTTTGGCCTCCCACGAACGATTATCACTGACAACAGAACCCAATTCGATAGTGTCGAGTTCAAAGATTTCTGTCGATGTTACCACATCCAGAAGAAGTCCTTGGCAGTAGCTCACCCTCAAACGAATGGACAAGTCAAAGCTGCTAACAAAGTTATCAAGTCTATTCTGAAGAAGCGACTGGAGAAGGTTGGAGGCAAATGGGTCGATGAACTTCCCATGGCCCTATGGGCGTATCGAACTACCCACAAGTCCGCGACCGGCCATACTCCGTTTGCACTTTCCTACGGCTCCATAGCTGTTATTCCAGTTGAACTAGAAGTACCTTCTCAGCGTGTGACCTATTACAATCCAAAGACGGATGCTATCCTACTTGCAGAATCTCTGGATTTACTGGATGAGAAGCGCGAAGAGGCTGATTTGAGGGCAGCCGCACATCGCAGTCAAGTCACCCGATTGTACAATGCTAAGGTCCAACCAAGAACCTTCGAAGTTGGCGATCTCGTACTTAAGCGAATTTATCCGGTCCTTTCACACACGAACCCAACATGGGAAGGACCGTATGTCATTAAGCGGAGACTTGGAGACGGCACATTCAAGCTGTCAACTGTTGACGGTCTCACTTTACCAAGAGCTTGGAACAGCGAGAGTTTCCGCCGCTATTACACATAACTGGCTTTTATTCATTTAGTCTGCTTTTCCTTTGAAATTTGTTTATGCATTTTTTGAATTCGAACTTGTAATAAGGCAACTGACTTTGCCATACTTTCTTATTTCAATAATAAAATGCAGAATCATCAAGCCAGATTGGCGATTCTTGGAATGCATCGTGCGACCGTCACGATGTACGAAGAGCTAAGTTCCATCTTATGGTGGGATTTATTTAAATAGGCTGTGACCGTGATCCGACTGGTCACTCGCTAAGTGAAACCCTAAGCTTGGGGACAAGCAACGATAAAGTAAAAAAGGATTGAAACACGACGATCCTCCAATGAACTCCTGCTCCCGGAGTGCGAGCTGGAGTACAAATCCAAAATACGGGCTTGAAGAGGGTGGATCTGTCCGCCCATGACTTCGCCCTCATTCAATCTAGGCTCGAGGAGGACGGATCCGTCTGTCCATGACCTCTCCTTCATTTTTCAAAGCTCGAAGAGGATGGATTCGTCCATCTACGACTTCGCTTGCCAAATCAAGGTGGACTTGATCCAACCATCCACAACCTTGACCAACTCCTTGTTCCCGGAGTGCGAACGAGATCCTAATACTTAAAAAAATGTGATTGACCATCTGTCGACCGACTTCAGATTCCCAGAGTGCGAACTAGAGTATAAACATAAATGGGTGTGATCGACCACCCAACGACCAACTCTGGTCTCGAGAGCACAGACTGGAGTATAAAACACCAAATGGGTGTGATTAACCACCCATCGACTAACTCTAGTCCCGAGAGCGTGGACTGGAGTACAAACGCCAAATGGGTGTAACCAACCACCCATAAATTAACTTATGTCCCCGGAGCATGGATATGATTCCAAACATTAAGCAGGCATGACCGACCGCCGGCATACAAGTTTAATCCCTAGAGTGTGGATGTAAATACCAGCAATTGAGTGAGTGTGATCCGACCACTCAAACTCACTTCACTTTAACTTTGTTCCGACTAAGTTAAGTTAATGTCAGTGAAGGCGGAAGATGACTGCCGACTGACTACTTCAATTCTCCCCAGGACTAGGGGCATAACTCAAGTACCAGCCGCTGACCAAGACAGCGCAACGTTAGGACTCGACTCAATATTTGATTATGACCCGAAGCCATGACCTCGGGACTTAACGGCCGAACTTAAATTCGACTTGGAAACCGAAGCCTTACAAGTACATTGAATGGAACCGCGAGTGCTAAAATACTTAGAAAAATGAAAATGGAGTTATGCTGAAAACAAAAGGAAATTTTATTTCCACTATTCTTTGAGAAAGCAAGTACAAAATCTGTTCAAAGAATTCCTATAAGCGGGGGCCAAGCCTGCATCTATATATGGCCTACAAAAGCAAAATAAAAGCTTATTCTAGCAACCTACAAAAAAGGAAGGAAACAAAAATGTGAATCTACACCTTCGGTTTTTTATCCATCTTGCTTTTCTTCGGCGTAGAACTGCTCAAACTACCACTCAGATGTCTCTTCGAGCCTTTGCCTCCCCGGCCTGCTCCAACTGGATTGTCTCCGACTGAGAGAATTGAAGCAGTCTCCTCCTTGGAACTCACAGGGACCGGAGTATCCTCTGTGGATGGAACTGGAGAAATGGCGGCACCTTCAATGCTAGAAGAATGAGGCTCGCTGGTATCGATGACGGTGTCACCCAGAGAAACAACAAGTATAGGGACCGGACCGAGACCTGTCATGCCCCCACCAGCTCTACGAGCCTGCTCAGCTTGCTCAATTTTGGCTTTTATTTCCTCCATTATCTACTTCACCCGTTCCACACGTATGCTCATTGGAATGCTGCTGGTCGGACCCGAGGAGTCCGTGATGACCACATCTTCATCTACATTGAATGACACTTTGATACTTGGATCACTTTGATGGCTGAAGAGTGCTTCCATCAATTGTTCATCAAGTAAGCAGCTGTTATCGTGCATCTCTCCAGCCGATGTAGTGGCCATCACTGTTGTAGCCTCCGTCACTAGCACCTCCTGCTCGTGATGTACTTCTTGAGTTGTAGGAGGATCAGTCGGTGCAGAATCTAAGGCTGAATAAAGATAAGAGAAAATATTAGTAATATCTTCTGACAATGCTCCTGCATTTTGAGGAATAGGAGAAGTGTCCATAATACCTTCCTCAAGTTGGCTCCCAGGTTGGGTCGATGGGCCTTCCGAGCCGCGCTCGGTTATTGGGGAGAGATGCGGCCTATTAGGGTTATATTTTGGAACAGCTGGAGGAGCAATAGAAGAAGCAAGCTCAGATTGGGACGCTGCAGGCATTTCGGAGCCTACTTCATGATGTTCAATTCTGGATCCATCCCCAGCTTCCGAATACTTGACGGCCACTTTTTCTTTCTCGAGAGCGATGATTATCTCATGGAGCACTTTGGGCTCATCTCCGACTAGCACTTGAGCTTCAAGTTCAAACTCATCGATAGTTGCAGCATTGCAGATCACCTTTTCGTCCTCTGCCAAGCGACTCTAGGCCTTGTATAGTTGGAAAGGATAATCTTCATCGAGCCAGTTTAAGTTGCGGTTTCTTAAGACATTGGTGTTGTACGTGATCAGGAGATCTTCAAATTCACTCTCCATTCTGACCTCCACTGCCTTGATTCCCTATCAATCCTGGCATCGGCTTCTACCTTCAGATTCGCTGCATCCCTCTCCTCCTTAAGCCTCACCGCCTGTTCACATGCCTCCTAGGTGGCTTTGTTGGCCTCGTCTTTTTCCTTGATGGCCTCGGCTAGCTTCGCCCTTAGCTCCTCAACCTCTTTCCGTGCAGAGTCTATTTCCTGAGTAATGAAAATGTTATGGTGACCCATCTTCTGCACCAGATCCATATGAGTCTTTCTCATGTTTTCATTGGATTGCCTAGCCTCATCGGCTCTCTGGTCAGCCTCCTTCTCCGTTTTTCTTGAAGAATCAAGCTCGTTGGTAAGCGCCATTATTATTCTGCCTTTTTGAGAAAGGTTGCTCTCTAATTTTTCAATCATTTTAGCCCGCTCGAAAGATACCGCCGACACCCTCTCAACCGTCTTAACCCATTCCCTGTACTGGTTTTATGCATCATGAACGTAATCTTATACTAGTTTTTCTAAGTCGTCAGGGTTTTTTTCAAGTTTGGAGGGAAGTGAAAGCCATCGAAAGAAATATTTGGGAAGTCTTTCTTTAACTTGGCGATTCAGATGGCTTCTTCCCCTGTGGGCTCTATAGCAATTTGTTCGGTGATGATGGGAGCTTCCATTTCAGTCCTATGGCAATGATCGTCGGATTTCGAAGTGTGAGGTGGCACTATTTGGTGTGCAGTTTCAGAAGATTTCCTGCCAGAGCCGGATGGTTTTGAGGGTCCTTTAGATGGTGGAGATCACGACCGAGAGCGACGCCTACTTTGATGTGACCTTTCCTTCTCCCTATCATAACACTCGCGCTCTTGGCTAGAGTGATAGCCATGACCATAGTCTCTATCACTTTCCCGCCTATGAGATTCAAAGTATGAACTGGAAGAATGGCGTGAAGAGCGAAGACTGCTGAGCATAGATCCTTGTCTCACCATCGTATCTGTAAAATGAAAAGAGAAGCAGAATTAGTTATCTCCAAAGATTAAGAAACATGTGATTAGAAGTTGTGTGGTGCCGTAAAGTGTGTGTATGCATGTGCAAACTCCCATAACCAACCGATTGTGGTAGCCTTGCTCATAGGAGTTGGCTCCCCTATGTCTAAAGGAGTTAGGCCTGCACCAGTTCGCGGTGGGGAAGGGAGCCCTCTAATCCAAGATCATGGAATGAAGATATGTCATCTGGAATAGGAACATCTGACAATCCTCTCAATGAACCTTATGTTTGTGGAGAAGAGGTCTTCAGACCTGTTGAAGTTGCTGTTAGTCCATGAGATGATGGTTTTGATGACAACAACCTTAGAAAAGATTATAAAATATAAATACTAACATTACAAGTTTAGATATATATGTATATGCAGGATCTAACCATGCAGGTATCAAGAATGAAGACTGTACAGTATAGAGATTCAAGATATAGAGATAGAAGACTCATGAGTATCAAGATTATCATGAGTATCAAGATTATCAAGAGTTCAAGATTTCAAGGTTAAGTTTGTTTTATTAGGAATATTTGTTAAAACTCATAGAAAAGCACTGGCATCTTAATATCCAATTTATTCGTGGAATGGAATCCACTTCGAGCCCGTTAAAGGGATGGAACCCTAAGTAGGATGGAACCTACGAAAATCTAGTGGGACGTTGTTTTGTATCCACTAAGCATAATTCAAATGATTTTTCAAAATTATCTTATTTTCGAAATGATTTCAAAACTTTCCTTTTAAAAAGATTCAAAACTCTCGATTCTGTTTTTAAAATAATTTTAGCCTCAAAACATCTTTATTTTCAGAGTCAAAATTTCTCCTGATTTTAAACTGTCTTTTCAAATAATATATTTAACTTTTAAATTATTTATACTTTGATTTAAATTATAGTTAAATAATATATATATTGTTCTTTATATTTACTTATGAATTTCAACTATATTCAAGTATATTTATAAAGTTTTAAATAGTTTTATATAAGATAAATATTATTTTTATAGAAATTCAAAATATCAAATTTTGGCCGAGGGATGTCGACATGCCCATAGGCACCATGTCGACATGGTGACAGTTTAATTCAAAATTCAAATTTCAAACGAAGTGTCTATTCGCTATAACTCTTCATGAATGGTCATGGCTGTTGTTCTTCTATAAATAGGGGTCAGTTTCAACGAATTTTATAACATATTTTTCTGGTTTTTCACTTCTCTTCTTCTTCCACATTTCTTAATACAAAATCATACCATTACTCTGCCGAAATCAACATCGAATCATACTCGATTATTTCTGGTTTTGATTCTCTCCACTATCTCTACAAGATCCAAGTGCTAATCTGAGTTATAGACTTTTTGTAATCAATTGAGCGAGAAAAGGTGTGATTGTAGCCTTGGAAATCAATCAAGCGAGAGACGGTGTGATTGTAGCCCTGGAAATCAATTGGGTGAACCTTTTGCCCCGGAAATCAAGTATCTCTACCCAGAGGATTATGATTCTAGAAGGTGTACCTCATAGAATTGAAATCGAGGTTTGTAATTGTTGAATTGAGTTTGAAAGAAAATTCGTACTTGGTTGTGCGGGACTGGATGTAGGGTAACTCCGAACCAGTATAAAATCCGGTGTGTTCTTTCCTTTACTGCTTTTACTTTATATTTGCATCTGTGTTTGATTCTGTGTTCATATTTGTGTCTGATTTGTGTATACATTGTTAACAAATTAAGATAAACTCAAAAAGATTAACAAATTTCTTAAAACACTATTCACCCCCCCCTCTAGTGTTAATTCTAGCCTTAAGATCCTTAATCCGCATTTCTCACATTTGGTATCGGAGCCAGGTTTTCAAAAGTTTCATAATCTCAATTTTGAAAAGTTTTAAAATGGCTATTTTTGAAAATTTTGTTAAAAGTAGTTTAGAATTGTTTAAATCATCATTGTTCCATGAGTCTACATATGAATGTTATTCAAATTCTAGTTGTCTACCCAAATTTTATAATGTGCAGGAAAGATGCTTTATGGGTACTAAGGAATCAATCCACAATGGACAATCTGTGCAGATCAAAAGGAATAAGTGGATACTTGATAGTGGATGCTCTAGACACATGACTGGTAATCCGGATATGCTAAATAATATTATATACAAAGACGGAGGACTGGTTAACTTTGGAGACAACTCGAAAGGATACGTGATTGGCATCGGCAATGTCGGTAACTCTGAAACTCCTATTATTACTAATGTTTTGCTAGTTAAGAATCTGAAACACAATCTCCTAAGTATAAGTCAACTATGTGATAAAGGATATAAAATTAAATTTGAAAAAGATAAATGTCATATTGAAGATAATAATTCAACCATAATATTTGAGGGAACTAGGAAAAAGAATATTTATATTCTTAGTATGAAAGTTTCAAATGATAACCTATGTCTTTTGGCAAATACAAGTGACCCTTGGATTTGACATAAGAGATTTGGACATTTGAATTTCAAACTCTTATCTAGACTGTCAAAACGTGATCTAGTAAGAGGTCTCCCTAAAATGAATTTTAAAGTAGATAGTTTATGTGATGCATGTCAATTAGGAAAGCTTAGAAAAAGTTCCTTTAAATTAAAAGATATGATTTCAACTTCAAAACCCCTTGAGTTACTTCATCTTGATTTATTTGGTCCATCTCAAATTCAGTCAATAAATCATAGTAAATATGTTTTTGTAATTGTAGATGATTATTCTAGATTTACATGGACAATATTTTTGAAACATAAAAGTGATACTTTTGAATGTTTTAAAAACTTTACAAAAAGGATTCAAAATCAATTATCTTTAAAAATTATAACTATTCGTAGTGATCACGGTGGTGAATTTGAAAATGAAAGGTTTGAGGAATTCTGCAATAAGAAGGGAATAACTCACAATTTCACATTTCCAAGAACTCCACAACAAAACGGAGTAGTTGAACGTAAAAATAGAACGATACAAGAGTGTGCGAGAACTATGCTTTCAAATAGTAATTTACCAAAACACTTTTGGGCAGAAGCTGTTGCTACCGCCTATTATATTTTGAATAGGATTTTAATTAGACCTTTAACTGATAAGACACCTTATGAACTTCTTCATGGAAAGAAACCTAAGGTATCATACTTCAGAATTTTTGGAAGTAAATGCTTTATTTTGAATACAAAAGATACTTTGGATAAATTTGATCCTAAATCCGACAAAGGAATCTTTATTGGATATTCTAATAGAAGTAAAGCTTATAGAGTTTTTAATTTAAGATCTAACACCATCGAAGAAACAATGCATGTTTCATTTGATGAAAATTTAAAAGATTTTGAAATTACAAATGATGAAGAAGATTTAATTACTCAAAATCAAGAATCAACCGAAATTAATAATGAAATTAATCATCCTAATAAAAGGATTAAACTTTTAAAAGATCATCCTATTGAAAATATAATAGGAAATATGCAATCTATTATTACAACTAGAAATCAACTAAGTAAAATGAGTAATGTAGCATTTATATAATCAATTGAACCCAAAAATCCTAAAGAAGCATCAACTGATGATTCATGGATTTTGGCTATGCAAGAAGAATTAAATCAATTCACTAGAAATAAAGTTTGGGAACTTGTTTCTAGACCTGAAGATAAAACTATAATTGGAACTAAATGGGTCTATTAAAATAAAATGAATGAACAAGTTGAGGTCGTTAGAAATAAAGCACGATTAGTCACCCAAGGTTATTGTCAAGAAGAAGGTATAGATTGTGACGAAACCTTTGCTCCTGTAGAAAGATTAGAAGCCATTAGGATTCTACTTACTTTCACAAATCATAATAATTTCAAATTATTTCAAATGGATGTTAAAAGTGCATTTTTAAATGGATTTGTAAAAGAAGAAGTATATGTTGAACAACCACCACTTTTTGAAGATGAAAATTTACCAAACCATGTGTACAAACTTAAGAAAGCTTTATATGGTCTAAAACAAGCTCCTAGAGCCTGGGATGATAGACTAAAATCCTATTTATTACAATCAAATTTTGAAATTGGTAAAATAGATAATACTCTTTTTATTAAAAGAAATAAAAATGATATTCAACTAGTTCAAGTATACGTAGATGATATCATTTTTGGTTCAACTAACTTCGAAATGAATAAAGAATTTTCTGAAATAATGATAAAAGAGTTTGAGATGAGTCATATGGGTGAATTAAACTTCTTTCTAGGATTGCAAATAAAACAGTTAGATAATGGTATTTTTATTAGTCAGGAAAAATATGCTAAAGACCTAGTTAGTAAATTTGGTTTGACTACTGCGAGTGGAAAACCCACTCCCATGGCAACCAATGAGTACCTTAGTAAAGAAGATCTCTCGAAAGATGTAGATCAAAAGTTATATAGAGGAATGATCGGATCACTACTCTATATCACTGCTAGTAGACCTGATATCATGCATAGTATTTGTCTCTGTGCAAGATATCAATCTCATCCTAAAGAAACTCACTTAAAAGCTGTAAAACGTATCATAAGATATATTAAACACACCTCTGATTGTGGCTTATTTTATCCTAAAAATGATTCATTTGATTTAATATCATACTATGATACTGACTATGCTGGATGTAAATCAGACCGAAAAAGTACAAGTGGAACTTGTCACTTTTTGGGACATTCTCTGGTTTCCTGGTTTAGTAAAAAGCAAAATACAGTTTCTTTATCAACAACTGAAGCAGAGTATATTTCTGCTGCTTTGGCTTGTTCTCAAGTAATATATATGCAACAAACCTTAAGAGATTTTGGATTAAATATCTCAAAATCACTAATTTACTGTGATAATACTAGTGCAATAAATCTATCTAAAAATCCTACTCATCATGCTCGAACTAAACATATTGATATTCGACATCATTTTCTTAGAGATAATATAACTAAAGAAGTAATTACTCTCGAATATATAAACTCTGAGAATCAAACTGCTGATATCTTAACAAAACCATTAAATGAATCTATATTTACTAAATTAAGAAGAGAATTAGGTATTTGTTCTATAACTGAAATATAAAATATATATAACAAGTATAATTAATATTAAAATAAATCATAGAGTTAAAGTATAAGGACCATGTCGACATTCCCTAAGAAGACATGTCGACATGTAACGTTTTTATTTTTAAAAAAAATTTCCCACCAATATTCAAAAATTTAGTTATATATTCTTCTCTATTTCGAATTCTTATTCATTCTCTCTGTTTTCTCTTCATTTTCTATTCTGAAATATATAAAATAATGGCATCTTCCTCCAAATCAAACATAAAATCAACTTTCTCATTCCCCTCTCCTACTTCTGGTCCATTCCAATGCACTACTCATGCACGTATAACTAAATTGGAGGAGTCTACGAAGGATACTCTTCAGATGTTGACTGAAATTCAAGTGACTCAACTTCGTATGGCGAAAGAGCAAGAAAGGCAAGGCAAGATTCTTAGGAATTTACAAAAATTCCTAATGGATAACCAGGCCAACCCTATCTTGATCGATGAAGACTCTTCACTCAATCAATAACATGAGGTCATCGACGAAGAAGAAGAAGAACCAATGGAAGAAGCACACGAGGAGGATAATGACCAAGTAGTATGCGTTGGAGAAGTGTGTTTCGACAAAAATGGGAATCTTGTCGAACAACGTGGAAATTTCTGTTTCCACTATCCAAACTGTTCAGAAACACACATTAGTTTCTTCTCTTTCTTTCTGTTATTATTTATGCTTTTATGTTTTTCAAACGCAAATGTAAATACAACTATACTCGTAATAAATAAACTCGTGTTCTTATATGTGTTAGTATTATTGTGAATTCTTAGTTAGGATAGTTAATAGTTTAGGATTATATTTTTGTATTAGATTTAAGTGTTAATTATTTATGATAACATTATCATTATAATCACACGTCATAGAGTGATAATTTTTAGGGGGAGTTATATAGTTTGGAGTTATCTAGTTTAGAGTTAGTTTTTTTTGTTGATGACAAAGGGGGAGAAGTATAAAATAGGATAGTTAGGCATAGATTGAGGGGGAGTTATTAGAAGTATTAGGATAGAAGTGATATCTTATAAACAAAGGTTGTCATCATCAAAAAGGGGGAGATTGTTAGTCTATGAGATGATGGTTTTGATGATGACAACCTTAGAATAGATTATAAAATATAAATACTAACATTACAAGTTTAGATATATATGTATATGCAGGATCTAACCATGCAGGTATTAAGAATGAAGACTGTACAGTATAGAGATTCAAGATATAGAGATAGAAGACTCATGAGTATCAAGATTATCATGAGTATCAAGATTATCAAGAGTTCAAGATTTCAAGGTTAAGTTTGTTTTATTAGGAATATTTGTTAAAACTCATAGAAAAGCACTGGCATCTTAATATCCAATTTATTCGTGGAATGGAATCCACTTCGAGCCCGTTAAAGGGATGGAACCCTAAGTAGGATGGAACCTACGAAAATCTAGTGGGACATTGTTTTGTATCCACTAAGCTTAATTCAAATGATTTTTCAAAATTATCTTGTTTTCGAAATGATTTCAAAACTTTCCTTTTAAAAAGATTCAAAACTCTCGATTCCGTTTTTAAAATAATTTTAGCCTCAAAACATCTTTATTTTCAGAGTCAAAATTTCTCCTGATTTTAAACTGTCTTTTCAAATAATATATTTAACTTTTAAATTATTTATACTTTGATTTAAATTATAGTTAAATAATATATATATTGTTCTTTATATTTACTTATGAATTTCAACTATATTCAAGTATATTTATAAAGTTTTAAATAGTTTTTATATAAGATAAATATTATTTTTATAGAAATTCAAAATATCAAATTTGGCTGAGGGATGTCGACATGCCCATAGGCACCATGTCGACATGGTGACAGTTTAATTTAAAATTTAAATTTCAAAAGAAGTGTCTATTCGCCATAACTCTTCATGAATGGTCATGGCTATTGTTCTTCTATAAATAGGGGTCAGTTTCAACGAATTTTATAACATATTTTTCTGGTTTTTCACCTCTCTTCTTCTTCCACATTTCTTAGTACAAAATCATACCAGTACTCTGTCGAAATCAACATCGAATCATACTCGATTATTTCTAGTTTTGATTCTCTCCTACAAGATCCAAGTGCTAATCTGAGTTATAGACTTTTTGTAATCAATTGAGTGAGAAAAGGTGTGATTGTAGCCTTGGAAATCAATCAAGCGAGAGATGGTGTGATTGTAGCCCTGGAAATCAATTGGGTGAACTTGTTGCCCCGAAAATCAAGTATCTCTACCCAGAGGATTGTGATTCTAGAGGGTGTACCTCGTAGCCTTGAAACCGAGGGTTGTAATTGTTGAATTGAGTTTGAAAGAAAATCCGTACTTGGTTGTGCGGGACTGGATGTAGGGTAACTTCGAACCAGTATAAAATCCGGTGTGTTCTTTCCTTTACTGCTTTTACTTTATATTTGCATCTGTGTTTGATTCTGTGTTCATATATGTGTCTGATTTGCGTATACATTGTTAACAAATTAAGATAAACTCAAAAGATTAACAAATTTCTTAAAATACTATTCACCCCTGTAACAACCCTGGTTTTAGCGATTACCTAAGAATATTAAATCATATCGGAGGTTATAATTTAATGCTTTTAATTAATAATAAATATAGGATTTTTATTGTTTATTGGGAATAAACAATATAGTTGAGAATGAAATAAGAAAAATAAAGTTTGGAAACTTTATTAAGATGGTTTGAGATAATAAAATGAGTGAAATATGATTTTTAATTTGTGAAATGCAATAATTATATTAATTATCGCTCATTTGCTTCTTTTAATAATTTTTAAAAGAAGTATATAATTTAAAAGGTGGTTTATTAAAAGGTAGAAATTGGGTTAAAAATAGGGTTTGGCTATAAATAATGTTTTGAAATGGTTTGAAATATTTTTCTAAGTGAGAAAATAAACTTTTTTGAAATTTTAGAAGATAAAAACATAGTATTATTCATTTATTTGAGTACATAGTGCATTTTTTTTAATAAGAGTTTTACTAATAAAAATGTTATAAAACTAAAATTATCTTTCTATATGATGAAAAATAATTTATTTCATATGTATATACGTTTACATTAATTGTTTGGAATAAAACTTGAAAGAAAATGCATTGTTTATAACTTAGTTTGTATACAAGTGTGCATATTTGATTAAGTGTGTGAATTAAATTAGTTTAGGCTTGTTTTTTTCTAATTTTTGGGTCCAAAGCCCACTTAGCCAACTAAAACCAGAAATGAGAAAAGAGCAGATAGTTTACTGGTACGTTCAATACTTACCTTACCTTCTTCTCCAATAGCCAGTAAAAAGAAATAGAAAGCAACCTCAACAATTTTCAAATCAAAAGCTTTTATTCTCAATTTTATCAAACTAAAGTGAATTCAAAGGTTCTTGAAGGTCAAATTCAAGCCAAAGCTTCAATCTTTCAGCTCTAATCCGAGTGTTTATATTCAAATGAGTAAGGTGAGTATCAAAACTCACATTTTATAGCTTTGATTGAGATTTCAAGGTAAGAAATCTCAATTTTCTTTGTTGCATGTGCATTTGTGAATCACTGTCAGTAAATTAGGCATATATCTTTCGTTTTAAATCGGAATTTCGTTTTCTTTGATGTTCTGGAAAGCTTGAAAATAATGTGATAACTTTCATGTTGAACACTTTCGAAAATTTTGAGCACAAAGGGTCGAAAAACACAACTCAAACTTGCTGCCCTGTCACTGTAAAACTGTGACTTCTTGTGCTAAGTAGTGTTGGTAATTTGAGCATATCTTTTTCGTTTGATGACCGATTTTGATAATTTTAGATGTTCCGGAAAGCACAAATCATGTACTACAGCTTTCATGTCTTGTGTTTTCTGTAATTTTGAGGTTAGCTCTGTCAAAATTTGGTTTTTCTACTGCTAACCCGAGAGCAAAACCTATATTTGCTCTGTGCTTGAAGCTGAAACAAAATTAGACATAACTTTCTCGTTTTTGATCGGATTTTGATAATTTTGGATGTTCCGGAAAGTATAAATCCTATACTACAACTTTTATGTTTTATGTTTTCAGTAATTTTGGGATTAGCTATGTCAAAATTTGATTTTTCTACTGCTAACCTGAGAGCAAATCAAATATTTGCTCTGTGTTTGAAACTGAACACAGTTAGTAAATTGGGCATATCTTCCATCTTTCTTAATGGATTTGTATGATTTTTAAAGTTCTGGAAAGATTATTTTGTGTGTAACAACTTTCATGTTGAACACATTTGCATATTTTGAGCATATTTTGATTAAAATCATGTTGCAAACTCTCAGCTTTGTGATTTTGATAATTATGTTATCCAAACTGAACACAGTTAGTTAATTGGGCATATCTTCCTTGTTTCCTGTCGGATTTGGTTGATTTTTGAAGTTTCGGAAATCTTATTTTGGGTGTGATAACTTTTATGTTGAACACATTTGCATATTTTGAGCATAGGTTGATCAAAATTCTATTGCAAACTCTCAGCTCTGTCACTTTGATAATTATGTTATTCAAACTAAACATGGTTTAGTAACTTAGACGTATCTTTCTCGCTTCTTGTTCGGTTTTGATGTTGTTTTGAAATGTTTTGAGAGCTATGATTTCTATCAATAAGCTAGCTATATTTGGAGAATTTGAAATTAAAATTTAAATAGAATTTGAATTGATTTTGGGTTAAATTTGAATTGAATTCGTATTGAATTCAAGTTATCGGTCTTGAGTTATCTTTCTTGTTTTTCATTGTTTTTTAGCACGGTTTTCACTAAACCATTTTTGAAGTGATTTTTGAGATAAATGGAAATTTCAAATTATTATTATATAGTATTTTAAAATTATTGTTCTAATATAAAATCTATTTATTTCCTATAATAAACGAATTTCAAATATTGGTTTTATTAATCTTTTTGGGAAAAAAAAGTTTTAGAAGATTCTTTTCTCTAGTAAACTGTAATATATAAAACATACATTTTTACACTATTCGAACGTATGATAAAGACAATTAAACGATTTAGTAAAACACGTGGTATGGGACATGTGCGTTTACTATCTCGGTTAATTCCGGACTTGTATGATCGAAGCTATTTGAGATTATTGATTCTAAGATGTTTTGCCATTTTATGGCGTATTTTAAGCTTTATAATTCCGATTTATTGGGATTATTTAAGATGGCCAATATTTGGCAAGTATTATGGTTTGAGATCTCCTATGTAGGAGTATGGTCGATAAGAACCATCATGATGTTTTATTTACTTGCCAATGATATAAGGCAAGTCTTGAGTATATGATTTCATATTTTGAGGTTTATGGTTTATGAGGAACCATCACGATGTTTTCACTAGTCGAGGAAATGAGACAAATTACGATGCCATTTAATACTTGTAGATGAGATGAGTCGAGTATGGTGTCTTTTTATCACTTGCCAATGAGACGAGGCGAGATATGATTTTTTTGAGTTTTATGATGTTCCTAGTGTGGCATCGACTAGCGGCTAGTAAACAGCTAAGTGCGAACGTGTGGTATGGGAGACACGTTAATACTTTTCGGGTTCCTATCCGTGAGTTTGTGACACATTCACGATGTTTACCTAGCAGAACTGCTTTGAGAGGTGTTAGCGACCTTGTCTTGAGGACGAACTGCTTTGGGAGGTGTTAGCGACCTTGTTAGGGCTGACAAAATGGCTTGGAAAGGTGTCAGCGACCTTGTCACGAGGACGAACTGCTTTGGAAGGTGTTAGCGACCTTGTCTAAGGCTTCGGCCATCTGAGTTTAGCACGTGCAGCACTGCTTCGGCATTGCAATTGAGGATCTGGCCAATCCGGGTTTTCTAAGTTTTGAGTTCGCCGTTTTTGGCGCATTAGAGTTAAGATTTCCTAAGTTTTGAACTCGCATCGAATTCTTTATTGAGTTTGAGATTTTATGAGTTTGAATTCGTATCGAGTTCCATAAGCTTTTAAGATTGAGATGCATGTGTGAGATTGTGACGCCCCACCTCAATACCCACGCTAGCCAAGGACACTACGATGTAGTGCTGTCAACTAGCACGGAGAATAAGGCTGTTGAGGAGCGACCATCCATGTAATTGATTATCACACGGTGGCTATAAAATAATCTTCGGAAACAAACATAGAATTAAACATAACACATAGCAGTCACAGACATCCATATCACAAAGGCGGAAGAAGATATGAATATATAACTAACACATGAAAGTGTACATCAGAGTAGTGGTCAAAAAGTTCCACAATAATACAAAAGAATAGCAACACGTGCTATACCAAAAGAATACAACTATGAGTCCATATCTCAGGTGTATACAACAAAAAAGTGCTAAACTAAATAGTCAGCCAAAAGTCAGAGTAGCAAATCCCGGAAGGAAGTCAAGCAGAAGCACCTGTAACATCTCGGTCTGACCCGAGTATTATTTAAGAAAATAATAAACGGATCAGTCTAACTATAAATATCAGATGACATGATATATAATAAAAGACATGGCATAAACATAGAATATCCATACTGACATACTACTATACGTATGAAAATGATGATCAACAGGAGATCAACCGATGAGAAATGATCAATATCACGAGAATCTTCTCAAAGATCCAAAGAGGGCATCATACCCTAAACTTGTACTTATAACAAGTCAATGACATAAAAATCCAGAAATCAAACAAGAAATCCAGAAATCATAAAAAGAGAAAGAGGCCTATCACATGATGGTCCGAAGACCATGGGGAGCTACCCCATATGTGTGAGTCGGAATCACACTGATTGAGGCCTAGGCTAACCAAAAAGCAAAAAGGTATGTGTGAATGGAATCACACAAGTGGTGTCTAGCCTAACCTCGCAAACAAAAAGATATGTGTGAGTCGGAATCACACTACTGCGGCCTAGACTAACCTTGCGGACAAAGAGATGTGTGTGAGTCGGAATCACACTACTGCGGTCTAGTCTTACCTTGCAAACAAAGAGACATCGCACAATTGCTAGTCTAAATCATAAAATGATCATCATGATCAGCGAGAAGTGTCAATCACACCAAGCTAGTAAATATATGAGTTTAGCTTCATGTCCCATAACCACTTGCTTAACTTAAATA
This sequence comes from Allium fistulosum, assembly GCA_030737815.1. Lineage (NCBI taxonomy): Eukaryota > Viridiplantae > Streptophyta > Magnoliopsida > Asparagales > Amaryllidaceae > Allium > Allium fistulosum. The sequence goes on from CM060903.1 coordinate 1,175,733,064, forward strand.
TTTACGAACAAGCTGTAAATCTTCACTAGGAAATTGTCACGAAAAGGGTTCAATCGAACAAGTCCAAGAGCTAACCGACGAAGTGAACGCAAGCGTTTCATACCACTCGTTTTACTAAGTCGTTTAAGTCGATTTCTCATTCGAGTGAAGTAAAGGCTTATATATATTAGTAGATTGAAAATCGGTTTGAAAAAACGAACTTTTGATATTAAAAATAGTGTTGAAATCGATTTGATGAAAGAGTTTTGATATTTACTACTAGTATTAAAACCTTCATATCTTTAAAGTGACAAGTCATAAAACGATTGTTGGAACAATCTATCACAAAAATTCACATTCGGAGACGTGAATAAAATCCAAGGAAATCAGCTCAAAATGCATCAAAGTGGAAGTTCTGATGAATGCTTTTCAGATATGATTGCCTACGCAGAGTAATACGGGGTTCGACCTGCCCGGTCAGGTCGCGGGGGTCCAGGGGGCAGCGCCCACGGCGGGGTGCGGGGCAGCGCACCGTCACGGTACGACTTAGTGAAGCCAGCTGGACAAGCGACCTAAGGAAAAGTAGGTCATACGACCTAAGGGTAAGGTCGGAGGCGACCTACGACTTAGTGGGGTCGAGCGACCTAAGGACAGCCGACTTAACAATTTGCGACTTAGTGGGGCTTAGGTCGGAGACGACCTACGAGGTAAACTAGGCCGACTTAGTAGACGAGCGACCTAAGATAAATGGTCCAACGACCTAACTCGAACGACCCAGAGGGTCGAACGACTTAACTGGAAGGTAAGTCGGAGACGACTTACGAGATATACTGGCCGACCTAACTCGACCGACTTAAAGACTTAGCAGGGTCGAGCGACTTACGAGCTACGACCTAAGGTGACGAGGGCGTTAGGTCGGAGACGACCTAACACTTGACTCGCGAATGACTTATGGAAAAGAAGCTTAGGTCGGAGACGACCTACGAGATAAGCCAGTGCGAGCGACCTAAAGTTTGCCTGGGGATTTATAGGTCGGCAACGACCTAACGTTTTGCCTGGAAATTATAGGTCGGCAACGACCTAACGTTTTGCCTGGGGATTTTAGGTCGGCAACGACCTAAGACTTAACAAAATTCGAGCGACTTAGTGGTTTGCCTTGGAATTTTAGGTCGGCAACGACCTAACGTTTTGCCTGGAGATTTTAGGTCGGCAACGACCTACGACTTAAGAGCGAAGACCTTACATTTCGCCTGGGGGTTATAGGTCGGCAACGACCTAGGACTTAAGATAGTGGTGACTTTTCAACGCGCGAGCTAGCAGCCTGGACGACCTAACCTAGGCAGAACGACTTAAGGCTGGAAATTCACCAAAAACGCTAAAAAGTGGAGCTTTTTGCCAATCCAATCCAAACCAAATGCCAATGTGCATGTAAAAGTGATAGGGGATCATTCCCAACAGTCCAATGACAATCATAGGCAAGATGTGAGATCAAAAATCTCACCTTTTCCACGAAATTGATGTTGGAGAGCTTAAGAACGAAGTAAGAATCAACCCCTAGCTTGAATCTATGTTCTTCACCTTGAATTCGAAGTTTGATGTTGAATTTACTAAAGATCTCGAGCTTGGAATTTTAATTTCTCTTTCCCCCCACCATTTTTGAAGAAGCTTGAAGTGTTTGATGAAGTGATGAAGAGAAGAGGGGGTTGGGCTGAGTTAAGAAGGTGCAGTCCCAACCAAAGTCACAAGTGGAAAAGTGACGAAAATTTCACTGTCTCCAAACATATCGAAGTTTACACTCAAAAAGATCGCAAACGTCATTTAGAACTCAATGGGGGTGGTCTCGAGTCCTAATTTGACCGTATGCAAAAAGTAGCTTTTCGGACTAACATCCGACTAACGATAAAATATAAAAATATAAAATCGATAGATATGCGGGTTGTTACAGAGATTTAGCCGTCTTGGCTTACTTATGAGTTGAGATCCCACATTCTTATGGAGCTATCTTGTGTTGCTTTCATGGCTTCTATTCGTGATTGTAATGAGTTTTCTCCTTTTTGGAGTAATGGTTCATCGAACCATTTCGGTTTTACTTGAGCTTTATATGAGTTGATTTAAGTTCATTATGGGTTATCGCCGATGCTATGAGGCACTTATATTTTATTTGAGTATTGAGTTTGAGTTACCTCTTTCGTGGAATTTAGTCACTTAGGTAGCGTTTGTTACTTAAGTGTTGAGCTATGAGTTTTCTAATCCTTCTCCTCATTCGAGAAGAAGTATCACTATATCTATTCTTCTTTCATATTATCGATATTGACTGATTTGTACAGCTAGACTGACCCGTGTATTTATACTCGGGTCAGACCGAGTTGTTTCAGGTATCATCTATTGGGCTTAGCTTGAAGTTGATGTTGGACATTAGCTTATCTATTGCTTGAGTAGTTGATTTCTTTCGCATACTCTGGTGTATTTACATTTGATTCGATGTATATAGTGTGGTTGAGTACCACCTTTATTGTATTCATATTGTATTGTACTAAACATGTATCAGTATATATGTATATATATATATATATATGATGTTGATTACTGTTCTGTGATGTGCTTTACATTCAGTTATTGTATTTTGTTCTGATAGATCCGTTAGCCACCTATAGTTTTGGATTAAGCATTTACCGGGTATGTCGATCCACTTGAGTTGAAAAAAAATTATATTGCATTTATCGACGTATTCAATAGATGTTTAAGACAAAATTATAGATGGTCACCCTTAACCAGCCCTATTCTCCACTTTAGTAGACAAAATTACTTGTTAATTCTCTTTGCTAAGGTGGGTCTCGGGGTGGGGCGTTACAACCCCCCTCTAGTGTTAATTCTAGCCTTAAGATCCTTAATCCGCATTTCTCACAGTTGCCATAGGCTGAGTTATCACAACGGTCTTATCCCACTTGGCTTTGTGGGTGAGAGTTTTGCCCTTTCTTTTTTATTCTAATAATTGAAGGCCCAATGGAGGCACAACCGCCAACTCATGCCTAGCTGCCGCACTCTCGTTATCATCCATTTCGATATTTGTAATTCCAGGCGCACTATGAGCCCCCTCGACTAAGGGCACGATAGGAGCCCTTCTTCCTCCTTGCCTTACCGGAGCTACCCTGGGAACTCCTGTTAGCCCAATGCTTTGACCTCTCTCTGTGAGCCCCATGACGATCAAGTTTTCGCCGGTAAGGACTTCATCTATTTACCTAATCTCAACGGGCACTACCTGAAGCATTCTCACTATCTTCTTGAACTGTGCTGCTTCGGGCCATGAAAGTGAACCTATAAAAAGAAATGCTATAGTTGATTTAGCATCAACTTATATTACCCAGTTAATTGACGAAGAAGTTAAAGCACTTACGTTTGACTAACCACCGTCTAGCAAATCTTGGTGGACACCTAACAAAGAACCATTCTGTCTTGAAGTAGCTTAACTTACTCTAAGCACCTGCCACAACTTGGCAGTTCCTCACCGCTTCTAGGAAAGTAAACGAAGGGTTATCCCCGTGACTCTTGACATTGAATAAGTATTTGATTTCGTCAACGGTCGGGGGTCGGAGAAGATGCTCTATGAAGATGATATATAAGCTGTCGAGAAGTGCATATCTGTTAGGATGCAGTTGAGAAGGCACAATCCTCAAGAAGAACAACACATCCCGAATAAATTGGTTTAATAGGGGCAACGTTCCAGCTACACACATAAATCTGTTGCAAGCAGTAAACCCTTCCGGGGGATTGTGCGCTCTGTCTTCCGGCCCCGGTAATAGAACGTCTTCCTAAGATAGACCATGCCTGAGACAAATTCTACCCAGCAGATCTTCAGAAATATTGGAACAGACCGAGTCCTCCGGATTTAAAACCAACACTGCACCTGACGGTTCATCTGGAGCAGGACTTACTACGTCAGCTGCGATGTCTGGCACTTCAATTCTAAGAAGTGGAGGACTCTGAACTCGCTGCTGCTCGAAGCTTCTGGGATCCATATCTATTGAACTCAATAAAAACCATTATTAGATGGCAAGAAACCCGTGTTCCCCCGGTGTAAAGTGAGTGATCGTGTTGTGTAGTGAAGTGCTGCATAAAACTTTAAATTTCTACAAGTTTAAAAGATGGTAATGCGATAAGACTTCGAGATTCGACCGGAGTGACCGTCATCGCTGATCGTCTCAACCGTGCCATTCTGACTTTGGAAAATGATCCATATTAAGATTGGTTATGTTTATCAAGTTACAGATCCATCGATGAGCTTTGAAGGATGGTCATATATGTAGTTTATTTTTAACCAAGTCCGAATATGCAAGGCTAAAGCCCGTCGAAGTTAAGTGTTCAAGTATGCAAAAGGCTATGTTTCGTATCCATCATGGTTCAACTTGGATCTTTCCTCTAAAGCCCGTGCTCCTATCAATCTGAGAAGTTGGGTTTCGAATCGATCAATCCACACATTACTGCACTTCATATCGATCCCAAGGCTTCGATTTCATATAGATCACTCCGAACATCGATACTCTTCGTATCGATCCAAAGACCCTGGCATCAAATCGATCACCACGCCTCTTTCATCAATACGAATGGATTTATCCTTAATCGATCAGCAAACTACTCCGTCTGCAAACCACTTCATAGTATTCTGATCAATCCATGTCTCGATATGAGTTCGAGCAAAAGATTGGAAGTCAGTGACTCCGTCGTCTCCATCGACTGCTCTCCTTCTTCCCCAAGCCTCCAAGGCGCCATTACTTACTTCCTCAAACCACGCCCCGCCACCAGCGGCGCCGGAGATGGACTTCGCCATGGACGAAATGGCGTCTACTGGATCCTTGTCACTTTAAACATGGGTCTACTAATCATTTACCTAGATTAAGAAAATTGGGTTAAGGATTAAAAGCTGGTTGTGTGAAGACAAGATCTTATACAGATCTATCTTTTTTCTTATCGATACGAAGTGAAGGCAGATGCAAGTGAAAATTTATCTAAGTCCAAAATCTATTTATATGGCTTCATATCCAAGGGAAGGCGTTTCATGTCCCAGTTGCTAAACCGAGAGAATCAGTCAACATCCATCAATACGAAGGTTGACTTTCATATCCATCAACACACAGCAGTCCAGAACTTAACACTTCGTATCCATCGGCGCTTCGTATTCGTCAATGTGGATCGATCCGAAGACCACTATGTCGTATCCATCGATACAAAGGTCACTACAAGATCATGTCTGGACCATTCAACTCCATTGATATGAAACATCAATTTCGTATCCATCTATTTGAGACCCAAAACTTTATGTCCATCAATACGAAGCACTCCTAGAGACTATCTATCTTGTATCGATAGCCATCGATACGAAGCCTATACTCATACATCCCAGATCGATCTAAGAGAGGATCGATACGAAAGAGTGAATCAAAGCGACCATCAATCTTTGTTACAACTCAAATTTCACATCGATCTAGGAGAGGATAGATACGAAACTAGATCCAAACAAGAATAAAGAAACTTGGCAATGACCCTTGAATGTGCAAATGTGAACAGGAGTCAGGTTAACATATGTGCATGTATGCCAACTCAACATTTGATTTTCAAAGTTGATAGGAATTGAATGTTTACCTGGTGACAACCAAGACAGTGAATAACAAATTGCTAGAACTTGACCTTCAGTTACAACATAAAACTGCATGATCTTTGGCAGTCTACAATTCAACATTTATATTACTAGAAATTAGTCAAAGGTTACATCTCTTGATGAAAGGACAACAACTGTTGAACGAATCAGATAGAACTTTTTCAGAATAGTGGTTGTAGCATTTCAAAGCACGTCATGTTCACATAGGACATACTTTGGGGGGCTAGTGTTATCCTGCCTTTTGGCAAGGCCGTGACATCAACGACTTGACTAGAAACTAAAGGTAATCCGCCCTGAAGATCGGTTACCTGCAGGTCCACAATGGATATAGGCGAACTTAGTCTGAGTCCGGATCAAGCTATAATTAGCATGGTTCGACGAACAAAGTTAAGAAAGATAACATTCCAAATTTCAGGTCAACCGGAATTCGTATGCTCAAGTTATGGATCAATCAAGGTTCACGTGAAACATATTCCCTTCGTATCCTCCTCCTTCGTATCCATCACTCTACAGCCATCCCCTTCATATCCATCCTACTTCGTATCCATCACTCCACATCCATCCCCTTCGAATCCATCGAACAATAGCACCCCCCGGATCGATCGTAGTTCATTTGCCCAACAATTTCCCATTTCGTATTGATCGACCAATCGATCGATATGAAACCAATGACCAAGCATCGATACGAAGCCACACGTATGGCATCGATACGAAGAGCTTGACCCTAGATGGATATGAAGGACACAGTCTAACTAAAGGAAACAGTCTTTAGGCATGAAATATGGATCTCCACAGAACTCTCACGCCACATCATCGGCATGCAGTTGATCGATAAGCACCATATCGATACGAAGCCCATCGATACACACATATCGATATGAATCCATCATCCTACATACAAATCCAATCTTGGATCGATCATAACTCAAAAACTACAAGTCCAAATGTCATGAAACTTTAACGGAAGCTTCCATATCAACTGAAGAACGACCATGATCGATCGCAGCTCAAATGGAGCCAACCTTGATCGATACGAAATGCACTTGGATCGATCAGGATCAATAACAAACAACCTCAGATCGATATGGTGAGCCCATCCACATGTGAGAAGAGGTATTCCGAGTTTTGGGGTAGATATTTCCATAATGGAAAAAGTACTTTTGAAGCTTCTACGCCGTTACTCTACTACAACTCAATTGTAACCTGAGTGTTAGTGATTTGTACTATTGTAATTAGTTGAGAATCATCAATAAACAGCAAACTATTCAAAGTGGACGTAGGCTACAACGCCGAACCACTATAAACTCTTGTCTCTTTCTATTTATGCATACTTTTATTGGTGTGATTGTTAGATTAGCCTCTTTTTCCATTTAATTTCTTCATTCTAATCTCTTCAATTACATCTAAAGAGTATTGTGCCCAATTTTCGTATAAACAAAAACAATTTCTTTTAACCAATTTTGTTTCCAACATTTCAAAGCTTGAATTAGAAATAATTCAATTCATATAAATCCACAATTTATTTTCTTTAAAACAAAATCCTTTAACCAAAATCCAAATTCAAGATTTTAAAACCATTTAATTTAACCAGTCCGGTGTCCGTATATAATTTTCTATCCTATGGCCAAGTGAATAGTTATTTCAATTTTTAATTTCAACGATGGATATATATCATTTCAATCCAAATCAAAGTGTCATAGGTATATATCATTTCAACCTATTTATTTTATTTATTCGAAATAATTCAAATAACAGTTTATATGCTGTCACTTAATATACAGAGAGATAACATGGATATATAAAAATAAATAAACATCCAATCATCCAAAATGTCAACAAATAGACATCAATCACAATCAACATCCAAACCAGCCAATAAATCACAAAAAATAACTGATTATCAATATTAGGTGTTTAACTAGCACTTCAATTCAATATTAATTTGAATGGCAATCTAATCAAATGAATTCAATTTCAATTAAAATGTCAACTTAAACTATCAATTAGCAACCAATAATATTCTTATCCCTTCATAAATTTAATTCAACTAACATAATAAGATTTAATATTGCGTGAGTGGGTTAAATCACTCACCTTTAATTTAAAGCCCATTTAAAATCCAATAAAAGCCGAAAATTTGAACATTCTCTAAATTCAACCAAACTAGTTTCTTGTTGTTCGGAATTTTGATACGAACCTAACAGAAGAAACCGCGCGCCAATCGGAGTTCGTATGCAAAAGTTGTCGATATTAGAACATTTGAAATTTAAATTTAAATTAAAATAAAGTAGGGGCAATTTCGTAAATACCTATCTCTCACAAACCCTACAGATCGCGTCATCGAACACGAGAAAAACCACGGCTGCCATCCTTTAACCACCAATCGCCGTTGCTAGACGCATCGCCACCCAGATCCGAAGCCATCGTCGTTCTCCCCTCGCCAAGCCGCATCTACAGTCCCCACGCGGTGCGCTCCGCCGCTGCCAAACACGCTTCGCCGCCGCCGCCTTGGTTCGTCAATTTTGGCGAACCCCATCACCTATGCAATTATTGAAGTCCATAGATCGAATCCCCAACCATCCTCTACAGTCTAGCGCTTTTCAATCGTCGATTGGTCGACGATCCACCGTTGATCGCAAAACCCTAATTTGAACGGTCGAGAATGTTTCATTAGTTTCTGGAAAAATGGAGCCTCCAATCGAAAAATGAATTACAGACACTGATTCCATTCGTCGAGAGCTTCGTGATAATATATTATAAGATAGGATCTGAGCAGTTTGAATTTTTTGATTTGATTTGGAATTAAAATTTAGGGTTTGGGTTATTCACCATTGAGGAGGAGCAGATAAGAACATAAATTGTACGTATAGAAAATAGAATAGAAGCTGCTAGGGTTTATAACAACATATATATAGGCAGAGATTGATAAGAATGAATGGAACAGATCGAATGTGTCAAAGCGATAACAAAGACCCAAGAAGCCCGTTTCGTTCCAGAAATGAAAGTAGGTCATCCTATATGTCGAAATATAGGTTTTCAATATTTCTAAACTCAATGAAACTAATTTCAAACCCTAATTCTATTATATATAGAAGTTAGCTTTTAAAATAAAATTATTTTAATTAAAATCCTTTAATTGATTTCTACGCGTTTCGAGCTCGCATGATCAAACGATTAGTCTGATTGCTACAAAACTTGAAATCCTACAATAATTCACTGTTACGAATCCGATGAAACTGGTTTTGTCGAAATCTGAGACAGTGCCCAAAAAGGCTAATTTTACACGTTAATTAAATCAACCTATTTCAATTTAATCACTTTTAAATTCTAAATTAAAAGTTAACAACTTTCATCATTCTTGATTTCACAGAAATTTAATAACCATTTGAAATTCAAATTTCCATGTAAATTTCAAGATTTAAATATTAAATTCATTTCAATGTTTAATTACAACTGTAATAAAACCTGTTCATTATATATTTAAATTTCAAACAAGTTCTTTTATTTGATTTACATTCTTATTATTAAATCAAAAATTCCCTTATGAAATTTATTTATTAACATAAGTTTCCATTTTCTTACACTAAAACTCTACATTTAACATCTTTTCTTATATTAATTTCAATATTTCAAAATGGATTTAATAATAAGATGAGAAATGAATAGTTGTTACATATAATTTGAACACATTAATACATTTATTGTTTACAACAAAGATTATAAATTTACTTACAAATGTTAAAACCAATTAAATATAATAACCTATGATTTCTCTTTTTAATACAACATTTAATTTTATTCCTTATTAACTTTTATTATTACCATTAATTGAAATTACATTAAACAGTTGTCAATTACATTCAATCAACATTATTAAATTATATTCTAATAATTTTTTCATTAATAAATCATAAATTTTACTTCTGGCAATATTAAATTCCAAAATCTTATTTAATTTAATATTTTTAGTTGTCAAGAATACGGGTCGTTACAATCTCCCCCACTCAAAACATTTCCACTACAAGAAAAATTGTCTTTTATAGCGGCATATAGCCGCTATTAAACACAACTATAGCGGTTTGATAAACGCTGTATATCGACATGTTATAAAAAAGAACTGCACATTTATAACACAAAAAAAAACCGCTATAAAAGAGCATGATTTCATAGCACAGTATAACCGCTATAAAATAGTTATTCTATAGCGCCTATTTGCTGCTATCCTTTGACAGTAACCTCATACATTGGATTACCTTTTTATAGCACTTATGTCATATAGTTATAACGCTTTTAAGGAGCTATGCTTTATTTTACTATATATTTTATGCACCCTACTATTACATTTTAATAATAACAATAAACATGAATCTAGATAACAATTTGAACAGTGTATGAACGAAAAAAATAATATAATAATCAGCAAATGTAAAGCATATTCATGATAACAAAATAAAGTATCAACTAACAAAAAATAAGTTCAATACATGAATTACCAAATTCAATACATGCAATCATATATTTATAATAACACATGTGTTAATATGGTTTCAATTTAGTTGATCGTAGTGAGAGGTTGTCTAATGTCCGGAGAATCAAATAGCCCTGAAAAGTCCCTGCCTTCGCCATTTGATGGTTGCTTCGAAGCAGAACAAGATTTTGCCTCTGGAAATGACTTCAACAATTCCTCAAAAGCCGAAGTTCTCATTTCCTCGATAGATACAACGCTAGGTACATTAAGTGTTCGCCTTTTTGGAGTTGAACAAGTTGGTTCATCCATCTGACAAAATAATTCGATAAATGTTAATACAAATCATTACTCAAATCATTACTCAATATTGTAATATCTATCTCTACCTTATATTCAACTTCAAGATTCTTCCTTGAGTTGTCTGATATTTCTGAAACTCTATGATCATGGCCGCTCAATAAGCCTTCTAGTTCTTCATGGCAAGGTAGAATCGCAGAGTGAATGCTATCCTTTATATCATGATCAAGTTTCAGTGAACCTGAAAGTAGACATTTTCCCCCCTCATAAATAGAGTGTTTTTCAAATGAAAACCATAAGTAGCTTCAGAAAAAAAAGAAGAAGAAGAAGAAGAAGGAAACTCACATTTAATGGTGGAAATTAGATTCTCGTTTGCTTCATTTACATCATTAGTAACAGTTGCTGCAGCCGACATATGCTTAGATCGTAATAACTGATTTGTCTCAGATCCAACAATACAAAAATAGCCAAGTAAATATCCATCCAGTACTTGAGACACAGACATCAACAACTTAAATGACAATGAATACCTGATAATGGAAGAAACTGATGCTACAGTTTCTCCTTTTATGTTCTTTATAGATTCTTGAGCCTTTTCCCATTGTTGTGCATTACATTTTGTATTATCCATGCTGCAGTTTGTCATATGTAAGGGTTAAATTTGCATCGTATGTAGTGTAGGGTAAAATTGTGTCTGGGCAGTTTGGTTTTCATTTCTTACCATTGTTTAAGACCTTCTTTTAAGTAGTTTTGTTGTGTATCGACCAAAGCAGTATCTTCAAGATAGTTGTTTTCGACTTTTCGACGAATGCCGCCCATTCATTTCTAACTGAAGAATTGATTTCACAGGCAGCAGATATTTCATTGCCAAGAGTGCTAGTATTATCTGTTGCGCATGCACGGAGATTACTGACTGCCAATTGAACCTGCAGGAATTGAATTCAAATTATGTTATTCAAATGTTTCACATTAGAGTTCACATATGTTATATGATCAAAACTTTATCAAAATATCATAACATTAGAGTTGGCATAATTTATCACTTTTAAAAGAAAATGAATAGTAAATTACCACTTTCTGCTTCTTAACTCTTGAACTTGCAACCAATTCTGCTACTTTCTCTAATAGCAATTTTTCTTCATGAGCAGAAATTTCCTGCAGAGTACTCAGAAACAAAGTAAATGATTTGAACCAGATCAAGACTCTGTTTAACACTAAAACAAATAACAACCTCAAATTTCTTTTCAAGCGCACATAATTTCTGGTCTTGTACTTGTAGAGATTCTTCCAAAATCACATTCAACTTCGACGCATGCACTTCTAAGTCATCGAAGAAATTATTAATTACCTTTGAAATAGAACGAGTACTTTCTGCAGTTCTTAGCAGACCCTTTTTTTTAAATGTCAGAACAAAATTGGAGATGATAAATAAAATGTTAACTAAAACTGATTCAATATTATTAGAGGCAAACCTCCTGTTGCTTTTGTGCATATAAACTTATTTTCTCTTCTTGTTTGCACAGGTTGTTGTTAAGTTCCTCGAGCAGATTTCTACACTGATCTATTGGGATGGCAGGAAATTTCTACACTGGGTGGCCCAAACAAGAAGGTTTCTACTCTCCTATCTCAAGGAGAATGGAGAATATAAGCAACGATCTGAGACACCCCATGCAAGACACAATGCAAGACACAATGTTGAAATATACTATTCTTCTTTTCAATGTGCACACACAATGCAAGACACCCCAACATAATTTACACAAATAGACACATCAAACGTTTTATGAAATGTCGTCAGTCACTTTTCCTTGGTATCTTATGAAAAAGCACAAGCCACTATTAGAAATAAAACGGTTTCAGACTACTTTTGGAAGTCGTTTTACAGTCAGCTGACCACCTGACCAGATCAAAAGTGACGTGTTTGTAACTAGTTTTCATAATGCAATAAGTTTGTAGAAGCAGCCAAGTACATAAAAGATCCTATTTCATTTTCATGTAATATAAGCAGTACACACAGATGCCGAAGTTGTTTGCCTAGAATGCCCAAACGTATTAGCCTTCCACGACCATTATATATGTTTTAGTAAAGAATCCTGGTTAAAAGAAGACAGAATAATAACGCAATTACAAGAATACGGTACTTAGGAAACGAAACAGTATATGGCAATGTCAAAGCAAAATTTGTATGTACTTGCGTATTCAATTCGATTTCTACGCATAAATCCACAGCAGTACATGTACCTTTCGAGTTCTGACCTCATCCATACTGCAACGATTGAAGTAGTTGAAAAACGCGTGTTGCAAGGAATAACCCAGCAAGAAACAGAAGTTGAGCAACCATCTCTTCATTCCCTCGCCAATCCAATAAATCACACTTCTTCATATTTTTATCAAAGTTGCACTACATTTAAACATAGGAAAATTATGTTACTAATTGAATAAAAAGTTAAAATACAAAGATGTGAAGTTGGAGGGAGATGTTTTGGGGCAATAAAAAGTTAAAATACAAATATAAAAGCATATCGCGGAAGATACATTATACACCAATCACTCAATCAATATTCAAATTAGTACAACTATATGTGACATGACAGAAGCATCATCCACAATATAATTCATGTGACAACCAAGCAAAAAGCTAACCAATTTTAAACTCTAATAAATGCTTCCCTTATGCTTGAGCATATGATATACTTTCAGTGACAACAGACCAACACTAGCAATGATTTTAACAAACACAAAAAACATGTAATAGACTCACTTTGCATAGATCAAACAATTACTACAAATGTCTCATTTTGGCATGTATATATAGCAATAATGACAAACTATATTGACATCATATATCCAGCAAATAAATAAATGAGGAATGAATGAAAATCCAAAGCATATTTAAGGCTAAGCAGAAAGGGTATATGATCAACTCCAAAGTGTATAGGACACAACTCAAAGGTATGTCCAAGGCAAAGGTATACAAGATAGTTTCTAGAATATATAGGTAACCCATATTCCCATTATCCACTTACAATTTATCACAAATATCCAATCAAGGGACATGAATAAAATTTCAGCTTCATTGCATGCGCCCGAAAATATCTCTAAATCAATTTTTATAAAGGTTCTGATCAAGCTCTATTTTGATGACCAAGCGTTTTAGGTATCATAGTACTCCTCGGTTATCGACGGAGTTGCTAATGAACTTCAGTACAATTCTTAAACTTCAACAACTACACCTAGCTCCACCCGTTATAGCACTTAATATGTTCGAGTGCATATAGTCTGCAACTGAAAAGCCTGCTAAAAAGCTAAAAAAAATTGTTTTTTTTCCCACTGTGATAACCCCAGATTAAAATTCAAGCAGCAGAACTCAGACATAAAACAACAACAAAAAAGGCATAAAACTGTTAGCATGTATAGTAAAATTACGAATTGTCTTTACCAAAATACATTGAAAAACAATTCCAATCATGACTGCAAAAACTTGAAATGATAAAAGTTAAAAAATTTACCACAGGCTTCCTCTGTATTTGAGTGTATATGGGCCACTCTCCAACGACCGATCAAAATGGCTATGAATCTTGTGTTTCCCCTTTCCGCTTTGATCAATCAACGTCAACTCAAACAAGGCCCTCACATCCGTTCCTTCGCTTGCCAATGCAATAAAAACTGACACATAAGCCGAGTTATCCTCTGGATTTTTGCCGTCAGGGTAGAAGTAAATCGCCCACTGGAATCCGCCGACGGTGAACGTATCAGAAGCGACATGTTTCCCGATTCCCATACCTTTGGCTAAGGAATATCCTTGGATTACGAATTTGTGGGACCCGTTTACCATTTCGGTCACGCATCGTGATACTGTCGGAGAGGAGAGAGATGTTTCCTTTTCGGATGGATCTGGGATCATCAGGAATGATTTTCTGCGAATAATTGGGAAAGCTTGCAGAATTAGGTTTCGGAATTATGGGATTTAAGGGTTTGAGACGAAGGAATTTTTTTATTTCTATTCTTTTGGTCGACTGATTGCAAATAGAGAAATTGGAAAGGGGAAAATGGAGAATGTTTCGGAGGGAGAGGGAAAATAATTTGGGAAGTTGGAGAAGATGTTTTGGGGCAGCGTTACACGTGATAATAAAAGGTCAATAATAACGCTTTAGAATAACGTGTTATTAAATAGCGTTATTAATATCATATTTTGTTGTAGTGTTCGTCCCCGAAAAGGAACAAGAAAGAATTAAGAAATTTGATATATTTTATTCAAAATAGACAATTTATAAAAAATTAACTTACATACTTAAGTTTAATATAAATTTGAAAATAACTCCACTTCCAAGAAATTTTTTATAAGTCCTAAATTCACGAAAAATTTCGGCAGGGTCTCCTTTACATGGCTAGGTCCGGAAAGATAATAATATCAATAATTACAATGTATATATCTTATTTCAATAATAAAGCATCCCAAACCATGGGAAAATAATAAAATACCGCTACAAAACCGTAATCCGAAAACATACCTATTTGTCGACCAAACAAACTCTATTTATGAAACCAAAAGCAACAGCTATTGCTTCCATAAACTTGTATTTTACTTACATAATCCAAAAGAGTTAAAACTATGCAAAAAGAGTAATATTTTAGTTGTTTCAATTAATAATACAAACAATACAACATAAATAATAATCATATGCGAACAAAAGCAGTACAACCATTATATGCAACCAAAGAATCCATCACATATCCATAGCCTTGGATAAATAAACTACCAAGTTTATTTTACGCTCAAATGCCTTAGATAATTACTTAATTGATTATTCATACAACCTCAAACAATTAGAAGTATCCTTTCCCAAACTTTCCATAAGCCAACAATATAGAATTTTGAATATTATTTAAGTTTATTTGATTGGTTTCTTTTCACATCATTTACTTTCCATTTCTTTTATTTCATTCATACAAGGTTATCTCTTATTAATTTACATTTATTTACATACATAGATTATTTCCCATTCAATTATTTAGAACATCAGTAAATCAATTCTTAAAATATTATATAAGTTTCTTTGCAATTTAATTCACAGTTATTGTTTACTTATATAACTTGATTTCCATTTAATATTAATATTCATAAATGAATCATTTCATACTTAAGTGTTTCTACTTTT
Organism: Allium fistulosum; assembly: GCA_030737815.1. Classification (NCBI taxonomy): domain Eukaryota; kingdom Viridiplantae; phylum Streptophyta; class Magnoliopsida; order Asparagales; family Amaryllidaceae; genus Allium; species Allium fistulosum. The sequence continues at coordinate 1,175,748,620 of CM060903.1, forward strand.
TAATTCACATTTATCCTTTCTTATATAGTATCATTTAATATTAAATACATCTATGAATCATTTTTGTTACTTAATGTGATGACTCACATTTTGAAAGGTTTAAATCGACAATAAATCCACACATGTCAAACTTAAACGATCCGGAACGTAGATAATCAATGGGTTTATTTAAGAAAATAAGAAAGAAGAAGGAAACAAACACAAAATCTCACAGTGGAATGATAAAATATAATAACCAAATAATAGTTCATGAAGCTGCTTCCTATACATTTGATTAAATCTATACACATTTATCAGGGTTATATATATACACATCAGGGATGAATAGTCAATACAGTAGAATAGCATGATGCAGGGGATAATAGTAATAGTAATATACCAAATCTTTGTCTTCGTCCTCCAGAGAATGATCTTTAATACACTGAAAAACTCAAGACCGTCCTGAACGTAATGAAAAGACAAAACACTCGAGTCAGGACTAAAATACTCTTATGTAAGTCAAATCAATATCACAAAATATGACTGCAATAACTTAAGAGATGTTACGGATTTTTCCATCTCCTAAGGATCTGTTAAACTATTTATATATAATAGTATACGCTATAATAGTTCATGTCTATCAGTAAAATAAATATCAAAATAGAGTTAAGGCTTTACATTGATCCACCTTAATAATTTTTATAGTTCTAAACCAAAACCGTAATGGGCTCGTATAGGATAATTTTGACAAGGCACGTGATGCAATGCCCAAGGTAAGATGCTACCAGTTTACCCTTTTTGGCTGGTCGTAACCCATCTATGGCTGACCGCGACAATCAATCCAAATGACAAAAAAGTGCACCCATCGAATACGAAATCACAATAATAATACGAGAGATCAACATCGCTAGGGGTAGCTAACCTCATTGGCCAGACATAGGCTCCTGTTTTAGTCATTTTAATTATGACACGAATGTCAAGGCTACCCATCATCGTTCTCTTACTTCATTCCAGTAAACGTTGCCAATACAACCACTACAATCTGGATATCATCCACCACATACACAGTTGTCGAAGTGGTTATAATATTGACAGAGAGTATGCCAATAAGAAGCCCCGGTCTCTTTAATAGCCAAACGTCGTTTTACACACCGGTTGATTCTTTTACATTTTGAAAACAGTTCGTACTTAATATCAAAATATCATATTCGCTTCAATATCAAATCCATTTCGAAATTACCATATTCGCATCAAAAATCATATTTTACTTCAAAATGTCAATTCAGTTCAATATATCGATTTCACTTCAAAACATGATTCGAATTACAATTTTGGTTATAATTCTCTTTAACCCAATACACATTTAAATCTAAAATTTAAATATAAACATTCCACCCTTTTGACCAGTTTGAACTTTTGAAAATAGTTTAATAGTTTTAAAATATTATATGGTTAAAATAGTTTAATAGAAAATAATTTGAGTAATAAAAATGGTTTATATAGTAAAATAGTTTAGAAAATCAAAATAATTTGAATATTTAAAGAATATAGATTTTAAACCATTTATACTAAAATAATTCATTTAAAAATAGTTTCAAAGTCAAACGGTTCACTTTCCAAATTTTCCAATTCAAATCAGTTCCAATTTCCATTTCGATTTCAAGTCGAACTCAGTTTCGATTCCAAATTAATTTAAATTCCAATTCCAAATTAATTTCACTTCCAATTCCAAATTAATTTAAATTCCAATTTCAAATTAATTTCAACTCCAATTCCAAATTAATTTAAATTCCGATTTCAAATTAATTTCAATCCAATTTCAAATTAATTTAAATTCTAATTTCAAATTAATTTCAACTCCAATTCCAATTTTTAAACCATTTCGATTTATATCAATTCCAAGTCCGTTTCCAAAATATTGATTCAAAACACTTAAATCAAATTTTCCTTCAATATCCAATTTAAAAAAATCCAAACCTTCAAATATAATTAGACTCCGAGCTCAATTTTGAAATATCGCTTTATATCCCTTTTACTTAGCAATATTCCAAGTTCGAATAAAAGTCTAATATTTTAAAACAAATCAACTTTTGAAATTCACGTCATATTTCGATTATAAATTAAAAATCTCAACTTTGATTAATTAAACAATTTCGTTTACCAAATTTAAATTTTAACATTTCGAGTTCCAATTCAACAATTATTCGATTTCCATAAATTTGATTTTTTTGTTAAAACCAAATCATTTAAATAATTTCAAATCAAAATTTTAAAATCATTTAATTAACCAATCTGGTGTCCGTATATAATTGTCTATCCTATGGTCAAGTGGATCAGTTATTTCAATTTAATTCCAGGGAGTGATATATATCATTTCAATCCAAATCAAAGCGCCATAGGTATATATCATTTCAACCTATTTCTTGATTTATTCGAAATAATTCAATTTACAGTTTTATATATTGTAAATAATATATAAGATGATAGCATGATATATAAACATAAATAAATGTCTAAAATATCAACTAATAGCGTCCATCACAACTAATCATCCAAATAGTCAATAAAATTCACAACAATTTCATAATTATCAATATCGAGTACTTTACAAGCAATTTTAATTCCAGTTCAATTTAACTATCAATTTAAATCCCATCAGGAAATTTAGATGTCAATTTAAATGTTAATTAAATTTATCAACCAACTACAACGACCTGCTATTTCGAACCATTCAAATCGATAATAATCCATACATGTCAGACTTAAATTGCTCCAAATAACAGATTGTTAATTTATAATTGGCAAAACTTAGCATATATAGTAAATAAATCAATCATAGAATCACAGAAATAGAGTTATACAACAATAAGCAGCGGAAAAGATAAATAGTTGTTCATGAAGCTACTATAGAAATAACATAGTCTAAAACAGAATACATCTGAAATCCCAATACATAGAAGTCTCTAACACAAAAGTAACCGACAAGTCTGAAACATACAAGTGAAATAACAGAAATAAACTGAAAGCTAAATAGAAAAGATAGGTCTTCCAAGTGAACTCCAAGCTCCATAAGACGAATTTCAAAAGCTGTGACACTCAGGCTGACCCGAGCATAAAGCAAAACACAAAACACTCGAATCAGGATTAACATTCTTATGCAGATAAATCAACTCAAGTGAAATGTCAATTAAATGCTATATAACTTAAAGGAATGTTGGGATTCCATCCTTTAAGGATCCGATAAACTATCTACATACATAGTACATTACGCTACATATATAATGTCTATAGTAAAATAAAATATCAAAATAGCATTAAGGCGTTACCCATATCATCCTTAACACATTTTATATAATGCCATAGTCTATACAGTATTGTAAACTCCACCCGTATGTGGGCTATCAAGGAGCACTCCATATGTATGACACAAACCAAACTCGTAGAAGGCAAGATAAGGCATGCGACAAGGCACGCGAGGCAATGCCCAAGGTAGGATTTTACCATTTTGCGGATCTGGACTGGTGGTAACGCGTAACAGCTACTATCGCCCACCTCGAGACACACTCCTAGTCAAAGGTGTGCACACCAAAATCAAATCACAAAAGCAAGAGATATGGTTTCGAAGAAATGTGCCCGATAGGAGGAATGACCTCACTTGGCCCGGCGTGGCTCATGTTTTACCCACATCAAGCTGACTCGCGGGAGTTAGGGCAACGTAAATACCATACAGAATCGTTTGCCAAACCATCCTTCTTTGTTCTGGGATCTCCACCATGTACATAGTTGTTAAAGTGGTTTTCAGTATTGGCAGAGAGTATGCCAATATCTGATCTCGGTCTCTTTAACAACCAAACGTTTATTTCACACCATGGTCATTTATAAAATTACTTTATAAATAGCTGAATAAAATCTCAAATACTAATTTAAATCAAAACAAATATTCAATTTTAATTCTATTAAAGTATTCATTTAATCACCTTTTACTAGAACAAGTTGTAAATCATTTCCAAAAATCATTAAGTTCCGAATGAATCTTTATTTAAATTCAATTAATAACCAGTTTAAGTTACCAGTAAACTTCCAATGTACCTTTCCAACCTTTTTATTTATTAAAGTTATAAAAATCTAATTTAAATATAAAATAAACCTTTTAAAAATATTATATACATATATTAAATTAAAATTAATTTTATACGGTTTAAAATCAATAAAACCTTTTAATTATCTATTTAAAATCTTATTTTATGTAATTTAAAAAAATTATAATTTTTTTTATAAATTACCTTAACTAAACTTATAAATTTAAAAATTTCCAAAATCAAAAATTTAAAAATTCTAAATTTTACAATATTAAAATAAACTTCTGACTGCCTCCAGTCGGTAATTAAACCAACTCGAAACGTTCAAAAAGATGAATTGTTATTTAGTTTATAAGGTTTAAACAGAATCAGCCACAGAAACACAGAATAATAACAATAATTTAAAACAAATGAATCTTTATTTCATTACTATAAATCTTTTTGAATACATCAGAGTTTATACAATTTAATACTGATACAGCGGAATATCTTAAAATACAATTTTCTTGAAAGCTACAAATGATTCTTTACTCTCTCTCTCTCTAACTTCGCTGCTCGAAAATCTTCAAGCTGTAAAAATACTCGGTCTGACCCGAGTATTACATTCAAAAGAAAATAATACACAGGTCAGTCTAATTCAAACCAGTTATTAGTTCATATAAGCAGTAATAATTAAATAGACGACAGTCACAATAATTCCCGTCTATCCGACTCTTTAAACAAAGAAATCGGATAACGAGAATTTTAACACTAAACAGTGTTAAACAATAAATCAGCAGATTTAAAAACATCAACAGAGATAAATAAACAGAGTTTCAGTGAAGAAAATTCAGGAAACAGCAATTCAGCAGATTTAAATATCAACAAAGATATATGAAAAGATTTCTAAATGAAAATGATTTAAAAAAAGAATAGAATTGCCGAAACGGCGATTTAACAACAAAAATCATCAAATCAAAATACGATTCAAAATATTTTGAAATTTCAACATAAAAACAATTTTAGAAACAACAAAACATCAATTTTGATTGGCTGCCGTACACGCACGCGTGTACGGCCTCGCCAATACAACACATGTGTGGCTGCAGTACACGCTAACGTGCACTGCCTCGCCAACTCGAGTAAATACTAACAGCAATCAAAGCTGCAGAGGTCAAGTCAGTAAACTGCAAGTATTAAAGAGGCAAGAAAATAGTTCAATACCCAAGCAAACTCAAGAAACAAGTTTCCAAACAACTCATGGCTGCACACTTCAACAAGTGTAATATTTTATATAAAATGAAACTGCGACCACTATTTAGATTCAAGGGCAAACTGCAACAAAAATGCAGCCACCACAAGGTCATAAGAGCAAAACTGCAACCAAAAAAACTCATATGCAGTAATCAAAACAAACGCAGCCATGGATAAGGCAGCACAGTGAGACACAACCCAAATAAATGGTAACCAGCGAAGCAGTGAAACGACAAAGGGTGCAGCTTATGATGAAGTCAGTGCCAACAGTTAATGGCAGCAACTCAATCAATATGATATGCACTGCACAGCATACATGGGGTTCAAGTCCCAAACTACAAAGTGATCAAGGCATGAAACAGACAAGTGCTCAAGAGATGCCTCTCACAAACAACTAAAGCCAAGCATATAAAGATGAAGCAGCTCAACATCCAAAACAAAGCACAGGGGCTCAAATGGCCAAGTGCGCAAGGCGGTGGTACAACATGAAGACAATGAAGGTGAGAGCACCAAAGTTTTGGCACCTCGTCACACAACAATAAAAGATTATGAACTCAACAGTGCAAGTGAACTCAACTAGACAGCCAAATACAAAGGCAACTGAGAAATGAATTATACAAGCCAACATCAGTGATACGGCCTTAATAATGAAATAGCTATAAACAACCTTTTATGAACACTGCAACACTCAAGTATACGAGGGCAAAACCCAAAAGCATTAAAAAAATCAGTTTAGGGAATATGCAAACCAGATAAGGAATGCACCAGAACAGGAAAATCAATTCAAAATTCAGCTTAGATGAAGCAAAATATATATATACATGCAAGAATGCATAAAAAAAATGAAGTTTGAAAGCAAAATATATATATACATACAAGAATGCATATATATATATATATATATGCCAGAAATCAAGATGACAATCCAAGTGGTCAAACCCTTTAAATACAAAGCCAATCACTTACAAAATACAGAGGTCAGGCCAACGTGCTCAACACAGTGCTGGTGAAATCATCAGTGAATCGAAGTCGGTGAGAACCCTGACTCAAACTTAGAACCAAATACAACAAAACCAAATAAACAAGTGCACCTTCAAACACTTGAACCACTGACCGACCCCAAGCAACACAGTGGGACAAATATGCAAATACAACATAATTAATATCAGTGTACATGAATAATCACTGAACAAGGGAGTAGCCTCAAAGACTAGACGAACAAATCCAGGTGTAAGGCATAATAATGCACAGGAACAAGATCGAAAATGCTATCAGGGATGAACAAAACAAATTGGCCAGAGTCATGAATCAGTAGAAAATCGAACAGGGTCGCAAGTGGAGCAATTCAACGTCACAAAATCAAGTGAAGGCCGAAGCCCTCTAAAATTCATGAAGCAGCAATCTCAACTCAAGATAATGCCAAAATCAATGCCGAGAGTATAGAATGTCCAAAAATTTCAAATTTGTTAAAATCAGAGAAATCATGAACAACGACATCAGAGAAATTATCAAAACCGAAACCAAATCAAACGTAAGCATATTACTAAGCTGAATTAGATGTGAGTGAGGGACGATTCACTCACCTTGACTTGAAGCGGTCGCGAATGAATGCGAGGGGGAAGACGAAGTCGAAGCCGTGGCCTCCCGAAGACGAGCGAAATCGAAGAAGCCCTAATTGTTGAACGTCGCCATTTTTATTCGTTTTCTCGTTTGCTTTAGGTTTACGAATGAATGAGAGATTTAGGGGTTTTCGTGGTTTTACAGAGAAAAGGGGGGAAAGAACGTGGTTTTGCAGAAGGGAACGTGGTATAGGGTATGGCTGGTATCATATATTTTTTTCTTTTATTTTATTTTCATTTTTTTATTTTTATTTACTTTGTTTTGTTTTCATTAATTACTAATAACTTATGCTATTGAATTTTGTAGATAAAATTTTATTTCTTTCTTAACATCTTCATCTATATAACATTTATTTGCATATATCTTATCCATTTTAAAGACGTGGAGTTTTTAATTTTAATCAAATAAGATAAATTCGATTTTTAAAAATTCAAAGATTTCATACTTTAAAATTTTAAAGCAAATTGTCTTATTATTATATAAATCCCGATTTAAATTTTAGATTCAAACACATTTCTCATTTTAAACTTGAAAAATTCGAACAATTTCACAAATTTAAATCAAAATTTAAATCAATTATTAATTTAAAATAATCTAAAATTTTGGGATCGTTACAAACTTCCCTCCTTAAAAACTTTTCGTCCACGAAAAGGAAAGGTTGTTAAAATTTCATTAATATTTATACTCTACTCAATTTTACTAAACTTGAAACTTATTACAATTAAATGAATATAGGATTCATTCCATTTGTTTTATCTCATTAGTTTTGTTTATCTTCTCTTTTGTTCATTGATTTTCTAAAATCAAAACCCAAAAGTCTTTTACTAACACTTTTAATTTACAACTCAGATTCAAACTTAAAATCCATCACGTTAGAGATTTATATAATATATCTCTTCCAAAGCTGTGGACTTTCAAAACATTTCAAAGATCCTCTTCCTTAGTTTATTAGGTAGGAATTTTGTAATTTTAACTTCAAACTATTGATTTGCTATTTACAGTTTGAAAATACTTGCTAACTCGAAATTTAACAAGTCCATCTTCGTTCTCACAGACATTAGGCATACGCTGGCCAGGCGCAGGTCTAAAAATCTCCAAGTACTAAACATACTTGCTTCAATTCCCAGTGAAAATACTTTTAAAAATTCTTTTAAAAATGGATATGGAAAGCACGTTCCCCCATGGATCACAGTTTACCCGGCGGTTACGCTACTATCCCAGTAGAATCGCTTGTAACCGTAGATTTCACATCTCTCTTGAATTTCGCCATGGTTGTCGCCATAGATTGCAGTACATACGGCGGTTACGCTACTATCCCAGTAGAGTCGCTTGTGACTGTAGGCATCTCGCCCCTCAAATTTCGCTTGGCATTAGATTGTAGTTTACTCGGCGGTTGCGCCATTATCCCAATGGAATCGCTTGTAACTGTGGGCATCTCGCCCCTCAAATTTCGCTAATCATCAATCTAATCGCATCACGATGATCCATCGCGAGGGATTTCCGATTCAAATAGTCAATCTGACTAATGGAAATTCTACGTAGCTACGAATTTCAAATGGACACTCTTCACGAGTTCCAATACCTTCTCTAATAATAAATGGAAGGTACTTTTTCATATCCTCAGTTTAGAAAACATAATATCATATATGTAGTACTTCATTTCACATTTCGTACATATAATATCTATGTAAACATACATAAGATTTCCATAACAATGACTTTCTAAACTAACGGTTTCAAATTTACCGCATTCATATATATATAAGTTCTGAAAACCTACATATTCCATATTCATAACAAAATAGAGGATTTCAAAATTTTCCTCTAAGTCGATTTGGAAATTTAAGGTTATCTCAAACCTAATTCATATTCATAATTCCATTTATTATCGACTTTCACATTCGATTTGAATTTCACGCTACATCGTCAATTCTCAACACAGAATTGATGTCTATCGATATATAACCTCTGACTCGTACGTCTCAGAGAAGGGTGTTAAGCTAAGAGAATAAATTCTCCGCCACCAACAGATATATATTTAATAGAGATCAATTACTATGTCATCAATTCACAATGTTAGACATACAATCCAAATCATCATCTGAAATTCAAAGCTCAACTGATATTGTCTTTGATGTCGAAGTTAAACTCAATTTTAACTTAACGATTCAATCTTTTTTTGAAAAATTTCAAATTGAACTAATTGTTCAATTTCTCATTTAACTTTTCAACTTCGACTTCAAAAATGAATTTCAAATCATTTATTCCTTACGGAATATATTCACAACATTTCATATTTGGAAAAAAAACATTTCCATACTTATTCAAAAATAAGTAATTCACAAATCTAATTATTTTCGACATTTGAAAATATTCGATATACTTAAATCAAAATTAAGCATATATTTCATCTTTAAGGAGATCATTCTCTTTCACATTTATTTGAGTTAAAACGAATGTTACGTAAAACATCGTTACGACAACTCAAAATCACTAGTGTAGGGATTCGAAATTTAGATAGATGTGTAAATCCAAATACTATACAAAACATTTCCTTTCGGAAATCATTTACTATAACAACAGTGTTATAGTCCATCATTTCCTTATATTCGAAAACGTCTATTTCAACAATGAATGTTGAAATCTATGGTTTCGATATTCAATGCCTTTGAAAACATCATTTAAAACAATTAACTTCGTTTTAAAATATCACTTTCCTAAAAATATGTCCATTTTAGTCAATAATATATTCACGGTCCAAAATTGTGAATATACTATTTTTAACAGCTATAAGAATTTACTTATCAAAATAAGTCAGTTTCGGATTTATAAACAACGTTTATAAATTCCATTCCTTTTTATAAAAACTTCAATTTATAAAAATTTACCTTATTAACCATTCCTTTTATAACTCAGTTTTATATCAGAAATTTAATTTATAAGTAAATTACTTATAAATTCTTTTATTTCGCAACTTCGATTCATTTTACAACTTCACAAATTTTAATTCTGTAATTTTCATTCACTTATGAAATCCATTAATATTTCATTTTCAACACTTATACAAATTCATTTTATAATTCCAATTATAATATCAATTTTTTCAAATCTTCTATATAAACGTTTATAATAATTCAAAAATTCCATTTTAAACTATTGTATAAATTTATCAGTTTTCCATTTCCAAAATAATCTACTAATTCTTTAGTAAATCCTTCATCGAATTGATTTCCAATTTTAATCACATTTGATTCATTCACATTGGATTTTTTACTAACATTCATTCATATTCAATTAGTTCGCTTTCACTAATTTATATTCAAGTTAGTTTATTTTCAATTCAAATCAAATTTGATTCTATTTAGATTTACTTATCCTTCAATTTGAATTCAATTGCTTAACTTTCAAATTTCATTAATTCAATTTCATTAATACTTAATGAATTTTCCATACAATCAATTCTTAATCAATATTTCTATTTATGTTTATTCACTAATTCACTTTTACAATTAAAGTTGATTTTCCTTTCTATACTCAAATTCATATTCATTACTTCACTTTATTAATTCATTTTGATATCAAATTCAACCTCATTCAACACAACCAATTTATTTTGCTTATTCTCAATTGGGTTTATATTCTAATTGAATTGAGTTCTTCGTTTATTTTATTTAACTTAACTTAGATTTTATTTCAAAAATCCTTTTATTTAACCTTTACTAAAGTCAAATTCATATTACTATTCGAAATTCAGATTTTGTTTTTCTTAACAAAACTGTTCAAACATTTTAACAATTGGTTTAATTCATATGGTTAAGTCACAAATAAATTTCCTCCTCAAAACACAATTTCATTAAGATATTTCTTCCAAATCTTACCATAAACATTCACGTACAAACTATACATAGCTTAAAGCTTTCATAATACATACTTAGAAGTTTTTAGATTACAAAGGATAGTATTACAAAATATATTGATCGCTTCAAATATATTGATTGGTTTAAGATTCAGACTTATAGAGGACTATCGTCTTCCCGTCTGGTAGTACACATCTATTCCGAACTTTCATCTTCGGTTCGCACTATTTCAGGTTGGATTAAAGGAGGATTGACGCATTCAAAGTCAACGTGTCCCCAGTTCCTACAGTTCCCGCAAAAATACGTGACGTTCCCTTCCTTATCTATCAGTTTTACACTTTTCGCTCTAGCGGGTCGGGCTATAGCTTGCTTTCCACGCTGCCTTTCAGTGCAATTTCTGGCTATATGTCCATTCTGGCGACAATGATAGCAGACTGTCAATCTATCGACAGGTAAATCGAGTACACTCTTTTTCCTTTTCACTTTAGGGCAATGACTAAGGAAATGTCCTTTTTCTTGACATTTAAAACACACAATCTCAGGACGAGCGAAGCGGTCATCCCCATCCCTTTTCTTTCTCTTCTCTCGGCACGTAACGGCAAAATGTCCTTTTTTATGACATCGATAACAGGTAATGTCATCATAGGGACCAGGTCCTTGCCTTTCGTTGATTTTCTTTTCAATTTTCGCACGTGCTACTTCTGCTTCTTTACGGGCAATTGCTCTTTGTTCACGACATGCTGCTTTCTGTGCTTCGGTTTTCGCCATTTTAATTAATAGGATGTTTTGGAAGTTCCTATTAAAATTGACAATTCCATTAGAAAAAGTTGGATTATTCAATCATTTTCCTAAGACAAATTTGTAAATTTACATTATCCTAATATATAGGATTATCATTCGTATTAGGTAATCACTTGTCCTTTTAGTTTAAAATTTCTCATTTTATAAGGTATACAACTTATTAATTTAAACTTTCCAATTCATATTGTATAATCACTTATCTTTTAAGTTTAAATTCCATCTCAACAATTTATCAAATCAAGTTCTCTTTATTTAACATCCTTTAGTTAAATTTATTTAACTTTCCTTTAGCTAAATTTCAAATCATATATTTATTAATACTAATTCAATTCAATTTAACTTTTCTTAAGTTAAAAATCTTTATTTTCAAAACAATTTTATACTTCTTTAGATTTGAAAAAACGTTTTCTTTTAAAGTGTTTCTAGTAACTATTCATATTAAACATCATAAACTAAGCTTTGTGTAAACCAAAGCTCTGATACCACTCTGTAACATTCCCCCTTCTGACCGCCTCCAGTCGGTAATTAAACCAACTCGAAACGTTCAAAAAGATGAATTGTTATTTAGTTTATAAGGTTTAAACAGAATCAGCCACAGAAACACAGAATAATAACAATAATTTAAAACAAATGAATCTTTATTTCATTACTATAAATCTTTTTGAATACATCAGAGTTTATACAATTTAATACTGATACAGCGGAATATCTTAAAATACAATTTTCTTGAAAGCTACAAATGATTCTTTACTCTCTCTCTCTCTAACTTCGCTGCTCGAAAATCTTCAAGCTGTAGAAATACTCGGTCTGACCCGAGTATTACATTCAAAAGAAAATAATACACAGGTCAGTCTAATTCAAACTAGTTATTAGTGCATATAAGCAGTAATAATTAAATAGACGACAGTCACAATAATTCCCGTCTATCCGACTCTTTAAACAAAGAAATCGGATAACGAGAATTTTAACACTAAACAGTGTTAAATAATAAATCAGCAGATTTAAAAACATCAACAGAGATAAATAAACAGAGTTTCAGTGAAGAAAATTCAGGAAACAGCAATTCAGCAGATTTAAATATCAACAAAAATATATGAAAAGATTTCTAAATGAAAATGATTTAGAAAAGAATAGAATTGCCGAAACGGCGATTTAACAACAAAAATCATCAAATCAAAATACGATTCAAAATATTTTGAAATTTCAACATAAAAACAATTTTAGAAACAACAAAACATCAATTTTGATTGGCTGCCGTACACGCACGCGTGTACGGCCTCGCCAATACAACACATGTGTGGCTGCAGTACACGCTAACGTGCACTGCCTCGCCAACTCGAGTAAATACTAACAGCAATCAAAGCTGCAGAGGTCAAGTCAGTAAACTGCAAGTATTAAAGAGGCAAGAAAATAGTTCAATACCCAAGCAAACTCAAGAAACAAGTTTCCAAACAACTCATGGCTGCACACTTCAACAAGTGTAATATTTTATATAAAATGAAACTGCGACCACTATTTAGATTCAAGGGCAAACTGCAACAAAAATGCAGCCACCACAAGGTCATAAGAGCAAAACTGCAACCAAAAAAACTCATATGCAGTAATCAAAACAAACGCAGCATGGATAAGGCAGCACAGTGAGACACAACCCAAATAAATGGTAACCAGCGAAGCAGTGAAACGACAAAGGGTGCAGCTCATGACGAAGTCAGTGCCAACAGTTAATGGCAGCAACTCAATCAATATGATATGCACTGCACAGCATACATGGGGTTCAAGTCCCAAACTACAAAGTGATCAAGGCATGAAACAGACAAGTACTCAAGAGATGCCTCTCACAAAAAACTAAAGCCAAGCATATAAAGATGAAGCAGCTCAACATCCAAAACAAAGCACAGGGGCTCAAATGGCCAAGTGCGCAAGGCGGTGGTACAACATGAAGACAATGAAGGTGAGAGCACCAAAGTTTTTGCACCTCGTCACACAACAATAAAAGATTATGAACTCAACAGTGCAAGTGAACTCAACCAGACAGCCAAATACAAAGGCAACTGAGAAATGAATTATACAAGCCAACATCAGTGATACGGCCTTAACAATGAAATAGCTATAAACAACCTTTTATGAACACTGCCACACTCAAGTATACGAGGGCAAAACCCAAAAGCATTAAAAAAATCAGTTTAGGGAATATGCAAACCAGATAAGGAATGCACCAGAACAGGAAAATCAATTCAAAATTCAGCTTAGATGAAGCAAAATATATATATACATGCAAGAATGCATAAAAAAAATGAAGTTTGAAAGCAAAATATATATATACATACAAGAATGCATATATATATATATATATATATATGCCAGAAATCAAGATGACAATCCAAGTGGTCAAACCCTTTAAATACAAAGCCAATCACTTACAAAATACAGAGGTCAGGCCAACGTGCTCAACACAGTGCTGGTGAAATCATCAGTGAATCGAAGTCGGTGAGAACCCTGACTCAAACTTAGAACCAAATACAACAAAACCAAATAAACAAGTGCACCTTCAAACACTTGAACCACTGACCGACCCCAAGCAACACAGTGAGACAAATATGCAAATACAACATAATTAATATCAGTGTACATGAATAATCACTGAACAAGGGAGTAGCCTCAAAGACTAGACGAACAAATCCAGGTGTAAGGCATAATAATGCACAGGAACAAGATCGAAAATGCTATCAGGGATGAACAAAACAAATTGGCCAGAGTCATGAATCAGTAGAAAATCCAATAGGGTCGCAAGTGGAGCAATTCAACGTCACAAAATCAAGTGAAGGCCGAAGCCCTCTAAAATTCATGAAGCAGCAATCTCAACTCAAGATAATGCCAAAATCAATGCCGAGAGTATAGAATGTCCAAAAATTTCAAATTTGTTAAAATCAGAGAAATCATGAACAACGACATCAGAGAAATTATCAAAACCGAAACCAAATCAAACGCAAGCATATTACTAAGCTGAACTAGATGTGAGTGAGGGACGATTCACTCACCTTGACTTGAAGCGGTCGCGAATGAATGCGAGGGGGAAGACGAAGTCGAAGCCGTGGCCTCCCGAAGACGAGCGAAATCGAAGAAGCCCTAATTGTTGAACGTCGCCATTTTTATTCGTTTTCTCATTTGCTTTAGGTTTACGAATGAATGAGAGATTTAGGGGTTTTCGTGGTTTTACAGAGAAAAGGGGGGAAAGAACGTGGTTTTGCAGAAGGGAACGTGGTATAGGGTATGGCTGGTATCATATATTTTTTTCTTTTATTTTATTTTCATTTTTTTATTTTTATTTACTTTGTTTTGTTTTCATTAATTACTAATAACTTATGCTATTGAATTTTGTAGATAAAATTTTATTTCTTTCTTAACATCTTCATCTATATAATATTTATTTGCATATATCTTATCCATTTTAAAGATGTGGAGTTTTTAATTTTAATCAAATAAGATAAATTCGATTTTTAAAAATTCAAAGATTTCATACTTTAAAATTTTAAAGCAAATTGCCTTATTATTATATAAATCCCGATTCAAATTTTAGATTCAAACACATTTCTCATTTTAAAATTGAAAAATTCGAACAATTTCACAAATTTAAATCAAAATTTAAATCAATTATTAATTTAAAATAATCTAAAATTTTGGGATCGTTACAGTACATTTAAATTGTCATTTCCTATGAAATCAATTTAACGAGCATAAGAATATTAATCGTGAGTAATTGCTTACCATTCATGGCTAGAGAACGATGGAAAACAACTACGGAAAAGAATAATGCAACGGACACTGGCACGAATCGGCACGACAAATCAATTAGCTGCGACAAACACGAAAGTAGATTTTAGCATGATAATTCAATAAAACAAATATATATATATATATATATATATATACAACGCATATAATTTCTGTCGACAAATTCAAAAGTGCCATCTATAGCTTTTTTCGAGAATATATATATGTATGTATGTATGTATGTATATGTATATGTATATGTATATGTATATGTATATATATATATATTATATATAACATGTACAGGTTCAGATTTCAAAGCATATACATTTCTGCCGATATAAATGTGTGCAGCATATATATGTACATTCTGTCACTAGTACATATACAACAGTATAGTGAGCTGTTATATATCTACCTTTGGCTAGAGCAGAAATCAAAGAAAACAAAGCACAGAGCACAAAGAAATCAAAACAAAACCTGGAGCTCCTATGTCAGGCGATGCAACATATGTATTTCAAACAATATATATAACCTCTTCCAACATATATATATATATATATATGCACAACACATTAATGCTTCGAATACAGTCACCTACTATATATGCGCAACACATATATAAGTAAATAATAAGATCAAATAAAAGTGCTTCCAAAAAGACGGATGATGCAGCATAAATATAAGTATATAGATGTTCCTACATGCGTTAGAAATATATATAAAATTTCACACACACACACAAACACATATATATAATTTCAAAGACAGAGATAAAACAAGCACAGACGTATCAAAATGTAACATGTATATTCAAGAAATGTATATATATATATAACTTCATAAATATATCGAATAACATGCAACAGCGGGGGTTCAAGCTTGGCCAGAGGAACAAGGAGGGGTTCGATGATAGGTCTGGGTGTACGGCAGACGGAGAAGGTGGAGCGCGTCGGTCAGGTTTTGCTTCGTGTTGAGGCGAGGCAGTTACGAGGGGAGGTGGCTGTGGTGGTGATAGGCCAAGAAGTTGTTACGTGATCGAGGAGACGGCAGCAGTTCAAATGAGGGGTGGAAGAGGAAGGGGTTGCTGAGATGGGTAGGCAGTTGTGGTGGGTGGCAGTTATGGCTTTGGGTCAAGGAATGAATATTCAACAGTCGAAGGGGTGATGAGATGCAGAGGCATTGTTAGGGAAGTTGTGGAGTGGATGGTGATGGATGAGGCTAGAATTTGGACTTGGGGTTTGACTTCGGTGGAGTGGTGAGATACACGGGCGCGTGCATGGTTTCGTTCGAGTAGAAGAAAACAAGGATGAAAGTATGTTTGCTCCAGGCAAATAAAGATAGTAGACTAGATAATGAGCAACAGTGAAAGCAATATCGAAAAAATATGTGTCGTTATATAAATTTTCTCAAAGTAAATAGAAATGAACCTGGAGAGAGCCGAACGATTTCTCAAAGCAAGAGGATCTGATGTACTGTTTATATTTTATTTCAGAATGGAGAAGGGAAAAATGAAAGGATGCACATAATATAAATATCAAAGTCAAAGAATAGAAAAGGACATTAGTTGAATTCAGAAGTAAATAATAGTAAAGACTATTGGTAATGCACGGCTAGCAATTGAAAAGGCAGAGAAACAAAAAGGCACCAATACAGCACCGGTAAGACAAACTGTTACGTCGATGTTGCTGCATAACCGATGTCAAAATATAGAAATGAATATACTGCGGAGATCAGTACGACGAGATGAATAGAATGGTACACAGATATTAGTGATACGACCAAGTTATAAAAATTCGATTTTTTACTGCTGAAAATGCTGCTAAAATGTCGAAAATAAGATAAACGGAGCTATAGCAGTCCAAATTTGACGAAACGAATTACGCACCTCACTCCGAAAATGATTTACATTTTTATTATATAGAAATATTCAGATTTGGAAAATATTAAATTTTCACCCATTTAACTAATTAAAATTAAAATTTGAAATTTCACAAATAAACTAACTTTTGTATGTTCCAAATAAAATTTACCATATGCTATATTTAAATAAACGTATTTCAAATATCAAATTTTTTTTTCAAAATTTTATTGTTTATTTTTATGAGAAATTCTTAGTTTATTACATCATAAAATCGTTAAAATTCTCGGGTCGTTACACTCTCCCCCACTCAAAAATTTTCATCCCCGAAAAGTAACGAGATAGGGGAAATAGAAACAAATAGAAAGACAAGATAAATTCAAACGAATAGTACCTGAGTCAAACAATTCAGGATTCGAAGCAGGCATGGATTCCTCGGTTTCCCATGTGCAATCCTGATCATCTGTACTCCATTATACCTTGACTAGACCGACAGATTTCCTCCGAAGCTGCTTCATACCTCTATCGACAATACAAAGTGGCTTCCTCTCGATCGTGAGATTTGGCTCGACGTCCAAATTCTCTAACAAAGCAAGCTGAACTATCAAGGATGGATCATGGAGATACTTGCGAAGGTGAGATATGTGAAACACATTGTGCACACTTGCCAGCTTCTGCAGTAAGTCGACTTTATAAGTCAAACGACCAACTCTTTCCAGAATAAGGAAAGGACCAATGTGTCTAGGAGCAAGTTTCCCCCTTCGATCAAATCGAACTACATTCTTCAGCGGCGAGATCTTGAGAAAGACCTGATCACCCACTAAAAATTCCAAATCCCTTCTATGCCTATCAACATACTTCTTTTGCCTATCCTGAGCAATTCTCATCTTCCTCCTAATCTCCTCAACCTTCTCAGAAGCTTCTAGAATCAGATCAGATCCGAGAACTAAGGATCACCGGATTGAATCCAGCAAGATGGACATTTGCAGGATCGTCCGTAAAGAGCGACAAATAGGGACATCCCGATACTTGCTTGATTTCAAAAGATTAGGATTAATTGATGGATTAAGCTTAAGACGATTGAAAATTCAAAGATACAGTTATACCTGATAACTGTTATTATAGGTGAATTCAACGAGATGGAGACGATCTTCCCATGATCCTCCATAATCAAGAAAATAAACACGAAGAAGATCTTTTAGAATCTGATTCACCCTTTCCATCTGACCATCAGTCTGAGGATAATAAGCTGTACTAAGGTTCAAACGAGTACCCAAAGCTTCCTGAAAAGCTTTCCAGAACTTGCTGGTAAAGATAGGATCACGATCACAAACAATGCTAGAAGGAACACCATGGAGACGGATAATCTCCCTCATATAGATCTCAGCTAAGCTCGAAGCTGTTCGATTTGACTTGACCAGAATAAAATGAGTGGACTTGGTCAATCGATCGACAAATACCCATATACTCTCATTACCCCTTCTAGTCCTTGGTAACCCATCGATAAAATTCATAGAAACCTGATCCCACTTCCAAATGGGAATCTCAAAGGGTGCAGCAATCCAGCAGCCTTCTGGTGATCGGCCTTGACCTGTTGACAAGTGGCACATCTACTGACAAAGAAAGAAATGTCCTACTTTATACCATTCCACCAATACCACCTCTTCATATCTAGAAACATCTTCGTAACTCCTGGATGGATGGTGAGTATGGACTGATGATTCTCCTTAAGAACTTCTTGTCTCAAACCATCAACATTCATAACACAAATCCGACAATTAATCTTCAAAACTCCATTCTGCTCAATCTGTGCTCCTAACTCATTCTAATTATCACCTT
Source organism: Allium fistulosum (assembly GCA_030737815.1). NCBI lineage: Eukaryota > Viridiplantae > Streptophyta > Magnoliopsida > Asparagales > Amaryllidaceae > Allium > Allium fistulosum. The sequence goes on from CM060903.1 coordinate 1,175,767,660, forward strand.
CCCTACTTCGAATGTTCTCCTTCATAAGCATCGCATCCTCATCCTGCTTAGCTGCAATGCAGTCTATAAGAGATGGTGTAACAACAATCCGACACAACAAGGCCTTCTTACGACTCAAAGCATCGGCCACAACATTGGCTTTTCCAAGAGTATAGTTGATGTCGAGGTCATAAGATGCTAAGAACTCAAGCCATAGAACTTGCCTCTGGTTCAAATCCTTTTGGGTGAAGATATACTTAAGAGACTGATGATCGGTGAAAAGCTCAAACTTGGTTCCCAAAAGGTGATGCCTCCACAACTTCAAAGAAAACACAACAGCAAGCAATTCTAAATCACGGGTGGCATAGTTAGCTTCATAGGGCTTCAACTGACGACTAGCATAAGCAATTACTTTCCCATCTTGCATCAACACAGCACCCAAACCTTCTTTACTATCATCGGTATAAATCGATAATTCTTCAATCCCATTTAGAATAGTGAGAACAGGAGCGGAAGTAAGCTTTTGCTTTAACTCATTAAATGCAGCTTCACACTTCTCATTCCAATTAAACTTGGCATTCTTGCGAGTCAAAGCAGTGAGAGCTGCAACTATACGGGCAAAGTTCTCTATGAATCTCCGATAATAACCGGCAAGGCCCAGAAAGATACAAATATCAGTTGGAGTCTTAGGTGTCTCCCAATCCTGGAATTAGGATAAGGCGGATAAGTTCAAAGGATATAAGATGGATGAATTCAAAAGAGAAAAGGTGGGTAGACTTACATTAATCGCGGCGACCTTAACTGGGTCAACCTAGACTCCATTCTCAGAAACAATGTGCCCAAGGAATCAGAATTCATCTTTTCGGAAATGGCATTTAGAAAATTTGTCTTTCAACTGATGACTCCTAAGAGTTTTCAGTACATAGCCCAGATGAGATTCATGCTCCTTCTCTGACTTAGAAAAGACCAGAATATCATCAACGAAAACCAGAACAAACTTGTGGAGAACATCGCAAAAAATGTGATTCATAAGATTGACAAAGAAGGCAGGAGCATTGGTTAATCCAAAATGGATGACTAATCATTCATAGAAACCATTCTCTGTTCGAAAAGCAGTATTGGGAATGCTATCCTAAGCAACATGAAGCTGGTGAAAACCGATGGCAAGATCAAGTTGAGAAAATACCTTAGCTCCGTAGAGCTGATCGAACATGTCATTGATATGAGGCATCGGATAGCGGTTTTTGAGAGTAAGCTTATTCACCTCTCTATAATCAACACACATCCTCAAAGAACCATCAGATTTGGTGACAAAAACCATTGTTGCTCCCCATTCAGAAAAACTCTGCCTAATCAAACCCTTAAAGAACAAATCCTCAATCTGCTTCTTCAACTCAACTTTCTCTTTGGGTGCCATTCGTTTGGGAGAGAGAACAACTGGTCGGGCTCCAGGAATAAGATCGATGCGAAATTCAATTTCCTGCTTGGGAGGAAGAGAAATGACTTCACCAAAAACATCAGGAAAGAGTTGGACAACAGGGGTGGAGTCAAGATCACTAGCCTGAGCATCAAGAGAAAAGATAAAGCTGCCTAAAAAATCCTAAGACATTCGACATTTAATAACCAAAGGCTCACCCAGTTCACTGACTAAGGAAACAGTTCGGGCCTTACAAGATATGACAGCATCATAACGCTTTAACCAATCACTTCCAAGTAAAATATCAAATGCATCGAAACCCAAAACATAGAAATCTATGGTGAATCGACGCTTCCTGTAAAGGAGTTTCACCCCTTTACAAATCATACTAAGATTGGCGGGACCGCCGATTGGATTAATCATACATAACGATGAAGTCGCCAATTGAGGTTGCAAAATATGCTTGAATTTATTATAGAGATCAATAGATATAAAGCTATGGGATGCACCAGTGTTAAATAGAACACGAAAGGAAAACCATGTAAAGAAAAGAATTTTGAAGAGTACTTTTCTGATGCAAGGGACAATCGTTCTTGAAATGGCTAAGCTGTAAAAAATGTGGCAAAGGTTGTTCCTGGTGGCCTGAGGTGGAGGAATAGCGGCACCGGTAGGAGATGGACAGCTATTAGCATAGTGACCTTTCTGGTTGCACTTGAAACAAGTGATGGAAGATAGATCAAGAGATCGCCTCTAAGAAGCATATCCAATGCCATGAGTATCCTGCCACTTCTTCTTCTATTGTTGGAAGTTGGGCTTCCTCTTCTTAGCACCACTGGAAGTACCTTGAGATGCTGAAACTGCCTGCTTACCCTTGGAAGTAGGATTCTCGAATCTGGTGGCCATATCCATCAAAGAAGTAAAGGTGCCATGGACATGACTAATTAAGCGGTCATAATACTCTAGGCGAGCACCACGAATGAAATTCTCGTTCTTCTTCATTTGAGTTTCAATCAAACTGGGACCAAACTTGGAAAGCTCATTGAACTTCCTTTCATACTCAGCAAAAGTCATATCACCCTGCTCAAGATCCATGAATGCCCTATATAACTGAGATTTCCCGGCTTCGGGCATCCATTTGGCCACAAAAGCATCCCTGAAGAGATGGATCCGAGATAAGACAAAGATAAACGAGATAAATTTCAAAGAAAAAGATTTGACATAAATAAGCTAGGAAAGAAAACTAAGAATCTCACCTGAACTGTTGCCAAGTGATATTAGCCTCAACGGCCTGAGCGGTAACAGATTCCCACCAGTCCTGGGCAGACTCCTGTAACTGCCAAGTAGCTAAATGACGCTTCTGAGCATCAGTGATCTCAAGTCCAGCGAAAATCCTCTCAGGACTCTTTAGCCATTGCTGAGCCACGATAATACCCTCTGCTCCAGTTAACTTAGTGCCCAAGCTGAGAGTACTCCTTACAAAGCTGGGTGAACCTAACAGGCTGAACAGGGGAAATGGGTGGTACGGAGGCAACTGGTGGTGCAGGAGCATTGCCACGACCTCTACCATAGACATTCCCTCAGTTACTCATCTGGAAAAGACAAAATTTTGATTTTTAGAACAAGGATACAGTTTCAAAAATTCAAAAGAAATCCTAATTAAAGAGAATTCTAACTCAGAATTTCAAGCACGAACGAATATGACTCAATAATCAATTCAACTCATTCTAGGATATTGTTCCCTATCTCTAATGAGTTTTTACTCCATATGCTAAGTTTTTCCTAAACCTGGCTCTGATACAAACTGTAACGACCCGCTATTTCAAACCATTCAAATTGACAATAATCCACACATGTCAGACTTAAATTGCTCCAAATAACAAATTGTTAATTTATAATTGGCAAAACTTAGCATATACAGTAAATAAATCAATCATAGAATCACAGACACAGAGTTATACAACAATAAGCAGCAGAAAAGTTAAATAGTAGTTCATGAAGCTACTACATAAATAACATAGTCCAAAACAGAATACATCAAAAATCCAAATACACAGAAGTCTCTAACACAAAAGTAACTGACAAGTCTGAAAGATACTACTGAAATAACAGAAATAAACTAAAAGCTGAAATAGATAAGATAGGTCTTCCAAGTGAACTCCAAGCTCCAAAAGACGAGTTTCAAAAGCTGTGACACTCAGGCTGACCCGAGCATAAAGCAAAACACAAAACACCCAAATCAGGATTAACATTCTTATGCAGATAAATCAACTCAAGTGAAATGTCGAGTAAATGCAATATAACTTAAAGGAATGTTGGGATTCCATCCTTTAAGGATCCGATAAACTATCTACATACATAGTACAATACGCTACATATATAATGTCTACAGTAAAGTAAAATATCAAAATAGTGTTAAGGCGTTACCCATATCCCTCTTAACACATTTTATATAATGTCATAGTCTATACAGTACTATAAACTCCACCCGCAGGTGGGCTATCAGGGAGCACTCCATAAGACGTATCAAAATGAAACATGTATATTCAAGCAATGTATATATATATAACTTCATAAATATATCGAAAACATGCAACAACTGGGGTTCAAGCTTGGCAAGAGGAACAAGGCGAGGTTCGGTGATAGATCTGGGTGTACGACAGATGGAGGAGGTGGAGCAGGTCGGTCGGGTTCTGCTTCATGTTGAGGCAAGGCAGTTACGAGGGGAGGTGGCGGTGGTGGTGACAGGCCAACGAGTTGTTACATGGTCGGGGAGAGGGCAGCAGTTCAAATGAGGGGTGTAAGAGGGAGGGGTCGCTGAGATGGGTAGGCAGTTGTGGTGGGTGGCGATTATGGCTTTAGGTCAAGGAAAGAATACTCGGCAGTCGAAGGGGTGATGAGATGTAGAGGCATTGTTAGGGAAGTTGTGGAGCGGATGGTGATGGATGAGGCTGGAATTTTTGACTTGGGGTCTGACTTCGGTGGAGTGGTGAGATACACGGGCGCGTGCATGGTTTCCTTCGAGCAGAAGAAAATAAGGATGAAAGTATGTTTGCTCCAGGCTAACAAAAATAGCAGGATAGATCATGAGCAATAGTGAAAGCAATATCGAAAAAATATATGTGTAGTTATATAAATTTCCCAAAGTAAATAGAAATGAACCTGGAGAGAGCCGAACAAATTCTCGAAGCAAGAGGATCCGATGTACTGTTTATATTTTATTTTAGAATGGAGAAGGGAAAAATGAAAGGACGCACACAATATAAATATCAAAGTCAAAGAACAGAAAAGCATGTCAGCTGAATTTAGAAGAAAATAATAGCAAAGACTATTGGTAATGCATGGCTGGCAATTGAATAGGCATGGAAACAAAAAGGCACCAATACGGCACCGGTACGACAAGCTGTTACGTCGATGTCGCTGCGTAACCGACGTCAAAATATAAAAATGAATATATTACGGAGATTAGCATAACGAGATAAACAGAATGATACACATATATCAACGATACGACCAAGTTATAAAAACTTGATTTTTCGCTGCTGAAAATGCTGCTGAAATGTCGAAAATAAGATAAACGGAGCTATATCAGTCCAAATTTGACGAAACTAATTACGTCGCCTCACTCAGAAAACGATTTACATTTTTATTATATAAAAATATTCAAATTTGGAAAATATTAAATTTTCACCCATTTAACAGATTAAAATTAAAATTTGAAATTTCACAAATAAACTAACTTTTGTATTTTCCAAGTAAAATTTACCATATGCTATATTTAAATCGACGTATTTCAAATATCGAAAAAAAAATTCAAAATTTTATTGTTTATTTTTATGAGAAATTCTTAGTTAATTACATTATAAAATCGTTAAAATTCTCGGGTCGTTACACTAAAGTCATTCGATTCAAATCATTTCTGAATTTCAATTCAACTATCATAAAAGTATTTTATTCAATCGTGAGTGTATAAAACACTCACCTTTTTATTTGAAACTAAAATTATTCCAGCTTCAAATAAATCCCAATACGACTCTGAGCAGTGAACGACGTCGATACGCTTGCACTGTAACTCGTTCCGTCCAAAATGGACCTCGTAAGAACCATATACGGATAATTAAACTTGGGAGATAAATTAAATTAAATAATCACTTAATTAAAAATAAATAACCTTACTATAATGACCGGGAAATTTTCGACCCTCAAAAATCGATACTAATACGTTCACTATATGGAGTGCTGAGCAACCGAGTGCCGGAAATACCAGATTGTTAGGGTTTTAGAAGAAAAGAGATAGAAGAAGAAACAGAAATAACAACAACACAGAATCTCACAAATGCAGCGGAACAAAATATAATATAAAATGACAGCTTTTTATACAAAAGAAAAACTATAACTATTAATATACATACAAATTATCAGAGTACAATCATCAACATATAAATCTGGACAGTTATAATAACTTGTCCTCAAAATGCTGAATATACAGCCTACAATACATAGCGGAATATAATCAAATACGTGCAATACGTCTCTGCCATCCAGCTCATCTCCTGAGCTCCAAAAGCATCCTAACTTGAATCTGTAATACTCGGTCTTACCCGAGCATTACAATAAAGTAACACCGGAATCAAGCTAGAAACCAGCGTGAGTAAACACACTTAACTTGAAATACTTAAGTCATCTAAATCCTTTGAGAACAAAGATATCTCGTAAGGCCATGTCACACACAAACACGATGGGTTTTATCTTACGATAACTAAAATAATTTTATAGAAAATCCGGTGATATTACACTAGTGTCTGAGTATAAATACTTATTAAAATAGCCAAGTTTGTTCATAAATTAAATTACAGCATATTAGACTCTATAATCCAAACCGTAAAGGTTCGTCGTGGCTATTTGATTGAAGTGGTTTCGAATAATGCAGATATCCGATCCCGATCTCATCGAATCCAAGCAATAAATTTTATAGGCCAAGTCGTTAAATAATCAACTTCACAAATCAGGGTATTCACAATCACATTTGGAAATTCATTCCTTATGTTTACTTTATCATGACCAGTTTATCGAGATTTACTTGCTTGTAATCATTACATCTTTCAGAAATTGAAATAGTGGTCAGTACGAGTCGATTTACTTTCAAGTAAAAACGTGTCAATAATTTATTCTATTTACTTTAGTTCATTAGGCTATTTAATAGCACAGACAAAAACAATAAATATCTAAGAGAAATAAGCCAAAGCATAGATCGTTAACTAATTTAACGATTTATAATTAATATTTAATTGTTCACAAATCAGAATTTAATTAACTTTAATTAATAGAATCCATTTATATTTTTAATCCAAATTACTTATAAATTAAAGAAATTACAATTTATTATTAGTTAACTAAAATCAAACAACCAATTTAATAACTAATTTATTTATTAATATAAGATTAATCAATTAAGACTTTAATTATTAACTCACTTTAATTATTAAAAATAATTAAATCCTAAATTACAGAAAATTTACCAAATTAATTTCAGATTATTTTACTAGCTGATAGGATCGCAATGTAGAAATTTTCATGTCAATTGGTTTTTAAATTAAAGGGAAATATGTTGTTAAAGTTTTAAAAAGGTTATTGACAATATAACATTTATTAAATCACCCCCTTTTTTTAAAAAAAAAACTAAAGCCCAGCCCGCTTAGCCCACGAACAAAAAAAAACAGGCTGAACTCTTCTTCCCTCTACTTTCCCTTTTCTCCCACCTACTCCTCTTCTATTCTCATGCGTGCACAAGCTATGTCGTGCACATACACACATCACCGACCATCTCCCCACATCACTCACGTCCCCCTCATCACTACCATGCATACAGAAATCACGAACAAATCTTGCTCGACAAATCGACCCTTTGACCCATAGCTGCAAAGAAAACCACCACCACCTATCTACCTCGTCCCGCCACCACACACGGCCAATCACCACCAAACCTTGCCAAAACGTGCGCCACGTCTTTCTCCTTCTTATCCTCCCATACCGCACTTTCCCCTGTGCCCCTCGACGCCGGCATTAGCTCGAGACCGAACAACCCACAAACACATACCTAAAATCTAAAACGATCTCAACTCAATGCCTCACACAACTAGAAAGTACCATACCATTTTTCCTATCTCCACCATCACCCTAACCACCTCGACAACCAACGACGAGTCATTCCATCACCTCGACCGCCGGAAATCGCCAAAAACCCCATTTTCGGTCACCTCCCTCTATCTTACTCAATACGCAGTTAAAAATCAACAAACTGCTTTTAAAAATCATTATTTTCAGAAACAAACACATTCATGTAATCAAAGGATTTAATTATGATGTTCGAATTTCATTCATCTTTAAGTTGCTTACGGTAAAATGTAATTTTCTTCTATGCTAAATGATATCGAATGAAATAAATTTTAGAATAAACTAGACTCAAAAGCAACTATCTTTACTTTTGGAATCATGATCTATAATCATCTGGATTGTGAGGTAATCATTTTGAAGTGGGAAGGCCTTAACTTTTTAAAAGAAAACAGAGGTAGCATACAAGGTTCTGTGAGTTTACATGATTAAACTTACATATATACTGTAGAGAAACTTATTTGCATATGATTACTTGACAACATAAAATAATTTATCCAAAATTACAAACATATAGATTCCTACATCATTCCCAGTAAGTAAAAGTTTAGATTTACTCACCAGCTCTTGAAAAAGAAGATACTGCTTCTTTGTTTTTGCTGTAGCTTTTGAGTTCTTTGGTTTCTTAAGATTTTAAAGGCAGACTTTTTCCCTATTTTTTTCTTTTTTTTTCTTTTGTTGTTAGAATGCATACGTGAACAAAACACTCAATGGTATATATAGAAGGAGAGCTAGACACAAGAAGGCTGAAGCCTATTCCCATGTACAGGACTTTACCTTTTCTTTTATATATATATTTTTTGATTTGAAAATTGTTGACTTTATTTGAAAACTTGTATTGATTTGAAAATTGTTGACTTTATTTGAAAACTTGTATTGATTTGAAAACTTGAGTGAAAGATTTGATTTATTTTGTGCTTGACTAGATTTATCCTCATCATGATGTCCTCTTGCATATATACATCCTTTCATATATGTATATGTATATTTCCTATACACTTTAACCATATATACATGTTTTTGACCATATTCTAATATAAATTAACATGCCTAAGTTACTTTATCTTTGTATAAATTATTACCTATACACTATACTTTAGCATACACACATATATACAAAGCTATTTACAAGTATTCATTTCTAATTTTAGTATTTTATTTTTATTTTATATCAGAAGTTATGTATATACATTCTTATATATATATATGTTTAACATACATACTTACACATTTTGGCATCATATACATTTATATATATGGATATGCATACATATAAAATATACATATTTATTTTATCATATTTACATATATATGCATATTTTCACATACATTACTTCGTATACATCTATTCTACAACATATACCAATATATATATATATATATATATATATGTACATACATAGTCAAAAGTTTAAAATTTTGCCATTATGAAATTTGTACATTCATGTATATATATTTATTTACATATACAATATTCTTATGAACATATATACACATGTAAACTTATATACTATTAAACATCATAAAGCTTATGTATATTTATATATACAAATATATGGATATTCTATCATAAATTTTAGATGGTGGAGTTTATATACATGTACCTAAAGTGTATGTATGTATCTTAAAGTGTATGTATATTACTAAATTACAGAAATTTAGTCATACGTTGATCAGGCGTAGGACTGAAAATCTCTAAGTACTTAGTAGACCCGTTTCAACACCCAGTGATAATACTTGAAAAACCTTTTCAAAAATGATATGGAAAGCATCACCCCCCTTTCCTTCTTTACCACCATGGATCGCAGTTAACACGATGATTGCATCGCCATCCCAGCCAAATCATAAGTAAACTGTAGGCATCAACACCTCTCGACTTACGCCATGGGACACAATAGTCCGCAGCTACACAAAGGTTGCGTTGCTATCATAGCAAAACTATAAGTAGTCTATAGGCAATCTCTGCCCCCCAAATTATGCTACGAAACTAAACCACATAGATCGCAGTTACACAAAGGTTGCATCACTGTCCCAGTGAAACCAAATGTAGACTGTAGGCAATCGCTGCCTATCGAATTACGCTATGGAACCAAACCATATAGATCGCAATCTACCGATGTTACGTCACTATCCCAGCGAAATCAAATATAGACTGTAGGCAATTCCTGCCTCCCGAATTACGCTATGGAACCACAATAGATCGCAGTTACACAAAGGTTACGTTGCTGTCACAGCAAAACCAAACGTAACTATAGGTACAATACCCCTCGATTTACGCTATGCAAACAAATGATCACTAGGAACTCATGAGTTTTGTCCGGACGTCCTCTAGGATCCCAATTCTCATTGAACCAACCCTGTGGATTCCTAGGTAGAATCAACCAGTGGATCTTCTACTCCAAGTTTCAACTTTCGTGGGGATGTCTTTCCATACTTTTGGTTTCAAAAAATATCACACTATATATATACAATGTCTTTCAAATCATTCACTTCATATGTATCACGTATAAATTTTATCTATATAAAATCGATATCTTTAAAATCGATAGTTTTTACTTTCAGTTTAGCCAATTTCCATAATCGATTATTTGCCAATGTCAAACTCTTTAAAAATCAATAGGTTCCAAAACTATTTCAATTTCATTCCTATATACATATAAGATCATTTCTTTCCAACTTGAAAAATTTTAGGATCAATAATTTCTGAGTCCGCTTCATACTTATATTAACTCCATTTAGTATTTCAAATATCTTTCGAAGATCATTTCTTTCTGGTTATAAATTCAACAAGTGGAGTTCAAATATATAACTAACATATATAATCTCAATAATGCCAATCAAAAATTTCCAAGTTCGATTACTTTTCAAAGTTATTGGTAACATTTCTCACTTCTTATAAAATAAATTTCAGTTATAGTAACTATAAAATCTTCATTTTAAAATCATCATATTTACTCAAAATATACTATTTCACTTCAAAATCATTTTTGCCTTAATATCACGATTTCGATTCCAATTCAAAATTGCTTTGAATTTCCATTTGGGTTATAACTTCAATTTAACCCAATTTGTATTTAAATCCATGACTTAAATATAAACAATTTCCACTCTGACCAGTTTGAATTTAGAAAATAGCTTGAATAGTTTAAAAATAGTTAAATAGTTAATATAAGATAGTTTGAGTTTTAAAAATGGTTTGTACAGTAAAATAGCTTGGAAAATCAAAATAATTTGAATATTTAAGAAGATATATTTTAAATAGTTTATATTAAAATAATTTATTTGAAAATAGTTTCAAAGTCAAACTAATTCAATTCCCAATCTTTCAATTCAAATCAATTTTAATTTCCATTTTCATTTAAATCGATTCAATTCTGATTTCAATTCGAATTAACTTCGATTCCCATTTTAATTCAAATCAATTTCAATTTCGATTCCAAATTAATTCAATTCAATTCCAATTTGAATTAATTTCAATTCAATTCTAAATTTGAAATAATTTCTATTCAATTCTCAATTTTAACCATTTTGATTTATATAAATTTGAGTTCGATTTTCAAAATATCGATTTAAACCACTTAAATCAAATTAACCATCAATATTCAATTTAAAAATCCAAATCTTTAAAAATAATTCAATTCCGAGCCCAAATGTCGAAATATCCATTTAAATTACTTTTACTTGGACTTATTTCAAGGTTCGAGTAAGAGTTCAAATCTTTTTTTCAAACAAATCAATTTTTTGAAATTCAATTGATTTCTAATTTATAACTTCAAAATTTCAAACTTGATTCTTTAAATAGTTCCGGTTGACAAGTTCATATTTAACATTTCAAACTCGAGTACAAAAATGATTCCATTTCCATAAATTCAATTCTATTTCTTAAAATCAAAATCATTTAAATAATTTCAAATCAAGTTTTTTTTAAAACGAAATCATTTAATTTAACCAATCCGGTGTCCGTATATAAATTTTTTTCTATCCTATGGCCAAGTGAATCCCTTATTTCAATTTAATTTCAGGGATGGATATATATCATTCCAATCCAAAATAAATGTCATTGGTTTATTTCATTTCAATCTATTTCTTAATTTATTCGAAATAATTCGATTTATAATTTTATATACTGTAAATAATATACATGATGATAGCTGGATATATCAAAATAAATAAACATCCAAATCATCTAAAACATCAATCAATAGCATCCATCACAAATTTTCAGAAATTCAAAACCCATTTTATTTCAAAAATCGTTTTGAAATCATTCATACACACATAACTTCTTTAGCACCTCTTATCAAATCTATACCTTTTCTTTTACAATTTAATTTATTTAACTTCCATAAGTTAAATTTTAATTTCACCTTGAAATTTCCAATTTTAGGTTATAATTTCAAAACTTATTTGACTTGGCCTGAGTTAATTTCTATTTCATTCAACCCCTTTAAACTTACTCAATTTAAATTTTACATTCCAAAATTCAATTCTTATTAATATCACTTTCCACTTATAAGCTCAAAAACTTATTTTTCCTTTGGTTCTACTTCTCATTTCAATGGGAATCCCAGAATTCAACACCCGGTATTTATTTCAAATCAACTTAGAAATTATATACACACACATATATATCCCATTTATATACAAAATCACACTTTTAAATTTAAACCAACCTTGGTTTTTATCCAAACAAATTCCTTCGAAATTTTCAAAACAACCCTTGTTTTCAAAACAAAATTTTCATATCAAAAATATTCTAAATAATCTTATTTATTATTTCCTTAAACACTTTGAAACACTTTTCAAAATTTTCGAAACTTAGATTCAATAACTTCTAAATTTAAATCCATTTTAAGTTATAAGTAACATCTATAATTTATGCATATATAATTTCACTTCCTTAAAATAGTTCACCATGTTTTATCATTGTTTATTTCGTAATAAACATCCTTTATTAAGGCACAACAACCAATTTATGATGATAATCAATATTATCGTATCTAGAAACCAAACACACCATATATTCCATAATAATTTTCTGAAAAATTATTTCCATAAAAATATAATCAGGGTAAAATTATTTCATTTCAAAACACTTTGAAAAACACTTCCGAAATTTCCAGGATTTAAATTCTGGTTTGAGTCTATTTTTAGCTTAATCCATTTGTATAGTTCATTCTTATCAAATTTCTATTTGGTTATATATATATATATGTATATATATGTATGTACTTAAATTTTATAATCTTATTTGATTACAATAACAACACCCAATCACCTTAATATGCTACAATAATTTAGAAAAATTATTTCCATTTATATCAAAAATAGATCTTATATAAAAATTATTTAAAAATTGTTTATCCTTTAAAATTATTATATAAGAAAATAACAAGTACGCTCTCATATATGATACACTCAACTCATTCTAGGGTACTACTGACCCTATCTCTAATGAGCAGTCCCCACCAGAACCAAGGTTCTCGCTTAACCTTCTGCTCGATACCATGTGTAATGACCGGACGATTTTCGACCCTCGAAAATCGACACTAATACGTTCACTGTATAAAGTGTCGAGCAATCGAGTGCCAAAAATACCAGATTGTTAGGATTTTAGAAGAAAAGAGATAGAAGAAGAAATAGAAATAACAACAACACAGAATCTCACAAACAAAGCAGAACAAAATATAATATACAATAACAACTTTTTATACAAAGAAAAACTGTAACTGTTAATATACATACAAATTATCAGAGTACAACCATCAACATATAAATCTGGACAGTTATAATAAATTATTCTCAAAATGCTGAATATATAGCCTACAATACACAGCTGAATATAATCAAATACGTGCAATACGTCTCTGCCATCCAACTCGTATCCTGAGCTCCAAAAGCATCCTAACCTGAATCTGTAATACTCGGTATGACCTGAGAATTACAATAAAGTAACACCTGAGTCCGGTTGGAAACCAGCGTGAGTAAACACACTTAACTTGAAATACTTAAGTCATCCAAATCCTTTGAAAACAAAGATATCTCATAAGGTCGCGTCACACACAAACACGACGGGTTTTTATCTTACGATAACAAAAAAGCTTTTATAGAAAATCCGATGATATTACACTAGTGTCTGAGTATAAATACTTATTAAAATAGCCAAGTTTGTTCATAAATTAAATTCTAGCATATTAGACTCTATAATCAAAATCGTAAAGGTTCGTGGTGGCTATTTGATTAAAGTGGTTCCGGATAATGCAGATATCCGATCCCGATCTCATCGAATCCAAGCAATAAAGTTTATAGGCCAAGTCATTAAATAAACAACTTCATAAATTAGGGTATTCATAATCACATTTGGAAATTCATTCCGTATGTTTACTTTATCTTGACCAATTTATCGAGATTTACTTGCTTGTAATCATTACATCTTTTGGAAATTGAAATAGTGGTCAGTACGAGCCGATTTACTTTCAAGTAAAAACATGTCAACAATTTATTCTATTTACTTTAGTTCGTTTGGCTATTTAATAGCACAGACAAGAACAATAAATATCCAAGAGAAATAAGCCAAAGCATAGACGATTTATAATTAATATTTAACTATTCACAAATCAGAATTTAATTAACTTTAATTAACTGAATCCATTTATATTTTTAATCCAAATTACTTATAAATTAATGAAATTACAATTTATTATTAGTTAACTAAAATTAAACAAACAATTAATAACCAATTTATTTATTAATATAAGATTAATCAATTAGACTTTAATTATTAACTCACTTTAATTATTAAAAATAATTAAATCCTAAATTACGGAAAATTTACCAAATTAATTTCATATTATTTTACTAGGTGATAAGATCGCAATGCAGGAATTTTCATGTCGATTGGTCTTTAAATTAAAGGGATGCAATGATTCCGGAATTTTCAGTTCTGTTGGAAGTATTTTATTAAATTAATTTTTGTTTAAGTTGAGGAATTAAAATTTACGTTGCGTACGATTAGTTAAAATGAATAAAAGGGAATTAATTAAAAAATGAAAATTTTGAATGATTTGAAATTTAACGTAAAATCAGGCGTTAATAAAACAGTGAAATTTTTTGTTTCAAAAATTTAAATATTTTACATGAAAATATTGTAGGAAAATTTTTAATAAAAACGTCGACGTTCGTTTCGTCGAATTCCGATTTTGCTAGCTTCATTTAAATCGATTTATACGACCGATTTACGGTAGCGACAACCAAATTGCATAAATATCAAATTTTATCCGATAATTAAATAACCAGTTTTCTATGTGCTAACGCATTCGTATCGACACACTGAGCACAATAATGAATTGTTTCGTGTGTTTTGACTGTCGGTTTGTTTTGTGCAGTGTTTTGGACCTTGTTACCATTGGTTGCTATTTTATATAAGGTATAGTATTTTTGAATTTGAATATAATATATATAAATTATCGTATACGGTTGTAAAAAAAACAAGAAGAAAGGGGATAACATGTATTTGATATTTGAATATATCACGTAGAAGAAAATTGTGAACCAGTCATTGCACTTCATTTTGAAATGGTAGTCGAAGGACTTGTTCTCGCCTATTCATGCATGGCCACGTGGCAATGATTCCTTTTCTCTTATATTACCTCTTCTTGTCACTTGGATTCGAAACACAGTATATATATTAACAAAAGAAAAATTATATAATCACCTCTGACATTCGAGAGCCGTCACACCCTCCACCAAGTCAAGAGCCGCCACACCCTCCATCGAGCTTCGCACCCTTCACCGCCAGACTGCCTCACCTTCCAGTCGCCGCACCATCTCCTGACACCGTACCTACCTCCGACCTCACCATCCAATAGCTGCCACCTCCTCCATTCTAAAAAAATGAAACTTAGTGTTGTCGAGACCTCACCCTCCACCACTGATCCTTCCACCGCTTACACCAATGTCAAGCTCCGCCCCTTCCAGCCTCCGCCGTATCTTCCCTCCTTCGGCCTGAGTTTTTTTTCAAGTCGCCATATAAAAAAAAGAGCTTCTCAAACTGCTGCTGCCTTCTCCCCATCGCCTGCGCCACCAACCAATCACCGCCACCCGCCTTGAAGAGTCGCCGCATAGCCTTACTTCCCTGTCACGGGTTCCTCCTTTCTTTTGTCTAGTCATATATACATATATTATGAAAACATCATATATATATATATAAGGAAGAAGAAAGTGCTGCAGTTACAGGTTCCGATATTGCGCGTTCAAGTTCGGGCGTGAGTTGTTGATTCGGGTCGTGTCGCGCGTGTAGGCCGTTTTGTGGATCGTATCGAGTTATCGCCATAGAGGTGATTGTTTTACACTCACGCTTAACTAATATTGCGATGAAAGTTAATAAATCTAAAATTATCATTATTATATGTTTGTGGTTGAATTTGATTGATATATAGTCGTTGGATGAATTATCGAATGATATGCATGTATGTTGACACGATATACACGTCATATGTACACAAGTGTAGAAAAGTTAAATTGGACACGTCACATTCACTCTATTATTGACATTTTATTATGCGGTTATTTGTTGAATTTCCCCATCGATATTTGGATATGGCTGTATATTGAGATTATAATATTGGGAAGGGTTGAAATGATATATACCCATAATTTAAATTTAATTATCCCACTTGGCCTAGGTAGAAAATTAAATTAAACACCGTTGGTCTAATAAAGTAATTTAAAAAAAAAACTCGGTGATTGTTTGGAAATTTATATATATAAATGATTTAAAATTCAAAATTATGTTTTAAATCTATATTATTATTAAATTAAAATTTAGCTCAAATAAGTAATTTTATTAGTAGGTGGTAATTTAAAGGTAAATGTTTGAAATGTTTTATTTAAAGAAATTTGATTTTTGGATTAATTTCATAAAAATGTGAGTTAAATTATAATTGTATAATTTTGGAATTGAAGGTATTAAAGTTAAGAATTTAAGATAAACTTTGGGATTGATTTAAACTTAAATCAATAACTTGTTTCGTATATCGAAATTTGTGTAAATTATATCTATTTGGAGTTAAATTTATGTATTAACCAAAAAGTGAGTTTTAAATTGTTTAATAAATTTTTGAGAATTTATTAGAAAATTGTTTAATAAATTTTCGAGAATTTATTAGAAAATTGTTTAATAAAATTATAATGATGTTTTAGATTGTTTAATAAACTTTTAAGAATTTATTAGAAAATTTGTTTGATAAAAATTATAATGGAGTTTTAAATTGTTTAATAAATTTTTGGATTTATTAGAAAATTTGTTTAGTTAAGTTGAAATTAAATTGAGGATTCAACTTGAATAATTTTTGATTTAAATGATTCAAGTTATGGGTAAAAAGTGAATTGAATTTGAGACTAGAATATTTTATAATGGAATTTGGAAACGAGAATTGGATTTGAGGAATTTGAAAAGTAAAATAATAAAATTCCGCTCATTTTATATGAATCGCTTTTAAACCATAATTGACCAAATGGTGTGTAAAATATACGTTGGGTTACCAAAGAGACCGGGACCAGATATTGACATACTCTCTGTCAATCAGAACAACTTTAATAACTGTAACGACCCGTATTTTTACGGATCGACAAGTTCGTCAAAATCTGGAATTTTTGCATTTTTAAGTCATTTCAGATTTTAGGCAAATTTTGCCTAAGTCCTAAGTCGTTCACGACTTAGCATGAGTCGTGAGTCGTATACGACTTAGGAGAGGAGTTCTGGGCGAGTTAAGGACTCAAGGAGATAAGTCGTAGCTGGGCTAGGTTAGTAGGTTGAAGTTTACTCGGCAAGTGTTAAGTCGTAGGTTGTAAGTCGTTGCCGAGTTAAGGGATAACAACCTAAGGAAGTGACCGACTTATAGTATTAACCGACTTAAGGATAGTGGTGAGTTAAGTGTTAAGTCGGCTGACGAGTTAAGGAAGTGGGGTTGACCGACTTAAGAGGTTAGGGCGACCTAAGGAAGAATAGTAGGCAGCCTAAGTACTCTGGAGTAGAGTTAGGTCGGCAACGACCTAAGGACATGTTGTGAGCGACCTAAGTGTTTGGGTGTTAAGTGTTAGGTCGGCAGTGTGTGTTGAGTTATGAGTCGGTAGGTCGTCTCCTGTGTTAAGTTGTTGAGTCGTCAACCGACTTAGGACTTGGGTTTTGCGGCAGTATGATGAGTCTGCTTCGTTGGGTCGGTCATATGGTTAAGTCGTAGGTCGGCGAGGCAGTTAAGTCGTTAGGTCGTATAGGCTGGTTAACTCGGCATAGCAGTAAGTCGTAGGTCGTCTAACTAGTTAAGGCGCATGCGCATTAAGTCGTAGACAGGGTTTGTATATGTGCATGTGTTGAGTCGAAGCTTGGTTAAGTCGGAGGCCTTTTCAGTTAAGTCGTAGGCGCATGCCATAAGTCGTAACCGACTTAGGAGACAGCTGTTTTGTTGCGAGTCATAGGCAGATGAGTTTTTAGGTCGGCAAGGCACTAGGTCGGCAAGGCACTAGGTCGGCATGGTGTTAAGTCGGCACCGACTTAAGGAGATAGCCGAGTTACGACTTAAGGGCAGTTTTCAGCTATAAATAGGAAAGCTTCTCTTCATTTTTGGGATCCGGATTTTTGAAGCGACGAAGTGCTGCCATTTTGAGAGCTCGACTTCTACACTTCTTCACTTCTTTTCTCCACTCTAATCTAGTGCTTCCATCCATCCAAATCGAAGATCAAGATTGAAGATTCAAGAGCTTAGATTGAAGATCTTCATCTTTTCAAGAGAGATTTCTTCATTTGAAGTGAGATCTTGTCGGATCTAGCTTAGTTCTTCGCTGTCCAGATCTGAAGTTGATATCTTTTGGATTGTTTAGGTGATTTGGTGAGTGGTGATTATCTCTCACACGGATCCAAAGGAGTATATCGGATTGTTGGCTCGTTTTGGTGTTAAAATAGAGATTTCCATGCATTTTCTTCATCCTATGTGTAGATCCATATAGATCCATTGTTCATGGTGATGTTGCATCCATTTTATCATATGTTAACCTATGCAAGTTCATTCATCAAGTTTGTAGAGATATAATACATGTTTTCATGCTTATTGGACTTTCAACTCTTTAATTACGAAAATGCCATTATTGTTATAATTGTCTACTTAGATCATATTTGAATGCTTGATTGCTTGGATTGATGTTTGATTTGATTGCTTGTTATGAACTAGATGATTGGTGATTAGATTTAGATCGAAGATGATTCAAAAGCTAAGGGAAAGGCTCTTGAATTGGGAAAGTTGCTCGTGGCATATGTAGCGGGATGATGAAGCTCTTATGCATAGATTTGACGATGTGATGTAGAGATGAGGCTTTGCGAGGATGTAATGAAGCGAGGCAATCATATGATGAAGACTTGGTCTAATCCAGACGGGATCATTCCAAGCATGTTGATAACTCGGTGATATGATTCGAGTTGAAGATAATGAATGGATATGAGAATAGTCGTCGAGGAGGATGACTAGGAGGCTTGGATAGCATCGTTGTTGAAGGTTCTAGCATGCTCTAAGCAAGAGTACGTTTGGGCAGATTCGATAGTCCCAACGGCCAACTGTTGATGGTCGAGTACTCTGGGCAGATTCGATAGTCCTAGGCACGGGCTGCGACGACGTGCGGGAGTTATGTCTAGAACCGGGGTTTCCATTAGCCCTTGACGGACGGCTGAAAGAATGTGCCGGTCATTCAATTAACGGTGATATCGAAGCAACGATAACAGTGATAGCCAGAGTCATGGATGTTTGGTTGTATCGTCATTCGGACTCAAGAGCGGTATTTTCTGGGTGCTTATCTGATTTAGGCCTTGGTACTTGGAAAACATCGCCCTTGACTCGAGTGATAGTAGTTTTACTTTAAATTGTATGCTCTGCTATGTTTGCTTCTGCTTAGTGTGTGTCTGGGGGCTATCACTGTAGAATGAGGTTGGAGTGGGAGGGTTGTATTCCTATTCCTTTTCCTTTATGCTCTTTTGGTATGTTGTTAGTTAATTTACTGCTCACTAAGACTGTTGTCTGACTCAAGGCTTTTTGTTTTAAATTCTTATTGCCTTGGGCTGTTCGTCCATTTTGGGACGGGCAGACTAGGTAGCAGGTGACAGGTGCTGTTCTCTTCTCACGATGCTGATATCGAAGACGAGCTAGAGGGTTGCATATTATTTTCTTATATGTACTGGATATTCCGCTGTTTTGTATTCTCTGAGAGATTTGTAGTGAGGCTGGATGTATTGACTATGTGGATGCTTGTATTCAACTATTATGGAGTTTTATATGATGTCATTTTGTTCTGTAAAGCTTCACTATACATATGTTCTATTGTATTTTGTCCATGCGCTGTGAGTAATACGATAGATTCTTTTGTTTTAAATCTTACCTTGACAATCGTCCATGGTCGCCTGGCACACTTTACAGCGCACTATCTCTAGATTCGGTGCAGGGGTCATGGGCGGTCGTCACATTTGGTATCAGAGCATTGGTTAATCGGTTTTACCCAACGCTCGCTGTCGTAACTACGTATGAGAGACGTAATTGTATTTTGATGGATGATTACTATATATAATATAGTAGCTTAGTAGAGTTTGAGTCCTTTATGCAGTTGTTTCTCTAGATGTTCTAATCATTCCTTTTTATAGATATTGAGAATGAGTCGAAGAGGGAGACCAGCTGCTAGGGGAGGTCGTGCTACTGAAGAGACTGCTGATTATGCAGCCATGTTCGAAGCTATGATGACTTCGATCATGAGAAGGATACCAGTTCCGGGGGCGGCAGTTGATGTTGGAGTTCAAGTCCAAACTCCGAAACCAGTGGATTTTGCTAAGTTGTGCAAGGATTATACTGCTCTTGGAGGGAAGGTTTTCTTGGGAACAGAATCAACTATCGAGGTCCAGAGATGGATAGATGCTTGTAGAAGGATCTTTGGTGATTTGGGAATTGATGATGCAACTAAGAGGAAGTTGGCATCGAGACAGCTTCAAGGGAGAGCTTCTGATTGGTGGAACTCTATTACCATCACTACTCCGGAAGAAGAGATTACTTGGGAGCAATTCCAAGCTAGATTTGAAGCTAAGTTCATTTCTACAGCTCAGAAGTCTGTTCTGTTCAAGAGGTTTGTGGAGCTCAAGCAAGGTGGAAGATCAGTTCTTGAGTATGTTTCTGAGTTCGAAGCTTTGTCCAAGTATGCCCGGTCATATATTGAATCTGCTTATCAGAAGAATGAGAAGTTTGTGACCGGCTTGGATAGTTATCTTGGGAGACAGTTGGTGGATCATTTGGACGATTCATTTGAGAAGCTTGTGGAGAAAGCTCTTAGGCATGAGAGTCTGTTTCCTAAGGAAGGACCTGTTGTTGCTGTTACCAAGGGAGAATCTAAACCACAGCAGGGTGGAAACCAGAAGAGGAAGCAGCAGCAGCAGAAAGGCAAGGATGGCCAGAAGAAGCCGAAAGGCGAGGTGACTTGCTACAATTGTCAGCAGAAGGGCCATTTCTCTAAGGATTGTAAGAATCCGAAGGCACCGATGAAGTGTCACAACTGTGACAAGCCGGGGCATTTCAGGAAGAATTGTCCAGAACCAAGGAAGGACAGGCAGATTGTGCAAGCCTATGCTTTAGGAGCTGTTCCGTCGTCTTCGAAAGCTCCTACTGCTGAAGAGAAGGGAAAGAGTGTGGTTGTTCAAGGTACTCTTTTCCTATGTGGTGTTCCAGTTAGAGTTTTGTTTGATACTGGAGCTTCGCATTCGTTTGTTTGTAATGAACTAGTAGGCCGGTTAAATTTGAAGCCGGATATTGTTGATAGGCCATTGGTTGTGACTAATCCAGTTGGGGGTTCGTCTTGTTTGTGTATGTTATGCCGTGGTCTAGTTGTATCGAGTCATGGTTGCTCTTTTGTTTGTGATTGCTTTGTTCTGAACTTTGCGGGGTTCGGAATTATCTTGGGTATGGACTGGCTTAGGAAGTATGCGGCTAAGGTTGATTGTGAGAGGCTGGAGGTGACAGTCGAGAATGTGGAGGGGCGAAAGATTGTGATACGATGTAAGCATGAAGAAGGCGTCTTCATGAGCTTCATGTATTCGCTAGTTGTTCCACGGGATGGACTGTCTTTAGTGCCGATCGCAAATAGATTCGAGGATGTCTTTGACGAAGTCAAAGGGTTGCCGCCGCATAGAGAGATCGAGTTTCGTATAGATCTAGTTGAAGGAGCCAGACCTGTTGTGATGCCTCTTAGGCGGATGGCGCCTAGGGAACAGCAGGAGTTGAGGGTGCAAGTTGACGACCTTTTACAGAAAGGATTCATTCGGCGTAGTGTGTCCGAGTGGGGTGCACCAGTTGTGTTCGCAACCAAGGCAGATGGATCATTGAGATTGTGTGTCGATTATCGTGAGCTGAACAAGGTGACTAAGAAGAACAAGTATCCATTGCCAAGGATAGACGACTTGTTTGATCAGCTTCACGAAGCTAAGGTGTTTTCTCAGATGGATTTGGCAACGGGATTTCACCAGTTGAGAGTGGCTAAGGATAGTGTGCCGAAGACTGCTTTTAGGACACCATCCGGGTTCTTTGAGTGGCTGGTAATGCCGTTTGGATTGACTAACGCGCCAGCATATTTTGTGGATCTTATGAATAGAGTGTTCAGAGATCAGTTGAACAAGTTCGTACTTATGTTCGTGGATGATATTCTGATTTATTCCAGAACGGAGGAAGAGCACAAGACGCACTTGCGTATTGTTTTGGAGATCTTACGGAAACATCAGCTGAAGGCTAAGTTTTCGAAGTGTCACTTCTGGAAGAGTGAAGTGAGGTTCTTAGGCCATGTGATTTCTGGAAATGGAATAGCGGTTGATCCCGCTAAGGTGGCAGCAATCCAGGATTGGGTTAGACCTAAGAATCCATCTGATGTGAGAAGTTTTCTTGGACTAGCAGGATATTATCGACGGTTTATCAAAGACTTCTCCAAGATAGCTGCACCGTTAACAGGATTGACGAAGAAGAACCAAGTGTTCAGTTGGGATGCTGAGTGTGAGCAAGCTTTCGGAATCCTGAAAGAGCGATTGACGAGTGCTCCTGTTTTGACTATTCCAAGTGGGAATGATGAGATGGTGGTTTACACCGACGCATGTGGTACGGGACTTGGAGCAGTGCTGATGCAGAAGGATAAAGTTGTTGCGTATGCCAGTCGACAACTGAAGCCGCATGAAAGGAATTACCCAACTCATGATTTGGAATTGGCGGCGATTGTATTTGCTCTGAAGATGTGGAGGCATTATCTGTTGGGAGTTCGATTCGAGTTGTTTACGGATCATAAGTCGTTGAAGTATCTTTTCTCCCAAAAGGATTTGAATCTTCGGCAGCAACGTTGGCTAGAGTTTTTGGCATCATATGATTTTGGAATAGCTTATACTCCGGGAAAAGGTAACGCAGTGGCAGATGCGTTAAGTCGAAGACATGCAGGATTGGGAGCCATGTTTTCTGAATGGAAGAGTCTCGAGTATTTAGCTGGATTTGACTTCAGGCCTAGATGCGAATTGGAACCTGAGATGCTGGCAAACTTATCAATAAGACCCACTCTTGTGGAAAGGATTGGTGAGAGCCAAAAGCGAGATGATAAGCTTGTCAAGATTATCCGTGAGTTGGAATCTGGATTGGAACCAGAAAAGGATAAAGGATTCGAGGTCGATCGAGAGGGTTGGCTTCGGAAGCAAGGACGACTAGTTGTTCCCGATATAGATGAGTTGAGGAGTGAAGTTCTGAAGGAAAGTCATCACTCGAGGTTGACAATTCATCCAGGTGGAAATAAGATGTATCGGGATATGAAGAGAACCTACTATTGGGAAGGTATGAAGAAGGATGTTGGAAATTTTATTTCCAAGTGTATGAACTGCCAGTTGATTAAAGCTGAACAGAAGAAGCCAAGTGGATTGCTTCAGCCATTAGAAGTTCCTACATGGAAGTGGGAACAAGTGTCGATGGATTTCATCGATGGATTGCCTAGAACCAGAACGGGAAATGAAGGGATTTGGGTCATTGTGGATCGTCTGACTAAGAGTGCACGATTCATTCCTGTTCGATCGACTAGGACTGCATCAAAGTTGGCTGAGTTGTATATTAAGTGGATAGTTCGATTCCATGGTATTCCGAAGAGCATAGTGAGCGATCGAGACCCATTGTTCACTAGTGGATTTTGGAAGAGCTTCCAGGAAGTTTTGGGAACCGAGTTGTGTTTGAGTACAGCTTATCATCCCCAAACAGATGGTCAGACTGAGAGAGTCAACCGAGTTTTGGAAGATCTCCTCAGAGCTTGTGTTTTGGATTTCGGAGGATCTTGGGAAGATCACCTTCATTTGGTGGAGTTTGCCTACAACAACAGTTACCAGTCAAGCATTGGTATGGCACCGTATGAGGCATTATATGGAAGACCGTGTAACTCTCCGACATGTTGGTTGGAAACTGGAGAAAAGCTGATGCTTGGGCCAGAGATGATTCGACAGACTTCGGATTGCATAGAGATCATTCGGCAACGAATGAAGGCAGCCCAAGACCGTCAGAAGAGTTATGCGGATAAGCGTCGAAAGGATTTGGAATTCGACGTAGGAGATATGGTTTTTGTGAAGATTTCTCCACTGAAGAATGTTATTCGATTCGGGAAGAAAGGAAAATTGACTCCGAGATTTGTCGGACCATTCCCGATTATCGAGCGAATTGGAAAGCTCGCTTACAGATTGGAGTTACCGGAGAAGATGTCGGGTGTGCACAATGTTTTTCATGTATCGTATCTACGGAAGTATGTGCACGACTCGAGAACAGTGGTTTCTGCTGATAGCTGTGAAGACTTAGAAGTTGATCCAGTTGATAGAAGACCTCGTAAGCCACTTCGTGTTGTGGAAACCGACACGAAACAGCTTAGGAGGAAGGTAGTTAAGTTGCTCAAGATACAATGGAGTGATGATGATAACGACTGTACGTGGGAGGTGGAAGAGAGGATGAAAGCAGCTCATCCTGAACTCTTCAAGGTATGGCCCTAAGGTGTCGTGTCATCTCGCGATATTGTAACTTGTTCTAATTTTAGAATTCTGTACGCTAAGTTAGAATTGGATGCATGGTTTGTTGATTGCTATGGATGGTAGGCGTACAGAATAGTTTTTGATTGCTTGGAATTTCGGGGGCGAAATTCCTAAGGGGGAGAGAATGTAACGACCCGTATTTTTACGGATCGACAAGTTCGTCAAAATCTGGAATTTTTGCATTTTTAAGTCATTTCAGATTTTAGGCAAATTTTGCCTAAGTCCTAAGTCGTTCACGACTTAGCATGAGTCGTGAGTCGTATACGACTTAGGAGAGGAGTTCTGGGCGAGTTAAGGACTCAAGGAGATAAGTCGTAGCTGGGCTAGGTTAGTAGGTTGAAGTTTACTCGGCAAGTGTTAAGTCGTAGGTTGTAAGTCGTTGCCGAGTTAAGGGATAACAACCTAAGGAAGTGACCGACTTATAGTATTAACCGACTTAAGGATAGTGGTGAGTTAAGTGTTAAGTCGGCTGACGAGTTAAGGAAGTGGGGTTGACCGACTTAAGAGGTTAGGGCGACCTAAGGAAGAATAGTAGGCAGCCTAAGTACTCTGGAGTAGAGTTAGGTCGGCAACGACCTAAGGACATGTTGTGAGCGACCTAAGTGTTTGGGTGTTAAGTGTTAGGTCGGCAGTGTGTGTTGAGTTATGAGTCGGTAGGTCGTCTCCTGTGTTAAGTTGTTGAGTCGTCAACCGACTTAGGACTTGGGTTTTGCGGCAGTATGATGAGTCTGCTTCGTTGGGTCGGTCATATGGTTAAGTCGTAGGTCGGCGAGGCAGTTAAGTCGTTAGGTCGTATAGGCTGGTTAACTCGGCATAGCAGTAAGTCGTAGGTCGTCTAACTAGTTAAGGCGCATGCGCATTAAGTCGTAGACAGGGTTTGTATATGTGCATGTGTTGAGTCGAAGCTTGGTTAAGTCGGAGGCCTTTTCAGTTAAGTCGTAGGCGCATGCCATAAGTCGTAACCGACTTAGGAGACAGCTGTTTTGTTGCGAGTCATAGGCAGATGAGTTTTTAGGTCGGCAAGGCACTAGGTCGGCAAGGCACTAGGTCGGCATGGTGTTAAGTCGGCACCGACTTAAGGAGATAGCCGAGTTACGACTTAAGGGCAGTTTTCAGCTATAAATAGGAAAGCTTCTCTTCATTTTTGGGATCCGGATTTTTGAAGCGACGAAGTGCTGCCATTTTGAGAGCTCGACTTCTACACTTCTTCACTTCTTTTCTCCACTCTAATCTAGTGCTTCCATCCATCCAAATCGAAGATCAAGATTGAAGATTCAAGAGCTTAGATTGAAGATCTTCATCTTTTCAAGAGAGATTTCTTCATTTGAAGTGAGATCTTGTCGGATCTAGCTTAGTTCTTCGCTGTCCAGATCTGAAGTTGATATCTTTTGGATTGTTTAGGTGATTTGGTGAGTGGTGATTATCTCTCACACGGATCCAAAGGAGTATATCGGATTGTTGGCTCGTTTTGGTGTTAAAATAGAGATTTCCATGCATTTTCTTCATCCTATGTGTAGATCCATATAGATCCATTGTTCATGGTGATGTTGCATCCATTTTATCATATGTTAACCTATGCAAGTTCATTCATCAAGTTTGTAGAGATATAATACATGTTTTCATGCTTATTGGACTTTCAACTCTTTAATTACGAAAATGCCATTATTGTTATAATTGTCTACTTAGATCATATTTGAATGCTTGATTGCTTGGATTGATGTTTGATTTGATTGCTTGTTATGAACTAGATGATTGGTGATTAGATTTAGATCGAAGATGATTCAAAAGCTAAGGGAAAGGCTCTTGAATTGGGAAAGTTGCTCGTGGCATATGTAGCGGGATGATGAAGCTCTTATGCATAGATTTGACGATGTGATGTAGAGATGAGGCTTTGCGAGGATGTAATGAAGCGAGGCAATCATATGATGAAGACTTGGTCTAATCCAGACGGGATCATTCCAAGCATGTTGATAACTCGGTGATATGATTCGAGTTGAAGATAATGAATGGATATGAGAATAGTCGTCGAGGAGGATGACTAGGAGGCTTGGATAGCATCGTTGTTGAAGGTTCTAGCATGCTCTAAGCAAGAGTACGTTTGGGCAGATTCGATAGTCCCAACGGCCAACTGTTGATGGTCGAGTACTCTGGGCAGATTCGATAGTCCTAGGCACGGGCTGCGACGACGTGCGGGAGTTATGTCTAGAACCGGGGTTTCCATTAGCCCTTGACGGACGGCTGAAAGAATGTGCCGGTCATTCAATTAACGGTGATATCGAAGCAACGATAACAGTGATAGCCAGAGTCATGGATGTTTGGTTGTATCGTCATTCGGACTCAAGAGCGGTATTTTCTGGGTGCTTATCTGATTTAGGCCTTGGTACTTGGAAAACATCGCCCTTGACTCGAGTGATAGTAGTTTTACTTTAAATTGTATGCTCTGCTATGTTTGCTTCTGCTTAGTGTGTGTCTGGGGGCTATCACTGTAGAATGAGGTTGGAGTGGGAGGGTTGTATTCCTATTCCTTTTCCTTTATGCTCTTTTGGTATGTTGTTAGTTAATTTACTGCTCACTAAGACTGTTGTCTGACTCAAGGCTTTTTGTTTTAAATTCTTATTGCCTTGGGCTGTTCGTCCATTTTGGGACGGGCAGACTAGGTAGCAGGTGACAGGTGCTGTTCTCTTCTCACGATGCTGATATCGAAGACGAGCTAGAGGGTTGCATATTATTTTCTTATATGTACTGGATATTCCGCTGTTTTGTATTCTCTGAGAGATTTGTAGTGAGGCTGGATGTATTGACTATGTGGATGCTTGTATTCAACTATTATGGAGTTTTATATGATGTCATTTTGTTCTGTAAAGCTTCACTATACATATGTTCTATTGTATTTTGTCCATGCGCTGTGAGTAATACGATAGATTCTTTTGTTTTAAATCTTACCTTGACAATCGTCCATGGTCGCCTGGCACACTTTACAGCGCACTATCTCTAGATTCGGTGCAGGGGTCATGGGCGGTCGTCACAATAACCGTGTACGCGGTGGATGATATCAACAATGTAGTGGTTGAATTAGCAACGTTTACCAGAATGAAGTAAGAGAACGATGATGGATAGCCTTGGCATTCGTGTCATAATTAAAATGACTAAAACAGGAGCCTATGTCTGCCCAATGAGGATAGCTACCTCTAGCGACGTTGATCTCTCGTATTTTACTGTCGTGATTTGAACTCAATAGGTGCACCCTTTCCGTTCGGATTGATAGTCGCGGTCGGCCACAGATGAGTTACGACCAGCCAAAAAGGGTAAACTGGTAGAATTCTACCTTAGGCATTGCCTCACGTGCCTTGTCATATTTATCCCTACACGAGCCCATTACGATTTTGGTTTAAACTGTATAAATGTGTTAAGGTGGATCAATGTAAAGCCTTAACACTATTTTGATATTTATTTTACTGATAGACATTACCTATTATAGGTACACAATTATATGTAGATAGTTTGACGGATCCTTAGGAGATGGAAAAAAACCGTAACTTCTCTTAAGTTACTTTGCATTGATTTATTGACTTATATGAGGATATTAGTTCTGACTCGAGTATTGTGTTTTTCCATTATTGTAACGACCCAGAATTTTGAACAAATTAAATTGAAAATATTTAATTAATTTTAAATATTTGAACGATGATTTAATTTGAATTCCCAATATAACTTTGAATTTGGAGATTAAATTATAAAATTTAATCTATTGTAAGTTGAATAAAAATTTGAATCTTCAGTTTTAAGCTGATGAAAAATATTCCAAAAGCTTTTAAAATTCATATTGATAATACTGAAGATAATAGAAGCTTTAGAATTGAATTTGAAAGTACTTTGTCCAGTTTTGAAATTAAATCGTTTGAATCGATATTTAAAAATAGCGTTCCGGGGCACAGTCTCGGAATTTGACGAAACCAGTTCCATTGGATCCGTAATATTGTATTATTACTGGATTTCAATTTTCGTAGTGATCAGGGTTATTGTGTGATCGTACAATAAGCAAACGCGCTGATATAATATAACGGGATATTTTTGAATATAAAAAGTTAAATTTTTAATCAACATCAGCCACCCTATACTATGGAAAACATCGCGTCTTGTCTCCTCTTGTCTCCCCTCGTTTTCGTTTTAATATTTCACGCAAGTAGGCAAATTCAAAAAGGGAGTTCGAAAACAAAATAAATGGCCGACATTTTCCCATTGTAATTCAAATTCGTTCATTCACCTTTTCCCCTATATACTTAAATTTTTTCGAATCCACCGAGCACTCCCTTTCTTTCTCAGTTGAAATTAAACGAACAAGAAAAATCGAGATTCCCTCCCTCTTTTCAATTTATTTAGCAAATCAAATTAGAGCCGGCCTTCCTCTTTCAAATTTTGGGTCGACTTCGAATCATGGTCGCGTGCTCGAACAGGGCAGCAGCTCGACAGAGAGAGAATCGCGAGTTCGAAATCGTTGTCGAATTCGATCGATTTGGGTTGGAGGCCTCTAGGGTTTTGCGAGATGAAGGCGGCGCTCAAGGGGGGTTGTTCGTGACATAGGAGCTAGGGTGGCGTATGGTGGCTGGTGGATTCGAAGTGATGGTCGCGATAAATCTTGGCGACGTCGAGTGGAATTAGGAGTTACAGGAAATGCTCGCGGCATAAGTTTCGCATCGTCTGATTAGCGGGCTGCAGAGCATGAACGCGAGGCATGTTGCGAGCTCGAGAAGGGCGAAAGCTCTGTAGTCGAGATTGGGGTATATTGCAGTAAGGTATACATTTCTTTTTATTTAAAGTTAAGTGTAATTAACATGTTTTTATACAGTAAAGAAACTATGGTTTTATAGAAGAAAAACAATATATATCAATATTTAACTGTCGTAAAATTTTAATTAATATCGAGGTGTTTAATTTGCTTAATCAATGTATTTAACCATTTTAGGATTTGCTAAAAAGAAAGTTATAGAAAAAAATGTATATACAGGAAATATGAAAATAAGTATATATGAAGTTTTAAGAAGATGAAATAAATACACATTTTAGATTTGCTTGTTATTCTAAAATAAGGTATTAGGGTAATTAATTTGATTAATTATTTTAGATTACTCAAAGGTTTTATTTATAAAAGGAAGATTAGTTGAAATAAAATTTTTTGTTAAGAAAATAAATTTAACGATAATCGATTATTCGATTTAATTCGAATATTAACAAATTGTATAATTGCTTATACAAGGTTAAGAATGGAAAAAGCAAGCCGGAAATGAAAATGGATTGCAAAATAAAAAGCTAAGGTGAGATTTTCTCACTCGAAGGAAAATTTAATTTTGCAGTTATTGATTGTTTGATGTGTGGATGTGATATTAGATATAGTAGGATATATCTATATATATATATAGCAATATATACATATTGGCATATGTATATATTGGATTGATTGATTTCCCGCATTATATAGCGGATGAGACCCTATTGCGCCGTTATTAAGCGGATGATATTTTTATAAATCCCATATACCGCGATATTCCACCTCGAAGTGGAATTGGTATTGTGCTAACGTCTGTGGATGCAGGGAAACAAGTTGGAGGGATCCAACTGGATTCCTCACCAGTACTTATTTATTTACAGATATTGATGTATATTCTGTTATCATATTGATATATGATGTTTGTTGTCGTGATTGACTATTGGTGTGTTGCATCATTGGATTCAAATTTTGAAGTTTAAAAATTATAGATTTTAACTTTAAAAGAGATTTTAAAAAGTGATTATTTGAGAGTATTCGTTTTATTTGAATTTTTGAATTGATTTACTTTAAATAAATAAACGTTCAAATTTTTTTTTAAAGTTATAGAAGTTAAGATCTTTGTGAAATATAACCGAAAGGTGATTTTTGAAATAAATAGTTAAGTATTGAATAAAATGGTTTTAATTGGAATTTTTGAATCATTAAAAACGATGTATATAAAAGATGTACAAAATTGATATTTACCAATTAAAATTATTGGAATTTTAAAACGAGTTTTTATAAGGGTTAGATATGAAATTTATAAAATTAAATCGTGAAGATATGGAATTTATAGATTTATAAATTGTGAAGTTATAATATAAATGAAATTGTAGAATAAAAGATTTATAAGGAATTTACCTATAAATTGGATTTTTGCCTTTAAATGGAATATTGATCGAATTGTTGATAAAGAAGATTTATAAATCAAAGTTGTTACAAAATAGAAATAGAATTTATAAACGTTGTTTTATAAATTCGAAATCAATTGAATTTGGTAAATTAAATATAGGGGGTTATTAAAGGAGATATATTCGCGATTTTAGATAGCAAATTATTATTGAAATAAAATGTGTAGAGATGATTGAAATTTGGTTAAGTGAATTATATTCACGATTTTGGACAGTGAATATATTATTGAATAAAATGGATGTGTTTTGGGAAAATGAATATTTTAAAATGAAGTTAATTGTTTTCACGATGTTTTAAAATGTGTTAAATATCGAAATCATAGATTTCAACATTTATTGTTGAAATAGACGTTTTCGAGGAAATAAGGAAATGGTGGACTATAACACTGTTGTTATAGTAAATGATTTCCGAAAGGAAATATTTTATGTAGTATTGGGATTTATATATCTATCTTAATTCTGAATCCCTATACTAGTGATTTTGGGTCGTCGTAACGATGTTTTACGCAACATTCGTTTTGACCCAAATAAATGTGTTAAAAGAATATCTTCCTTAAAGAATGAATTTAGACTTAATTTTGATTTAAGTATATCGAATATTTTCAAATGTTGAAAATAAATAGATTTGTGAAATACTTATTATTAAATAAGTATGGAAATGTTTTCCAATATGAAATGAAATGTTTTTTGAGAATTTATCTTTGTAAAGATAAATTGAAATTGAATATTGAAATCGATTGAAAATCGTATATCAGTAGATATTTTTGAAATGTAAATTCACTATGGAATTTATAAAAGGAATGGTAATTCGTTTTAAAAATAAATATCGATTTATTTTTAAAGTGTGGAAATTTTATATCTAATAAAGATATTTTGGAAAATAAATAATTTTGGAAAATTATTTGGAATCTGATGATGTTGCGCATCTTTATTGATAGTTAAATAACCGACTATCAATAATTACTTTGAATGGGTATTTGTTGTGAATTGGATGAATTTGAATGCCACACTTATTTTTGAATTTTGCACTCACTATTCGGGTTAGCCGGGAAAGGACCATGGGGTCGTATAACCCATTCCGAATATGTGATACGTCGTAATGAATTGCATTTGATGACCGGTGTTGAAGACCGGATATTATTGAAAACGAAAGGATTACCGTCGAGTTACTCTACATCGGCTGATCTCCGATTTAGAGGTTTTATCACCCTTAGTGACGGGAAGTCCGGACGTGATTAGAAAATTATCCGGATTTGCAAGGGCTTCGTGAGAAGTGCCTTCGGTTCTGTTCGATCCCGGAACAGACTTGTATGGATTGTATGTCTGACGTTACAAATTGAGATATAAAGCTGATTTCTTTCAAATACATATCTGTTGGTGGCGGAGAATTTATTCTCTTAGCTTAACACCCTTCTCTGAGACGTACGAGCTCAGAGGTTATGTAGTGAAATTTATCAGCGATATACTCCCAATTTGGTAACGTGGCATGCTGAGTGTTGCTGTAAAATGATCATTGTTTGATCATTTGTGATATGATCATTTGCTTGATCATTTATCTTTGTGATCATTACTTTGATCATTTGTTTGACCCAAAGCATGGCTTTGGTGACAAAGCGTAGCTTTATGGACGAGACTTCGTCGGACCTCACACCCCGGAAATGGTCAAAACAGGAAGGATGCGGCAAGGTTCTAGGGAGTAACGCCCCTTAGTATATGTCATTCCTTCTGGATAGAGGTGGTATCATGGTATGGAGCCCAGATACTTAACCTATGTGGTTACTGCATTATTATTATTATGTGGTTGTTGGAAATCGAGGATCCTCGGGAAGATCAGTTACGATCGGGGGATGGCATACGCGTGTCAGTAGTTACCTATTTTTGCAGAGGTAACCCGGCCTTGTGTTGGCAGAGATCTAACCGTAATGTTAGGTTATTTCTCGGGACGTCATTCCAGAGGCGTTTCCATGTGGCAATGGGAAGTTCCTTGGCCTGACCATCTGTTGGAAATCCAAACTCCAATACGAAACCCTGTACGGTTTTAGTTGTAGAACCTATCATTCACTTATGGTGGTCACCACTGTTTGGATGGTAGCTATAGTAGGCATAAGTGCGAAATGCCTATGCTGGCTAAGATTTATATTATACTTTCGAAATGTTTTCTACACTATGCATTAATAATAATATAAAAAAGAATTTGATTTTTTTGCGTAGTAAGCATCTTTGACTATCATAAGAAGAAATCTCCTCCAATTCTGCGTTTGCATTGTGTGTGTGGCGGGAGGTCTTATGGTAGTTTCATTTTCCAAAAGCATTGCGAAATTGACTTTAAAATCTTCCCGTTGTTTGTTTTAAAGAATAACTGTTTTACGATCTCACACCAGTCACCATGACTGACTCGGAGTTTATTGTTTCCCTTCTAAACTCTGGGTGCCCACCAATTTCCACACGGGCAGTCTAGAGTTATGTTATCAGGATATTCTGGAGCTGTGGAAGCAAGCTGGATGGCGAGACGTAGTATTTGTATCTGATATTATTTATTCCATTGTGTATTCTGTATGAGGACAAGTTTATATAACTGTCCATTGTTGTATTGAGTTGTATATTGACTCTGACTGATATCTTGTATAAAACTGATATAGTTCTTTGTTTAAAAGACTAGTGATTATCTATTATATTTTTGTTCCGCTGCGATGTGAGATTCTGATATTGTTCTGTTTCTGATGTTGTTCTGTTGTTCTTCTTTCTTTTTCTTCTATCTTTTCTTCTACCTCTTCTTTTAAACCCTAAGTATTCGGTTTTCCGGCATTCGATTGTTTGGCAGTCGATATAGTGGACGTATTGATGTCGATATTCGGAAGTCGAAGAATCAGGTCCTTACAACGTGGTATCAGAGCATATGGTTAAGCGACAACCCTGCTCTGTTGGGTGTTACTCATTAGAGATAGAGTCAGTAATACTCTAGAATGAGTTGAGTGTAATAATAGATATGAGCGCGTATTTGTTATTGAAAAAAAAATTTGTTTTGTATTGTGTTGACTTATCGGTTGACTGTTTATAAATTCTGGTAGGTGCAGTCTAGCTAACTGTATTGATAGAAGTTTCTAAACTCTTAAACAAGATAAACCGAAACAGTATTGTTTTGAATAGGGTAAATGAAATAATTTTACCCAAAACTATTTTTGTATATAAAAGAAATGATTTTCTGTAAATTATCATAGTATATGATTGCATGGTTGTTAGAAGTAATAACATTGAAATATTATCATTGTTATATTGAAATTGAATAAGAAATTAAAAATAATAACCAAAGATTGAAGATAAATTCATTTAACAAATGAAATTTATAAATGTAAATTGAAGCATAAGGAAATGAATTCACATACAAATGAAATTTAAGAATGTAAATTATAAATGTGATTTGTAATTTGAAACGGAATTCCAAAGAAGTTTTTTTGGAAATGTTTTGAAAAGAATTTGAAAAGTTTGGAGATTTGGAAAGTTTAAATCCTTTTGATTTGAAAATGAATTTCAAAATTTTTGAAAAGTATTTTGGAGAGATGAAAGCTCTAAACTCTTTTCGGTCGCTGGAAAATAATTCCGATGATGATCGCGACATCACCGGTCTTCATTTTCAGGTTTCCAAAAGAGGAATTGCTGCCAAATTGTTTTAAATAGAAGTTGTTTGAAAAATTTGGGTTATGTTTTGGAAATTCAAAGGATAATTTGAATTGTTTTCATAAATGGTTTCGAAAAAGTTGAAAAGACTCTGGAATACTATATAAGAATATTTATGGAATATTATTGAATTGATAACTTATACAATTTGAATTTTGATAGAATAAATTTAACTTAAAGGATGGAGTTAAATTAAAGTATGTACAAGTGAATCAATTAAATGAAAATGAAATTGAAAGTTGAGATTCATTTAGAATTTGTAAGCAAAGGATTGAATTGAATAATTATAAAAAAAAGGTAAATTGAATTCGAATTGGAAATCCAGTTTAATATGAGTGGTTATAAACCAAAATAGTGAGTTGAAAATAAATTTTGGGAATGAACAAAAGAATAAAACTGGAATTGAAACTGAATGTTGAAAACAAATTTGAATAAGGTGAATTAGAATTTGTAATAAATTAGTAACTGGAACTAATTTAAAATAGTGCAGTTGTAAATGAAAAATAGGATGAAATTCAATATTCAGAAGTAAACTAAATCCAAATAGAGTTGAAAGTGTGAATTGAATTCAAATGAATGTGAAATGTAAAATTGAATGAAAATAGATATGTAACTTCAATAGTGAAGTAAAAATGTATACGCAGTTTATATTGGAAATTTTGAAATGGAATGTGCAAAATGGTTTGAATATCGTAACTAGATATTATGGCTAGTAGGATATACAGGTGTATAAAGGAAATAGAATTGGAATTTGATTTTGAAGATAAATTTGAATTGCTCGACAAAAGGTAAGTATTTAAATTTCAATATGAGATTTGATGACTTTCTTCTCTAGCCGCTTGGTTTTTTCTTTTCTTTTTGAAATTTGAGGGTCCGTAGGGACGTTTTGTAGTCGTGCCGTATTAGCCGCGCAAAGGAGACGCTGGCGAAATTTTTCAAAAATTTCGAGTGTTAGAAAATTTTGAAAGTTTAAATTTAGATTTGAATTTAAATTTGAATTGTGAAGTAAACAATGTTGTTTGGAACTTATAATTGAAGTTGGAAGTTTAGTTGAATTAATAATGAATCTTTAGTAGAAAGATTTGTTTTGAGAATTTGATAAAACTATTGGATTGTGAAAGATAGTAGACGAGTTAAGGACCATTTTTTTTCCTAACTTGTAATTTCGGGACGAAATTCTTTTAAGGAGGGAAGATTGTAACGACCCAGAATTTTGAACAAATTAAATTGAAAATATTTAATTAATTTTAAATATTTGAACGATGATTTAATTTGAATTCCCAATATAACTTTGAATTTGGCGATTAAATTATAAAATTTAATCTATTGTAAGTTGAATAAAAATTTGAATCTTCAGTTTTAAGCTGAAGAAAAATATTCCAAAAGCTTTTAAAATTCATATTGATAATACTGAAGATAATAGAAGCTTCAGAATTGAATTTGAAAGTACTTTGTCCAGTTTTGAAATTAAATCGTTCGAATCGATATTTAAAAATAGCGTTCTGGGGCACAGTCTCGGAATTTGACGAAACCAGTTCCATTGGATCCGTAATATTGTATTATTACTGGATTTCAATTTTCATAGTGATCAGGGTTATTGTGTGATCGTACAATAAGCAAACGCGCTGATATAATATAACGGGATATTTTTGAATATAAAAAGTTAAATTTTTAATCAACATCAGCCACCCTATACTCTGGAAAACATCGCGTCTTGTCTCCTCTTGTCTCCCCTCGTTTTCGTTTTAATTTTTCACGCAAGCAGGAAAATTCAAAAAGGGAGTTCGAAAACAAAATAAATGGCCGACATCTTCCCACTGTAATTCAAATTCGTTCGTTCCCCTTTTCCCCTATATACTTAAATTTTTTCGAATCCACCGAGCACTCCCTTTCTTTCTCAGTTGAAATTAAACGAACAAGAAAAATCGAGATTCCCTCCCTCTTTTCAATTTATTTACCAAATCAAATTAGAGCCGGCCTTCCTCTTTCAAATTTTGGGTCGACTTCGAATCATGGTCGCGTGCTCGAACAGGGCAGCAGCTCGACAGAGAGAGAATCGCGAGTTCGAAATCGTTGTCGAATTCGATCGATTTGGGTTGGAGGCCTCTAGGGTTTTGCGAGATGATGGCGGCGCTCGAGGGGGGTTGTTCGCGACATAGGAGCTAGGATTTGCGGCGTATGGTGGCTGGTGGATTCGAAGTGATGGTCGCGATAAATCTCGGCGACGTCGAGTGGAATTAGGAGTTACAGGAAATGCTCGTGGCATAAGGTTTCGCATCGTCTGATTAGCGGGCTGCAGAGCATGAACGCGAGGCGTGTTGCGAGCTCGAGAAGGGCGAAAGCTCTGTAGTCGAGATTGGGGTATATTGCAGTAAGGTATACATTTCTTTTTATTTAAAGTTAAGTGTAATTAGCATGTTTTTATACAGTAAAGAAACTATGGTTTTATAGAAGAAAAACAATATATATCAATATTTAACTGTCGTAAAATTTTAATTAATATCGAGGTGTTTAATTTGCTTAATCAATGTATTTAACCATTTTAGGATTTGCTAAAAAGAAAGTTAGAGAAAAAAATGTATATATAGGAAATATGAAAATAAGTATATATGAAGTTTTAAGAAGATGAAATAAATACACATTTTAGATTTGCTTGTTATTCTAAAATAAGGTATTAGGGTAATTAATTTGATTAATTATTTTAGATTACTCAAAGGTTTTATTTATAAAAGGAAGATTAGTTGAAATAAAAAAATTTGTTAAGAAAATAAATTTAACGATAATCGATTATTCGATTTAATTCGAATATTAACAAATTGTATAATTGCTTATACAAGGTTAAGAATGGAAAAAGCAAGCCGGAAATGAAAATGGATTGCAAAATAAAAAGCTAAGGTGAGATTTTCTCACTCGAAGGAAAATTTAATTTTGCAGTTATTGATTGTTTGATGTTTGGATGTGATATTAGATATAGTAGGATATATCTATATATATATATAGCAATATATACATATTGGCATATGTATATATTGGATTGATTGATTTCCCGCATTATATAGCGGATGAGACCCTATTGCGCCGTTATTAAGCGGATGATATTTTTATAAATCCCATATACCGCGATATTCCACCTCGAAGTGGAATTGGTATTGTGCTAACGTCTGTGGATGCAGGGAAACAGGTTGGAGGGATCCAACTGGATTCCTCACCAGTACTTATTTATTTACAGATATTGATGTATATTCTGTTATCATATTGATATATGATGTTTGTTGTCGTGATTGACTATTGGTGTGTTGCATCATCGAATTCAAATTTTGAAGTTTAAAAATTAACGATTTTAACTTTAAAAGAGATTTTAAAAAGTGATTATTTGAGAGTATACGTTTTATTTGAATTTTTGAATTGATTTACTTTAAATAAATAAACGTTCAATTTTTTTTTAAAGTTATAGAAGTTTAGATCTTTGTGAAATATAACCGAAAGGTGATTTTTGAAATAAATAGCTAAGTATTGAATAAAATGGTTTTAATTGGAATTTTTGAATCATTAAAAACGATGTATATAAAAGATGTACAAAATTGATATTTACCAATTAAAATTATTGGAATTTTAAAACGAGTTTTTATAAGGGTTAGATATGAAATTTATAAAATTATAAATCGTGAAGATATGGAATTTATAGATTTATAAATTGTGAAGTTATAATATAAATGAAATTGTAGAATAAAAGATTTATAAGGAATTTACCTATAAATTGGATTTTGCCTTTAAATGGAATATTGATCGAATTGTTGATAAAGAAGATTTATAAATCAAAGTTGTTACAAAATAGAAACAGAATTTATAAACGTTGTTTTATAAATTCGAAATCAATTGAATTTGGTAAATTAAATATAGGGGGTTATTAAAGGAGATATATTCACGATTTTAGATAGCAAATTATTATTGAAATAAAATGTGTAGAGATGATTGAAATTTGGTTAAGTGAATTATATTCACGATTTTGGACAGTGAATATATTATTGAATAAAATGGATGTGTTTTGGGAAAATGAATATTTTAAAATGAAGTTAATTGTTTTAACGATGTTTTAAAATGTGTTAAATATCGAAATCATAGATTTCAACATTTATTGTTGAAATAGACGTTTTCGAGGAAATAAGGAAATGGTGGACTATAACACTGTTGTTATAGTAAATGATTTCCGAAAGGAAATATTTTATGTAGTATTGGGATTTATATATCTATCTTAATTCCGAATCCCTATACTAGTGATTTTGGGTTGTCGTAACGATGTTTTACGCAACATTCGTTTTGACCCAAATAAATGTGTTAAAAGAATATCTTCCTTAAAGAATGAATTTATACTTAATTTTGATTTAAGTACATCGAATATTTTCAAATGTTGAAAATAAATAGATTTGTGAAATACTTATTATTAAATAAGTATGGAAATGTTTTCCAATATGAAATGAAACGTTTTTTGAGAATTTATCTTTGTAAAGATAAATTGAAATTGAATATTGAAATCGATTGAA
This sequence comes from Allium fistulosum, assembly GCA_030737815.1. Lineage (NCBI taxonomy): Eukaryota > Viridiplantae > Streptophyta > Magnoliopsida > Asparagales > Amaryllidaceae > Allium > Allium fistulosum. Next base: position 1,175,806,757 of record CM060903.1, read on the forward strand.
AATCGTATATCAGTAGATATTTTTGAAATGTAAATTCACTATGGAATTTATAAAAGGAATGGTAATTCGTTTTAAAAATAAATATCGATTTATTTTTAAAGTGTGGAAATTTTATATCTAATAAAGATATTTTGGAAAATAAATAATTTTGGAAAATTATTTGGAATCTGATGATGTTGCGCATCTTTATTGATAGTTAAATAACCGACTATCAATAATTACTTTGAATGGGTATTTGTTGTGAATTGGATGAATTTGAATGCCACACTTATTTTTGAATTTTGCGCTCACTATTCGAGTTAGCCGGGAAAGGACCATGGGGTCGTATAACCCATTCCGAATATGTGATACGTCGTAATGAATTGCATTTGATGACCGATGTTGAAGACCGGATATTCTTGAAAACGAAAGGATTACCGTCGAGTTACTCTACATCGGCTGATCTCCGATTTAGAGGTTTTATCACCCTTAGTGACGGGAAGTCCGGACGTGATTAGAAAATTATCTGGATTTGCAAGGTCTTCGTGAGAAGTGCCTTCGGTTCTGTTCTATCCCGGAACAGACTTGTATGGATTGTATGTCTGACGTTACAAATTGAGATATAAAGCTGATTTCTTTCAATTACATATTTGTTGGTGGCGGAGAATTTATTCTCTTAGCTTAACACCCTTCTCTGAGACGTACGAGCTCAGAGGTTATGTAGTTGAAATTTATCAGCGATATACTCCCAATTTGGTAACTGGCATGCTGAGTGTTGCTGTAAAATGATCATTGTTTGATCATTTGTGATATGATCATTTGCTTGATCATTTATCTTTGTGATCGTTACTTTGATCATTTGTTTGACCCGAAGCATGGCTTTGGTGACAAAGCGTAGCTTTGTGGACGAGACTTCGTCGGACCTCACACCCTGGAAATGGTCAAAACAGGAAGGATGCAGCAAGGTTCTAGGGAGTAGCGCCCCTTAGTATATGTCATTCCTTCTGGATAGAGGTGGTATCATGGTATGGAGCCCAGATACTTAACCTATGTGGTTACTGCATTATTATTATGTGGTTGTTGGAAATCGAGGATCCTCGGGGAGATCGGTTACGATCGGGGGATGGCATACGCGTGTCAGTAGTTACCTATTTTTGCAGAGGTAACCCGGCCTTGTGTTGGCAGAGATCTAACCGTAATGTTAGGTTATTTCTCGGGACGTCATTCCAGAGGCGTTTCCATGTGGCAATGGGAAGTTCCTTGGCCTGACCATTTGTTGGAAATCCAAACTCCAATACGAAACCCTGTACAGTTTTAGTTGTAGAACCTATCATTCATTTATGGTGGTCACCACTGTTTGGATGGTAGCTATAGTAGGCATAAGTGCGGAATGCCTATGCTGGCTAAGATTTATATTATACTTTCGAAATGTTTTCTACACTATGCACTAATAATAATATCAAAAAGAATTTGATTTTTTTGCGTAGTAAGCATCTTTGACTATCATAAGAAGAAATCTCCTCCAATTCTGCGTTTGCATTGTGTGTGTGGCGGGAGGTCTTATGGTAGTTTCATTTTCCAAAAGCATTGCGAAATTGACTTTAAAATCTTCCCGTTGTTTGTTTTAAAGAATAACTGTTTTACGATCTCACACCAGTCACCATGACTGACTCGGAGTTTATTGTTTCCCTTCTAAACTCTAGATGCCCACCAATTTCCACACGGGCAGTCTAGAGTTATGTTATCAGGATATTCTGGAGCTGTGGAAGCAAGCTGGATGGCGAGACGTAGTATTTGTATCTGATATTATTTATTCCGCTGTGTATTCTGTATGAGGACAAGTTTATATAACTGTCCATTATTGTATTGAGTTGTATATTGACTCTGACTGATATCTTGTATAAAACTGATATAGTTCTTTGTTTAAAAGACTAGTGATTATCTATTATATTTTTGTTCCGCTGCGATGTGAGATTCTGATATTGTTCTGTTTCTGATGTTGTTCTGTTGTTCTTCTTTCTTTTTCTTCTATCTTTTCTTCTACCTCTTCTTTTAAACCCTAAGTATTCGGTTTTCCGGCATTCGATTGTTCGGCAGTCGATACAGTGGACGTATTGATGTCGATATTCAGAAGTCGAAGAATCGGGTCCTTACAATTATGCTCGGGTCAGCCTGAGTATTTACAATTGGAGAGCTTGTTGTAGAGACAAAGGCATTGTTGAAGATTCTGTTCTATTTCTGTTATTTCATCAGTTAGTTCATTATGTCAGTTAGATTCATTTCATTTCCAGTTATTTCTTTCCAATTATTTAGTGTGAGAATAATGTAACCTATTCGGAGTTTTCTGACTTATTTATGTACTTATTTATTTCCCGCTGTGAGATTCTGAGTTGTATTTATTTCTATGTCTGTGTTCTGTGATTGATTCTAATTTACTCTAAATAACTATCTATTATTTAAGCAAATGTCCTTATTTAAATGGTGGGTCGTTACAGTTGGTATCGGAGCTTATGGTTGAGTGAACACCTAAGCCAATGGGGTAAACTCATTATAGATAGGGTAACTAATTACCCTAGAATAAGTAGAATCTTTCTTTAGAGAGCGTGTTTTAAAATTTAAGAAAGAAAAATGGTTTAAAATTTAAGTAAGCAAAAATCTTAAGGTGTCCTTCCTTAGTAAATTCTTTTGACTAGGTTCATTCTTTTGACTCAGCTTCTAAAGATTTTTCTTGCCATTCCTTCTTTATAGGATGAGTAATCATAGTATCCAAGGCAGAGGTAGGGAAATATCCCCAATGAAGCTGTTGCACCTGTTGTTGTCCCAGAAGTGAGGTTTACCAATCTCAGTAAAGAGTATAAATAGCTTGGAGGAAAGAAGTTCTCAGGTGCCGAGGGCATTGTTGGAGCACAGCAATGGCTTAAGAATGCCGAAAGGATTTTTGTTGGACTTGGCATCACTGACGCTCAGAAGCGTCAATTAGCAGCTTGGCAGCTTCAAGAAGCCGCTCTTGATTGGTGGGATGCTTTTATGACCCATACCCCAGAGGAAGATACCACTTGGGCCCAATTTAAGTGAGATCTGTCTAAATGAGAATTTTATATTCTTATGATTATCTCATGGAATTTTTGCTTAGCCTTGTATTCTCTAAATTACAGGGAAGCTTTTATTACATAGTTGATGCCAAAAGCTGGGAGGAAGGATTTATATAATCAGTTTATGGAGCGTAAGCAAGGCGAGATGACTATAGTAGAGTATGAAAGAAAATTCAATGAGCTATCAAAGTTTGGCCCTCATCTGATTGAGATACCCCTTAAGAAGAATGATAAATTCATTATTGGCATGCATAGGGAATATAGAGAGCATCTGACTGGTCATATCCATAAGCCATTTTCCGATATCATTGATTTGGCGATCCGTTTTGAGAATTTGAAGCTGAATAGGATTTCAGAAGTTTCAAACACCCCAGTCCATTCTAGCTCCAGTAGCCTCGGTAAGAGAAAGTCAAATTTTAGTAGCCAGAAGAAGAAGTGGCAAAGCTGTCAAGGAGTTGGATTTCCTCAGAAGAACAATAAGGACTTATCGCACATCACTTGCTTCAAATGCAATAAAAGGGACATTATGCCAGAGATTGTCCACCAGCATCCTTAGCAGCCGTCCCTCCAGTCCAGATGACTAGGCATGACTTATGCCATGTTTGCTTACAGCCAGGCCATTTCAAGAAGGATTGCCCTATGCATAAGAAGGGCACACCATCTGCCGTCTTTGCAGTCACAGTTTCCACCCCTCCAGTTGAGGAGACCGATCTCGTACTTCAAGGTACGCTTTCTTTTCATAATACATCTGTCCGTGTTTTATTCGATACTGGAGCATCTCATAGTTTTATATATGTTAATTTATGTGAGAAATTTGGGCAAGATTTTAAACCTGAACCTGCTTATAAATCGTTGTGTGTCTCTAATCCCATTAGTGGCCCCGCAAACTTAGGAATGATTTGTAAGAGCATTTGTCTTTTTAAAGACGAACACCGTTTCACCGGAGACTTTTATGTTTTGGGCTTTAGTGGGTTTATTTATTGTTAGGCATGGATTGGCTATCCAAGTTCGAAGCCGTTATTTTTAGTAGTGATCGGACCATTTACTTGGTTGACGATAAAGGTTCCCAGTTGGTTATCCAATGCAAAATGCCTGGTGATCTTGTCAAGAGTTTTTGTTTTCTCCCTTGATTCGCATTCTAGTGACCTAGATACTATTCTAGTTGTTCGAATTTTTCCCGATGTCTTTGGTGAGGTTACTTGTTTACTACCTCATCGAGAAATTGAATTTTGAATTGATCTTATTCCAGGAGCTAGACCAATCGTACTTCCCCCTCGAAGGATGTCGCCTAAGGAAAGAGTGGAGTTGAAAACCCAAGTCAATGATCTATTGGCTAGAGGCTTGATTTAAAGAAGTTTTTCTGAATGGGCTACAGCCGTAGTTTTTGTCACTAAGTCTGACGGGTCCTTGAGAATGTGTGTGGACTAAAGAGAGTTGAATAAGCTCACACACAAGAATCGATATCCTATACCTCGTATAAACGACATGTTCGATCAACTTTATGGAGCACAGGTGTTTTCTCAGCTTGACCTCGCTTTAGGTTTCCATCAGTTGATGATTTCTGAAGATAGCATCCATAAGACTGCTTTCCGTACCGAAGACGGGTTCTATGAATGGCTTGTTATGCCTTTCGGGTTAACGAACGCCCCAGCTTACTTTGTAGATCTGATGAACAGAGTATCCGGGGATGTTCTTAAAAAATTCATGCTTGTTTTTATCGATGATATTTTGGTTTTCTCTAAAACCAGAGAAGAGCATGAGCAGCATTTGAATTTTGTGCTCGAAACTTTAAGAAGCCATCAGTTGAAGGCAAAATTTTCCAACTGTCATTTTCTAGCAGGAGGAAGTTCGATTTCTTGGCCATGTGGTTTCAAAAAATGGAGTTTTGGTGGATCCCGCTAAGATCGTCGTAATAAATGTAAGTTCCTATCTTTACTCTCGATTTTATTATCGAAATTCTCAATTTTTGATTCGTGCCTTATATCTAAATCTAGGATTGGGAAATTCCTAAGACACCCACTAATATAAGGAGTTTTTTTAGGCCTTGCTGGTTAGTATAGAAGGTTCATCAAGCATTTCTCCCGCATTGCTTCTCCTCTTACAGCTTTAACTCGAAAGAACGTCAAGTTCAATTAGGATGAAAAGTGTCAGAAAGCGTTCGATGAACTGAAACAGAAGTTGACCTCCGCTCCCGTTCTTACCGTTTCGAATGGTAATGAAGGCCTTACACTTTATACTGATGCTTGTAGAAGTGGGCTTGGTGTTGTTTTAATGCAGCATGGCAAAGTTATCGCTTATGCTAGTAGACAGTTGCGACCTCATGAAGTTAAGTACGCAACACATGATTTGGAGTTGTTGGCTGTGGTTTTCGCTTTGAAGTTGTGGCGGCATCATCTCTTGGGCACCAAATTCGAGCTTTATATCGATCACAAATCTCTGAAATATATTTTCTCTCGGAAGGATTTGAATCTAAGGCAAGCGAGATGGCTTGAGTTCTTGGCTGCATATGACCTTGACATCAACTATAAACCGGGAAAAGAAAATGTGGTGGCCGATGCCTTGAGTAGGAACAAGGCTATGCTTTGTCAGCTTGTTGTTTTATCTTCTCTTATGGATCGTATAGTCATTAAGAAAAGTGTAGACCCTGGTTTAAGGGCCATTTGAGAGGGAGTTTTGAAGAGAGAGGAGGACTCGAGGAGATGGTATGATGCAGTACTTGATGAGGACGATATTCTAAGAATAAATGTTAGGGTTTGTGTTCCAAATGTGGATGGACTAAGGGAGGAAGTGCTTAGAAAGAATCACAAATCCAAATTTTTTATGCATCCCGATGTGACAAAGATGTTTCAGAATATAAAGAGACTTTATTGGTGGGAAGGAATGAAGAGGGACATTTCGATGTATGTGAGTAGATGTAGTACTTGTCAGCAGATTAAGGCCGATCATCAGAAATTGGCAAGTTTGTTACAGCCGCTTGAGATTCCAAATGGAAGTGGGATCAAATTTCTATGGATTTTGTGGACAGATTACTAAGGACGAGAAGGGGTAATGAGAGAATTTGGGTGATTGTTGACCGTTTAACGAAGATAGCTCATTTTATTCCGGTGAAATCAACTAGAACCGCCTCGAGTTTAGCTGAGATCTATTTGAAGGAGATTGTCCGACTCCATAGAATTCCTTCTAGTATCATTCGTGATCGTGACCCTATTTTCACAAGTAACTTTTGGAGAGCCCTTCAGGATTCGTTAGGTACACAAATGAATCTGAGTACGGCCTATCACCCATAGACGGATGGCCAAACCGAACGGATCAATCAAATTTTGGAAGACCTTCTTCGTGCTTGTATTCTAGATTTCAGTGGTTCTTGGGAAGACCACCTTCATCTTGTCGAAATCACCTATAATAATAGCTATCAGGTAGAACTTCGTTAAATAAACTTGAATTAAAAATACATGTAAAATAAACCTTTCCATAATTCAAATCTTTAATTCAGGCTAGTATCGACATGGCACCGTTCGAAGCTCTTTACGGACGTCCATGTAAATCTCTGTCTTGTTAGATTGAAACTGGAGACATACTTGTTCTTGGGCCTGAGATTATTATAGAAGCTTCTGAGAAGGTTGAAGGGATTAAGCGAAAGATGAAAACTGCGCAAGATAGGCAAAAGAAATATGCTAATAGAAGACGAAAGGAGTTAGAATTTGCAGTTGGAGATCTTGTGTATCTCAAGATTTCACCATTGAGAAATGTAATTCGATTTGGGAAGAAATCAAAGTTGGCTCCAAGGTTTATTGGTCCTTTCCGTTTAGCCGAAAGGATTGGTACCCTAGCTTATAGAGTTGAGTTGCCTGAAAAACTATCTGGTGTTCATGATGTATTCCACATCTCCAACCTTCGTAAGTATATTCATGACCCATCGGCGATAGTTCAGTCCACACAGCTTGAGGAATTGAAGATTCAACCCGATCTTACTATTGGAAGAAAGCCCATTCGTATTCTGGATAGGAGTATGAGGAAATTGAGGAGTAAATCATTCAATCTCGTCAAAGTTCAGTAGGGCAATGATGATCGAGATTGCACTTGGGAAACCGAGGAGAGTATCCGTGCTTCCAATCCTGAATTATTTGTTTCGGGTATACTTTCTAATCTTTATCTATCTTTTGATTCTTGTTATATCATTTCGTTCCACCTTTTCGAGGATGAAAAGTTTTGAGTAGGGGCGAATGTAACGATTCCGGAATTTTCTGTTATGTTGGAAGTATTCGATTAAATTAATTTTTATTTAAGTTGAGGAATTAAAATTTGAATTCAAATTTATGTTGTGTACGATTAGTTAAAATGAATAAAAAGGGAATTAAATTACAAAACGAAAATTTTGAACGATTAGAAATTTAACGTAAAATCAGGCATTAATAAAACAGTGAAATTTTTGGTTTCAACAATTTAAATATTTTACATGAAAATATTATAGGAATTTTTTAATAAAAACATCGACGTTCGTTTCGTTGAATTCTGATTTCGCTAGCTTCATTTAAATCGATTTATACGATCGATTTACAGTAGCGACAACCAATATTGCATAAATATCAAATTTTATTCGAGAGTTAAATAACCACTTTTCTATGTACTAACGCATTCGTATCAACACACTAAGCACAATAATGGATTGTTTCGAGTGTTTGGACTGTCGGTTTGTTCTATGCAGTGTTTTGGACCGTGTTACCATTGGTTGCTATTTTATATAAGGTATAGTGTTTTTGAATTTGAACATAACATATATAAATTATCATATACGGTTGTAAAAAAAAGAAGAAAGGGCATAAACACGTATTTGATATTTGAATATATCACGTAGAAAAAAATTATGAACCGGTCATTGCACTTCATTTTGAAATGGTAGTCGAAGGACTTGTTCTCACCTATTCACGCATGGCCACATGGCAACGATTCCTTTTTTATTATATTACCTCTTCTTGTCACTTGGATTCGAAACATGGTATATATATTAACAAAAAAAGAAATTATATAATCACCTCTAACATTCGAAAGCCGCCACACCCTCCACCGAGCTCCGCACCCTTCATCGCCAGGCCGCCTCACCTTCCAACCGCCGCATCATCTCCTGACGCCGTGCCTACCTCCAACCTCACCATCCAGCAACTGCTACCTCCTCCATTCAAAAAAAATAAAACAAAACCTAGTGTTGCCGAGACCTCACCCTCCACCACCCCTCCTTCCACCACCTACACCAACGTCAAGCTCTGCCCCTTCTAGCCTCCTGCGCATCTTCCCTCCTTCGGTCTGAGTTTTTATCTAGTCGCCATAAAAAAAGAGAGCTTCTCAAACTGCTACTTCCTTCTCCCCGTCGCCTGCGCCACCAACCGATCACCGCCAGCCACCTTGAAGATTCGCTGCATGGCCTTGCTTCCCTGTCCCGGGTTCGGCCATCCCTCCTTTCTTTTGTCCAGTCATATAGGTATATATTATAAAAATAAATTATATATATATTTAAAGAACAAGAAAGTACTGCTGTTACGGGTTCCGATATCGCGCGTTCAAGTTCAGGCGTGAGATGTTGATTCGGGTCATGTCGCGCGTGTAGGTCGTTTTGTGGATCATATCGAGTTATCGCCATAGAGGTGAGTGTTTTACACTCACGCTTAACTAATATTACGATGCAAGTTAATAAATATGAAATTATCATTATTATATATTTGTGGTTGAATTTGATTGATATATAGTCGTTGGATGAATTATCGAAAGATATGCATGTACGTTTACACGATATACACGTCATATGTACAAGAGTGTAGAAAAGTTAAATTGGACATATCACATTCACCCTATTATTGACATTTTATTATGCGGTTATTTGTTGAATTTCCCCATTGATATTTGGATATGGCTGTATATTGAAATTATAATGTTGGGAAGAGTTGAAGTGATATATACCCATAATTTAAATTTAATTATCCCACTTGGCATAGGTAGAAAATTAAATTAAACACCGTTGGTCTAATAAAGTAATTACTTTAAAAAAAACGGTGATTGTTTGGAAATTTATATATATAAATGATTTAAAATTTAAAATTATGTTTTAAATTGATATTATTATTTAAATAAAATTTAGCTGAAATAAGTGATTTTATTAGTAGGTGGTAATTTAGAGGTAAATGTTTGAAATGGTTTATTTAAAGAAATTTGATTTTTGGATTATTTTTATAAAAATTTGAGTTAAATTATAATTGTATAATTTTGGAATTGAAGTTATCAAAGTTAAGAATTTAAGATAAACTTTGGGATTGATTTAAACTTAAATCAGTAACTTGTTTCGTATATTGAAATTTGTGTAAATTAAATCTATTTGGAGTTACATTTATGAGTTAACCAAAAAGTGAGTTTTAAATTTTTAATAAATTTTCGAGAATTTATTAGAAAATTGTTTGATAAAATTAAAATGATGTTTTAAATTATTTAATAAATATTCGAGAATTTATTAGAAAATTTTGATAAAATTATAATGATGTTTTAGACTGTTTAATAAATTTTCAAGAATTTATTAGAAAATTTGTTTAATAAAAATTATAATGGAGTTTTCAATTGTTTAATAAATTTTGGGATTTATTGGAAAATTTGTTTGGTTAAGTTGAAATTAAATTGAGGATTCAACTTAAATAATTTTTATTTAAATGATTCAAGTTATAGGTAAAAAGTGAATTGAATTTGAGATCGGAATATTTTATAATGGAATTTGGAAACGAGAACTGGATTTGAGAAAGTAAAATAATAAAATTCCGGTCATTTTATATGAATTGCTTTTAAACCATAATTGACCAAATGGTGTGTAAAATATACGTTGGGTTGTCAAAGAGATCGGGGCTGGATATTGGCATACTCTCTATCAATCCCGGACCACTCTGATAACCGTGTACATGGTGGATGATATCCAGAATATAGTGGTTGAATTGGCGACGGTTACTGGAATGAATTAAGAGAACGATGATGGATAGCCTTGACATTCATGTCATAATTAAAATAACTAAAACAGGAGCCTTTGTCTGGCCAATGAGGCTAGCTACCTCTAGCGATGTTGATCTCTCGTATTTTACTGTCGTGATTAGAACTCGATGGGTGCACCCTTTCCATTCGGAATGATAGTCGCAGTCGGCCAAGGATGGGTTACACCAGCCAGAAAGGTAAACTGGTAGAATCCTACCATGGGCATTGCCTCACGTGCCTTGTCATATTTATTCCTATACGAGCCCATTACGATTTTGGTTTAAACTATATAAATGTGTTAAGATGGATCAATGTAAAGCCTTAACGCTATTTTGATATTTATTTTACTGATAGACATTACATATATGATAGCGTACACTATTATATGTAGATAGTTTGACGGATCCTTAGGAGATGGAAAAAAACTCGTAACATCTCTTAAGTTACTTTGCATTGATTTATTGACTTACATGAGGATATTAGTTCTGACTCGAGTATTGTGTTTTTCCATTATGCTCGGGTCAGCTTGAGTATTTCCAGTTGGAAAGCTTGTTGTGGAGACGAAGGCATTGCTGAAGATTCTGTTCTATTTCTGTTATTTCATCAGTTTATTTCATTATGTCAGTTAGACTCAATTCATTTCCAGTTATTTCTCTCCAGTTATTTAGTGTGAGAATAATGTAACCTATTCGGAGTTTTCACGACTTATTTATGTACTTATTTATTTTCCACTGCGAGATTCTGAGTTGTATATATTTCTGTGTCTGTGTTATGTGATTGATTTTAATTTACCTAAATAACTATCTATAATTTTAGCAAATGTTCTTGTTTAAATGGTGGGTCGTTACGAGGGAAATATGTTGTTAAAGTTTAAAAAGGGTTAATGACAATATAACATTTATTAAATCACTTCCTTTAAAAAAAACTAAAGCCCAGCCCGCTTAGCCCACGAACCAAAAAAAAAAACAGGTTGAACTCTTCTTCCCTATACTTTCCCTTTTCTCCCACCTGCTCCTCTTCTATTCTAACGCGTGCACAAGCTATGCCGTGCACATACACACGTCGCCGAAGGCCGAACGTATGCCGCCGACCATCTCCCCACATCACTCACGTCCCCCTCATCACTACCACGCACACAGAAATCACGAACAAATCTTGCTCGACAAATCGACCCTTTGACCCATAGCTGCAATGAAAACCACCAACACCTATTTACCTCATCCCTCCACCACACATGGTCGATCACCACCAAACCTTGCCAAAATGTGCGCCACGTCCCTCTCCTCCTTTTCCCCCATACCGCACTTTCCCCTGTGCCCCTCGACGCCGCCATTAGCTCGAGACCGAACACCCACAAACACATACCTAAACCCTAAAACGATCTCAACTCGATACCTCATGTCACTAGAAAGTACCGCACCATTTTTCCTATCTCCACCATCACCCCAACCACCTCCACAACCAACGACGAGTCATTCCATCACCTCAACTGCTGGAAATCGCCAAAAACCCCATTTCTGGTCACCTCCCTCTATCTCACTCAATACATGATTAAAAATCAACAAACTACTTTTCATCATTTTCAAAAACAAACATATTCATGAATCAAAGGATTTAATCGTGATATTGGAATTTCGTTCGTCTTTAAGTTACATACGGTAAAATGTATTTTTCTTCTTTTATGCTAAATGATATCAAACAAAATAAATTTTAGAATAAACTAGACTCAAAACAACTATCTTTACTTTTGGAATCATGGTCTACAATCATCTAGATTGTGATGTAATGATTTTTGAAGTGGGAAGGCCTTCACTTTTTAAAAGAAAACAGAGGTAGCATACAAGGTTCTGTGAGTTTACATGATTAAACACACATATATACTGTATAGAAACTTATTTGCATATGATTACTTGACGACATAAAATAATTTATCCAAAATTACAAACATATAGATTCCTACATTATTCCCAGTAAGTAAAAGTTTAGCTTTACTCACCTGCTCTTGAAAAAGATGATACTGCTTCTTTGTTTCTGCTATAGCTTTTGAGTTCTTTGGTTTCTTAAGATTTTAATGGCAGACCTTTTCCCTTTTTTATTTTTTTTCTTTTGTTGTTAGAATGCATACGTGAACAAAAACTCAGTGGTATATATAGATGGAGAGTTAGACACAAGAAGGCTGAAGCCTATTCCCAGGCACAGGACTTTACCTTTTCTTTTATATATTTTTTTCTTTTTTGATTTTAAAACTGTTGACTTGATTTGAAAACTTATATTGATTTTAAAACTTGAGTGACAGATTTGAGTTATTTTGTGCTTAACTAGATTTATCCTCATCATGATTTCCTCTTGCATATATACATCCTTTCATATATGTATATGTATATTTCCTATACACTTTGACCATATATACATGTTTCTGACCATATACTAACATAAATTAACATGCCTAAGTTACTTCCTCTTTGTATAAATTATTACCTATACACTATATTTTAGCATACACACATATATAAAGCTATTTACAAGTATTCATTTCTATTGTTTGTATTTTATTTTTATTTTATATCAAAAGTTATGTATATACATTTATATATATATATATATGTGTGTTTTCCATACATACTTACACATTTTGCCATCATATACATTTATATATATGGATATGCATACATATAAAATATACATTTTGCCATCATATACATTTTGCCATCATATACGTTAAATACTCCAAACGAAGCATGCCACCTGGTGTTCATAATGTTTTACCCCTATTTCAAATGCAACGGAACTAGTCCCGAGCTCTAATTCGAACGTATGCGTAAGATTGAATCGAATTATTTATTTAAATTCTACGGGTTTGAAGCTCGCACGGCCAAACGATAAGTCCGATCGTGACGAAATTTGAAATCCTACAATAATTCACTATTACGGATCCAATGAAACTAGTTTCATCGAAATCCAAGACAGTGGCCAAAATGTCTATTTTTACTTGTTAATTAAAATATAAAATTTCCAATTTCTATTTATTCACTTTTAAATTCAATTTTAAATATTAACAATCTTCATTGTTGTTTAAATAAAATTTAAATCAACTTCCGATACCATTTCTATTCATATTAAATCCAGAAATCAATTATTCAAATAAATTCAAATATTAAATTTAAACAATTTAACTATCCAATAAACCAATATTAATAAATTATTAAACTTTTATTTCTACCCATACTTATCCAATAATTACATTAATTTAATAACTTACAATAGTCAAAAGTACGGGTCGTTACACTTAAGCTTTCACTTGTGTAATATTCTATTACATATTCATATTTAACATTTCAACTTTTTTTTAACATTTCTGGTAAGTTTTATATAAGTTTTTAGAATGTAATTGAGTGTTATACAAATTTATCTTATTCATTTTAGTTAGCAAGAATGTTCGATAATTTACAACTATTAAAATTTAACTTCTCATATTTCATTTAAACACTTAGCTTCAATTTCTTATTTCTCATTTTAGAAGTTTCCAACTATTAGAATTCCACTTTATTTCTACAACTAAAAATCATTAATTAACAGGAACTTAAGAATTCAAATACCGGGTTTGTAACAACCTTGTATTTTACAATTATTTTTAAATTGATTTCCAGATTTAAAAGCTTTATTTATGAAAAGAATAAATTTTGTTATTGTAAATATAAAAAAAAACTTTGATTTTGTATGTGGATTAGAATTCCAAATATGACTAAATTTAATATTTCCAGAAAATGTGAATTTTGGTCAAATAGTCAAACTTTGACTTTTAACTTAAAAATTTAAAAGTTTGAAATTTTAAATTTTATCTTTTATTATGAAATTAGATTTAATAACATGAATACTGCTTTTCGTTTTGTTGAAAACGGGTTTAAATTGTGAAAGTTATACTGTTTTCAATATTGTGTGTATATTGAATTATTTAACAATTTTCTTTATTTTAAATTATATAAATTTTATTTTTATTGTCATATTTTATTTTAATATGTGTAAATATGTTAATTTATGTATATTATCATCTCTAAATATTTTTAAAAATAATAATAGAATTTTTCTAAAATTTACTATGATGATTTTTTATTTTTAAAGGTTGTTTTCCTATTTTCCGCTATTTTCTTCATTAAAAATTATATGTAAATTAAATTTTTAATATTTATTTTGTGAATATATTTTTATTTTTTTGTTATTATTTATGTTTAAAAATATATTACAAGCTCATATGAATTTTTTAAATTTATTCTATTAAATTTCAAATTTTCTAGACTAGTTTACTATTTTTTAGCTATTTTCTTAATTTAACTTTATATTATTGATAAATATTTATATAAATTATTATATTTTGGTAAATTTTAGAAATTTTATCTGGTATTATTATTATTACCAGAAATATAAAGTTATATATAAATTAAATAAAGAAATATGAAAGGTTTTAAACTATTGAAACTCCTAAGTCTTTTCCTCTTCCGCCTTTTCATTTCCTAACTCTTGCATTCAATTGAGGCCAACCATATCTCATTTCTTTCAGCTGATCACATATCATTTTCACGTAAACAAATGTCCTCCCTCATCTCCTAAAACTCATGCACTTCAAAGAAAAAAATATGGCTTCCATTCTCCTCTTATCTTCTTCCTTTTTCCATTTGTTTGCCTTGATTTTGCCCAGCTTCTTCATGCTTTGCTCAGCCTAACCTCTCCACCATCTCCTCCACCGACCACCACAAATTCCTTCCCCTCATCTTCCATGACCTATAACCCATCTCCTCTGATCATAGAGTGCCATGACCATCCCTTGAACCCATCTCCACAAAACAATGTCAAAAACTCCAAAAAACATGCCTAACTGAGCCTAGTCTTCATCACCATCACCTTAGATTGCCTTGGCCACCTCCCTATGCTCCACCACCACCATGATATGACCATTTACTCTCAGTCTTACCTCTGTCCAGATCTGAAGACCCCATGGCCGAACCTATATGTGGTCATAACCGAGCCAAGAATGCACCAAAACCCTTCTCTTTTGCCTTGTCCCTTTGCATTCTTGATGTTGTAACTCCTACCTCTTCACATCCCATTGTTTTACCTTCTTTTTTGCTGACAATTGGATGATCATTTCAGGTCTAGACCTGATCATGGCTGAGCCAAATGATGTCATGGCCAAGCACTTGAATGGTTGAGGCAAGGTCTTGTCTTTGTTGCTTTGTATTTCAATTTGTTCAACATTGTTTTGTGTTAAATATATTCATGTGTATATTGTTTTGTCTTGTTTGGGTGTTGTTTACAAGACCATATCTTGGCTCTCTCTTCTCACTTGAATCAATGTCATGTTGTGCCATTCTATATCGTGCTTTCTGGAGTCTATTATGTGTATTTTGTTTTGCAAACTCCAGTGTAAAAAGGTGAGTAATTCTCACCAGATGATGTGTACTTATATAACTAGTAAACTGACACCATTTGAATCTGTAATGTATATCATCATGTTATATATGCTTATATTATTATCATATGATGTTCACACATGCTTATACACCTGTTATCTCTTATGTTACTGTTATATCATGCTATTCTGTATTTATATCAGTTTATCACACTGCAAGTTCCCTGTAGACTAGAATCACTATGGGTTGAAATGATACATACCCGAACGGACTTTAGAATAGGGAAAAATCATTATGGGCTGAAATGATAGGCCTGAATGGTTTTTATTTAATTTATTTTAACTTGGGATTGCGGGTTTGAAATGATAGAACCCGGATTTTTCTTTTTAAACTGCGGATTGAAATGATACATATCCGTATCACTAGACCTAGGATAGAAAACTATATACAGGCCCGTGGTTATTTTATAAAGTGTTTTGGATATTTTTAAGTATTTTAAAAATATAAATTTATGAAATTTGATTTAAACAGATTTTGAAATATTTTGAATTAAAGAAATTATGATTTTTCTATGTGTTAAAAATGTAATTAATGAATGGTTTAACTGGATTTTTGAAATATAACTTAAGTTGGAAATTTGGAATTTTGGTTAAAAATGATATTTAAGTTATATAAATAAAATGGATATTAAATTTTATTTGGAAATGGTAAATATGATAATTTGATTAAATTTTGAACTTAAGTGATTTATTAAAGTATTATTGATTTTTCTATGAATTTAAGTGGTTAAATAAATGAATGTTTAAAAGTGATCTTTTAAAATATAACTTGACTAAGAAATGTGAAATTTGGTTTTAATTAAAGGTTTAAGTTAATTAAATAAAATTGGAAATTTAGTTAAATTGTGAAATGGTAATTTAAATTTGAAGTGTTAAGTTTATTTGTTGAAAAGTGAAGAATTGGACACTTTTACACTTAAATTTATTAAGTAAATTGTTGAAAATTGGATTTAATTATAAGAAATTTATTGTGAAAATGATATATGTTAAATGATATGTAAATGAACATTTTAAATGTTAAAATATGATTTTTAAAATGTTTATGTGTTTTAAATTGAAGTTATTTAGTTGCTGGAAATACACTAAAATCTGAAATTAACTTTTAATAGCATTCAGAAATGCTATAGTTTCTGAATTAAACTAAAATTGTGTAAAAAGAGCTATTATAGCATTTCTGAAATGTTGTAGTTGTTGTAATTGAACTTATAGGTTAATATTGAACTCAGGTATTATAGCATTCTCTGGAAATGCTATAGTGGTCTGCAGTCTTTGCTGAAATCAAATAAAACCTTTGTTTTGAAATCTGAGTTACCGCAGCACTTCTGAAATGCTGTCTTTTCTTTTTTGAACTATAATTTAACTAAAAACTGAGTTTTAATAGCAGTTTTAAATGCTGTCTTTGCTGAATAAAAATGTTTTAAGTATAACTTATAACAGCTTTTTCTAAATGCTGCGAAAGACTGAAATTTTAATAATTATGATTTTTGACTTAGTAAACGAACTCAGAATGGTTTGAAACTTTGGAAATTGAATACTTGATTTGAAAATATAATAATTACACTTTTAAAAGGTTTAAATGAATTATTTTGATTGGAATATAAACAATTTAAAGGTGATTTGAAATGATAGTAAATGAACGATATCTTTGAATTTAAAAGGTATTTAAAGTTGAATATTTGGATTTGTAAGGATATGATATTTTATTATATTAAAATGATTTGAAATGAAGATTTGGAAAGATTGATATTTGATATATTAAAATGATTTGAAATGAAGTTTTGGAAAGATATGATATTTTGATATATTGAAATGATTTGAAATGAAGTTTTGAAATGATATGATATTTTAAATATATGGAAATGGTTTGGAATTGATTTAATCTTTATTTTGATAAAGATTTGGATTTGAAATGATATTCTATTTTGAAGTATAAAATATTATTTTAAAATTATAACCACGGGTTATAATAACGATTGGTTGTTAAAGAGACCGGGATCGGATATGGACATACTCTCTATCGATACCGAAAACCACTTTGACAACTATGTACGCGGTGGAGTTTCCAGAATGAAGTAGGATGGTGGCGACGATCCTAAGGTATATACGTGGACCCAACTCCCATGAGTTGGCATAAGGTGGCTAAAACAGGAGCGATTGACGGACCAAGGAGGTAGCACCTCTTATCGGACACACTTCTTCGATACCATTCTATTACTTGTGATTGATTTGGTGGCCACCCTTGATTGGGAGTGTTGTTCGAGGTGGGCGGTAGTGGCTGCTATGCGTCACCACTAGTCCGGATGCGTAATTGGTATATCTACCCTGGCATTGCCTAGTTGTGCCGTGTCACCTACCATATCGAGCTTTACTACGATTATGATTTTAAGATCCGACCGCGTTAAGGTTCTCCATCCCCTTAGCGCTATTTTCTATATGATTATACTTTACTGATTAGACATTATTATAATAGTGAATATTACTACATAGTAGATAGTTTAACGGATCCTTAAAGAATGGGCGATCCCAAGCATTCTTTAAGTTACTTGTACCTTATTACAGTTCACTTGAGTTGGTTTATATTATATAAGTATATATTGTCCTGACTCGAGTGTTTTGTGTTTTGCTTTACGCTCGGGTCAGCCTGAGTTATTCACAGATTTGGATTTCCACCTTCTGGAGATTTGAATCGCTGGAGATTATCTGCTAGTCTTGTTCTATCTACTTCAGTTATGTTGCTCTGTTCAGCTTGTACTTGGTTATCTTATTGATACTTCTGTTGTACTCTATTTCTTCTATTGTATCTTATGTACTCTGATATATTTATATAGTAGCTTCATGAACTACTATCTCTTTTACTTCCGCTGCATTATTTTACTCTGTGTCTATGTTCTGTGATTATATTTATTTACTGCATATTCTGAGATTTGCCAAATTTTTATTTACAACGTGGTATTTTGAGCAATTCAATTCCGGCATGAGTGTCTACCTATACACTTATAATGGGTGCGAATGGTTGAAAATATCGGGTCGTTACAGTTGGTATCAGAGCTTTGGCTTTGAGGCAAAACTTAGAATGTATGGTAAATTTATTTATAGAATCACTTTCGTTCGAGTTTGAATCTCTTCCTTTTGATCTGATTTACTTTGAATTTTGGAATGTTCCCTGCGGTTCCAAAATTCATTCGTGTTCCTCACTATTCATCTTCCTTTGATTCTGGAGTATCTCATAACTCCACTTCCAATGATCTTTATAGTGAATTGGCGGTCTCGCCAATATTCTAATTTTCTTGTAAAAGGGTGAAAATCCTTTATAATCAGCATCGATTCAGCAGAGATTTATATTTATCCTTGGTTTAGATGCTAATATTATTCCAAACTCTATCTCTTGAGATCAAAGGTAGATTTACCCTAGAAAATCCACATTTGATCTTATCCATTAAGTCACGGTTGACCCGGTTAAGGTTGTCCGCGATTTATCTAAGCTTACCCATCTCTCTACTCTGTTTAACCATCTTGTCTTTTGTTTCTAAACTATCTCCAAACATTTTGAATTGTACTTGTAAATCTATGTTTTGTTTTATATGTTGTGTTGTTTGGGTTGTTGATGTTGATTTGGGTTTCCGATCGATTCGTCTGATCAACGCTATCGATAGGGTTTCTAAAACACTTTGACAGAACAAACTGACACAATATTATTTTAAAATTTGGTTAATGAAATAAATTTGGATATATAATTTTATGGAACTTAATAAATTGATTTAAATGGATAATTTGAAATGATAATACTTGATTTATCATTTATTGTTCTACAAATGAATTTATAAATAGTTATTTATAAATTTATTTGGGAACTGAAATGAATTTAAAACAAGAAATTTAAAGAATTTAATTTCCGATGGTTTCAAACCTTGTGTTTAAATTTTTTAGAAGGATATTATTTAAAGTATTTTGAATAAAAATTTGTCTCTAAAGGATTTTAAAGTTTAAAAATTAAGTGCTCTTCTCTTTGTCGCTGGAAAATAATTTCGGTGATGACTGCAGCATCAACGACGTTCATTTTCGAGTTTCGAAGTGAAGAAACCATTCTGTAGTTTTGCTGCAGCTTTGTTTTGGGAAATTTGATTGATTTGAATTTCTAAAAGATGATTTGATTTATTATATATATAGATATTGATTTAAATTTGATTTGACAAATTATTTACATACATTTATTTATCTCTAAATGGTTTGAAAGGAATCGGAAATTTTATCCTTAAATTCTATCTTAAATAATAACTTCAAGTATAAAAAAAATCAAAATTTTGAATAAATATTCAAGCTTGAAATTATTGAATTAGAATTTTATAATGTATATTAATTTTAGAAAGTTTTATTTGTATAATTCTCAATTGCATTCCATTATAACTTACCTTAATTTTCAGAAGTTAACAATGTAATCGGATAATATACAATATAAAATGTTTTATAAATAAAATTTGAGTGGTTATAATAAATGTTATACACTTAAATTTTAGTTATAAAGGATTAACAGAGGTAAATAGACTAAAAAGTTAATTGAATAACTTACAATATAAATGATGTTAAGGGAATTAGGAATAAATTAAATTAGTTATAATAAGTGCAAGTATATTTAACATAGGTGATGAAATATTGAGAGGGATAAATTTAATTATAATTAGGAATAAAGAAGAATTAAATTTATTGAATGTTATACACTTAATTTTAATCAAATCCATGGTTTTTGAGATTGTTAATTTAAGAAAATTAGATGATGAGATAATGTAATTAGAGATAATTAAGATTTATTTAACTTGTGTAAAATTAATTATCAGTTTAAGCTGAAACCATAGAAATTTCTAACCCATTATCTTATTTTGTTTTTCAAACTTATTACCAAATTTTGTCTTCAAACTATCTTTTGGTTGTTCTTATTTTTTTCTTATCTTGAAACAGACTGGTATAGGCATCTATTTATAATCTTTATGTTTAGAAATCTTTCTGTAATCTTTGATAATCTTGGATACTCATTTTTGAATCTGAACACTGTTTTTCCATTCATAGACCGTCGGTCAAGTGAAAGGGGTGATTCAAACTCTAGAGGATCTTTTTCGTGTTTGTGTTCTTGATTTAATCACCTCCATCTTGTTAAACTTACCTATAACAATAGTTATCAGGTGTAATTCCAATCTTCTTACCATCTTGTCTTAATTCTATTCATTCTATCTTCTATGTGCTTTCCCGTACCTCGTTCCTTTTCGAGGACGAAAAGTTTTGAGTGGGGGAGAGTGTAACAACCTTGTATTTTACAATTATTTTTAAATTGATTTCCAGATTTAAAAGCTTTAATTATGAAAAGAATAAATTTTGTTATTGTAAATATAAAAAAAACTTTGATTTTGTATGTGGATTAGAATTCCAAATATGACTAAATTTAATATTTCCAGAAAATGTGAATTTTGGTCAAATAGTCAAACTTTGACTTTTAACTTAAAAAATTAAAAGTTTGAAATTTTAAATTTTATCTTTTATTATGAAATTAGATTTAATAACATGAATACTGCTTTTCGTTTTGTTGAAAACGGGTTTAAATTGTGAAAGTTATACTGTTTTCAATATTGTGTGTATATTGAATTATTTAACAATTTTCTTTATTTTAAATTATATAAATTTTATTTTTATTGTCATATTTTATTTTAATATGTGTAAATATGTTAATTTATGTATATTCTCATCTCTAAATATTTTTAAAAATAATAATAGAATTTTTCTAAAATTTACTATGATGATTTCCTATTTTTAAAGGTTGTTTTCCTATTTTCCGCTATTTTCTTCATTAAAAATTATATGTAAATTAAATTTTTAATATTTATTTTGTGAATATATTTTTATTTTTTTGTTATTATTTATGTTTAAAAATATATTACAAGCTCATATGAATTTTTTAAATTTATTCTATTAAATTTCAAATTTTCTAGACTAGTTTACTATTTTTTAGCTATTTTCTTAATTTAACTTTATATTATTGATAAATATTTATATAAATTATTATATTTGGGTAAATTTTCGAAATTTTATCTGGTATTATTATTATTACCAGAAATATAAAGTTATATATAAATTAAATAAAGAAATATGAAAGGTTTTAAACTATTGAAACTCCTAAGTCTTTTCCTCTTCCGCCTTTTCATTTCCTAACTCTTGCATTCAATTGAGGCCAACCATATCTCATTTCTTTCAGCTGATCACATATCATTTTCACGTAAACAAATGTCCTCCCTCATCTCCTAAAACTCATGCACTTCAAAGAAAAAAATATGGCTTCCATTCTCCTCTTATCTTCTTCCTTTTTCCATTTGTTTGCCTTGATTTTGCCCAGCTTCTTCATGCTTTGCTCAGCCTAACCTCTCCACCATCTCCTCCACCGACCACCACAAATTCCTTCCCCTCATCTTCCATGACCTATAACCCATCTCCTCTGATCATAGAGTGCCATGACCATCCCTTGAACCCATCTCCACAAAACAATGTCAAAAACTCCAAAAAACATGCCTAACTGAGCCTAGTCTTCATCACCATCACCTTAGATTGCCTTGGCCACCTCCCTATGCTCCACCACCACCATGATATGACCATTTACTCTCAGTCTTACCTCTGTCCAGATCTGAAGACCCCATGGCCGAACCTATATGTGGTCATAACCGAGCCAAGAATGCACCAAAACCCTTCTCTTTTGCCTTGTCCCTTTGCATTCTTGATGTTGTAACTCCTACCTCTTCACATCCCATTGTTTTACCTTCTTTTTTGCTGACAATTGGATGAGCATTTCAGGTCTAGACCTGATCATGGCTGAGCCAAATGATGTCATGGCCAAGCGCTTGAATGGTTGAGGCAAGGTCTTGTCTTTGTTGCTTTGTATTTCAATTTGTTCAACATTGTTTTGTGTTAAATATATTCATGTGTATATTGTTTTGTCTTGTTTGGGTGTTGTTTACAAGACCATATCTTGGCTCTCTCTTCTCACTTGAATCAATGTCGTGTTGTGCCGTTCTATATCGTGCTTTCTGGAGTCTATTATGTGTATTTTGTTTTGCAAACTCCAGTGTAAAAAGGTGAGTAATTCTCACCAGATGATGTGTACTTATATAACTAGTAAACTGACACCATTTGAATCTGTAATGTATATCATCATGTTATATATGCTTGTATTATTATCATATGATGTTCACACATGCTTATACACCTGTTATCTCTTATGTTACTGTTATATCATGCTATTCTGTATTTATATCAGTTTATCACACTGCAAGTTCCCTGTAGACTAGAATCACTATGGGTTGAAATGATACATACCCGAACGGACTTTAGAATAGGGAAAAATCATTATGGGCTGAAATGATAGGCCTGAATGGTTTTTATTTAATTTATTTTAACTTGGGATTGCGGGTTTGAAATGATAGAACCCGGATTTTTCTTTTTAAACTGCGGATTGAAATGATACATATCCGTATCACTAGACCTAGGATAGAAAACTATATACAAGCCCGTGGTTATTTTATAAAGTGTTTTGGATATTTTTAAGTATTTTAAAAATATAAATTTATGAAATTTGATTTAAACAGATTTTGAAATATTTTGAATTAAAGAAATTATGATTTTTCTATGTGTTAAAAATGTAATTAATGAATGGTTTAACTGGATTTTTGAAATATAACTTAAGTTGGAAATTTGGAATTTTGGTTAAAAATGATATTTAAGTTATATAAATAAAATGGATATTAAATTTTATTTGGAAATGGTAAATATGATAATTTGATTAAATTTTGAACTTAAGTGATTTATTAAAGTATTATTGATTTTTCTATGAATTTAAGTGGTTAAATAAATGAATGTTTAAAAGTGATCTTTTAAAATATAACTTGACTAGGAAATGTGAAATTTGGTTTTAATTAAAGGTTTAAGTTAATTAAATAAAATTGGAAATTTAGTTAAATTGTGAAATGGTAATTTAAATTTGAAGTGTTAAGTTTATTTGTTGAAAAGTGAAGAATTGGACACTTTTACACTTAAATTTATTAAGTAAATTGTTGAAAATTGGATTTAATTATAAGAAATTTATTGTGAAAATGATATATGTTAAATGATATGTAAATGAACATTTTAAATGTTAAAATATGATTTTTAAAATGTTTATGTGTTTTAAATTGAAGTTATTTAGTTGCTGGAAATACACTAAAATCTGGAATTAACTTTTAATAGCATTCAGAAATGCTATAGTTTCTGAATTAAACTAAAATTGTGTAAAAAGAGCTATTACAACATTTCTGAAATGTTGTAGTTGCTGTAATTGAACTTATAGGCTAATATTGAACTCAGGTATTATAGCATTCTCTGGAAATGCTATAGTGGTCTGCAGTCTTTGCTGAAATCAAATAAAACCTTTGTTTTGAAATCTGAGTTACCGCAGCACTTCTGAAATGCTGTCTTTTCTTTTTTGAACTATAATTTAACTAAAAACTGAGTTTTAACAGCAGTTTTAAATGCTGTCTTTGCTGAATAAAAATGTTTTAAGTATAACTTATAACAGCTTTTTCTTAATGCTGCGAAAGGCTGAAATTTTAATAATTATGGTTTTTGACTTAGTAAACGAACTCAGAATGGTTTGAAACTTTGGAAATTGAATACTTGATTTGAAAATATAATATTTACACTTTTAAAAGGTTTAAATGAATTATTTTGATTGGAATATAAACTATTTAAAGGTGATTTGAAATGATAGTAAATGAACGATATCTTTGAATTTAAAAGGTATTTAAAGTTGAATATTTGGATTTGTAAGGATATGATATTTTATTATATTAAAATGATTTGAAATGAAGATTTGGAAAGATTGATATTTGATATATTAAAATGATTTGAAATGAAGTTTTGGAAAGATATGATATTTTGATATATTGAAATGATTTGAAATGAAGTTTTGAAATGATATGATATTTTAAATATATGGAAATGGTTTGGAATTGATTTAATCTTTATTTTGATAAAGATTTGGATTTGAAATGATATTCTATTTTGAAGTATAAAATATTATTTTAAAATTATAACCACGGGTTATAATAACGATTGGTTGTTAAAGAGACCGGGATCAGATATGGACATACTCTCTATCGATACCGAAAACCACTTTGACAACTATGTACGCGGTGGAGTTTCCAGAATGAAGTAGGATGGTGGCGACGATCCTAAGGTATATACGTGGACCCAACTCCCGTGAGTTGGCATAAGGGGGCTAAAACAGGAGCGATTGGCGGACCAAGGAGGTAGCACCTCTTATCGGACACACTTCTTCGATACCATTCTATTACTTGTGATTGATTTGGTGGCCACCCTTGATTGGGAGTGTTGTTCGAGGTGGGCGGTAGTGGCTGCTATGCGTCACCACTAGTCCGGATGCGTAATTGGTATATCTACCCTGGCATTGCCTAGTTGTGCCGTGTCACCTACCATATCGAGCTTTACTACGATTATGATTTTAAGATCCGACCGCGTTAAGGTTCTCCATCCCCTTAGCACTATTTTCTATATGATTATACTTTACTGATTAGACATTATTATAATAGCGAATATTACTACATAGTAGATAGTTTAACGGATCCTTAAAGAATGGGCGATCCCAAGCATTCTTTAAGTTACTTGTACCTTATTACAGTTCACTTGAGTTGGTTTATATTATATAAGTATATATTGTCCTGACTCGAGTGTTTTGTGTTTTGCTTTACGCTCGGGTCAGCCTGAGTTATTCACAGATTTGGATTTCCACCTTCTGGAGATTTGAATCGCTGGAGATTATCTGCTAGTCTTGTTCTATCTACTTCAGTTATGTTGCTCTGTTCAGCTTGTACTTGGTTATCTTATTGATACTTCTGTTGTACTCTATTTCTTCTATTGTATCTTATGTACTCTGATATATTTATATAGTAGCTTCATGAACTACTATCTCTTTTACTTCCGCTGCATTATTTTACTCTGTGTCTGTGTTCTGTGATTATATTTATTTACTGCATATTCTGAGATTTGCCAAATTTTTATTTACAACGCGGTATTTTGAGCAATTCAATTCCGGCATGAGTGTCTACCTATACACTTATAATGGGTGCGAATGGTTGAAAATATTGGGTCGTTACAGGGTTCATTTCAAATCATTTTGAAATAATATATATACTCATATCTTTTATATATATCAAATCATATTTAAAAATCTTAAATCAAAATCTGTTTATCGAACCAAATGTGTAGCAAAGCTACTAAGTAGCCTCCCCCACTTTGAGACTCGAAAATGAATGTCGATGATGTGGCCATCATCACCAAAATTATTTTTCAACAACGGAAGAGGGGAGTATATAACTTATTTCCTTTAAAATTCTATTAGAAACATTTCATTTAGATCTTATTGGAAATATTTGTATCCGAGAATACTTCCAAATGCTACTAATATTTTTTTCAAAAATCTTTGAAAACCAATTTCCACACCGGAACTTAAGTTCTCAAATTTCTAATCTAAATTCATTTTATTTGTAAATCATAATTTACAAACCATACTTATAAAATTACATTTTCTTAAAACATACAATAGTCGATTTTTTTTAAGAACCATGACCAACCAACAATAAATGATAATAATCAAATATTATCATTTCCTAACAAACAACGCAACAAAATAACAAAAATCAGTTTATGAAAAATTATACTTTTAAATAAAAAATATAATAATTGGTAAAATTATTTCATATACCTATTTCAAAAACAATATTGTGTCGGTTTACCCAGTTCAGTGTTTAGAAATCCCTATCGATGCCATAGTGTCCTATGTACCGACCAAAATTCATAAATACTAACAGAACAAACTAACACAATACAAACCATTTTTATAACACTAACAAAAACGCTCTCTCGTATATATACACTCAAACTCATTCTAGGGTATTACTAACCCTATCTCTAATGAGTTAACCCCAACAGGCTAAGGTATCTCTAAACCAACGCTCCGATACCAACTGTGACGACCCAACTTTTTAGACGGTTTAAATCGACAATAAACCACACATGTCTAACTCAAATCATTCAAAATGGTAGATTATCAATGGAGTTTAATAAGAAAATAAGAGAAAAGAAGGAAAACAATACATAGAATCTCGCAGCGGAATGACAAAATATAATAATCAAATAAACAGTTCATGAAGCTGTTTTACAATATACATTTAATTACATAATTTTTACAACATAATCAGAGTACAATCAACAACATACCAATAATGATGCAGCGGAATAATACTAATAATATAATATACCAACTCCGTCTTCGTCCTCCAGAAATAATGTCTTCAAACACTAAAATGCTCAGGCCGGCCCAAGCGTAATGAAAAGACAAAACACTCGAGTCAGAGCTAAAAGTTCTTATGTAAGTTAAATCAACAACAAGTAAATATAAGTGTAATAACTTCAGAGATGTTTACGGGATTTTACATCGCCTATCCAGTGTATAACATGAGTGCAATAACTTAAGAGATGTTACGGGATTTTCCACCTCCTAAGGATCCGTTAAAATATCTATACGTAGTAAATACGCTATATATGTAGTGTCTAATCAATAAAATAAATATTTTTCTTAGCGTTAAGGCTTTACATTAATCCCCCTTAACACATTTTTAAGCAGGTAGTCTATGCAGGTCCTAACACAACCAGTAACGTCGGTAGCCAGTGAGTCCCATATAGGTACCATACTAAAACAAAATCGTAGTGGGCATGAATAAGGATAAAGAGTATGACAAGGCACGTGAGGCGATGCCTAAGGTAGGATACTACCGTTTTGCATTTCCTGACTAGTGGTAACCCCTAATGGCCCACCGCGAACATCCATCCCATAATAAAATTAAGGTGCACCAATCAAGTCAAAATAAATAGTAATATGAAGAACAAATGTCGCTAGAGGTAGCTAGCCTCATTGGTCAGGTATGGCTCCTATTTTAGTCATTTAAAATTGACACAAGTGTCGGGGTCATCCATCATCGTTCTCTTTCTTCAAATCTAGCAAACTTTCGCCAATTCAACCACTTCATTCTGGATAACATCCACCGCGTACACAATTGTTAAAGTGGTTCCAATATTGACAGATCTGGACCCATGTCCAAATTTCAACTAATCTGGACCCATGTCTAAATTTCAAACCAACAAAAACTAAATTTCCAATCTGTCAATTCAATTGACTCAATTTCAATTTAGTTTCAAATCAACTTGATTTCAATTCGACTTAACTTTAATTTTCGAAACATTCATTTTTAACTTCAAATTCGATTCAACAATTCAATTCAATGATTTAAAATTCCAATTCAATTCTTAATTTAAACCATTTCAATTCATATCGATTTCAAGTCCAATTTTAATTTACTGATTCAAACCCCTTAAATCAATTTAAACTTCATTGTTCAACTTAAGGTTCAAACTTAAAAATAATCAATTTTCAAAATTAAAGTCATATATCGATTATAACTTCACATTTCAGTTTTAATTCATCAAAACAATTTCTTTTAACAAATTTTGATTCCAACATTTGAAAGCTTGAATTAGAAATAATTAAATTCATATAAATCCACAACTTATTTTCTTTAAAACAAAATCCTTTAACCAAAATCCAAATTCAATATTTTAAAACCATTTAATTTAACCAAACCGGTATTCGTATATAATCTTCTATCCTATGGCCAAGTGAATAGTTATTTCAGTTTTTAATTTCAAGGATGGATATATATCATTTCAATCTAAATCAAAGTGTCATAGGTATATATCATTTAATTTTTTTTATTTATTCGGAATAATTCAAATGACAGTTTATATACTGTCACTTAATATATAGAGAGATAACAGGGATATATAAAAATAAATAAACATCCAATCATCTAAAATGTCAACAAATAGACATCCATCACAATCAACATCCAAACCAGCCAATAAATCACAACAATTAACTGATTATCAATATCAGGTTATTAATTTAAATGGTAATTTAATTCAATAAAATTCAATTTCAATTAAAATGTCAACTTAAACTGTAACAACCCGTATATTTTACGATTTGTATATTTAAATATTTTATTTAAATATAGAATCGTTAATCGGATTGAAGTTCGAAAAGCTACCTTTTGCAAACAGTCGAATTGGGACTCGAGACCACTTTCATTGAGTCCAAAATGGCATTTGCAACTTTTTTGAGTATAAGCTTCGATATGTTTGGAGTTGAGTGAATTTTGTTATTTTTCACTTAGGGCTTTGGGCTTGGGTTCGGGTTCAGCCCACTAACCCAACTCACCTTATATCCTAACTCCACCCCCTCTCCTCTTCATTCATTCTAATATTTCCTAACACTTCAAGCTTTAGAAAAATGGGGGAAGAGAAGAGAGATTAGAAAATCCTAAGCCCTAGTTTCTTTACAAATTCAAGTTCTTGCTCCAAATTCAAAGAGAAGCTTAGGTAAGCATCCTCTTCATCTTCTCCAACTCATTCTCTCTTCAATTTCAGAAATTTCCTAAACCTAACTTAGGGAATGTTCTTCTTTTGAGCTTACATTCAAGCTACTTGGGTTGAAGTGAAGAGTGTTGATCTTTCCTTTGTGATTAAGCTTCTCATTCATTATTTCTGGGTTTAAAGGTGAGATTTTTATCTCACATCTATGTCTATAACTATCATTGATTATTAGGTATGAATTCCTAACACTTATTTATGTTCATTTGCTTTCGATTTGGATCGATTTGGTAAATTGTTCAATTTTTTGTTTTTGGAATCCAATTTTTGTAAAAATCCAACCTTTGATGTTTGAACACGTTAGTGGAGCGTTTCGGTGGGCCATACAAGGCTGGGTTGTCGTTTGGCGTAAATCCTCAGTCGTAGTTGCTCGTTCGTTCGCTTCCGTCCGTGTTATCGAATTTGCCCCAAAGGGGGCTAGGCTGAATGTGCTTCTGAAGCAGGTTCAATCGACTGAACCAGGGGTTCAGTCGACTAAACCAGAATATGAAAAGTGCTTAGAAGCAGGTTTGGTCGACTAAACCAGTGGTTCAGTCGACTGAACCAGACCCAGGAAATTGCCTGGGTCTGTATCAGTCGACTGACCATCTGGGTCAGTCGACTGACCCTGGGGATACAGAATTCGTATCCCTATGTCAGTCGACTGACCACCTGGTCCAGTCGACTGACCTGATTGCCTCAGCCCATTTGTTATTTTTCTTTGGTTTTCCAATTTTTATCGATTCGTGATCATCCGATTTGTTGTTGTCATCGATTAACTATTCTGATGGCTTCTTTTTCAGGATTTTTGTGGTTATTTATTTTTGATGGATTCGGTATCGATTTCTCTGGATTTGATTCACGTCTTCGAATGTGAATTTTTGATGGTTGATTGTTTCTACAATCATTTCTGTGCTTTGTCACTTTAAAATACAAAGGTTTTTATACTAGCAGTAAATATTCAACTCTTTTCCAAAGATGATTTCAACTCTATTTTTAATACAAAGCTCGTTTATAAAACCGTTTTCTAATCTATTAGTATATACAAACCTTTAACTCATTCGTATGAGAAAATCTAATTATACGGCTTAGCAAAACAAGTGGTATGAAACGCTTGCGTTTACTTCGTCGGTTAATTTTTGGACTCATTCGATTGAAACTCTTGTGACAATTTTTGAGTGGAAGTTTACAATCTATTCATAAATATTTGAGTTAAGCTAGTGGTTATGGGACATGAAGCTAAACTCTTATATTTACTAGCTTACTGTAATTTACACTTGTCGATCATTGATGACCGTTTTTTGATTTAGACTAGCGATTGAGCGATGTCTCTTTGTTGGTATGGGGATTAAAACCCATTTGGGGAGCTTCGGCTCAAATTTGGCGGGGTAGCGACCTATGGTCTTCGAACCGTTCGTGGAGCAATCAGCTCAATGAGTCTGTGCATGAGTCGTATCTTTTAGGGTGCGTTGATGTTCGGCTCATTTATCCGCGAGGGGAACTGTACCACAACCGAATCTGTGCATGAGTCGTATCTTTTAGGGTGCGTCGATGTTCGGTTAATTTATTGGGTTAGCGACCCATGGAATAGCGTTCCGTTTGTGATACACGTGTTGGTGAGTTTTCATGCTCCCGTTTGTGATAGGCCTTCCCCTTTTTTGTGATTTCTGGATTTCTCGTTGTGATTTCTAGAATTTGTGTTTCACCAACTTTCATGGATTGGCATTGATATTTTTTTGTTAATATTTGTGTTTTGGTGAATTATTTAAAGAATGTGATTCTTTTTGGTGCTTCGAGTTGATTTGAGATATCGTATGATTTTTTGTTGTTGTTATTTGATGTATACTTGACATAGTATGACATTTATGTTATCATACATTTTTGGTCATATCTCTTATCCTATATCATTTTATCTGATATTTATTGCTAGACTGATCCATTTATTATTTTCTTCTTAAATAATACTCGGGTCAGACCGAGGTATTTCAGGTGCTCTTGCTTGACTTCTTATCAGGGATTATCATCTGATTCTTTTGTCTAACTACTTTAGATTAGTAGTTTTTGATATTATACATTTGAGATATGGACTCCTTGATGTATAATTATTCTTTTGCCTAGCACTTGTATCTATTCCCATGTGATGTAGTGGATCTTGTTTTACCACTACTTTGATGTACACTTCTTCGTGTTATATTCATATCTGTTTCCGCCTTTGTGATATGAATGTCTGCGACTGATTTGTGTTATGTTTATTTCTATATTCGTTTCCGAAGTCCGTATAGCCACTGTGTGGTAGCTTTGAGTTTGTATTTGATATGTCAGATTTCCTCCTGAATTGAAATGTAAGTTATATTATCTGACATATCGGTACTCGCACAAAACAATTACACAAATGGTCGCTCCTTAATAGCCTTATTCTTCGTGCTAGTCGACAGCATTACCTAGTAGTGTTCTTGGCTAGCGTGAGTATAGAGGTGGGGCGTCACAGCATGGTATCAGAGCCAAACTTCGGAACAATGAAGAATAATCTAGCAAGGATCATCGTCCTATGTCTTTCTTAGGAATCGTGCCATAGGATTTAATTCGAGTCTTCGTACCGTTCTATCCTATTTTCTTTTGTGATGCCTTGTTTTATTAATCATGTTTGTTTGATATTCATTCTGAGAATAACCTTTTTCCTCTTCTGTCTTTTTCTTTCTTTCTTAAAGAAGAAGAGATGGTTAGATCTGGCAGTCCCAACGCTGGTCAATCCAGTAGTCCTTCTCTGGATGGCGTATTCGTGACTGCTCAACAACTGGGTCTTGTAAAGAATCAAAATTTTATCTGTGCTTTGAGTAAGAACCCCGAAAAGGTTTTACCTTTGAAACTAGAAGTTCCTTTCGAGCAGCTTGTAGATATCACTCTTCGAGTAGAAGAGGCCGATAAAAGAAGTGATAGTGATGTTGGAGGTTCTAAAAAGAGCCTCAATATAAACAAGAAGAGGCATATTAAATTCAAAAGCCCAAATCCCAACAAGAAAGGGAAGCTGGCAACTTCGGTAGCAAAGACTCCAATCCCTAATCGTGGAGGATGCTACAATTGTAATTCTAAGGACCACTATGCAAATAAGTGTCCAAAACCCTTTTCTTGTCGCTATTGCAAAGGTTTGGGCCACCTTTTATCTTCATGTCCCAAACTTCAAAATAGGAGAAAGGGAGAGTTAAATGTTGTGCAAGCCCCTAGTAGCACTTCTCTTGGTCAAGGTATTTCTCCTTCTATCCTTGACTATATATGTTTTGTGATCATTCTATTAGATTTCTTTTAGTACGGGTGCATCCCGCTCTTTTATATCAAAAGAACTTGATGATTCTTTTTCTTTAAATATTATGGGCTTGATGACTTCACTGAGAATTGCGAATCCGGTTGATGGATCTGCAACACTCATTTGCTTTGTGAAAAATGTCAAGATTATTTTATATGATTATTCTTTTCGAGCCGATTTGCATACTTAGGCTTCGAAATTGATTTTTGGGAAAGGATTGGCTTAATCATTATGAAGCCTATATCCTATGTCCAATATGGACTATTCATCTTCGACATCCTTAATCTGTTAAGCAGATTTCTTTTGTTCTTAATGATTTTGATTTCCAAATTCAGTGATATCATTTTATTCTTTAAACCCACTTGATGAGGAAAGTGCTACTTCTCTCATTCAAATAGTTTGTGAATTTTCTGGTATATTTGAGCTTGTCCTAGGATTATCACCCAAGCGATCTATTGAAAGGTGCTAAGGTCTTTTCAGTTCGACCTTGCCACCGGTTTTCATCAGTTACGAGTTGCGGAGGGTAGCATTCCACTTACCGCATTTCACACTCGTTATGATTCTTATGTGTGGTTCATTATGTCATTCGGTTTGACGAACCTTCTACCTTATTTCATCCATTTTATGAATCAAATATCTTGATGAGACCATCCTTGTATTTATTGATTATGGATGATAACAAAAATTTAAAATTTGCAAATCTTTTTAATAAGATAATTACAAGTATGATTTGATTTTGTTCTTAAAATGAGCAAAGAATGTTTGAAAACTTTATAAGAGACATGTTTATCATATAGAAGATGATTTTGTGTTGTTTTGCCCATTGAGTGCTTTAAGAATTCTGGTCGATGTGCTTGATCAACGTTATCGATAGGAATCTCCTAAACGCTATGATGAGACAGTCAAACACACTAAATTCTTGTAAAAAGTAAGTTTTTCTAAAAAGATGATTACATAAAGTTAATGGTAATTTTGAATGTCTTAGCTTTTCGGAAAAGAGGATGAGAACTCTTTTCCGATGCCTTTATTTTTGCGATTCCCGAAGGGAATCAAGACTTCATTGTTTTTACCGATACTAGTCGTATTGGTTTGGGTGCCGTTCTCATGCAAGAAGGAATGTGTTATCGCATTTGCTTCTTGACAATTAAAACTTGTCGAGACTAGTTATGCCACTCATGATCTAGTGCTCGCGGCCATTGTTATCGCTCTTCGAATTTGGTGACATTATCTTTTGGGAGAGAAAATTTTCTCTACACCGATCATAAATCTTTGAAGTATTTATTTTCTCAAAAGGAACTTAATTCGCATCGACAACGTTGGCTCGAGTTCCTTGCATCTTATGATCTTGATATTCTTTATACTCCGGAAAAGGGTAACCATGTTGTCGATGCCCTTAGCCGAAAGCAACAAGCAGTTGTTTCAATGATGATATCCGAATGGAATGATCTCTAGACTTTATCCACGTGTGAGATTCGAGATCATGAATCCAATTTATGTTCATCTCTTGTTTTGTGTAGCCTTGAGACTCATCCTTCTCTTTTAGACCGCATCTTTGAAGCTCAAAAGTAAAATCCCGAATTGGCTTTTCTTAGCCAAAGTTGTAGGGATCAAAATAAGGTTGATGGTTTGAAAGATTTTTAAATCGATGCTTGTGGTGGCATTCGAGAGTTTGGTAGACTTATTGTGCCCAACATTTGTGATCTTCGTAAATACATTTTAGAAGATTCTCGTCGTTCTAAATTTTCCATTCATCCCGGTAGTAGTAGCGACTTTATTATTGGAATGGAATGAAATCTGATATTGCTAACTTCATTAAGCGTTGCATGACTTACCAACTCATTAAGGCCGAGCATCAAGGGCCCAGTGGGTTATTGCAACCTTTGGACATTCCAATTTGGGAGTCAGATCGAATTTCCATGAACTTCATTGACGGTCTTCTCCATTCTCGTTAGGGCCATGATAGCCTATGGGTGATAGTAGATAGACTTACAAAATCCGCCCATTTTCTTCCCGTTCGGTCCAACCAGACCGTACCTATTTTGGCTAAACTCTTTGTCAAGGAAATTGTTAAAATTTCAGGGAGTTCGTACTTCTATTGTTAGCAATCGTGATCCATTATTTTACTAGTGGAATTTTGGTAAGGTCTTCAAAAAGCTCTGGGAACAAAGCTTAATTCTAGCACCGCTTATCGTCCTCAATCCGGTGGACAAATCGAGTGTGTGAATCAATCTCTTGAAGATCTTCTTCATGCATGTGTTCTTGATTTTGGTGGAAGTTGGGAAGATCATATTTCTCTTGTTGAGTTTTCTTCCTATAATAGCTTCCAATCTAGTATTGGTATGGCACCTTTCGAGGCACTCTACGGAAGGCCATGCCGATTTCTTTCATGTTGGCTTAAAGCCGACGAGAAGCTGGTTTTAGGTCCAGATTTTAATGGTATTCATTTGTGTTTCACCTATGATGGGTGTTGTGTGTTTCAGTTGATCGGGAAAATTAGCACCTCGATATGTTGGTCCATTTCCCATCACCGAACGTATTGGTTCTGTAGCTTATCACCTTTTTATTTACCGACTCAGTTTTCTGCTATTCATAACGATTTCCACGTCTCTCAACTACGGAAATACCTTAGGGATTCCTATTCTATTCTTGAGCTCGGTGTAATTGAAGAAATTGAGGTTTCACCAAATTTGACTTATGAGCAACACTCTATTCGAATCATTGCTTCAGAGGTTGAACGCCTTCGAAATAAAGATGTTTCTCTTGTGAAAGTTCAATGGTTCTCAAATCCTAAGAATTGCTCTTGGGAATCTTGGGAATTCATCGAGCAAACACATCCGGTCTATGGTTGTTGATATGCTTCTATGGTTGATATGCTTCTATCGAGCAAACAAATTCTAATTTTAAATTTTCTTTTATGTTGATATGCTTCTATGGT
This sequence comes from Allium fistulosum, assembly GCA_030737815.1. Classification (NCBI taxonomy): domain Eukaryota; kingdom Viridiplantae; phylum Streptophyta; class Magnoliopsida; order Asparagales; family Amaryllidaceae; genus Allium; species Allium fistulosum. Next base: position 1,175,842,078 of record CM060903.1, read on the forward strand.
TGTTACTTTTTATTTTCCTCTTAATTATTGTAAGGACGCAATTTCTATAAGAAGGGGAGTCTGTAACAACTTGCATATTTTACGATTTGTATATTTAAATATTTTATTTAAATATAGAATTGTTAATTGGATTGAAGTCCGAAAAGCTACCTTTTGCAAACAGTCGAATTGGGACTCGAGACCACTTCCATTGAGTCCAAAATGACGTTTGCGACTTTTTTGAGTATACGCTTAGATATGTTTGGAGTTGAGTGAATTTTGCTATTTTTCACTTAGGACTTTGGGCTTGGGTTCGAGTTCAGCCCACTAACCCAACTCACCTTATATCCTTACTCCACCCCCTCTCCTCTTCATTCATTCTAATATTTCCTAACACTTCAAGCTTTAGAAAAATGGGGGAAGAGAAGAGAGATTAGAAAATCCTAAGCCCTAGTTTCTTTACAAATTCAAGTTCTTGCTCCAAATTCAAAGAGAAGCTTAGGTAAGCATCCTCTTCATCTTCTCCAACCCATTCTCTCTTCAATTTCAGAAATTTCCTAAACCTATCTTAGGGAATGTTCTTCTTTTGAGCTTAGATTCAAGCTACTTGGGTTGAAGTGAAGAGTGTTGATCTTTCCTTTGTGATTAAGCTTCTCATTCATTGTTTTTGGGTTTAAAGGTTAGATTTTTATCTCACATCTATGTCTATAAATATCATTGATTGTTAGGTATGAATTCCTAACACTTATTTATGTTTATTTGCTTTCGATTTGGATCGATTTGGTAAATTGTTCAATTTTTGGTTTTTGGAATCCATTTTTTGTAAAAATCCAACCTTTGATGTTTGAACACGTTAGTGGAGCGTTTCGGAGGGCCATACAAGGCTGGGTTGTTGTTTGGCATAAATCCTCAATCGTAGTTGCTCGTTCGTTCGCTTCCGTCCATGTTATCGAATTTGCCCCAAAGGGGGCTAGGTTGAATGTGCTTTTGAAGCAGGTTCAGTCGACTGAACCAGGGGTTCGATCGACTGAACCAGAATATCAAAAGTGCTTAGAAGCAGGTTCAATCGACTGAACCAGACCCAGGAAATTTCCTGGGTCTGTATCAGTCGACTGACCATCTGGGTCAGTCGACTGACCCTGGGAATACAGAATTCGTATCCCTGTGTCAGTCGACTGACCACCTGGTCCAGTCGACAGACCTAATTACCTTAGCCCATTTGTTATTTTGCTTTGGTTTTCCAATTTTTATCGATTCGTGATAATCTGATTTGTTGTTGTCATGATTAACTATTCTGATGGCTTCTTTTTCAGGATTTTTGTGGTTATCCATTTTTGATGGATTCAGTATCGATTTCTCTGGATTTGATTTATGTCTTCGAATGTGAATTTTTGATGGTTGATTGTTTCTACAATCATTTCTGTGCTTTGTCACTTTAAAATACAAAGGTTTTTATACTAGTAGTAAATATTCAACCCTTTTACAAAGATGATTTCAACTCTATTTTTAATACAAAGCTCGTTTATAAAACCATTTTCTAATCTATTAGTATATACAAACCTTTACCTCATTTGTATGAGAAAATCTAATTAAACGGCTTAGCAAAACAAGTGGTATGAAACGCTTGTGTTTACTTTGTCGGTTAATTTTTGGACTCGTTCGATTGAAACTCTTGTGACAATTTCGGAGTGGAAGTCTACAATCTGTTCATAAATATTTGAGTTAAGCTAGTGGTTATGGGACATGAAGCTAAACTCTTATATTTACTAGCTTAGTTTAATTTACACTGGTCGATCATTGATGACCGTTTTGTGATTTAGACTAGCGATTGAGCGATGTCTCTTTGTTGGTATGGGGATTAAAACCCATTTGGGGAGCTTCGGCTTAAATTTGGTGGGGTAGCGACCCGTGGTCTTCGGACCGTTTATGGAGCAATCGGCTCAATGAGTCTATGCATGAGTCATATCTTTTAGGGTGCATCGATGTTCGGCTCATTTATCCGCATGGGGAACTGTACCACGACCGAATCTGTGCATGAGTCGTATCTTTTAGGGTGCGTCGATGTTCGGTTCATTTATTGGGTTAGCGACCCATGGAATAGCATTCCGTTTGTGATACACGTGTTGGTGAGTTTTCATGCTCCCGTTTGTGATAGGCCTTCCCCCTTTTTTGTGATTTCTGGATTTCTCGTTGTGATTTCTAGAATTTGTGTTTCACCAACTTTCGTGGATTGGCATTGATATGTTTTTGTCAATATTTGTGTTTTGGTGAATTATTTAAAGAATGTGATTCTTTTTGGTGCTTCGAGTTGATTCTAGATATTGTATGATTTTTTTTTTGTTATTTGATGTATACTTGACATAGTATGACATTTATGTTATCATACGTTTTTGGTCATATCTCTTATCCTATATCATTTTATCTGATATTTATTGCTAGACTGATCTGTTTATTATTTTCTTCTTAAATAATACTCAGGTCAGACCGAGGTATTTCAGGTGCTCCTGCTTGACTTCTTATCAGGGATTATCATCTGATTCTTTTGGCTAACTACTTTAGATTAGTAGTTTTTGATATTATACATTTGAGATATGGACTCCTTGATGTATAATTATTCTTTTTCCTATCACTTGTATCTATTCTCATGTGATGTAGTGGATCTTGTTTTACCACCACTTTGATGTACACTTCTTCGTGTTATATTCATATCTGTTTCCGCCTTTGTGATATGAATGTCTGCGACTGATTTGTGTTATGTTTATTTCTATATTCGTTTCCGAAGTCCGTATAGCCACTGTGTGGTAGCTTTGAGTTTGTATTTGATATGTCAGATTTCCTCTTGAAATGAAATGTAAGTTATATTATCTGACATATCAGTACTCGCACAAAGAAATTACACAGATGGTCGCTCCTCAATAGCCTTATTCTTCATGCTAGTCGACAGCATTACCCAGTAGTGTTCTTGGCTAGCGTGAGTATAGAGGTGGAGCATCACATAAACAATCGAACATCAACCAATAACATTCTTATCACTTTATAAATTTAATTCAACTAATATAAGAAGATTTAGTATTGCGTGAGTGTGTTAAATCACCCACTTTTGATTTAAAGCCCATTTAAAATCCAATAAAAGCCCAAAATTTGACATTCTCCAAATTCAACCAAACTAGTTTCATGTTGCCGGAATTTCGATATGAACCCAACGGAAGAAACTACATGTCAATCGGAGTTTGTATGCAAAAGTTATCGATATTAGAACATTTGAAATTTAAATTTAAATAAAGTAGGGGCAATTTTGTAAATACCTATCTCCTACAAACCCTACAGATCGCGTCATCGAACATGAGACAAACCCCGGCCGCCACCCTTTAACCACCAACAGCCGCTACGTGACGCGTTGCCACCCAGATCCGAAGCCATCGCCGTTCTTCCCTCGCCAAACCGCGCCTACGGCCTCCACGCGGCGCGCTCTACCGCTGCCAAACACGCTCTATCGCCGCCGCCTTGGTTCATCAATTCTGGTGAACCCCAGCACCTTTGTAATGATCGAAGACCATAGATCGTACCCCCCCAATCGTCCTCTACACTCTAGTGCTTTCCGATCGTCGATTGGTCGACGATCCACCGTTGAGCGCGAAACCCTAATTTGAACGGTCGAGAATGTCTCACTGGTTTCTAGACAAACGGAGCCTCCAACTGAAAAAAAAAATTGCAGACCCTGATTTCATTCGTCGAGAGCTTCGTGATGATATATTATAAGATAGGATTTGAGTAGTTTGATTTTTTTGATTTGATTTGGAATTGAAATTTAGGGTTTGGGTTATTCACCATTGAGGAGGAGCAGATAAGAACATAAATTGTACGTACATAAAATAAAATAGAAGCTGCTAGGGTTTGTAACAACATATATATAGACAGAGATGGATAAGAATGGGTGAAACAGATCGATTGGGTCGAAGCGATAACAAAGACCCGGAAAGCCCGTTTCATTGCGGAAAAGAAAGTAGGTCATCCTATATGTCGAAATATAGGTTTTCAATATTTCTAAACTCAATGAAACTAATTTCAAACCCTAATTCTATTATATATAGAAGTTAGCTTTTAAAATCAAATTATTTTAATTAAATTCCTTTAATTGATTTCTATGCGTTTCGATCTCGCACGATCAAACGATAAGTCTGATCGTTACGAAACTTGAAATCCTATACTAATTCACTATTACGGATCCGATGAAACCGGTTTCATCAAAATCCGAGACAGTGCCCAAAAAGTCTAATTTTACACGTTAATTAAATCAACCTGTTTTAAAAATCAATTTAATCACTTTTAAATTCTAAATTAAAAGTTAACGATTTTCATCATTCTTGATTTCACAAAAATTTAATGATCGTTTGAAATTCAAATTTCCATGTAAATATCAAGATTTAAATATTAAATTCAGTTCAATGTTTAATTACAACTGTAATAAAACCCGTTCATTATATATTTAAATTTCAAAAAAATTCTTTTATTTTGATTTACATTCTTATTATTAAATCAATAATTCCCTTATGAAATTTTTTTATTAACATAAATTTCCATTTTATTACACTAAAACTCTACAGTTAACATCTTTTCTTATATTAATTTCAATATTTCAAAACGGATTTAATAATAAGATGAGAAATGAAAAGTTGTTACATATAATTTGAACACATTAATACATTTATTGTTTACAACAAAGATAATAAATTTACTTACAAATGTTAAAACCAATTAAATAAAATAACCTATGATTACTCTTATTAATACAACATTTAATTTTATTCCTTATTAACTTTTATTATATACCATTAATTGAAATTACATTAAACAGTTGTCAATTACATTCAATCAACATTATTAAATTATATTCTAATAATTTTTTCATTAATAAATCATAAATTTTACTTCTGACGGTATTAAATTCCAAAATCCCATTTAATTTAATATTTTTAGTTATCAAGAATACGGGTCGTTGCATACATTAATTCATGTGGGATGGGATTGGGGGCAATCCTTATGCAAGAAGGAAAGGTAGTAGCTTATGCTTGTAGGTAATTAAAGGATCATAGGAAAAGGTATCCTGCTCATGACTTGAATTTGGCAGTTGTTTTTACTTTGAAGATGTGGAGGTATTATCTGTTGGGAGAAAAGTTTGAGTTGTTTACTGACCATAAATCTCTTAAGTGTCTCTATTCCCAAAAAGACTTGAATCTTAGGCAGCAAAGATGGATGGAGTTTATAACATCATATGACTTCGAGATTCGGTATACCCCCAGCAAAGGGAATGTCATTGCTGATGCCCTCGGTCGGAGGCATGCTACCCTTAATGCAATACATAAGTGGAGGCAATTGGAGTTTCTATCAAATTTTAATTTCCAACCACCAATACTACCCACACTTAGATATCTTTAAATTATAGAAGTTAGGTCGACATTAATGGATTGCATAGGGATGCCAAGTGGATACGGTAGATGAAATCTTTAGGGGAGGTCCGCTTTTGGTTTGAGGTATTAAGTGGTTATTGTAGGATCCGCCTCTTTCTTAGATGAAGTAATAAGTGACCTAATAGGATTTCTTACAATATTATATGGAAGAGCCATGTAGGGACGTCCTTGGGGTTAAGTCTTAAATGATGGGGTTCTGCTTATTTATAGGAGGTATTAAATGATCAGAGTCTTTCTAAACTCCATTAAAAAGGTATTAAGTGGTTTAGGTATTTCCTTTTTACATCGTATGCACTAGTTATGAAAAAGGGTATAGTCAGGCTGGAAGGGCCTTCGCGTCTATAGTTGACTTTAGACTAGTCCGACTCGAAAAGCCTTAGAGCATATAGTTGACTTTTGGCGTAGTTGGGCTGGAAGGGCCTTCATGCCTACAGTTAACTTTGTGTGTATACAATGATTTTAATATGAAAGACATATTACATTTTCGAACACTACTGCCCAGATTTCTATTATGATCAAACTTGAAATTTTTTTCACATGATTTGTTGTTATGATTCCCTCCTTATTTCAAAAAACAAGTTAGGAGCATAGGGTATTCTGAGTAAGCATGAGGTGGGGAAAGTTGATGGATGTGGCAATTGTCTTTCTTTATTATCTGTTTTATGTTATTCTCATATACTTAGACATCTGGGACCATGTTATTGCTATTTCTATTTTCAACTGAGATTTATGTACTGAAATGACTATGTTGAGATATTTTGGGATTTTATGAAAATGTTTTGTGTTTTTTAAGAAGCTTTTGTTTATGGGCACGTGTTTTACTGTTATATTTTATCCATCCGCTGTGAGATTTTTAAAGTTAGATAGATAGCTCTGTGAATTGTGTAATGTTTTAATTTTTTCACCAACCAACAACCTATCTTAGAATGGCTCTAAGCCCCGATGGGCCATTTCTAGGTCGGGGTTTAGGTTTATTTCAGGGTGGGTTGTTATAAGTATGAAAAGGGATACAAGCTTTGAGTAATTAAAGAAATCTTTGAATTGCAAGCAAGTGAAAGCCAAGCATCAGATGCCAAATGGATTGCTTTGGCCTTTAGGTATACCAGTTTGGAAATGGGATTCTATATCCATGGATTTTATTGATGGGCCGCAAAGGTCGAATAGGAGAAATGAGAGTATTTGGGTATAGTGGATAGACTGACCAATAGTGCACACTTCATTCCCGTTAAGTCGACCAGGATGACACCTATATTGGCTAAGATATTTATGAAGAATATTGTTAGGCTATATGGGATTTCTAGTAGTATAGTCAGTGACAAAGATAGTTTGTATACTAGTGAATATTGGAAGAGTCTAGGAATTGTTAGGTACCAAGCTGAAGATGAGTACCGCTTATCACCCATATACAGATGGGCAGGCAAAGAAAATTAATAAGGTATTTGAATATATGTTGAAAGCTTGTGTACTATATTTTGGTAGGTCGTGGGAAGACCATTTTCACTTAGTTAATTTTTCCTATAATAATAGTTATCAGACTAGTACAAGAATGATGCCTTTTGAAGATTTGTATGGAAGGCCATGCAAATCACCAGCATGTTGGTTGGAGACCAGGGACAGATTAGTTCTTGGTCCAGATATGGTTAGAGAAGTAAAAAAAAGATTGGGTTGATCCGTGCATGGATTAAGGAGGCTCAGTCTAGGCAGAAAAGTTGCATAGATAAGAGGCATAAGGATCTAGAGTTCTCAATTGGAGATTGTGTTTTTGTTAAAGTATCACCAATAAAGGGTGTGGTAAAGTTGGAAAGTCAAGGAAACTAGCACCTAGATATGTTGAATAGTTCCCCATTATCAAGAGGATCGAAAAGCTTGAGTACTGAGTAGAGATATTGAGTAGTTTGGCAGGAGTCCATTATGTTTTTCATCTTAGGAAGTGTGTGCATGATCCAAAGGCTGCTATTGCTTCGACTGCATTGGAAAATTTAGTGGTGGAACCGGATCTGACTCTTGTGGGACAACTAGTTTGTGTTGTAGCCAGCGATGAGAAAAGGTTAAGGAATAAGACAATCAGATTAGTAAAGGTCTAGTGGAGTGACGACGAGAAAGACTGTACTTGGAAAACAGAGGACAAGATTAGGGATATTTATCCTGAGTTGTTATAATGATATGTTCAATATTTGTAATAAACATTTTAGCTGGTAGGATATACTGGCATTATTTGTTACTGTTGTTTGCATGTTTGATATGATTATTGTGTGGTCCTTACTGAATTTCAAGGATGAAATACTTTAAGGAGGGGAGCTTGTAACACCCCTAATTTTAGTCTAACATTATTTAGAAGATTTAATTGAATAGGTTAAATAGGATAATGTAGTGGGATAAGGAGGATGAGATTTGTTAACTAATTATGTCAGGCACTAACAATCAACTAATAAGATTATTTTAAAACTTAATATAAAAGGGATTAAATTGAGAGGGGCAAATTAGGAATAGAGCCTTATTTCATCTCTTAAGCCCTCCATCGCTCATCCTTTCTCATTTTACATTCACAAAACAATCAAAATAAAATAGAGAGGCTTGCCATAATAAAGGAAGAAAGAAGGGGAAACTAAAGGGATTCAAGGGAAAAAGCTTTAGGGAAATCAATCTTCATCATATCTCAATCTTCTATCTAATCTAAGGTGAATAATAGTTAATCATCACTATTGCTTATGCATGAATTCAGTTATGGTTAATTTTCAAATTGCTTTTGACTGTATTGCCATGATATGGATGTTAGATTGTTTGGATAGAGTAATGATTTATGGAAATTTTATGGAATTATTATGGTAGGTTTTAAAGGTAAAATCCTAAGTTTTTAATTTCAAATTCATTTAATTTTTTGGTATGTTGTGTAAAGCATTATTTTGGAGATGAATATTTAGTTTCATAATTTTTCAAGTTAATATGAACATTTTATGAATTTCTTAAGGAGGAAATAATGTTATTTTAAGTTTTAATTATTAAAAATAATTAAATAATTATTTTGGCCCTGAAATTTTTACAGGAGAAAGAATATATAAATTCCGATTTTGGTGATTTTTTAGGATTTTTCCCAAGTGGTTACAATTTTCTATAAATTTATGCTATAAAAGCATTTAATTAAAATTAATTAAGGATATTAATTAATGTAGTTTGCAAATGTCTTTGGAAAGGTGAAACATACTTCCAACAAAACCTAAAAAGGAAATGAAAATTTTTGGGTTTAACCCATCATATTTTGACAAGAGATAAGAGTAGGTAAAAAAATTGGTTTAATAGGAAATAAAATGGTTTTTATAAAAATTACAGAAGTGACGTCATTTAATTATGGTATCCATGCTTCCTCATTTGATCCCACTCCCCCGAGATTCGAAAAGACTAATATCGGTAATAACTATCAAATAGTTTATGCGATATCAGGCTTACGAAATACATCACCCCTATTTGCACAGATGTCCGACATCCAACACTAGAGGAATATGATATCACATGATGGAAGAGGTCCGACACCAAGGATTTCGAATTGTTTTACTTGAAATCTCTTGTCATTTATAGTTCGAAAACCCATGGTTTTGATATAGAAGTATTTAAAGTATTGATGTCGTGAGTTCCCATTGCCGATATCTTATGTTTTTGCGGAATAATAGCCGAAGTACCATATTTTTGACATCATAGTTTTTAAAGTATTGATAACGTAAGAAATTGATTTCGAGTTAAGTAATTGATGTCGTAGCTTGTCAGCTTTGACATCACATGTTTTCCCTATTTTGGCAACTAGGTTATGTGGCTTTGATGTCGTAACTCTTTTATTTCGAAACTAATGCTTTGTAGGCTGAGAAGCCTTGTTTCCTTCTGTAAGCAAAAGGTATGTTTTAAAAATGAGAAATCCTATGTTTCGAGAAAGTTGGTAACCTTATGATTTTTGCAGTATAGTCTTATAATTTATAAAATCAAATTCTTTTTTTTTGAATCTTAGATAGAGGTTCGATATCGTTTTTAACGGCATGGATGTCGTAAGCTTTCTATTTCAAACTATTATATTGATCGTATGACAAGCCATATGTTTTATAAGTTCGACAAATTCATTAGGGATACCAATGTATATTATTTTAGATATGCCATAAGTTCAAGGGTTCAATAATATAATTAGGGATACTAATAGACATAGGTTCGGCAATTGGGTGAATGATGTTATATTCAAATTTTAAATTGATAATTGATAAGTTCATAGTCATTCTAGGAAAACTATGAGATGTGTGATGGATAGTCCACATAACGCCAGAGATGGATAGTCTCTATATTGTTCATAATAGGTTCATTGTCATCCTAGAAAAACTATGATATGTGTGATGGATAGTCCACATAGTTTTAGACAAATGAGGCATGTGTGATGGATACTCCATATGAGTTTTAATTAGATAAACCATGTGTGATGGGTAGTCCATATGGCCTGTGATAGATAATCCATATAATGCTTATATGTGAGATGCTAGTCCACATAAATATAAGACGGATAGTCAAATTATATTTAGACAGATAGTCAATTAAATTGGGATGGGTAATCCATTGTATGATTTTGGGTAGGGTGAGGAGGTGAGTAACACTATGAAGACAGATTAGTCAAACTTACCCATATTGCATGCCTACAGATGATTATCTTATTATGTTCTAACCATTGTGATTGTAGGTGCATGAATTTTGATTATCATATTTGGTTAAGATACTAGTGAGGGAAAACCCGTTTCACTGAGCAATGTGGTCTCACTAGATATCTATTTTAGTCCGAGATAGTAGGTTATTATTCACATTAGACTTTTTATCGGACTTGAGGCTTTTGTTTTTCCCTTTAAACTCTCGATTACTCATTTGAGTAGGCCGGGAATAAGGGCTTTTAGGTTTCCAGGTTAGACGAATAAGCTTTCGGAGACGTGCATGAGGCACGTTAGTTATTAGTAGGAGCTTTTATTTTCTGCTGTGTTGTTTTGTGTCTAAATGGATGCAATGACAGAAGTTATAACTGTTAACTATTAGACTCTGATCAAGCAAGGGGCATCTACATATATCGCTCTTGAAGTATTTTATACTAATTATATTTTCTCTGAACATGGGATCGAATGGAATTATGCAATGAATATAAAAATTTATTTATGAAATGAAAAGTGAAAGTTCAGTATTGAAAGTGTTTGAAAAATTTCATATTCATATGCTTCTGATATTGCTGATATGATTAACATAGCTGCATTTTGTCATCAGAAATTAACACTATGGATGACTGCAACATCCACCGCGCTTAGTTTTGGACCTCAAAATGGGGGATATAACAGCAGACTTCAGTTGTGTAACACTACCGACCTTGCATTCCAACACATTTTGATAACTATGTCACTCTTATTTAATTTAAGTTATTAGCTAACTTTAATAATTCACACCCGTCATAAACACATACTTGAGCCTATATATATATATATATATATATATTCACACTTATTTATTTAGTACGCCTTCAATGTCCAACTATAAATATTTGGTTATTTTTATTTAACCTACCACTTGTTTTATTAATATTAATTTAATGTCATTTATTACTTAACTTAAGAGTTAAATATCTTTTACTACTTATTTCCCTTCTTTATTATTAAATCTTTATTACTGTACTTTTTAATTTTTACTATCCTTCTTTTGTTAGTAAACTTTCCTTCTTACTCATTTCATTAATTTACCCACCTTTCATTGCTTAATATTTAATTTTAACTTGTCTTTATTGCATATACATTAGTTTTACAATTAAACTGTTATTCTTATCACTACTACAATATTTTAGTTCATACTTAGGGATTTCTGCATTTTAATGCGTTGGAGTTACACCTTCTCCAAATGAAAAGGTTAACGTTGTAAATTTCTCTAACTTGTTTAAAAAGGGAATTTGTGCTGCATTTGGAATCACAAAGAATTATTGTTTTGTAGCCATTGAAATAGACAATATAAAATACGGTAAATCTCTACTTTATACATCTCTTTCTTTTAGACATATTTCTTCTTATTTCAAACGATACACTTTTATTCATAGATCTAAACTTGATAATCTATTGAAACATACATTGCATCACCCTACATTCCAATAAATTAAAATACTACTTAAACCCCAATAATTTATTGTATTAACTTCTAATTTACATTTACTTACATAAATAGTTTAATCAACAAATCTGGAACTAGTATTTTTTTTTAGGGACTACTACTACTCAATACTTTCCATATTCAATGTAACAGCCCTAGATTTTTGTATATATTTTATTTGACTTTATTATATTTTGAAAACTATTTTAAACTTGTTTTATTTCAAACATTTCATTTTTAAATATAAATGTTGATTATTATGTGAATTTTAATTTCAAACTGGTATAAATTGAACATTTTCCTGAAAAAGGGATTTCTGGTCAAACCGGTCAAACTTTGACTTTTAAAAACATCAAATTGAAATTGTTTAAAATCTTAAATTTTATCTTTTATTACAAAAATAGACTTAATAAAATGAACACTGCTTTTTGTTTCGTTGAAAACGGAGTTAAACTGTAAAAGTTATGTATATTTCAATATTGAGTGCAATTTGTTTTATTCTGCAATTTTGTTATTTTAAATTTGTATAAATTATATTTTCTTTGTCATATTTTATTTTAATATGTGTTAATATGTTATTTTATGTATATTTTTATCTTTTAATAATTTTAAAGTGATAATATAATTTGTCCAAAGTTTACTTGAATTTATTTTAATTTATAATGCCTAGTTTCCATTTTTCTGCTATTTTCTTCATTAAAATTTTATTTAATTAAAATTTATTTATTTATTTTGTGAATTCATTTTTATTTTGTGTTCTTATCTTTATTTATAAATACTTTTCAAGTACATAAAAATTTTCCAAAGTTCATTGCATTTATTTTCAAATTTTCTAGACTAGTTTGCAATTTTGTGCTATTTTCTTATTTTAACCTTATATAATTAATAAATATTTATATATATTTTATATTTTGATATATTTTCGAATTTGTGACTGAATGTATTATTATTTTCAGTAATATAAACTTATATAAAGACATTAAAAGAAATTTGAAAGGTTATGACTTTTGATTTGCCTAAGGCCTTTTATCTTCCAACCTTTCACATTTGTAACTTATCATTTCATCAATTAGCCTTTACTATCCACATCTTTCAGCTGCATACTCTATTTTCTATTCATGTACATTCATTTTCATTTCTGAAACAAAAGAATTTCGGCCATGGCTATTGAGGAAAGTTTGGGTAATGATTTTCAACTTTTTCTTATTCTTTTTCTACCTGTTTACATTGATTTTTGCATATGTTCTCTACCTTCATATCTCCACTCCTCCTCAACCAGATCTGGTCCAACCTCCACCACCCCCTTTCTCTGATCATTACCCACCCTACTACACCACCAAGGCAGGCCAAGCACATCCATGGCAAGGAGCACCACCAAAATCAACAAAAACCACCACATATTACACTAGCCGAGCCTAGATTGTTAGCACCACCATCTACCACCATTTGTCGCCACCACCACCACCACCACCACCTCTGACCTGACCTCCACCCTCTGCCACATCATCCTCCAGCACCCACTGGCCTTGACCCATGACCTTTGGCCCAATCTATTTGTGCCAAAGATGTGAGGTTATGTTGCATTGTTTAGCCTTGAACACCTAGTTTTTACACCTAAACTTCACCACTTTGTTAACGCATGCTAGGCCGACCCTATGGAACCCAAAACCAGATCCAAACCCACCCCTTAGCCATGCATTTCAGATCTGGAGCTGAAGCATAGATGGTAGAAAGCAAGTGCAAACACTTTGGTTTTGTTTTATGCAGTTGTTCCTAACATTGTTTAGTGGCATCCTATTTTGAAACTTATGTTTCATATTATTTTTTTGTGTAATGTTTTCAAGGGGTATAGCTTTGGCTCTTCCAATCTCAAATCATTGTCGTGCTTTCGTGCCTCTGGAAACCTTTTTTGTGTGTATGTGGTTGTCATCTCCAGCTTGAACAAGTGAGTTATTCTCACCAGACAATATGTACATATATAACTAGTGAATTGACCCCTTTTGAATCTGTAAAATGCATTATCATGTTACACCTGCTATGTTATGATTTTATGATGTTCACCCATGCTTAAACACTTATTATATTATATGTTACTGTTATATTATGCTGTTCTATTATTTTTATCAGTTTATCACACTACAAGTTCCCTTTAGATTAGAATCGCTATGGGTTGAAATGATACATACCCGAACGGACTTTAGAATAGGAGAAAATCGTTATGGGCTGAAATGATAGGCCTGAATGATTTTCAATTATTTTCATTTACGTGGGATTGCGGGTTTGATATGATCAAACCCGGGTATCTTTGTAAATTACGGGTTGAAATGATAAATTACCCGTATCACTTTACCTAGGCTAAAAATGAAATACAGACCCGTAGTTAAAATATGTTTTTCTAAAAATTTTAAAATATTTTAGAAATGTAAATGTTATAATATTTTGATTTAAATTTGATTTAAAATGATTTTTTGTAAAGCATTATTGATTTTCTGAAAATTTATAAGTGAAATAAATTAATGGTAAAGTTAGAAAATCTGAAATGTAAGTTATTTTGGGAAATTTTAATTTGGTGATAATTGGAATTTAAATTAAATATGAAATATGATAAATTCATGATAATTTGGATTAAAGTGAATTTAAATGATTTTATAATATATTAATGATTTTTGAATAAAGTTAAAATGTGAAATAAATGAATATTTAAGTTGAAATTTTGAAATATAACTAAAATTGGAAATTTTTGAATTTGGCTTAAAAGTGAATTTTAAGTTAAGTAAATAAAAATGGAATTAAGTTATATTTGAAAATTTAAACTTAAGTGTTAAGTTAATTTAATTTAATGAATTTATAATTTAATATTGGAATTTAATAAGTGAATTATTATTAAGTTTTGATTTTTGAATGGAGGTTTAACTTTATAAAATCATGAATATAAGGGTATTTGAATGATTGTTTTAAAAGTGAAATTATATGATTTTATAAGTTAAAAATGATTTATATAAAAATATAATTGTTTATGAAATTATACTGAATATTTGAAGTTAATTAACTACATTTCTGAAATGCTATAAATTCTAATGTAAATGATAATACAACATTTGTAAATGCTGTAGTTGATAATAATGAACCAAATGGCTAAATTTAATTAAAGGCTATTATAGCATTTTTGTAAATGTTATAATGGTTGAATTTAACTAAGTTTATTTGAAACTAATGTAACCCCATTACAGCATTTTAAATGCTATCTTTTGTTAAATTGAACTGTTTTAAATGTGACTTTCCTTAGCATTTTCTAAATGCTGCGAAAGTTGAATCTTCATTGTTTTAATTAATTTAAGTGAACGAATGAACTTTGAAAGATTAAAATTTTGGAAATTTAATAATTTAATAATTAAATATAATAACTTCATTTTTATGATTTAAAATAAAGTAATTTGTTTCGAAATATAAACTATTTTGAAATATGATATTTTGAAATGGATTTTTGAATGATATTGAATTTTGAAATGATATTTGATTTCGAAGTATAAAATACCATTTTGAAATTTTAACCATGGGATGTATTTAATTTATAGTTTAACTGATCCTTAAAGGATGGGCGATCCCAAGCATCCTTTGAGTTATTGTGCATTTCTACTACAGTTCACTTGAGTTGGTTTACATTATATAAGTATATATTGTCCTGACTCGAGTGTTTTGTGTTTTACTTTACGCTCGGGTCAGCCTAAGTATTTACAGCTTAGCTTTGGATTTCTTTCTAGAGCTAGGAATCGCTGGAGATTCTGCTTGTCTAGTTATCTATTCCTTTCAGTTCAGTTGTTCTATTCCAGTTCTAGTATTTATAAACTTCTATGTATTTTGGATTTCTATTGTATATGTTTTCAGAATGATATTATATATTATGTTTTGTGTATATAGTAACTTCATGAACTACTATGGTATTTTATTTCCGCTGCGAGTTATTCTGATATGTTCTGTGTCTGTGATTCTGTGTATTTGATTTCATTTGCTCCAAATTTATTTACAATCTGTTATTTTAAATTATTCAAGCCAGACATGTGTGGATTATTGTCGATTTGAATGGTCTAAAATAGTGGGTCGTTACAGTTGGTATCATAGCTTTGGTTTTAGGCAAACCTTAGCCTGCGGAGCAAAAACTCATTAGAGATAGGGTAGAAATACCCTAGAATGAGTGAAATCAATCTCAGAATCATTTCTTTGTGAGAGAACGTATTTTCAAAGTATAAAATGATTTTCAAATGATTTTTAAAGAATTTTCAAAGATTATTTTGATATAAATTTCCTTGCTTTGAAAGTAAAATATTTCTTAAACTTCATTCTTTTCGTATCCACCTTGTTAGTAATTTCTTTGATTAGGATCCTCTAAAATTTTAAACTTCTCCCTTGATTGATCTAGATCCATTGTTGATAGGAATCTATTTTGGGTATGGCAAAATCAGTAGTTTGTTAGGTTGCTTTGAGTAAACTCTGTTGTATCTTTTGCTTAGCTAAAGTTGTCCAACTAAAGATATTTATGCTTCTGTTTTCGTATGTTATGAATTCGAGTCTTTCCAAATTTTGAATGGGAATTTTTCTGTATCGATATAGGTTATATATCTCTAATCTTCGTTGGATTCTTATCAAATAAGATTCCTTTGAATTTTGGAACGCTCCCACTTGTTCTGAAATCCATTCTTGTCTCCCCTAATTGTATTCTTTTGATTTTGGAGCATTGCATCACTCCACTTTGTATGACCTTTATAGGGTAGCGATTCCGCCAATCTTTGAATGATTATAATTGGAATTGATTCACCGGAGATTTATGTATCCTCGGTTTACGATGTTTTCTATCTTCTGCTATATTTAGATTCTATCTCTGGCAATCAAAGGTCGATTTGTCTTAGATTTTCGCATCGATTACCGGTTAAGGTCGCCCGCGATTCATATAGGCTTATCCATCTTCTATTTGGTAATTTAATTATCTTATCTTCGTTTGAGCCTATCTTTGAATTAGAATTCTATTTGATTATAGTCCTTCTAAATTTGAATCTCTGTTTTGCTTTGAAACATCCTTGAATCGTCCCTTGGAAAGTTTGTGGTTGATTGTTTTTTGAAAATTGTGTATTCATCGTAGTTTTTATTTTGATAAGGATGACCATATTTTTATATAAAGATGAAATGTTTTTGATAAGGATTATGTACCTTTTAAAAAAAATGAGAATTTGAAGTTTTGAAAGGATTTGAAATTGTGAAAATTTTATAAGAAATGGTTTCATATAAAATGATTTATAACGGAAGGTTTTGAATCTGAATTTAAGTGATTGAACTCCGGCATATTGGAACTGGTTTTAAGATTTTGAAATAATAAATAATATGATTTGAAATTATTTTTCCGAATAAGTAATGTTTCAATGATTTTAATGGGTTTTAATGATTTTGAAGGAATTTCAAAGAAGTTTTCAAAGTAAATGGAAGTCCAGAACTCACTTGTGTCGCTGGAAAATAATTTCGGTGATGAGTGCACGCATCATCGACATTGATTTTCGAGTTTCTGAGTGAGGGAGAGGCCACTTCGGTAGCTTTGCTATGCGATTGATTTGTGAAACCAATTTTGATTTCAAATTATGAAGTGTGATGTGATATTCGAAAGATATATGTATATATATTTGTAAAATTTGAAATGAGCCGGTGTTCAGTCCTTGAGTTTTGGATTTGATTTGATATAACCCTATTTTTGGAATTGATTTACTTATTTAATTGTGATTTCCAACTCTTGGATTGAAATATGATTTCTTCGACTATTTTGAAGGTTCGAGCACTTCCAAATCAAGGTTAACTTTTCAAAGCTAAGTAATTTTGAAAAGTATAAAGTATATAAGTTTGGTATGTATGTTTAAAGTATGTAGTAATATGATTTAAATAGGTTGAAACTGTTTTGTTAAGTAAATGAATAAGGCTATTTTGAATTTTTTTTCTAATATGAAATTTAGATTTGAAATGTTTTGAGAAGAATTTAGTCTTCAAAATATTTTGAATAAAATATAGTTTAAATGTTTAACTTAGTAACATCTTTATGAAACTATATATTTAAAAAGTTGGAATAGATACATAAGTTGTACGTATGCTGTTTTATTCGCATACTTAAATTGATCCAAGTTTGAGTACACAAGTTCGAGGTGAATTACACCATTTCGTGTTAGGATTTTTCATTTGATTCTTGATGGCGAATATTTGATATGGATTTTTGGGCTTGATTCTAGAATTCTCTATCATAGTATATGGCTATGCAAGGAGACTGATGGTTTCTAGTCGAGAAACCATATCGAAATCCGCATTAGAGAAGTCGAATGAACAATACTAGCTCGAAAGCGAACTTGTGTGATCGAGCAAGTGATCGAATGTGACTTTGTGAAATGATGATATATGTACATCTTATATTCTAATATCATTGATATACTTGACGCTGAAATTGGAAGTTGTTGGGTTGGATATCTTTGTAATTTAATTGGAAATTTTCCTTTATGAAAAACTACTATCAATTTAAAACCTTTTTTTTTACTATTTTTCTTTTATTTTCTTAAACAAACTATTTTATTCTATTTTATATACAAAACTATTTTATGTACAAAACTATTTCACAAACTAATTTGTATACAAAACTATTCTAAACCCAAAACCTTTTAGTAAGCAAAGATGTTCAATCCCTTATAGCTCTTCGTACAGCGAAATTTATTTTTGAAAACCATTGATTTTGGAAATGAATTTGGTTGACTTAAATGATATTGATTTAGAAACTTGGATTATTTTCTAAATTTATTATGTTGGAAACTTTGAAACTAAAGATATTTAAATTGAGAAGAAATAATTTGGTGGGATTGTATATGATTTTGAAACTGAACTGATATTGAAACAAATTGAATGAGAACCTTATTTTTTACTAAATACCTGATTTGGGAGTTATCGAACTTATATAAAAATTTGGTTTGTATAAGTATGAGGTTGATTCGAAAACTATAGATTTGAAAAGGTACTTAATTTGGAAAGTGAAATCTTATATAATTGAAGTTTATATAAGTGTGATTTGATATACTATTGATTTTGGAAAGTATTTGGTTTGAAAATGAAATCTTATATATAATGGACTTTATATAAGTATGATATTTGAAAGTGATTTGAAAAGGTACTATATGAAACATATTTTCGAAGTAAAGATATGGAAAGTGCCTTCTGCTTGATATCCGCTTTGTGGCCACATTGTGGATTCATTCTATCGATATTTCTTTGATTTTTGGTTTTCCGGATATGATACTCGAGTTTCCATCGAATTCCATGGCAATCTCCATGGTCTTACGAGCGCGACTTCATAGCGTAATCGCAAGGTTGGGGGGTGGCCTAAGGGTACAGATGTTTCCTGGGGGATCCAGGCGAAACCATTGTGTATCCGCGATCCATGATCGACATGTTTTGTTTTTTTTGGATTGTACTTTCCATATCTGTTTTTAAAAGTTTTCCAGTATTTTCACTGGATGTTGAAACAAGTCTACTAAGTACCTGGAGAATTCTAGCTTTGCGCCTGATCAACGCACTGCCAGAGTCTGCAGGAACGAGGATAAACTTGTTAAGACATCGAGTTATAAAAGTATTTTGATAAAATATTATATAAATGATACTTTGATCAGTTATTTCCTTTTTTAAAGGATTTTAAAGTGTTTTAAATATTTTACCTCTTTAACCAACAATTTTAAATAATGGTTCATTCTTCTCTTTCAACCTACTTTCCCTCCTAGCTACTTTTCTTCCCTACCTTCTTTCGGGATGTCTTCCAACCTATTGTTCTTTCTAGTTGTTTCTTCGCTCCCTTCCTTTTCGAGGACGAAAAGATTTGAGTGGGGGAGAGTGTAACAGCCCTAGATTTTTGTATATATTTTATTTGACTTTATTATATTTTGAAAACTATTTTAAACTTGTTTTATTTCAAACATTTCATTTTTAAATATAAATGTTGATTATTATGTGAATTTTAATTTCAAACTGGTATAAATTGAACATTTTCCTGAAAAAGGGATTTCTGGTCAAATCGGTCAAACTTTGACTTTTAAAAACTTCAAATTTAAATTGTTTAAAATCTTAAATTTTATCTTTTATTATGAAAATAGACTTAATAAAATGAACACTGCTTTTTGTTTCGTTGAAAACGGAGTTAAACTGTAAAAGTTATGTATATTTCAATATTGAGTGCAATTTGTTTTATTCTGCAATTTTGTTAATTTAAATTTGTATAAATTATATTTTCTTTGTCATATTTTATTTTAATATGTGTTAATATGTTATTTTGTGTATATTTTTATCTTTTAATAATTTTAAAGTGATAATATATTTTTTCCAAAGTTTACTTGAATTTATTTTAATTTATAATGCCTAGTTTCCATTTTTCTGCTATTTTCTTCATTAAAATTTTATTTAATTAAAATTTATTTATTTATTTTGTGAATTCATTTTTATTTTGTGTTCTTATCTTTATTTATAAATACTTTTCAAGTACATAAAAATTTTCCAAAGTTCATTGCATTTATTTTCAAATTTTCTCGACTAGTTTGTAATTTTGTGCTATTT
This sequence comes from Allium fistulosum, assembly GCA_030737815.1. NCBI lineage: Eukaryota > Viridiplantae > Streptophyta > Magnoliopsida > Asparagales > Amaryllidaceae > Allium > Allium fistulosum. The sequence continues at coordinate 1,175,862,273 of CM060903.1, forward strand.
TCTTATTTTAACCTTATATAATTAATAAATATTTATATATATTTTATATTTTATTATATTTTCGAATTTTTGACTGAATGTATTATTATTTTCAGTAATATAAACTTATATAAAGAAATTAAAAGAAATTTGCAGGTTATGACTTTTGATTTGCCAAGGCCTTTTATCTTCCAACCTTTCACATTTGTAACTTATCTTTTCATCAATTAGCCTTTACTATCCAAATCTTTCAGCTGCATACTCTATTTTCTATTCACGTACATTCATTTTCATTTCTGAAACAAAAGAATTTCGGCCATGGCTATTGAGGAAAGTTTGGGTAATGATTTTCAACTTTTTCTTATTCTTTTTCTACCTGTTTACATTGATTTTTACATATGTTCTCTACCTTCATAGCTCCACTCCTCCTTAACAAGATCTGGTCCGACCTCCACCACCCCCTTTCTCTGATCATTACCCACCCTACTACACCACCAAGGCAGGCCAAGCACATCCATGGCAAGGAGCACCACCAAAATCAACAAAAACCACCACATATTACACTAGTCGAGCCTAGATTGTTAGCACCACCTTCTACCACCATTTGCCGCCACTACCACAACCACCACCACTTCTGACCTGACCTCCATCCTCTGCCACATCATCCACCATCACCAGCACCCACTGGCTTTGACCCATGACCTCTGGCCGAACCTATTTGTGCCAAAGATGTGAGGTTATGTTGCATTGTTTAGCCTTGAACACCTAGTTTTTGCACCTAGACTTCACCACTTTGTTAACGCATGCTAGGCCGACCCTATGGAACCTAAAACCAGAGCCAAACCCACCCCTTAGCCATGCATTTCAGATCTAGAGCTGAAGCATAGATGGTATAAAGCAAGTGCAAACACTTTGGTTTTGTTTTATGCAGTTGTTCCTAACATTTTAGTGGCATCCTGTTTTGAAACTTATGTTTCATATTTTTTTGTGTGTAATGTTTTCAAGGGGTATAGCTTTGGCTCTTCCAATCTCAAATCATTGTTGTGCTTTCGTGCCTTTGGAAATCTTTGTTGTGTGTTTGTGGTTGTCTTCTCCAGCTTGAACAAGTGAGTTATTCTCACCAGACAATATGTACATATATAACTAGTGAATTGACCCCTTTTGAATCTGTAAAATGCATTATCATGTTACACCTGCTATGTTATGATTTTATGATGTTCACCCATGCTTAAACACCTATTATATTATATGTTACTGTTATATTAAGCTGTTCTATTATTTTTATCAGTTTATCACACTGCAAGTTCCCTTTAGATTAGAATCACTATGGGTTGAAATGATACATACCCGAACGGACTTTAGAATAGGAGAAAATCGTTATGGGCTGAAATGATAGGCCTGAATGATTTTCAATTATTTTCATTTACATGGGATTGCGGGTTTGAAATGATCAAACCCGAGTATCTTTGTAAATTACGGGTTGAAATGATAAATTACCCGTATCACTTTACCTAGGCTAAAAATGAAATACAGACCCGTAGTTAAAATATGTTTTTCTAAAAAATTTAAAATATTTTAGAAATGTAAATGTTATAATATTTTGATTTAAATTTGATTTAAAATGATTTTTTGTAAAGCATTATTGATTTTCTGAAAATTTATAAGTGAAATAAATTAATGGTAAAGTTAGAAAATCTGAAATGTAAGTTATTTTGGGAAATTTTAATTTGGTGATAATTGGAATTTAAATTAAATATGAAATATGATAAATTCATGATAATTTGGATTAAAGTGAATTTAAATGATTTTATAATATATTAATGATTTTTGAATAAAGTTAAAATGTGAAACAAATGAATATTTAAGTTGAAATTTTGAAATATAACTAAAATTGGAAATTTGTGAATTTGGCTTAAAAGTGAATTTTAAGTTAAGTAAATAAAAATGGAATTAAGTTATATTTGAAAATCTAAACTTAAGTGTTAAGTTAATTTAATTTAATGAATTTATAATTTAATATTGGAATTTAATAAGTGAATTATTATTAAGTTTTGATTTTTGAATGGAGGTTTAACTTTATAAAATCATGAATATAAGGGTATTTGAATGATTGTTTTAAAAGTGAAATTATATGATTTTATAAGTTAAAAATGATTTATATAAAAATATAATTGTTTATGAAATTATACTGAATATTTGAAGTTAATTAACTACATTTCTGAAATGCTATAAATTCTAATGTAAATGATAATACAACATTTGTAAATGCTGTAGTTGATAATAATGAACCAAATGGCTAAATTTAATTAAAGGCTATTATAGCATTTTTGTAAATGTTATAATGGTTGAATTTAACTAAGTTTATTTGAAACTAATGTAACCCCATTACAGCATTTTAAATGCTATCTTTTGTTAAATTGAACTGTTTTAAATGTGACTTTCCGTAGCATTTTCTAAATGCTGCGAAAGTTGAATCTTCATTGTTTTAATTAATTTAAGTGAACGAATGAACTTTGAAAGATTAAAATTTTGGAAATTTAATAATTTAATAATTAAATATAATAACTTCATTTTTATGATTTAAAATAAAGTAATTTGTTTCGAAATATAAACTATTTTGAAATATGATATTTTGAAATGGATTTTTGAATGATATTGAATTTTGAAATGATATTTGATTTCGAAGTATAAAATACCATTTTGAAATTTTAACCATGGGATGTATTTAATTTATAGTTTAACTGATCCTTAAAGGATGGGCGATCCCAAGCATCCTTTGAGTTATTGTGCATTTCTACTACAGTTCACTTGAGTTGGTTTACATTATATAAGTATATATTGTCCTGACTCGAGTGTTTTGTGTTTTACTTTACGCTCGGGTCAGCCTAAGTATTTACAACTTAGCTTTGGATTTCTTTCTGGAGCTAGGAATCGCTGGAAATTCTGCTTGTCTAGTTATCTGTTCCTTTCAGTTCAGTTGTTCTATTCCAGTTCTGGTATTTATAAACTTCTATGTATTTGGGATTTCTATTGTATATGTTTTCAGAATGATATTATGTATTATGTTTTGAGAGTTTGTATATAGCAGCTTCATGAACTACTATGGTATTTTATTTCCACTGCGAGTTATTCTGATATGTTCTGTGTCTGTGATTCTGTGTATTTGATTTCATTTGCTCCAAATTTATTTACAATCTGTTATTTTGAATTATTCAAGCCAGACATGTGTGGATTATTGTCGATTTGAATGGTCCAAAATAGTGGGTCGTTACATTCAAATACATGCGATATTAGATCTAAGTTGTCATCACAAAATATGTAGGCATGGTCTACAGATTCATTCTATGTATACAATTAGACCTAAAACTCCAGAATTACATTTAAGCGTACAGAAATAGATTTACAATGATAAAAATCCAATATTATATAAAAGTATATAAATTCTCACTCACCTCTAGCTTTTCAAATCTCCAAATCTAATCTTTGTTATTCCAATTTGACACCCTTTTTTCTCCCTATCGAGATACATATACCGTAAGTGTGTGTGTATATATATATATTAGCAACCTAGATCTGAAAAGAGATTTGAATTTATTTTAGATTTAGTTTTGGATTTATAATTTACTTTGGCTTTGGCGATTTGATTTAACCTTATTCTTCTTCTCTATTGTCCTCTGCTATTCTCCACTTGTACATATATATATATATACAAACTATAGATTTATTTAGATTTAAGAATTTTTGGAGAAGAGAAAATGACAGAGCTTCACTGTTGCTTTAGAAAATATGAGAAGAAAAGTAAGGGGTTAGTCCCATGTTTATAGGGGTTTGAATCAATCTCAGCCACTAGATTCTTTTATTTTAAATCCAGGCCGTTCGGCCTAGATTCAGATTATAGCCACCACAACACTATCGGTCGACCACTCCACCTCTAACGGTCGACCGCTAGCGGTCGATCGGTTGAGCCAAGGTATCAATCGGTCGTGCCTATTTTGCTAACACTGTATGTTTTCCTTTTCAATTTATTTTATACTGTTTCCACCTGATTTAATTTAACATTGATTATACCTAAACATTAAGTAAGTGTTACCTGATCGTTAATCGTAAATTAACGTTGGTTAATTACTTGATTTCCTTGATTACATATATAATTACTTTCGACTTGGAATATTCAAACATTAATAACTTTTTTGTCCGAACTCCGATCGGAAAACTTTATATATGAAATTTGATCAAAAAATCATCATGAATGAAATGGTGCAAGTTTTATAGCCAAACTCTAAAATTTATAAAAATTCTATTTTTGGCGCTGTTAATTACTAATTAATTTCTTCTCAATTAATTATCGATCAATTTATCGGGTGTTACAATTCATACCTTTAAAGTCCAATAGAATGGCACTGAAACTTACTGAGTTGTTTATTTATTGGATCGTACAATTCCATAAAGTACCAAAAAGCATTGTGAGTGATAGAGACCCATTATTCACGATTGATTTTGGAAGAGCTTACAAGAGGCACTATGGACAGACTTGCATTCGAGTAGAGCTTATCATCGACAAACTAACGGTCAAATTGAAGAGTAAATCATATACTAGAAGATCATACACGATCTTTCATGTTTAATTTGGAGGATTTTGGGTTGATCATTTACACTTAGTAAATTTTTCATACAACAAGAGTTATCGTTCGAGTATAAGTATGGCATCGTTCGAAGTTGTGTACGGGCGACCACGCAACACCCCTTTATGTTGGTTGGAAGTGGTGAGAAATTGATACTTAGGCCATATATGATTGGAGAAACTTCAAAGAAGATTGTGATCATATGGCAATGAATGAAAACAACACATGACAAACAGAAGAGTTATGCTGATAAGGGAAAAAGTGACCTTGAGTTTTCTGTTGGCGATATGGTGTTTGTCAAAATTTCACCGTTGAAGAATGCAGTTCGATTCGGTAATAAGGGGAATGGCACCGAGATTTGTAAGACCTCTTTTAGACACTCGAGAGGATTATGAACCTTGCATATAGAGTTTACTTTCCTCGGAAGATGGTGGTATGAAAAATTTATTCCATGTTTCACACCTTTAGAAATTTGTGCATTATTCAGGCTTCATTATTGCATTAGATCAACTAGATGATATAGAAGTCGAACCTGAAGCATCGAGGCCTTATTAGCCTATTCCTATAGTCAAGCAGAGTATAAAGCAGCTTAGAAGGATGAAGGCAAAGCTAGTAAAGGTTCAATGGAGTGAAAGCGAAGGCGATAGAATTAAGCAGACTAAGGAGAGCACGATGACTACTTATTTCGAGCTTTTTACCCGGTAAGCTTTCCATTTATCACATTTACTTTCACATTCGGTATCTAGGTTGCTTAGCTATATTATATAAAGATAGGGTTATCATAGTTTGATTACTTTCTATGCTTGTTGATGTTGTGCATGTTTGGTTGCTTCTACATGTTTTTGTTATTGGTCTTTTGAGAGAAAGATTTTTTAAAAGGGGGAAACTATAACGATCCACATTTTTACATACTTATGGATCGTAAAAATATTCTTTTGATAAGCAGATGACCTTATATTGGCTAGAACTTTGGATGGTACTACGTTTGGACATTTTTGACCCCTAGAATAGTTTTGGCCCTAAAATCTTGTAATGGCTATAGCTTTTGATTAACAAGAATTACGTTCTAGAACCAGTTCCAAATGAAAGATATGATAGTTTCTCTTTCTGTAGAGTAGTCATAACAGATTTTTGGCTAAGCGATTTAGGAGATAACAAAGTTCTAATTTATAAAGTTATTTTGGATAGGTTTGGTGTTAATTATCCTGAGCCCATAATTAGGCCTACTTAATGATTTTGGAATTTTGTGCTAACTACAACATTGTAGAATAGTTTTAATCACTTTTCTTCTTCCTAAAAGCATATATAATCCTCTATAACTTATCTCCTATCAATCCATCATTAATGCATAATAAATATAGCGAAATCTAGTAATAAGGGTAAATAGCAAAGAGTAGACTAAAGATTGTCAAATTAGCATTTTAGGGTTTGAAAAGTCAGTTCTCTACTGTAGTAACTTAAATTTGCATTGATTTAGGTGTATTTATTGATTTTACATCGCTAAGTGAGTGATTTATCGTCTTAAAACCTCTATTATATGTTTATATTGTTTTAACACGTTTGGAACCATTTTAAAAGTGGAAATATGATTTTTGAACTAATTTGGATTTTAAACGAGTTATAAACAAATTCAAATGAATTTAAGGTGATTTAAAAGCAAGCTTTCATATCATGATTGTTCATATGAATGTAAGATTAGGTATATGGATGCTTTTTGGATTATTATGCTATGATATGTTGCTAATTTTGCTAGTTTGAATGTTGTGTTTGCATGATTGAATTAAATGAAATGCTTATCAAAGTGCAATGGGGGTTGGATTGTTCTATGAGTGAGAATCTTCATGTAGATAGAGTAGAGATTCGATGTGCTCTCTGATTTGATTACACAAAGGATGGAACATCCGTAGCAATGGAATAAACTTTGATAGATCAACTTTAGACTGTTTGAAGTCAAATCGTTGTAAAGAGATTGCACGTAGTCCGAAGAGACAAAATAGAGCTAGATCGATGCAAGATGGTTATAAATGACTTACAAAATTTTGGCTAAGTCAAGATTGATCGGTACTGACTAACCCATATGGATCAATAATGATCAAGTTTGGTCAAGTAGCATAGAGTTGGGCTAGAGGAGATTGAAGTGGATGATGACTTAAGGGTTTCTGGCAAGTTATGAAGGACAACTCTGGGACTTCTAGTAAAACATATGGGGAAAGTCTCAAATGAAAGTACCAAAAATTGGTAAGTGTTGAGAAAATTTGATCGATACCGATCAAGATCGATCAGTATCGACCTTAGTGGATCTTGCAAAAAAAATAATGTGACTTCAGAGGCTTTAATAAGACCAATCTCGTAGTTTTTGAGCATGAAGGAAGCTTATGCATGGGTCGGTATCGACCCATGGCTCTTGATGATTTATGTAAGGCAAATATTAGAATGACTTCAGGCATGACATAAGGAAGTTTTAGAGCTATGTGAAGTAATCAATGTGATTACGAAACTTCATCAACTCTACGTTTTGAGTGATTCAGATTGAGCGTTTTAAGAAGGAAAGTGGCAAAGCATCTAGGAATCGTCCGAGCAGATAAGCTTGATATTCAGTAAACTAGTGGAGTAGAACAAGAGGTCGTTCTACTATCAAAACATATGCTAACGAGTCGTTGTTAACTTGGAGGTTTCGATGTATACTCGTAAAGGAGTATATGAGGACGCTCACTTGGATCATATGGAGTGATCTATTTACTATGGACCTTACAGAGGTAATCTAATTTCTTAGTCATATGGAATGACATGGATTCAAGCATGGACGAGAACACGATGTCGAGTGGTTGTTGATCGTACAAAGTGATCACACGAGTTATCATATACCCAATGGCATTTGAGTTGAGAGATGCCAGATTTGGTTGATGGCAGTTATGTTTTTTATAGTTGTCACACGATGTAAGTATTATCCAATCGTATACCTAAACACCTTAGATTGTACTTAGAGTAGTAGTACACCCACATGACGATGATAGTAGTATAGAATATATTGTGTTATGTGGTTGGATGCAAGAAGTGGTTAGGTATGATTCTTCATAATACATGTTTCTATTTAAGATATATCGTCTTTTATATCTGCTTTGCGATTATAGATCGCTCAAACCAAACTTTTTTCTAGCCCTAGGTTAATTGTTTTAACTCTTATTATCTCGGGTACTCTTAAATGAGTTGATTGAGTGATAGGTATGAGATAGCGCATGGAGTTATGCGGATGATAAGCAGAAGGCTAAGGCTTTCTTATATATCTATATTTGGAGCCACTATCGCTTATATTCCATTATGTGGTGTTATGTGGAGCTATCTAGCACTTATTATATTTAGTGAAAGTTATATTAGGAGTTTATTTTATTCAAATGTATAAACTCTATTATAACATCCCCCATTTTGAGGTTTGAAACGAAGTGCTATAGATGTTGCAGTCATTGGTAGTACTAATTTCTAGTGACAAAATGCATGTATGTTAATCATATATAACATCAGAAGCATATTGTGACGACTCGGATTTTTAACATTTGTTAATTGGGTGATTAACTAATTTAAAATTTTCGGAATATTAATTCTGATTGGTCGAACAAATAAATTTCTGATAATTAAAGAAATATCGGAATATATATAAATTGATTTGGGAGCTATGATAAATATTGAATTATAAAATCGCTGGATGTGGTAAATCTTATAGAAAATAAATAATATATAGAGACTCCACCATTTAAAATAATATAAAATACATATAAATAAAACTCCATCATTTAAAATTCAAGGTAGAATACATTTGTATATGAATAGAAATACATACGAGCTTAGGATGTTTAATATATATAAGTATATGAATGAATATGTATGTGTATATATGATGACAAATACAAAACAAATGTATATTATATTAAATAGTGAAATGTAAACATATATGTATATAACTTTAAATAAGGAAATGACAATATGTATAAATGCAAGTAAAATAGGATAAAAAATTCAAATGCATAACTATATATACATAAGTATATGTATAAGTATATATATAATAGTATATACATATATGTTAATAATGTATACACTAAACAGACACAGATACACTAATCAGACACAGATATGAACACAGAATCAAACACAGATGCAAATATAAAGTAAAAGCAGTAAAGGAAAGAACACACCGGATTTTATACTGGTTCAGAGTTACCCCACATCCAGTCCCGCAACACAAGTACGGATTTCCTTTCAACAATAATTCAGCAATTACAACCCTCGGTTTCAAGGCTACAAGGTACACCCTCCAGAATGACAATCCTCTGGGTAGAGATACTTGATTTCCGGGGCAACAAGTTCACTCAATTGATTTCCAGGGCTACAATCACACCGTCTCTCGCTTGATTGATTTCCAATGCTACAATCACACATTTTCTCGCTCAATTGATTACAAAAAGTCTATAACTCGGATTAGCACTTGGATCTTGTAGAGATAGTGATGGAGAATCAAACTAGAAGTAATCGAGTATGACTCGATGTTGATTTCGGCAGAGTAATGGTATGATTTTGTACTAAGAAATATGGAAGAAGAAGAGAAGTGAAAACTAGAAAAAAGTGATTAAAAATTCATTGAAACTGACCCCTATTTCTAGAAGAACAACAGCCATGACCATTCATGAAGAGTTATGGCGAATAGACACTTCTTTTGAAATTTGAATTTGAACTTCAACTGTCACCATGTCGACATAGTGCCTAGGGGCATGTCGACATCCCTCAGCCAAAATTGATGTTTTGAATTTCTATAAAAATAATATTTAGCTTATATAAAAACTATTTAAAACTTTATAAATATTCTTGAATATAGTTGAAATTCATAAGTAAATATAAAGAACAATATATATATATATATTATTTAACTATAAATTAAATCAAAGTATAAATAATTTAAAAGTGAAATATATTATTTGAAAAGATAGTTTAAAATCAGAAGAAATTTTGACTCTGAAAATAAAGATGTTTTGAGGCTAAAATTATTTAAAATCAGGATAGAGAGTTTTGAATCTTTTAAAAGGAAAGTTTTGAAATCATTTTGAAAACAAGATAATTTTGAAAAATCATTTTGAATTAAGATTAGTGGATACAAAACAATGTCCCACTAGATTTTCGTAGGTTCCATCCTACTTAGGGTTCCATCCCTTTAACGGGGCTCGAAGTGGATTCCATTCCATGAATAAATTGGATATTAAGATGCCAGTGCTTTTCTACGAGTTTTAACAAATATTCCTAATAAAACAAACTTAACCTTGAACTCTTGAACTCTTGATAATCTTGATACTCATGAGTCTTTTATCTTTATATCTTGAATCTCTATACTGTACAGTCTTCATTCTTGATACCTGTATGGTTAGATCCTACATATACATATATATCTAAACTTGTAATGTTAGTATTTATATTTTATAATCTATTCTAAGGTTGTTGTCATCAGAACCATCATCTCATGGACTAATAAGATGCAGCAAGGCTAAGTGGGTCGCATCCAATTAGGGTATGTTTATCACCTTTCTAGATACCCGCGGATATTACTTATTACTACGATGTATGGAAGGAGCTCAAAAGCGGGTGTGAACACCCGGGGTGATAGCATATTCGGTCTATCCAGCTTAGGGATAGTCCGGTCTTGTGTTGCATGGGATCCCGGCGTGGTCCTCGTTATGCTGTTTCTAGACGTGTACTATGACAGGTGGTACCCCAGTGCCTAGTCATTCGTATGGAACCCATTCTCTAATACGTGTCTTTATGGTTTTGATTGTGCCCAACTATGCTAAAACGTGAGATGCAAGCATTTCAGCTATTTGAATAAGTACTTGTACTTAGACACTATTATAATACCAGATGATTTTGATATGAAATGTTTTGGTTATCGTAAGGTAAAAAACCCATCGTGTTTATGTGTGGCGTGGTCTTACGAGATACCTTTGATTTTCAGAGGATTTTGAAAACTTTACTAATTCAAATTGAGTGTGTTTTCTCACGCTGGTTTTCCAGACCGACTCAGGCGTTATTTTATTATAATGCTCGAGTCAGACCGAGTATTACAGATACATGATAGGATGCTATGGAGCTCAAGAGACGAGCTGGATGGCGAAGACGTATTACATGTATCTGGTTTATATTCCGATGTGTATTGTAGGCTGTATATTCAGCTTTTGTGAGGACAAGTTATTATAACTGTCTGATATTGTGTCTTTGATGTATTGTACTATGATGATGTAATGTATAATAACAGTTATAGTTCTTTTTGTATAAAGACCTGTTGTTATCTATTATATATTGTTCCGCTGTGATTGTGAGATTCTGTGTTGTTGTTTATATTTTCTCTTCTACCTCTTTCTTCTTTTCCCTAATGATCTGCTATTTCCGGCATTCGATTGTTCGGCATGTAATACAGTGAACGCATTGATGTCGATTTTTGGAGGTCAAAAATCTCGGTCGTGACACTTGGTACCATAGCTGAAGGTTAAGCAAGAACCTTGGCTCTGGTGGAGATTACACATTAGAGATAGGGTCAGTAGCACCCTAGAATGAGTTTGAGCGTATTAATAGATATGAGCACGTATTTGTTTGTGAATATAAAATTGTTTTATATTGTGTTGATTGGTTTGTTGAGTGGCTTATGGATTCTGGTCAATACGAGTAATTAACGTTATTGATAGGAATCTCTAAACACTTGAACTGAGCAAATTTGACGTAGTATTGTTTTGAAATGGGGTAAATGAAATAATTTTACCCAAAATTATTTTTATATATAAAAGAAATAATTTTTCAAAAAATTATTATAATTATATATGGTTTGCTTGGTTGCTAGGAAAATGATAATATTAAACTATTATCATTCGTTGTTATGGTGATTAAATAAAAGTTGATATTATAACCAAAAGTAAAACATTAATTCATATAATAAAATGGAATTTGCAAATATGAGTTTGTAAATGTGATTTATAATTTGAAATGGAATGAAATTCCAGGGTAATATTTAAATATAGATTTAAAGGATTTGAAATTTGGAAATTGGGAATTAAATTCCTGTTGGTTTTGAAATGTTTTTCAAGTCTTGGAAAATAAAAGTGATATTATCTGGAAATATTTTTTTGAATTGGAAATGAAATCTATTGAGATTTGGAATTGAAATGTTTAAAATGGTTTTGAAAAGGGAAAAAAGCACTGAACTCACTTCGGTCGTTGGAAAATAATTCCGATGATGATCGTGACATCATCGGTGTTCATTTTCGAGTTTCCAAGGGAGAATTGCTACCTTGATGATTTGCAATTGGAATTTGTTTGCAAAACTAGTTTTGGTTTTGAAATTCAAAGAATAATTTGATATACCAAAGGATTTTCGGTATATATGATTTCAAAAATGATTTTGAAATACTTAAGTAATTGTTTAACTTTGGAGTTTGATCTAAAATGTTTTATGGAATGTAAATAAGTTTAAAAACTTATAAGAATTTGAAATTTGTTTAGAATAAAATTTAACTTAAGAAGAGTTAAATGGAAACAAGTGTGATAATGAAATAAAGTAGTAAAGTAAATCAATTAAATGAAGTGAATTAGAAGAATTGGTGAATAGAATATTAGTAAGTTTGATAACTTAAGAAATTTTGAAATTTGATTTTGTGGAGTGAAATTTAACTGAATTAAGTTAAATAAAAGTGAATTTTGTGGAAATAATCCTAAGTACGCTAAATGGAATAGTTATTGAAATAAAAATTATTAATATTGGAAATAAATTTGTGGATGAACAAATTAATTTTAGTTGTAAGTAATGGAATTGAAATTGAATATTGGAATGATATTTAATTTGAATTATGTTAAATAAAGTGAAGTTGATGAATTAGTTCAAGTGGACTAAATAAAATAAAAGTTTGGAAATAAAATTTGATTGGGATATGAAATAAATTAGCGATTGGAACTAAATTAAAAAATTGGTTAGTTAAATATGGTTTGATAGATGGTTGATAAAATTCAATATTAAAATTGATTGGAAATAAATTAGTAAATGGAAGGTAAATTGAGTTCAAATGGAATTGAAAATTTACTTTAAATAGAAATGGATATAAACCAAAGTGATGAAATGGAAATAAATATAAGAAGTTGTATAAAATATTTATAATGGACTTAATAAATTGAGGGTGAATTCTTAAGTAAAAACAAATGGTATCTGAAAAATATGTTGAGTAAATAAGTGATTGTGTATGATAATTGTGAATAAGTGAATGGAAATTAAAATAAGTGTGAGTGATAATTGTGAATAAGTAATTATAAATAAGATGAGTATGAAAAGGAATATACTAAGTAAGTATTTGAATGAAGATTAAATAAAAGGTGTGAAAAAGGATAATTGTAAATAATTGATGGTAAATGAAATGAGTGAAAATAAAAGGAATTGATATAGCTAAAAATCAATTGGAAATTAATACGTAAGTTCTACGTATATTATTTTATTCAAATAGCGATTCGATCCAGATTCGAGCATAGAATTTCGAGATAGTTATATCGATCCGAGTAGGGATTTTTCACTCGATTTTCGACGGCGAACCCTGGATATGGATTTTTGGTTGATTCTGGAGTTCTCTATCATAGTATATGGCTATGAAAGGAGAATGACGGTTTCTGATCAAGGAACCAGATCTGAGTCCGCACTAGAGAGTCGTGTGAACGATACTAGTTCGGAAGTGAAATTGTGTGATCGAGCGAGCAATCGGATTTGATTTTGCGTACGGATGATATATGTGCATCGTATGGGTTTTTGTGAAATAAATATTGGAAATTGGAAATGCTAAATTAAATGATTTGAATTGTATGATTGGATACTATTGGTAAGTGAGATGCAGGATATTTAAAAGCAAAAGCTAAATTGATGTCTTCGATTTCGGAAATAAAATTTGATTGCCCGACAAAAACGTATGTGTTTAAATTGTTGTATGAAATTGATGATTTTCTGATTGAGTCACTTCGCTTTGGTTTTCTTTTGATGATTTGGGCCCGTAAGGGCAGTTTTGTAGTTTTTCGGATCTAGCCGCACAAAGGAGACGGTGGCGAAATTTTTAGAAATTTAAGGAGTTAGAAAATTTTTGAAGAAATTTTTGATAATTTAAAATTTGATTTTAAATTATAATTTGGATGATTAAGGAGATAATATTGGGTGTAATCTATAGATGAATTTGGAAATTAGTAAAGGTGATATTGTGTTTACAATAAATTAATTTGGAAAGTTGTTTAAACTGATTGGTTTTGGGAAAAATAGTTAATGGGTTTGGACCACTCTTCTTACTTGGCAATTTCAAGAACGAAATTCTTATAAAGGTGGAGGAATGTAACACCCCAGAATTTTGGATATTTGAAATTCAAAATATTTAATTGATTTTAAATATTTAAAAGTTAATTTTTAACTTGAATTTCAAATATAACTATTATTGGATAATTTAATTATTGAATTAAATAATTGGAAATTGGGTAAAATATTTCATCTGGAGTTTTAAGCTAGTTAAAAATAATGTAAAGGCTTATAAAATTTATATTGATAATACTGAAGATAATAAAAGCTTTAAAATTGAATTTAAAAGTGGTTTGTTCAGTTTTAAAAATATATCGTTTAAATTGACATTTAAAAATAGCCTTCCGGGGCACAGTCTCAGATTTCGACGAAACTAGTTCCATTGGATCCGTAATAGTGTATTATTATCGGATTTCAAATTTCGTAGCATTTGTAGTTATCGTTCGGTCGTACGAGATATAAACGCGCTGAAATTTATATCGAAAATTCAATATAAAAATTAGGTCCAAAACCTATCTTCTCCATACGATCGAATTAGGATTCGAAACCTTTTCCATTGCGTTCAGAATAGGGGTATAACATTATAAACGCTTAGCGGCACACCTCGATAGGAGGTCAAAATTTTAAGCTACAAATTCGAGACGATTTAAATTTAAATAATAAATGGATTTGAAAAAAAATAATATTTCACATCAGCTTTTTTTATTTTTCCAAATCATTGTACTTGACCTTTTCATACACGCTTCCCTCCTTTTCATATCACGTCCTTGTTCATTTTATCATCACAAGCTACAGTTCACAAAAGAAATAAAATTGGCCAAACTAAATAAAAAAAAGAGGGGGAAAGGGGAGCTCGAAAATTTGATCGCAAGCTCATACTCGAGAACATCGACTCGGAGAAGGGTATAGGCAGTCGTCGCGAGGTCGCGACTGCGATTGGGTGAGGTGCGACATCGAGTTTTGGTAGGTTTTGGGGTTTGCTTGAATTTGAGTATGAGTTTGGGGATTTGAGGCTTGGAGTTAGACTAGGGGAGAGAAGGCACAATCGGTGGCACGAGGTGGTGGCTTGCGGTGGTGCATTGGAAGGTCCAACGTGGCGAACGGTGGGGTTTAAGGTTGTGCGACGCATTTTGGAAGGGAGGATCGGTAGTGGAGTGGTGGGGTCGACTGAGAGCGGATCGAGGGGAGATGATCAATGGCGGCGTCGGTGGGTTCTCTGGTGGACCGTAGGGGGAGGGCGAGGCAGTCAAAGGGGAGAGCAGTGTGGTCAACTCGAATTTGGGAAGATGAAGTTTAGGCGGCTAATTTATTTTGAACGGGTTAATTTAAATGTTAACTGTGATTAGTAAAACTAATTTGAATAATAGTATGTACTCTTATAAATTATATATCTCTCTCTCACGAGGTCCGATTTAAATGATTCAAGATGCGTTGAGATCGTATTGCCATCACCTATGCATAGCCAATGGTTTGGATGAATTTGGAGCTTCTGAAATTCTCAGATAATTTCAAACGCGTTCAAAATAAATCGAAACTGGAATGCGAAACGACCTGGAAGCCAATCTCCTTTTATGCTCATCGTACAAAATAAATTTTCAGATAATAGCCAATGAATAATAGTACAGTGTTCCATGCAACTGCCTAGAAGTCAATCTCCTTTTATGCTCATCGTGCAACCCTAGATCAGCAAAAGTCCTCTCACAATGCAATAGCCGGTTCTCTACTTCAATAGCATCCTCGGTTCCAAGAAAAGGCTTTCCTCCAAGACTAGTATAATCATGGTTTAACTTGGCATGGTTATTACCTACTAGTACCATTGGATTAGCTCTTCCTGCATTAGCAACATTCCCTCCAGCCAAACTAGTAGAAGCTTCATCTTGCATCATGTTGACAAAGAACTGATATATAGTTCCCATATCTACTAGTGGGGTTCCAGCACCTACATTGGCAATTGCATTTCAGTTAGCATTTGCCGATCGACCCTGGTACCTTCTGGTATTGGGTCGAACATTTTCATTGGTTGTACTGCTTCCTACACCTAGATTCACTCTTCTGTTTCCTGCTTTCATATCTTGCTTTCTCATTATCCGCATATGAGCCTTAATAAGATACAAACAACGGTCTAAGAGAGATGGAAGAATACATAATTATATATAGAAAATACAAGTATGTTACTATAGCGTTATCCCATACCCCAATCTTACTCTCGGATTCATTAGATTATGTTTTCAAAACTCTTTTAGTCTTTCAAATTTTACATAAACTATGCTCTGATACCAACTTATAACATCCCCTATTTTGAGGCTCGAAACTAAGTGTTATGGATGTTGTAGTCATCCACAGTATTAATTTCTAGTGATAAAATGTGGCAATATTAATCATATATAACATTAGAAGCACATGAATATGAAAATTTTCAAACATTCTTCATTAATCAAACTTTCATTACATTTCATAAATAAGATTTCATATTCATTACATAATTATATTCACAATACCACATTCAGAGAAAATATAATTATTATAAATTGTACAGACCCGTATTTTTAAACATTTAAAAGTATTAAATTAAATAATATTTTTGAATAAAATTTTTAGGAATAAAAAAATTAAGATTTTACTGATACAAATTAAATTATAATACAAGTTATGAGCTTAAGTAAAATTTCTATTAACGAAACATGTTTGCAATATTGTAAGGATGATAACAAATGTTAGTGTGTATTGTAATAACATTGGATGGAGTGAAATTAACAATTGTCTGAATGTAAATGTAACGACCTTGAATTTTGAACAATTTAAATTGAAAATATTTAATTAATTTTAAATATTTGAACGATGATTTGACTTGAATTTCAAATTATCAGAATGAATTGGCGATTAAATTTTTGAATTTAATCTATTGAAAATTTAATAAAATTTGAATCTTCGATTTTAAGCCGGTTAAAAATAATTTAAAGGCTTGGAAAATTCATATTGATAATACTGAAGGTAATAGAAGCTTCAGAATTGAATTTAAAAGCGATTTGTTCCGTTTTGAAATATTATCGTTTAAGTTGAATTTAAAAATAGCCTTCCGAGGTACAGTCTCGGAATTTGACGAAACCAGTTTCATTGGGTCTGTAATATTGAATTATTACCGGATTTCAATTTTCGTATTTATCGGAATTGTTTTATGAACATATGGCATATAAACGCGTAGAGAATTTTATTGAATTCATTTTTGAATTTCTGTAACAACTGGAGTTTTACCCAAAATTATAATCATCAATAAACGATTAAAGTTGACAGGTATTTGCTGTTTATTGTTGAAATTTTTATAACGATAAAATCTTCGTAAATTAACGATTTAATATCGATTGTTAATTTCTGTTTGAATTTGGAAACTGTAAATCGATTGGAATTCTCTTATTGAATTTTTATTTGTACAAAATGAATATATACACATAGTTTAAATTTAGCAACATGATTAAACAAAACAAAGTAAGGAAAATATCTTTACAAAACAAATTAGATTTTTGAAAAAGAAAAAAATAAAAATAAATAAACATGTATTGGCCCATACCTCACCCATACCATCCCCCACGACCTTACCCCTTTCTTCTGTTAAACCCACGTCGCACCCCTCCCCCTCTCTCTTCATTATTCAGCAAATGAAAATCATACGAAAGAAAAAAAAAATATACGACGAGATAAAAAAAATGGCGGCTTTGATCTCGTTTCATTCGATCTGAAAAATTAGGGCTTTGGCTCTTTGATTCTTTGTCGCTTTGAATTGGGGCTTCGATCGTTTGCTGGTCGTCCTGGCTTGACGTCTTCGTTTAGTTTGGAATTGAAGCTACGGCTTTGTCCCAGATATTGATGTTGCTTGGCTTCGTTCTTCGTTATCGTTCGCCTCCGATCTGTAAACTAGGGATTCGTCTCCATCTCCCTTTCGCTCGCAGCCTCTTCAAACAAAGGTGAGTGACCCCCCTCACTCACATCTAATTCTTCCAAGTGCTTTACTTCGACTGTTTGTTTCATATATGTTGATACTGCTTCTCGAACTGACTTTGAGCTGTCGTTTGAGTGAATTATTCCCTCATATCTAGTTTTAATTCCTGTTTTGTTCGATTCGAGTTTGCTACTCATGACTTTTGTTGCTGGATTTCGTGGCTATCACGGATGGATTTTCATTGTTGACTTCGGCCTTTATTTTGATCGTGAAATTGTTTATCCACAATTTGTTGGAATTCGACTGTGCATTTTGTTCCAGTCATATTGTTGTAGGTTTTAACTTGCACTACCTGTTGCACATCATTAGTTTGAAACTGTTACATGTTTATATTGCTGGTTGCATTTGCTCCTGGTAATGTTCACTGTTATACTTCACTGGTCTTTGTATTTGTTCATTCTGACCATCTGACTTTGGCTTTGTTAAAACTGTTAACTTGTACTTGTGTTTCCTATATAGGTGTATACATATGTAT
The DNA here is from genome assembly GCA_030737815.1 of Allium fistulosum. Taxonomy (NCBI): domain Eukaryota; kingdom Viridiplantae; phylum Streptophyta; class Magnoliopsida; order Asparagales; family Amaryllidaceae; genus Allium; species Allium fistulosum. The sequence goes on from CM060903.1 coordinate 1,175,880,686, forward strand.
ATATTTATGTGGAGATTGCATTGTTGTTTCTCTGTTTTTACAAGTATGGTTTAATTCTTTGTTTAAAGTGTAGCTTTGGTTTTTGAGTATTGTATACTCTTGCAGTCGTGTACGTGCATTTACTGATGCATGTTACGTCTAGTCTAGATGTGAGGCCGCTTAGTCCATTTTCCCTGACCTTGTATTTGTTTAGACTGCACACTTTGCTTATGAAATTTGGATACCTCTTTGAGGTCGAGATTGCTGTACCATTTCCATCCTACTGCTGCACCTTGCATTCACACTGGTTGACACTTGAATGCATCCACTGTCCTTTGTTTGTATATTTCGTGATCTTCATTTCAATCCGGTTGCACTTCGAATATGGCAGTCTCCATTGAGTCTGTTGTATTTCTTTACTTGTTTTCCAGTTGCACATGACATGTCGAACCAGTCGAGTTATTGTATTGTATTTAGTCTTCCCTAGTCTGGAGTCTGGCACTTTGGTGTACAGCTGCATTCGTGATTGCATTGAGGCTCACTATACTCGTATTTTGTCGTTGCTAGTTGCTGTGCACGTTTGTATTTCCCTTTTTGGTCCAGTTGATTGAGTCTGGTATCCAGTTGTACACTAATTTGTAGTCTAGTATTTTTCCAATTACTGTTTCAATGTACAGTTGGATTTTGAGTTCCATTCTTGATTTCGTGGTATTAGCTTAAACTGCAGTAGGTTCTCTCGAATTGAACTATCCCTCGTTTTCGTTGGCACTGCTGCACTTATGTGTACCTGCTGCTTGTTTAGTTGATTTTGTTTGATAGCATGTCTGCACATGCTTGAAGGCATTTGAGTCTGGTACATCTGCATATGTCTGTGCCATTTGATTTATAAGTTCGTATATACGTGCATATATACATATATATGTGTGTATGCATATATTAGTGGGTTTGTTTTCTGGTTCTGGTCATCTCGTCTTCGATCTTGTGATTTCCTGGCCTTGTCTTGATCGCTGTTGATCTAAGGCATTGACTTTCTATTTCTGGTCATTTGCGACCTGTAGCATACTTGTAGCTGTTGTTCTTAACTTCGAATTCCACTGCTACACGATGAACTTGTATTCATCTTGACTTGTTTGATTCTGACCCATGTTGCTGTGCAATGAGTTGAACTGCTGACCTGTAGCCTTTGTAGTGCTTGTTGATTCATTTTGTGTCCATCACTTGCTTGCCTGTTCATAGTGGTGTTTACACTTCTACATGGTGTATATATATTTGTTTCTTGCCCACTCGAGTCTAAGTTGAAGGTGCAGTTTCAAACTGCTGTGTTGCCACTGCAGTTGCCTCTTGATGGCCTTGTTTCTCCATTTAGTCTTGCTGCAGTTGCTAGTTTGAGTTTTGTTGCCTCTTGCACATGCTCTTTGATATTGATCGAACTTGTTTCACTTGCTGCCACTGTCTTCTTTGTAGTTGCAGTCTGCCCTTGTCTTTACAACTGTTTGCCATCGCAGTTTCATCGTGGTAGTTGCTGTGTATTCGTTTCTGTCTGCAGTTGCATGTGTTTTGCAGTTTTTCCCCTGTTGGGAATTGTTTCTGAATTCACTTGAGTTGAATCCGGCACTTCGGGGTTTGACCTGGTGATCACTTGTGACTTCCACTGAGCTTTTGCGTATCTCTTGCAATGGTGGCGAGGCGGTGCACGCGTGCGTGCACTGCAGCCACCCAAACTCGACATTTTTGAATTGATATTTCTTTACTCGTGATGCATTGATTTTTATACTATATTGGCGAGGCCGTACACGCGTGCGTGTACGGCAGCCAATCAGATTTTAATGGTTCTTAAAGTGACAATTTCAATTGTTTTAAATTGATTTAGTCGATTTGATAAATTGTTTATTTATCTCTGATGATGATTTAAATCTGCTGATTTATTGTTTAACACTGTTTGGTGTTAAAAAAATTTCGTCATCCGGTTTCTTTGTTAAAAGAGTTGGATAGACGAGAATTATTGTGACTGTCGTCTATTTAAATTATTACTGCTTATATGCACTAATAAACTGGTTTGAATTAGACTGACCTGTGTATTATTTTCTTTTGAATATAATACTCGGGTCAGACCGAGTATTTTACAGCTTGAAGATTTTCGAGCAGCGAAGTTAGAGAGAGAGAGTAAAGAATCACTTTAGTTTTCAGAAGAAAATTGTATTTTAAATATTCCGCTGTATCAGTATAAAAAATTGTATAAACTCTGATGTATATAAAAGATTTATAGTAATGAAATAAAGATGCATTTGTTTTAATTGATTGTTATTATCTGTGTTTCTGTGGCTGATTCTGTTTAAACCTTATAAACTAAATAACAATTCGTCTTTTTGAACGTTTTTAGTTGGTTTAATTACCGACTGGAGATGGTCAGAAGGGGGAATGTTACAGTAAATTTCCAATTGATTGGAATAATAAATGTTAATAAAGAATAATAAATGTTTCTTTATTAAAGAAGAAATCATATGTTTATTTATTTGAAATGTTTGGTAGCTGAAAGATTGATTGCAGAGATAAGAAACTATTATTTGGTAAGAAATGTATAATTCGCGTTTGTATCCAATAGTGTATAAATATGTTTAAATTACTATTAAATAGGAAATAATTGTTCTATTTCTCATTTCATTTATTTTGTCCATTTTGAAATTCACCTTTGTAAACAATTAAAATTAATGTAATAGAATAATTTCAATTGATGGTAGAGAGGACACCAAATTGTAAATTAATAGGTTTAATTAAACGTAGCTTATGTTTTGTGAAAATATAAGGAAAGCCGATTTAATGAAAAGAACATTTATATCAAATAAAATGACTGTTTCATTTGTGAATGTAGGTTTAATTTCATTAAAATAAAGAATAGAATGATTGATTTAAAGGAAGAAATATATGTATATTTAAACTATGTTTTAGCATGCAGATGGATTACAAGAGTAGGAAAATAATTTAGTTAAGTAAGTTATTTATTACTCTGCTATATAAACAACAAATTTATAAAGGTGTTTAAATGACTAAAGGAAACAATTATTCTATTTTTCATCCATTTTAGTTGTCTGTTTTGAAATCTAACTTTGTAAGTAATTGCAATTAATGTTATTGAAATATTTCAATTAGAAAGAAATAAAACGTTGATTACAATTAATAGATTTAATAAAAGAAACGCACCTTTTGTGTTAAATGGAAAGAATGTTTTAATGGAAATAAAAGATCATTTTGGGTAAACCAAATTAAACGTTTTCATTTTTAAGGTAAGTAATTTTATTTATTATGCATAGATAAAAAAACTAAATGCATACAAATTTGAATATTATTTGAGTTAATGAAGTTAATTTGGTTACATTTCACAAATTGAATTTCAAAAAGGTTGTGCAATGTACATGGTCCCTTCATTTCTTTTGTTATTAATTATTGTATGTATGTTTTAAAATAGTTATCTCATTATTAATACTTGATCCGTTCATTTCTCCTTCTGTTTAATACCTGAGCCTGGACTTTTATGTTGTATTTAATTCTTGCCACCTCATTTTCGCGTATACAATTTCACTTTTCCTTGGTTTGCAAATTTTTCCATTCCTACGTACATTTCTTAATGCATTATTAATGCCTAAAGCTTTCAAAATAAAACGTGACATTTGTTTTTGTCACTCCACCTTCATTTCCTAATAATTAAATAAACTGTAGCTTATTTCTTTCATTTGCAATGTAAATTTGTGTTCTTTTTTTTGGCTAAGTCTTATTGGGTTTGTTTTAGACTAATGGACTCCTTAGTAAACCAAGAGACCCTTTCGACCCTTCCTTTTCCCACCCATTGACCCTCTATTTTCTATCTGACTAAAACCAAGTACGTATAGAAATTCCTCGTTTGAGAAACCTTCTGCGTACTCTTCTTCTTCTTCTTCTTCTTGCTCAAATCTACAGAAAACTCCAAACACCAAAACTCCTAAATCTCCAAATCAAATTTCATCCTTCCTCCTTCAAAACTCTAGCCTACCTCTCTCCTCCTTCAAAACTCTAACTGTGTATAATTTCAATGGTAACAACTTCGTTGTTGAATCCTTCTTCCCATTCCGAATATTTCTATATCAAAAATTCCATTTTTCAAGTCCTTTCTCCGGTCCAGTTTTGGCCGAAAATACCCCATATTGTATCAATCATCTCCTTCAGAAATAAATCAAATTATGTGATTCTTTTTTAAAATCATTTATTTTTCCAGTGGATTCAACTTTCTTTTAGATCAGTTCTTCAAATTCCTTAATTTGCTATGCCAAAAACTCAAATATTTTCGAAGTATTTTTGAACTCAAATTTTCAACTCAAAAAACACCTCTGTTTGTTTTGACCATAACTTCCTCAAGACATAAGCTTTTTAAGTGATTCTTTTTTTGAAAGTGGAGAGAAAGGAATTTGGAACAACTTTCTAGTTAGTCACTTTTACAGATTCAGTAATATTCTAGTCCGAATATTTTCTTAAAGATGACCTAGTTTCAGGTTTGTCCGTAGTTTGGATCTTGGGTTGTTTGGAAGTTGAAAGTAGTTAAAACTTGTTTATTGATTCGTGTTCGTGTCTAAGCTTTGTTGGATTTGCTTTGCATTTGGATCTTTGCTAGGAATCTCCATATTGCTCCATTTTTATCATCACCTTCGTAGCCACGAAAGGTGAGCAAACACTCACAACTACTAGATTTTCTTATGTTAGTTAAATTGAATTTATGATGTGATTAGAAATTGATTGGTTACTGTTTAGTATATTTTAAATTGTCATTCAAGTTAAATCTAACTTTTATTGAATTTAGTTACCATTTAATTTAATATTGAAATTTAAATTGCTAGTTAAATACATGTTAATGATAACCAGTAAATTGTTGGTTGTTATTGGTTGATTTCAATGATTATTGTGTTGTATGTTCAATTGTTGATATTTGGGTGATTGGATGGATGTTATTGGTTGACATTTTGGATGATTGGATGTTATTTATGTCTATATCTCTGTTATCCCTATGGGTTGAAATGATACATACCCGAACGATCTTATAGATTAAGGGAAAATCATTATGGGTTGAAATGATAAACCCAAGCGGTTTTCATTGATTTGGAAATATTGATTTTTGATACTGGTTGAAATGATATATACCCATATAATTTCTAGAATTTGGACTTTTATTTGGAATTGAATTATTTGAATGGTTTAAGTTAATTCAAACTTCGAATTTGTTTTAATTAGATGATTAAGATTGATATTTTGAATTATTTGAAACCCTTTAAATGATTATATTCACGTTGTACACTTGATAGGAGATGAAATCCCGTAACATCTATGAAACCATTGCACTAATATTTTTATTTTACTTGTTTTGATTTGACTTACATAAGATCTTTTAGTTCTGACTCGAATGTTTTGTCCTTTCATTACGCTCGGGTCAGTCTGAGCTTTTTAGTGTATTGAAGACTATTTTCTGGAGGATGAAGACGAAGATTCGGTATATTATTGCTATTTATTATTCCATACATTCTATGTTCCACTGCATTATTTGTTTATTTCTGATGTATGTATAACTTTGATTTGAATTGTAAAAGTGAAATCAAATGTTATTTGTAAAACAGATTCATGAACTTTTTATTTGATTATTATATTTTGTCCTTCCGCTGCGAGATTCTGTGTTTTGTTTTCTTCTTTTTTTCTCTTTTTTTTCTTATTTACCTCATTAACAATCCTCTTTTTTGAATGGTTTGAGTCTGACATGTGTGGTTTATTGTCGATTTAAACCGTCCAAAATGGTGGGTCCTTACATAAATACTCTAGGAGAGACATATGAAAGCAGTTCTATACCTGTGATCTGTTTGGGCATCCTATACCTATGATCTACTTGATCTCCTAAATGCAGTTCTACTCACTCGGGAGTAAAATTTGACTATACCTATTATTGGGTCAACCTAGCTGGTTATTTAGCCCTTAATCGTCCCCAAATATGATTACGGGTCATGATGGTGCAAGTATGACAATAATAATCACGCAAAAATAACTGATCAAATAATGACAAGAACGTATAACATCCATCATTCAAATATGTTCAATCGATGGTTATTGGCATCTTATAATTACTTAATCTTAGGTAATAACTCCCATTGGTAATTTCATATCAAAACTTGGACTAAATAATAATTTATTATGTGGAAACCTTTATCATCATATATGATTAATCCTCTTAATTCATATTCAAAATAAGGAAAATATAGCCCATTACTTTAGCAATTTCTCATGCCAACTTATAATTCATTTTAATACTACCATGTATACTTTTGGTATTAATATGAGGATGTTGCACCACTTCTTTATAGGGCATAGTGCCATAAGTTAGAATATGTTCATCATTGAAAAATTATGGCATCAATATGGTTAGAATTGATGATATACCACATCAATATTACAAAACTATTGATATTGGGTGCTTTAAAATAGTAAGGTCGATATTAATGACTTCCGATATCAATGCCTTAGTTTATTTCATAAAACTGGGCTGTTATGTCGCTATAAAATAGAAAGTCAAAATTGATAATAGGTGGCATCATTTCCATTTTATATCGTTATTGAAATTCTGTAGGTATAAGCGACATCATTGCCATAATACTTCTATCTCGAAAATAATACTAGCGGCATCACTGCCTAGAGTATTTAATGTTAGAAATAATACTTGCGGCATTACTGCCTTAAGCTCTGGCGTCAAATAGGAAGTATGTGGCATCGTTTAAAACCATGGTGAAAACTTGCGGCATCATTACCGTATGTTATTGATTTCAAAACAAAGAAACAAGTGAGGTCAGCATAGTTCTAGTACGTTACAAGATTACCGTGTCGACTTAATGCCGAAGACCTTATAATATAAGACTTCAACTCAAACATATTCACTCCATACCAACTTAGTTGATATTGTATGCATCCATTCACGTTAATGTCATTGGGGTTCGGCATAAACATTGACAACATGACAATATTGTAATTATCATAAAAACTATTTTATTTCTATTAAAAGCAATTACTTTTCACCAACTCTTAATCTTTGTTAATTTTCTATTGGTTAAATAATCTTTATCAAATTTCTTTTCTGACAAACTGCCGTAACCTATTCACCTCTTCAAAAATTCATTTCACACCCCTTAATCAATATTAATTATCTAATAATAATTATAGTTCTAGCTTATTTAAATCCTAGTTACATGGGAAAAAACTCTAAAATTCATTAAAAATCAGAATTAATATATTATTTAACATACAACAATTTCGGGACCATAATCCTTATTTCATTATTTTTAATAATTAAAACCCAAAATAAATGCTCTTTCTTTCTTTGGAAATTCATAAAATATTCTTGTTAATTTGGAAAATTATGAAATTAAAAAATAATGTCCAAAATATCATTTTACGCGACATCAAAATTTCGAACCGTTAGGAGATTTAAAACTTAGGCTTTATCCTTAAAACCTATTAAATCAATTTCATAAAATTCCCATAATTCTTCATTAAATCTAATAATGACATAACCAATCCAAACATGATATATCAACTTAGTCAATTCGAAATTAGATAATAAATTCGAAATAAACATGAAAACTTGAGATGGATACTATTATTCACCTTAGATTGGATAGTGGAGTTGAGATTTGATGGGGAACGATTCCTTAGCTTCCCTTTTGAAATTCCTTAGCTTTCTTCTTATAATCCTTCTTAGTAATGGCTGGTCCTATGGTTTTCAATTTGATTGTTGTGAAAATGAGAATGAAATGGGAGAGGGAGTTTAATGGATAAAAGAAAGATCTATTCCTAATTTGCTCCTCTCATTTATTCTCTTATGTATTATATTTTTAAAACAATCTTATTAGTTAATTAGTTAAGGCCTAACCTGATTAGGTATCAAATTTCAATCCCTTTATCACACCACGCATTATCCTATTTAATTTATATGACTAAATCTCCTAAATGATGTTACTTAAAATTAGGGATGTTACATCTATTATTTTTACTTTGTATGACATGTTAAACCTACTACACTCTAATATGTAGTTTTATTCCAGTTCATTTGATTATACTACTGTCTCGCCAGTTTTATATCTATGTAATTTTTATATTTTATCTATGTGTTGTGAAATATACTACATGTTTTTCAATTATCGTTACTTTACCTTGGCTACTTCCCTCCATCGGTCGGGTACCGATACAACACACTATATTATATAGTACTAGATTGATATATTGGGTACCGAAAGTGAAGGGAGGCTGTATAGGATTCTACACATACAGTACAAATTCACTTAAGGCTTCTCTCCTGACTGACTTAAGGAGTTTGCGTCAAAAGTTCTTGGTTATCTTTTTTAAGGTGCATAATTGTGTCCTCAAAATCTTTTTCTCTCCTATATATGAGGCCAATATTGATTACAATCTTATCGGTAGTTTGTTTCACAGGGTGTTAATACACTCCTGAAACATTGTATAAAACTGATCTTATTGCTTGGCTTTAATAAGGAAAGTTTACCCTTGTTTAAGCAGCTTTCCTAAAAGGAAAATAAAAATATTTTTCTACACTACCAATAACTAAGAAATAATCACAGCGAGGTATTTAGATTTAACAAAAAAATTAACTTAGTAATAAAGCGCTATATGAGAAGCTAGGCCAAAAGCAAAAAAATAAGGTTAATTTGAATCATTGGACAAAAAACACAAACACAAATACACACACACACACACACACACACACATATATATGAGTGTGTGTGTAGATACACACACAGATATATATATATATATATTCGTTTCAAAAATTTATTTCTAAGTACATTAGTTTATATTACTACAAAATATGATGCTGAAATTATGAAAAGCATGTTGTATGAGGATATGGGGTACCTAAGGATGACGAACTGCAAAGATTGTCGAATATAAACAATAGAAAGCAATAATGTCGAGCACATGCGGCATAGATATCATATATTATCAACAAAGCAAGAGGGTTATATGAGTGTTGATGTCGTATATTGTCTACAAGGAAGGATTCCGCACTTCATTAGTATTAAAGCTGATGTCGAATATTAACGAGTGGAAGGACTCCAAGCTTCATGAGACAATATGTGAAAGGATCTCAAATGATAGCAATGTAAAGAAGGATATCAGAGTTATGTTATATACCCAAGGATGTAGTATGCTATCAACATAACAAACGATGTCGAATCTCAATAATGCATTTGGGATATTGGATGTCAGGAGTTATGAGGAATGTCACCTTCCATCAATGTAAATGAAGGAGATTGTTGCATACCAACAGCACACAAAAGCTTATCGCATGTCATCAATTCGGCGAAGTATATCGAATATTAGGTGATATCATAGATCATTGGCCTTCAGAGGATGTCAAAATGCAACTTTATGAATAAGATGTCATATCTCGAGGGATGTCACAAATCATCAATACGACATGGATGTCGAAGATAATCAGGACTCAAAGATTATATCATAGATTACTAATGAAGCAAGATGTCACATGTCAACAGCCTACTAAAGGTTGCTGAAAATCATCAATGAAAAAAGGGATGCCGCATGCCATCAACTTGATGAATGATTTTTAATGTCAGTCATCTCGAAGTGCTACATGGCAGCCATGCCGCCAGCTCCAACCCTTATAAATACAAACCCTGTAGCATTGTAAAAGAGGCGATTCATTCTCTTCTCTCTCTTAAATTTTTAAAGTTTGTATCCCTAAATCAATTTGGGGATTTTAGTGTCTATTGTAATCTTCTGACCTTTTTGCAAATAAGGGCTTATACAATTAACAATTGCATAGCATATCGATAAAGAGATTTGACTTTTGACTTATGTTGTACTCTCATACATACGACATGACTTTGGTTTCATCATTGAATGCACACACCTCCTACAAAATGGTCGTATGGCTTCTTTAACCAATTCCTTACAAAGTTTTGCTTATTCTTCACATTACGGGGTTAATAAAGAAATTTGTTAACATTTTGGTGCTAGAAGGAGAGCTTGAACCTCTATCATCTCGCATATCGTATAATTGACTTTTCTTACCTTACATATAAAGGACTCTCCCAACTTACACATAAGAAATATAGAGAACCTTTTAAATCTAGCATAGCCTATTAGACTACACGATGACTATTTCCAAACAAGGGTCTTCTGAAACACAATCGATTAGACTAAATTATCATATCACTTCTAATCCTCAATTTCATGAAGAGCAAATGTTAAGAATATTAGCCCTAAAAATCATGGAAGAAAAGAAACAAGTGGCTCCCTATGATCTCGATGCGTGGAGTATGAACCCATTCCACATAAGGCTTACCCCAATCTATGCTTTAGGGAATGAAAGACCGAAGAAAGATAGTTATTTCTTAAAGAAGGAGGGCTATACAATTCTAATCCCAGGGAATAACCTTTGAAAAGGAAATAATAAGATATTTCGATAAGTTTTTCCAAAAATGGAAAAGGATAATTGAACATTCTCCCGCATTAATCAAAATTCAAAAGAGAAAATTTGCGGATGATGCTAATATGCCAATCTGATGTCATAAGAGAGTCAAACGGGAAAAAAGCACTATATCCTAGAAATTCTTGGATCCATTCTATCACTACTTCCTACTAACATATCTATCTTCTAACCAACAGAAAACTGAATTATTGGCCTTTAAAGAAGAAGCAGCCTAAAAATGAAAGAAACCTTGGAGGTGCTTATTGCCAACATCATCAAGCAAATGGACATGAAACCAATTAATGTTGGACCTTAAAGGGAATGATTGGAGATTTCTTAAGAAAGGGAAAGCTCAATGTGTTTATAAGCCAGTTTAGGCAAATCCTCTATAAAGCGAAATTCTTGACGGATAGGATTCATAAAATAAAAAGAAAAGACTAAATTGCTACCTAAGATGGTACTAAAGGGAAAATAAAGCCTTTGATCCCCACCATAAGAGCCTGGTCAAAGCACCTCCTAGAAGGTCAGAATAAGCCTTTGGTCCCGTTTAAGATGGCTTGGCCAAAGCACTGCAAGCCTTCGGTCCCACCTACATGGCTTGGCTTATGCGCCTCCTAGAGGGAGGACGGAGTAAGCCTTTGGTCCCAAATAAGATGGCCAAACCAGAGCACTGAACCAGCCTTTAGTCCCACTTATAAGGCCTATCTGAATTTCCTCATAGAGGGAGGTCGGGTAAGGCTTTGCTTTAGCTCAAGATAGCTAATCAAATGCACTGGATAAAAGATCTAAATAATCACCTAACAGGGTGATAAGGGTTCAATACAAGTTGAGATCATTACCTAAAGGCAGTAATAAAGAAATCAATAAAAGCCTAAATCACTACCCGAAGAGTGGTAAGACACGGTCTTCTAAAGGAAGATCAAATACAAAAGCAAACCAAAATCAATCCTAAAGAAGGATTGAGGTAGTCTTCTAGAGGAAGATTAATCAAATTCAAAAAATAAAACAACTCAACCTTAAAGAAGGATTGAGGCAATTCTCTAGAGGAAGATCATTCAAATGCAAAACAATCTTCTAGAGAAAGAATTGTTAAACACTTTTATTTCTGGACCAAGTCAAAGTTAAGGCAGCCTATAGAGGAAGGATTAAAAGTTATTTATCATGAAGGAGCGAAAATTAAGTAATTCAAATTTCCAATAACAAGAATCTTTGTTATTTTAGTCTCCTACTAGTTAAAGTCAGATAGTTCTCAGTCTTCCATTCAAGTTATTACCGGATAGTTGCTATGTGGATTTTTGGTCTTATATTCAAAAAATACCTTTGCTTCGTGGTTTCCCAGTCTTCTGTTTCAGAGTTATTACCACACCATTTTCTGGCCTCTTAATTGAATAACATTATTGCCAAAGGATTTCTGGTCGATTATTAGATCGATTTCCAAATATATACTCCTTCGGAAATAAAATTTCAAAGCTCCGAGCGACAAAGCCAAAGGAAAAAGTCATTAAAAACCTCATCCCTAAAATTGCTAAATTAAGTTCTCCCAGAATGGAGTTCAAATTTTCTAATAACTAGAATTTTTTTGATTGTTCTGATTACCATTTTCCTATTGAATGAAAGAAGGATTCTTCCGACTAAATAAGCTACTAACCTCTTTACCAAAGTAGATTTTAGGTTCTAATGATCGGGTTTGCATTGAATCCAAAGTTCATTCAAGATAACAATTATTCAGGTACAAATTTTCTCATTTTACATATTATATACAAAATTACAGGTGGCCAAAAGGGAAATTTGCCCAAAAACTCATAAGCAGTTTTTCATTAAGTATCGAGTTTGTACATCTCTCATCTCAAAGTTTCAACGATTGAAGAAGGTTCAATGATGTGATGAATTGCTATATCAAAATATTTCTTAAGCTTCTTTCCTTTTCTGTAAATTTTATATGCATTGTCAATCGAGTTAACTTGAATTTCCAATGCATGGCTTAGTGCCTTATTGGCTCTTTTGAGACTCTGAATTTCTTTAATTTCTTCGTCTCCTGTTTAGAGCATATTTTTCACACTCAAGTTTCTCCACCTAGCTTTGATAATTATTAAGATATGAAGAAAATATCATCCCATTATTTGATTAAAAATTGAATGCAGTTGTTTCTAACTCTTTGACTCCATCTAGCAATTTCTCCTTTATCTAAACTCGAGGGTGGTTTTAACAAAGTAGAAAAAATTTCTTTGCCAGTTAAAGGAGTAGGAGCAGGAAGGCTGGAATCACCCCAATTCATAATAAGTTCTAAGGATTGGTAGAAAACTTGGCTTTTCAACAAGTTTACTTCGAGATCCATTATCCTTTGATGTAATCCAGCGATTTATGCATCAGCTTCCATTCTTTGGACCGAAGGTCCAGATTGAGCAATCGCATTCATTTTCTCTTTCAATTCTTGAATTTCTTTATCGTTTCCTTTAATATGTACTTCCAAATTGGAATTCATCTCCTTCAAGCTACAAATTGTGGATCTTAATCGATAGAACATGTTATGCCATTTTTGCGCATTTGGATTATCCGGAAATGTCAAAGTTGAAGCATGTTGAGAAAAAAGCCTCTTCTTGTATTTCAACTTGAATCTAGATTTAATAGTATCTAATCGAGCAAGAATTTCCTAACCACAAGATGTAACTGTCAATTGCTTTTCCTAATAAAGATAAATAAACGAGAGAAAAAATCAATATGAAAGGAATGTTTTCTTTATTAACAAAAGGATTACAAGTATATGCAAACTCAAAATACATAAACAACATAAATTTCAAGTGACCTTGTGAACAAAGAGAGGGTAGAGTCAAAAGGAACATTAAAGGGTATTAACAAGTGGGAGTTGATGATAATCCCATTTTTCGACCGAAGGGCTGATCCCACCATAAAACAATTTAGCGTGGTTAGCTCATATCTGGCTAAGTAAACTATCCTTTTTATCATCCAAGAAATCAAAGCGAAGGTGTGAAAAATGTGTGTAAACCTCTTGGAAATCTCTATGGAGGCAATATTTGGCTAATTGAGAGGTTTAGAGAATTAATGATTTCTCTTTAAAATCCTTCTTTAATTTGATAAATCTACTTAGGAGTTCCATGGGGACGGATTTACTTGATGATTCCATAATCTGTATAATTTTTGAGAAATTAACTAAGTTATAATGAAACAAGAAATGAGAATATTAAAATTCATAAAACTGTCTGGATTAAACATCAAGAACAAAATTACTTGGAATCATACAATATTGATCCATTGTAAAATTCAGAAATGAATCTCTCCTTGTTAAACTTAACTTTCTCAAGGGAAAGAGTGTTTGGCATAAGGGGAATAGTCGCAATCCTAGGAAGATTCCAACATGCCCTAGGATATAGGATAGGGGATCGGACCCATGCTCGTCTAAATATCTTTTGTGGAGACATCTATCAAACCTCCACTCTTCTTCCCCAAGAAAGAAAAATCAATGATAAGACTTCTACAGTAAAATTTGTAAAGAAATTTCTATTAAGGCATATCTATCTTCGATGAGCATCCAGAATAGTATAGTCAATTCTGCATTTTCTCTTAAAGCTCTTTCTCTATGAAGACAACATCCTTTTAAGAGCCAGCTAGCATGTTTTTCCTTGAAGTTTTTAATCGTTTGGCATGAAGGCTAAGGTGCCTATACTTTTCTGATAATTCATTATGCTCTTTGACCGCCTTTTTATCTTCCTATTCAACCGATGCACCTCTCTTTCGCTCTTTTCATAAAGAGTCATATAGTAATATTTGGATTTTTTTTCTTTAGCTAACGGTGATAAATCTATCAACTAGAGGCTGACAAATAGTTTTAAATATTTAAACAAAGAGTTCCATACATGTGCAACTGGAATCTGAGGAGCTAGGACTTAAGCCTTTTCCTTCGGCTATTGACTTTGAGGAGTAGCATATTTTGGGGAAAAATTCGCCTACGAAGCATCCTGAGGATCAAGAAAGTCATAAAAATCTGCATTATCATTACCATCATTGTTACCATCATTTCCGTTATCATCATCCTCTTTGTTTGAATCTCCACCACCTTCAAGTGGGGGTTATCAAAAGATAACAACTTCCTCGAATCGACAGCTACTTCTTTAGGGAATTCATCTTAAAGCGATCCCTTGAATCTCCCCAGTATAAGATCAAACTCTCTCTTGAATTTGTCATTTAGCTTTGGAAGAGAAGGAAAATCCAAATCTGGACATTAGCCAATATTGTTGCCATATGCTACGAAAAGAGCATCTTCATAACACTTTTCTGTAATAGTGGTGAGAGCTTTATCAAGAAAGAAAGTGACTTTCTTCTTGACGTCCTTTACAATGTTATTAGCATAAGTTAGAGTGGCATCTTTAGTTTCTAGCTGGCTTCCTAGAGTTTTTATCTTCTTGGCCATTTCGACCTTATCCTTTTCTAGAACATCCATATTCTCTACAAGCAACAATCTAGCTTTCTTCTACTCATCAAGGGAGGAGGCAAGTTTTCCCTTCTCAAGGATAACATTATCTTTTTCCATAGTAAGTGAAGAGACTTGCTCTTTGAGTTCAGTAATTTGAGTGGAAGGCCCTTGAGAGATCTGTTGGAGAAATAACATGTGCTTGGCTATTTGAAACATACAATGAGTATAAATTAAGCAGGGACATACCAAGTTAAAAATTTAAGATAACTAAACATGAGAAGATATATACCATCAAAATTTGCTGGAAAAGAACATAAAGATGCTATGTTGAAAAGGATGACGACTGTAATGGCACAAGAGAAGCCACGGTTAGGGATTGGACAACCAAACGAATAAGGTTATTGAAGTCCATTGGAGTAGTTTGAGCTTGAGTCTTTGAAGGAAGAGAATCGTTGGGATGGGGAGATAGACTTAGCTCCTCAAATAAGCGTTGAAAGCCTAAAGCTGAATGGGAAGCGAGATGTTCAGCAAGGGGTTTGGGTATGAACCTCCTCTTCGTGTCCTTGCATATCCCGGTCCGTAGAACCTAAATCAATCATGATAGGATTTTGAGTATTCAAGGAAACATCCATACTCAACTTCCTAGAAACAACATCAGAAGTCTGGTTATCCCCGATCTTAAGCTTTTTACTCAAGAAGGAACTGAAATATCAATTAGAGCACTAATGCTTCCTTTCCTTTTTAGCTCATCATCTGCCTTAGCAATAGAGACCTTAACAGGAGTAGGTTTAGTCAGCTTAGTTAAGACAGGAACATGATCTTTGGCCTTCTTCTCCTTGGAAGCAACAGCCTAAATCAAAAGGAGAAGTTTTATAAGATAACAACATAAGAAATTCCATTTAAGTTGTAATGAAAACTTACCGGGAGGTTCAAGTTTTATGAGATAACAACATAAGAAATCCTATTTAAGTTGTAATGCAAACTTACCAAGAGGTTCAAGTTGGACGGGAGAGGAGATAAAGAAAGCCTTCTGGTTACCAACGACCAATGATCGTTTCCCTTAAGCATTCCCCTTCATCATCGGAGGTTCTCCCAATATCTTGTGGTGATCCAGAATCAAAGAATAATTATGGAGATTCACCTCCATCAAAAGCGTAAGCCTATCACCCATACTCTTAGATGATCGAGTCAGGGACTTAATGGTATCATTGATAGAAGGGCTAGTTTGTTTGGGAGCAGAAATCTAAAAAAAACATTCATGACAGATATGTTAAGTTATGGAAAACAGAAACTTACTGATTACATAAAAGGTTCCCCTAATATCAGGGGAGTAGCATTTGATGTAGAAAAATTGGTTCTCCCACTCCTTTGCCTTGTTAATGGGATGAGAAACTAATCTTTTCAGGTAAGGAAGAAGATAGTACAACAGACTATCTAGTTATTCGCTAATCCTCATAGGATTTGCCAAGATATGAAGAGTTTCGATGCTTAAAGGTGGGTGTTTAGCTTCCCTAGCAAGGACTTCTAGGCATCTCAGATAAGTGTATGAATTGGGGGTCAGCTAGATCAAAGCAATGATAAAATGTTCCAAGAATTGCAAGAGGAGATCTGGAAAAGGATAATACCTCGAACGCCAGAAATGGATAGGAATAAAGGCAAAGAACCCCTTTGGAAGGTTGTCTATCCTGCTAGAGGGACTGACAGGCATAGCCTCTATGTTTGTAATCCCAAATTAGCGGAGAATCATATCTACTTCCTTGTGAGTAATAATGTAAGATTGGTTGAGCTAAAAGTCCCTTTTTTTGCAAAGGAGATGGCTTAGAGTTCTTACTTGATTTCTTGCTTTCCTATTGCCTACCAGGTGACATTACATATAGTCGGCGAAGTACTATATGCTCATGTATGCAAAATAGACAATTAAATATCTAAACAAAAGTTAGTTAATTAATTAGAAATTACCCAAGTCCTAATAATAAAGTGTTGAAATACATAAATAGCTATTACACTTGCAATAAGTCAATATCTCATTAAATAGCTCATGTGGAATTGATAAAATACTTGGGAATTTTATAAGCAATTGAGATTATATAAACAAATATTAAATCCATGGTGACATGGTAAGTTCGCAACTAGTCTAAAAGGTCTAATTTAAATATCTAGTATCTGAAATGGAATATCGAATCAATAATTTGATATCGAATTCATGGGATGTTGCATTAATTTCCTCTTATGTAAACTATAATGAGATATCGAAACAATGACCTAGTATCGAATTGGGAAATAGTCAAATCAATAAATAATGTCAAATGATTTAGAAATACTCTAACTAATTGTTAAACTCATAAAGATATTGAATATAGAAGTAATTTATAAGTCTGCTATATGAAAAATACATGGCAAACCATTGATGTCATATAAGATTTGAACAAGAAAATTGAATTATCAACACTTTAAGTAGTTATCGAAAAGGGATAACAGCTCACTATAGAGTTATCAAATCTATGCGACAACCCTTTAAAATACATGTCAAATTCCCAAATAGTTATCACACTCCTAATTGGTTGCTGACATTATAAGGATCTCATATTCTAATAGTTTCCAAGCTTTGAACTAGTTATCGAAATAATGATGTCAAACATTAGGTTGAATATTAGATTTTGTAGGGCAATAGCTTCGAAATCAAACAAATTAGTGAATCCTGGAGCAGATTTCGAGTTCCTTATAAACAACCCACTCTTAACTAAACCAGAAGGTCCGAGGTTTTTAATTGACACCAACAATCTTTAATTAATCAGTTAAGCCCCAAATGATATAATAATTCGATGGTTAAATTCACCCATAATCATAACAAATCTATGATTTGACTTACAATTCAAAGATCAACAACCAAAACCTAGTTATTAAGCCCTAATATCGATTCAAAATTAAAAAATCTCATATAACACCCTAACTATAATTCAAATTTGTAATTTCTTTCGTACCTCGATTTAAGCTGGGATGCCGAAGGATGAGATGATTTTGAGTAAAATGTGGGAAATTAAAAACTTTGCTTCGAGTTTGATGTTGTAGGTAAAAGGAGAATGGAGAAGAAGGACGGGTATTTATAGAGATAAAGACGAAGCATAGAAGCCATTGATCTAAATTCAAATAAATGACCCTGATTTGAAGGGAACATTAATAAGCAGCAAGCGCTAATATCGAGGAATTGACTTGAAAAGTCAATGTTTTCTCTACACTAAGGGGGCAAATGTTACTGCAAACCATGATGCCAAAAGTATGAAAAGTATGTCGGACAAGGATATCGAGTCCCTAAGGATGAAGAACTGCAAAGATTATCGAATAAACAATAGAAAGCAATGATGTCGAATACCATCAGCATAAGCGACATAGATATTTTATAATATCAACAAAGAAAGACAGTTATATGAGTGTTGATGTTGTAGATTATCTATAAGATAGGATGCCGCACTTTATTAATATAAAAGCTGATGTCGAATATTAACAAGTGGAAGGACTCCAAGCTTCATGAGACAATATGTTAGAGGATCTCGAATGATAGCAATGTAAAGAAAGATATAAAAATTATGCTATATACCCAAGGATATCATACGCTATCAACATAAAAAATGATGTCGAATCTTAATAATGCATTTGGGATATTGGATGTCGAGGGTTATGAGAAAAGTCGCCTTCCATCAATGTAAATGAAGGAGGTTGTCGCATACCAACAGCACACAAAAGCTTGTCGCATGCCATCAATTTGGCAAAGGATATTGAATGGTGATATCATAGACCATCAGCCTTCGGAGGATGTATAAATGCAACATTATGAATAAGGTGTCATATCTTAAGGGGTGTTGCAAGTCATCAATGCGACATGAATGTCGAAGAAAATCAAGACTCAAAGATAATATCGTAAATTGCCAATAAAGCAGGACGTCGCATGTCAACAGCCTACTAAAAGTTGCTAAAAATCATCAAAAAAAGGGGATGCCACATGCCATTAACATGATGAATGATTCCGAATGTCAGGCATCTCGAAGTGCTACGTAGCAGCCATGCCACCAGCTCCAACCCCTTTAAATACGAACCTTATGGCATTATAAAAGGGGCGATTCATTCTATTCTCGCTTTTACATTTTTAAAGTTTTAAGCATAAATCAATTTGTGGATTTTGGTGGCTATTGTAATCTATGACCTTTTTGCAAATAAGGACTTGTACAATTAATAATTGCATAGCATATCAATAAAGAGACTTGACTTTTGACTTATGTTGGACTCTTATACATACGATATGACTTTGGTTTCATCATGGGATGCACACAACTCCTACGGAATGGTTGTAAGGCTTTCTTAACCAATTCCTAACCAAGTTTTGCTTATTCTTCACATTTCGGGTTAACAAAGAAATTTGTTAACAGTCCAAAATACAAAAAGAGAGCATGCCATAGTCTAACTCCTCTTAAATTAGTGAATGTAAGGTTTAGTATATTAAAACTGGCTCTTTAAAGGTAGTGGGTGTAGGGAGAATAGCATGCGAAGTAGGGTTGGCAACATCCTGCACTTCATATTCCTTGTGAGCATTAGAAACTAGAGCAAAAATAGATGGAATTGTCACCCACCTTTTGGCTCTTTCCTTCACTCACCCAGAGTGGTAGAAATCACACACGGCCTTGGTAGCATCTTCATCAACTAGAGAGATGAAGCTGACCTCGGCACCCTCCTTATCTTTTTAGCACATAAAGAATTTCCATTTAACATGTGGTAAAGGACTACATGGGTAGCATCCTCCACGGCTTGCTCGCATTTTACCCCAACGTTAGCCAAATCTTCCTTTGCTGTGTTAAGCTTCTCAAAGCTTGCCTAGCTCACTATTTAGGTTAACATGCCTTCACTCTTTTTTTAGTCTTCTAATCCTTCTAAGAAACAGGGTTGGCTTTCAACTGCTCCACCTCCTTCCCTAGTGGGGAGTGAGAAGCTCCAACAACACCTAGCTTGGAGCAAACAGAATCCAGCTCACCTCGACACTGGTTGAAACACTTTTGCATCTTAAAACTAGTGCACTAAATTGAAAAGAAGTTAAAAAAAACTTAAAATTGCAAGTTAAATAATATAATATAATATAATATAATATCTAGTGCAATAGTAGTTACCTAAAAATGACCCTTATGGAAGATTTAGAAAAGGATAACATCAGGACAAGACAAAGGAGGAAAAGGCATCATGGGGGCAGATGAAGGCATAGAGAGGTTACAAATCATCAAGCACCCTTTTCTCTCTATGAGATCCACATGTGCAGTCTCTTTAGGGAGAGATAGGATGTGCAAAGGAGGGTGAGGAGGTAGGCACCACATGCCGAGGAGGCTCTGGAAGCATGAGTTTCTTCATGGGAATTCACTTCTTAACTTGCTCAAAGGTTTCCTCCATTGGTTATTTATTGTTATCTTTAGTAGGCTTATTAGGCCAGAAGGTGGCATTGTTAAGACGACATCCAACTTAGGTTTGTGTTGGAAAGACATATATACTATCTACGAAGTTAAAATTAATAATAATTAAGCAAGCCACAATCATGTAGGCATGAAAATTTATTTTCTATAACTACAACAAAATGTAACATAAAGAAGAATAAAAAGAGTCAAAATTAAAGTATACCAATACCCTATTTACGGATAGAGGAAGAGTTGCATGCCTCCTCTGTAGTGCAAACAAATAAAAAATGATAATGGATATCGAAAAGTTATGAAAATCTTAAAGTAGTTATGCTTGTGTACTGGTGTTTCAATGAACAAATTTGAACATCTACAGTTATTATTGTCTAAAGTGCCAATTACAGTCCTACGGTCCCCAAACAATTCCTTCTCTTTTGTAGTAAAAGTAGGACGACGAGTTGAAGAAGAATAAAAAGGAAAGATTAGTACTGAACAGTTGGGCTAAGGAAAGAAAAGAATGAGAAAAGAAATAATGGAAAATTTTCCTGTATTTTGGAAAGTGGGCACAAACCCATCATAGTTAGAGAGGAAGAAGTATTGGTCCAACCAAGATTAAGTCTTGCGAGGTAGAATTTTACGAATAAACTTTTGTGCCTGAATATGATAAACTTCTAACATTCAAGAGTTCGGTTGCTCCATAGAGAGTATAGGGAGCGAAGCTTGCGATAAGCAGGTGGTGAGGATAAATGTTAAGCATAGAGGATATAACTACAAATTAGCAAGAAATCGAAAATATGAGTCATTTGGATATGGGAAATTACTAAATTATCTTACAATTTCTTGATCATCAGGCTTAGAAGCAAATATAAGCCACAACCCCGGTGTTCGAAGGTCAATGAGACATTACCCTCTGGGGAAAGATGGATACATCTAGATGTGGAAGGAACTTTGAAAGAATATACCAAAATTGTCAAGGATATAGGTAATCTGTTTACGGGTACATATGGCATATATGTATCATAATGAGTGTGGTGGCTTAACCTAAAGTACTATCTTTATTATCAGAAGACATAATCGAATAGAATAGAATGGGATATAATAAAACTCAGTTAAATGCGTGGGTTGTTAGTAAAAAGATGATTTTGTTCAACCTAAAGTTATGCAAACTATATATATAGGTTAGACGAAATTGTAAGAAGCATTTCATCAAGCATGTAATCAACAATATCAAATTAAGAATTTGATTGAACACTTGGTAGGAAATATAAGAAATTAGGAGAAACCACACAAGGATCCCAAATACATACATACATACATACATAAATAAATATACATGTGTGTAGGTATGTATGTTTGTATATATGTATCTATGTATGTAAGAGGGGAAGAATTGGGAAGATAACGAAGATGGCCAACTCATTAATATTCACAAAAAAATAAGAGAAAAAAATACTTGTAGTGTTTTTAGTTTGAAGTTGAAGAAGCAAATAGCAATGAAAGGAAGCTAAAAGAAGATTGTCTTTGTGAAATAGTAAACGCGTAAAAGGAGAATGAAAGGGGAAAGCAAGTATATATAGAAAAGGTGAAGAGATCTTAGCCGTTGAAATCAAAATGGTAAAAAAAAATATAAATTTTTAGAAACTAGTAATAATAAAGAGGAATTCTCAGAATACGAGGCAGATTTCATGGAATACAAAAGGGTAAAACTTGAAAACCAGTCACGGCATGGCATGTACAATGAGAATTTAATGCAAAAATGACTGATTAGACCATTGAAATGATGGGTGCAAAATTGAAAGTCTTCCCTAATATGCATCAACGCAAACTTGGTTGGCAAGTGTTATAACAATTTTTCAATTAGAAAAAATAATTAGTACGATAAAGGAAAAACGAAGGTGCTTAGCAATAGTGCCACATGGATGGTCTATTTTATACGTACATGGAGTCTTCAACATAAGGATCAATGCAATATGGAATGAACCGAGCCTAAAGCTTCGTCATGCAAGAACTACACATGTTTCAAATACAACATCCAGGATCCTATGAACTCAACACCAGGCTATCCCACAACTAAAGACCACAAGCTACCAACAAGTGTAGTACTATTCTTAGCTGCGCAACTAAAGACAGGTACCAATATCTAATAAGAATATCCTTAACGATGTGCATCTGAAGTATCAACAAAACTTCCCTACCAATACAAAGTAGTGAAGTGCATCATCACCAGCCACCAAGGCATATCAAGGCACTTCAATAAATAAGATAACATTTAGACAGGTGGCAAACATTTAGCGACATTGTGCTCATTTCAAAATTAAAGCATCCCACCTAAACCACATTTTCCTCCCGAAGTCAAAATTATCCCGCTAAAGTCAAGTTATCTCGCTTGAATCAGAGTCATCAATCAATAATATTTTGCATCAAAGGAACATGATTGAAGAATACTTTGAAAAAATCAAACACAAGGTATGGTATCAGCAATACATGTCATGTCATTTCGATTATAGAGGAAAATGACCGTAGAAGAAGAAAAGGACCCAAATTTTTATTTACATAGAATTTTTAATGTAAAAGTTGCGAACAATATCTTCATATATTTTCGTTCTTGTACTAAGAAATAATATAAAGGATTGATAGATTGGACCCATGGACATAAGGTTCCTTAAACAAATTAGAACCATGTAAATCTCTCGTTTTATTTACTTTTCAGCTAATTTATATATTTTTTGTATGTTTTACTTTGTTAAATTTAGTCATAATCCTCTAAGGCATATTAACAAAAGGTAAACCTACAACCTCATAATTATGTAAGCATACTGCAATAGAATTATTAACTTAAAACAATGCTTTAACAAATGTTAAATTGCCAATTCCTAGTTGTGTAAGCATACACTGACACAACTACTTCTTGTTGGTGTTGTAAGAATGAAATTTCTCGATAACATAAATTTACATAATTATATATTTAAATAAAATATTTGTCCTTAAAATTTATAATAATATAACATTTATATTTATCTACCTTCATTTAAAATAATTTATAACTTATAACTAAATTATTCTTAAATGCATTGAAAACACTTTTGTGGGACTCTCGGGTGTAAACTCAATCCTTGGTGAAATTTAAATAATTGAAATATTAAAGCATATATGTGCTTTGTTAAACAACATTGTCGACCACGAGTTCAAATGCTTACAGATCATCTAGGTGAAATTCTATTTCCAATCTATTTAATGTGGCACCCTTAAGCAATGATATTGTGTACAATTTATCTTTGTCGTCACTATACCACTATGTATTTAGAGCTTGGTCAAATTAAATACTCTAGCAATGTTTATAGTTAGTTGCGAGTACAAACTCTAAAAGTCACTTAGTTTAGTCCGATAACATTTATCGATTAAATTACTCTGCAAGTGACTTTTACTTTGAGTTGACTCTCAATCCGGTGGCACTAATCTTTCAGATCAAAGGAGAAGAATCCACCCTTGAGTGGTGCTTCACTTTATACATATTAATAAGTACCCAAAAGTGGTCGTAACTTTGACCAATGATGATTGAACTTCCATAATCAAAGTGAGGTCTCTATGCATGGGATTTACAGTACTCTCACATTAAAAGACTACTACACATTGTAATGTGGACTTAGGAATGTTGACCTATAGTGGATTCTCGATGAGTTTGTCATGTAACTATTCTAAGTAATTACATATACGCACCCACTTGGTGCCTCCCAACAATCATGAGTAACTCACCATCCATCTTATGGAGAGCATTATGTGCATTAATCTTAATAAGTATATTAACATCACTTTCCTAGTGTACCTTGACTATTAACTTTTAAGGATAGATGTTTAAATAGTTTGATTCATTCTCATGGTTAAGACTCATTTGCAACTATACTTAATCAAACACTTCTCCTAGAATTTATATTTGTATGTTTTTTAACGTTCTTAAAATATTACCTATAAACATAGAAACACACAACAAGAATAAAACAAATCCATTTATTTCGAGCGATATCCTCTACAAGAGTCAAATTTATACAAATACGTTACATAATTGTCCATAAGGCATACTCCTTAACTTTATTCATAGGAACTGATATAGGAGGATATAGGCAACATGGGAAGCACTATTGAGCTCTTATGGTGGAGACACAACTAGTAGCAGGGGTTAAAGGTAGCTTAGTGGTTAGATGTAGGATTGACGAAGTAGAGATGGGATAAACGAAGGAGAAGGTGGGAAAATGAATGGCACTTTAAATTGGAGAAGAATAAATACTTTTGCATTATAGCCGCTTATTGTAGGGCTGATGGACTTATATTGTAGCTCTTGGACTATGATATATTGTAGTTGATGGTGATTCATTAATAAGCTCCTAAGCACTTAGTTATTTAAGCTTAAGGCTATAACCTTATATATTGTGGATCTTTTGCATACGAGGTTCAATCAAGCTACAGTTTGCATTGTAGCAATTATCTCGAAACTTTTTATGACTGACTTGGATTTGGATGAGTTTGGATTATATAAATTCTACTAAGGTGGGTGGGAATGAATGAAATATGATGATTTAGAGTGGTATATCCTATGTATATGAATATTTGGATTTAATGTAATTGAAATAAGCTTAGGTTGGCCATTTGGAACCCTAAGTAAGTGTCGAACACATGATTTGAACAGTTAAACTATCAGTTCAAAACTATAATATATGTTACCCCTAAATTAGATTAATAGAAATTAGTTGCTTTGTATGACAATTTAAAGTATATGTTTGTATTTATTTGGTTGAACTATTTGGATTGTAAAATCGGATTACTACAACTGGTTAATCCATATGTAATAATTATGAAATTAGTTAAAACCCTAAAACATTAATTTTGTAAATCTAGGAAGATTTATCGTGTTTGTTGTATACATATGTCCATATGTTGATGAAAAGCATATGTCAGTGTGTTCATTGAAATGGAACACTTGCAGTGATGCATCTTGCTCTTGTTTGGCCCGAATCGACATTGGATGTTTTTTTCACTAAAATCATTAGATGGAACAAATATGAAAATAATGAAGCATCTTAGGAGAAGGGGTCAAAATTCACTTCGAATCTCCTTATGCTCAACTCGAGGGCCTCACTCTTTTGCATTTTGAATGGTCACTTGCACTCTATTTCGAGTGTCACCTCATGCCACTATTTCGATGTGGATTTATGATCTCTATGCATTATTTTTTTCAAGTTTGATTCTAATAAGATTTGAACTAGTGTCCTTAACTTATTTTGAGTAATGTTTCATGAATTTTTTAAGCATATGGATAACTTTGACTTTTGAACGATTCTTATGGGTCATGCACGTGTTTTCTAGTAATCAGTTCATCGGTGCACTAGTCACCAGCTATGATGGATGATTCATACATGTAGCGTGAGTGACTCTAGTGGTAGGACAAATAACTAGATAACATGACTTCAAGGTTATGCTTTAGGCATTGTGTAACATTCCCTACTTCGAGACATAAAAATAGAGGCTGATGATGCTGCCGTCATCATTAGAATTATTTTCAAGCGACAAATTGAGTTCGGTATTATTTTGTGCAACATTAAGCAAATGGAAGAGCTAGATAAATTTTCATTACATAATTTTTTTTACAAGATTCATGACATCCTCGTTAACCATTTTCTTTCCCATGTAAGGGTAAATACAATATGAAAATAAGAGCAGTGTCATGTCGGACATATAAAAGATGCCAACATAATACATAACCAGTTATAATTCCTGATTTTATACATTGGAATTTTCAAAATAATTTTAATTAGCTAGATAAGCCTTCTACTTCATTTTGAAAATATTTATTCATCCATCTAGAAGATACCCGTCTAATCCATAAACTCAGCATACTCAAATAAGTACCCGTGAACTTATGGAAAATAATAAAAACACGGGTTAGGAATAAAGTCTAGTACGAGTAAAATCTTACCTTAGGCGATCATATTGAGACTACGCCGCTGTAGCACGGAATGGGTTTTCCCCTCACTTTCTCATCCTAGCAATTACATCATAACATGTAAACAACCATTACTGCAAGAGCAACCATGCACATTACATTCAATCCATAAGTGTACCCAACACTTGTCATCCAATTATGAACCTTGTCTTAATACAAATAATTATCCATCCAATCATCACCTAATCTCTTATTTAGTGTTCATCTTTAAATTATAATTAACTTAGTTTAGTGATTACCTCTTTGGGCCTGTCTATCATTAATTTATCTTTTCTCGAACAACATTACCTAATGAAATGACCACTCTTTCCACCAATGGGAGCCATCCTAACTAGAGCCACCATGAATCTTCTAAAAGGTTGAATGTAAGACTCGAATAAATTCCAATAAACATCCTTATCGAGCTCATCAGCCCCTCTTAGTCCCTAAACCACTATTGTTCACGTTGCCGATTTATTTGATTTTTTTTATAACACCAACCATCTATTTAGGTACCATAACATAACTCCCCTTTACAATTTATAAATTTTTTAGGATTAAACTCTATCGTGACACCATGCCATATACAATTGGATTTTAGACGTATAGTCGATGCACCCTGCCATCCAATAACTACACGAGCTGGTATATTTTTACGATCATGGTTCAACCCATTTCTTTCATTTATTTATATCGTACCCTACACTTTCTTTTAGATAAAAATGTTTATCTTTGATATCATTTATTAGCTTATCTAAGCTTTCTTCCATTTCAAAACTAAATTAACGTAATATTAACTTATAAAACTCTTACTTTATTTCATCCCTATGAAATGGTCAACTAACGCTTGAAAACTGTCTTCCAAAGTGCATAAAGTATTTCGTATTATACTTAGAAAATAAATTTAGCGTCACAAGCTATCGCAATTTGAACTTAGCTATCGCATATTGTCCATCCCATAGCCATCGCAAGTTAAGCCTAGTTATCACATATTGGTTATCCCATAGCCTTCGAATGTTGATTCTCCTAGGCAATCGCTAGTTGACCCTCAACTAGCCATCACACGTTGATAATTTAATTTGGTTATCGCAAGTTGAGCTTCCATATAAGCTATCATAGGCTAATAACTTCCTAAGCTATTGCCGTTAAACCCCAAGTGGCTATCGTGTATTGACCATTCTCCTACCTGTCGCATATTGACGGTTCCATTAGCTATCGCACATTGACGCCCCTTTAGCGATTGCATGTTAACATCCTAACCCATCGCAATTTTAGCTTCCTCTAAGTTTTGGCTTCTATCAAGCCATCACAAGTTGATTCCCCACGCAATCGCTAGTTGTCCCTCAACTAGTTGTCGCAAGTTGGTTAACATATAAATGATAACTATGGTGCTATCGCAAATTGATAGCTACAATGCTATCGCATGTTAGTGAATCTTGGGGGCTATCGCAAGTTGGCATGACATTATCGTAATTAACTTGAAAACTGTTTTATTACCATATTAAGTAACTACTTTACACCAAATCCCTTTGGTGTCGAATTCTTATTGATCAACATATCTCTTTTCAGTTTCCTTTTCATAACTTGTTAATTACATGTTCATATAATTAATTAGTTATCTTTAACCAATTAATCCTTCCGTTGGCCAAATAATTCATCTAAAATTGAAAATTAATGGGAAAATCCCAAAAATTAACCAAAAATCCAACTTAACATATTTTACCTTATATCAAAATTTCAAGTCAAAATAATTACTTTTATTAATAATTTTTCCAGAATTAACCATTTTCTCAATTTAGGAAATTCATAGAAATTCCAAATATATTTCATAAATCATGAAATTAAAACGTCATTATTGTTGCAATCATGATTAATTTCTCTAGTTACTCTTAGTCCATTCAATTAACTTTTTAAAGTGTCTCACACTTAATTAATCCATTCTCCCTTAGGTAATTCTTGCAATAAATTTATCTTATTCATTTCTTTAATAATATCTTCTTATTAGTAATTTAATTTAATTCCCATATTATAGACCCTCCAAAATATATGATGTTACATGTAATTTACACAATCTCTATGTGTAACAACCGAGATTTTTGTAATTTCAATTATTGTCAAAATGACGATTTAAATTGTTTGACAATTGCAGTTGGAAATTTATTCGGAGTTGAAGTTCTTTTATGATTTGGTGATGGAGATGTGGACTTTAAAATTTTATATGGTAGTCCATAATTGCTTTTGTTATTTTGTAGTGATAAATATTCAAAGTAATGGTCGTCCTTCCTCATACAAATAACCCGACCCGATCCCCCCTTTTTATTCTTTTGTTCGTTCGAAACTAAGAGAAAAAGCAAACCCTAAAAACCAAATTGAACGAGAGATAATGGCGGCACGAATTCGTCGTCTTCGTTCATTCCTCATCTAAGAACATTAGGGCATGCTGTTAGTTTCGTTCGTCTCCCAAAAGAAATGGAAACTTCTAACTTCTATGTTCGTTCGCTCGAGAATAGGGCTCTGCCGATTTGCGTAGCTCGATCGAAGTTCATTTCTTGCTCGTCGATGCTAAGGTGAGTTTACTCACATCTATTGCATACTCATATGATGCTTCTGCAGTTCGATTTTCGTTGCTTCCTTGTTGCTTGAACTGCTTCTGTGGTGAATTTTGGTTTTGTATAACTTCGTTAGTACTGTTCGAATTTCGTGAATAGGGTATTTGCTTGATTTAGTCGTTGTTGTCTTGTTTATTTAGGGTTTAAATCCCTTGTTTTGAGCTCGTATATATATATTTGTGAAATGGGTAATTTAACTCACCTCGACTGTACGACCCTATATCGATGTGTGAGCTTTGATTTCCGACTTAGTGGATTTCGATCTCGGTTTCCATTGATTTTTACTTTGAACTGCAGTAGTTGGATTTGCTTCGAGCATGCTATCGGGTTGATAATACTATACTGCGACAGTCGTTTTGTTTTGAAGTTGATGATTTATTTTGGCTATTCGATTTTGTTTTGATGCTAGTGAGTGATTCTGTCACTCACATCTAAATTCATGCGTAGTATATTGTTTTAGTAGTTCGATTTTTCGCGATATTTATTCATTTTTGACTTCGGCCATGATCTGTTGCTATTGGCTTTTGTAAATGCCACTGTTCTTGGTTGGCTTTGTCTAGTTGAAATTAATTTGACTTCGTGAAACCTGCTATTTCGATTATGTTGTGCTTTTATCACTCTATCATTGAACTCTGATTTGAAACTTTTAAAACCTACTTGATTGGTTCATTGCAGTTTGATTTGAACTGCGTTAGCCTGTAGTCTTCGACTTGATTGATTTATGGTTCTAGTTTGAATCTGTTACCCTCGAATTTATTTGACGATGTTGATATCTTTTGTGACTTCGATCTATGTTGATCATGTCTTCGTTTTATTGCCATCGGGATTTTAGTATTAACTTAATTCTGAGAAATTGACTTCAACTGGTTTGGATTTTTCTGATGAACTGAGTTCTGCTTTATATGTTGATGTCGTTCTTTATTTCCTTAGCCTCCGGTCAATAGCACACGGCTTGTTCGTGTGTCTTCGACGGTGACTATAAAGAGCACTGGTTTTGGGAAAAAATTTCCGATAGTGTGGCGTTCATAGTAGTCTCATTTGGTTCCTGAGCATTATTTTATTTATTGTGAGATTTGGTCATTTATTTGCTACTTGATTTTAATGGTAGCACCCGCGCACTTATATGTGTGCTTATGATGTTCGACTTTATCGATTGATGATGGTTTTGCTGTGATGATTTTGGTGGTTCGACTTTGGCCACCCTTTGGTCACTTGACTTTGTGAATTTCTATTACTGGACTAAACCATTTCCAGTACCTTGCTTGATTTGCTTAATTGCGTTATGTACCCTACTGCATATCACTGTTTTACATTTGCATATGCATTCTGGTATATGCACTTGAGTCTGTTTCATATTGCCTATTCAGTGTAGTTGCAGTTGCACTTCTTAGCTTCACTGTGTACATACTAGTCTTTGATCATGTTAGCTTCACCTGTGGACTTTCTTGATCTTGTACATGTTCATAAGTCTGGTCCATTTGGACTTGAGTCTATTTATTTTGACCATTTGCCTATAGTCTTCATATATGTGCACGTTGTTTTTGAGCATTCATGTAACTGGGATTTGATGTGCATATATTTGTCTGTCAGATCTGATGCAGGCTGTTTTGTAGTCTTTGGTCTTGGTTTTACTTCTGGTTGTCCAGATGCACTGTTTAGTGCTGTTTCACTTGAACTGTTTTCAAAGCTTGATGTTGCTTCTTGAGCTTGAAACTGTTTTTATTTCATGTACCTGTGTACATGCACAATTTCATTGTAGCAGTGATCATTGATATTTTGGTCGAGGCCATTTGCACTTAGGTTGAATCTAATTGTGATTTGACCTTGTGCACTCGAGTTGGCGAGGCAGTGCGCAGGTATGTACGTGCGTACTGCAGCCACACCGCCTTGATTTTATTGGTATTTCTTTTGCTTTTGATGCATTGATCTTTTATGCAATTTTATACTAGTGGCGAGGCCGTACACGCGTGCGTGTACGGCAGCCAATCAGATTTAGATGGTTTTAAAGTAACAATTTCGATTGTTTTAAATTGATTTAGTCGATTTGATAAATTGTTTATTTATCTCTGTTGATGATTTAAATCTGCCGATTTATTGTTTAACACTGTTAAGTGTTACCTTTACTGTTAACTGATTTCTTTGTAAAGAGTCGGATAGACGGGAATTTCTGTGACTGTCGTCTATTTGACGTGTGATTATTATTGCTCCTATGCACTAGTAACTGAGTTTGAATTAGACTGACCCGTGTATTATTTTCTTTTGAATGTAATACTCGGGTCAGACCCGAGTTATTTCAGGTTGTAGATTTCCTTCTTTGAGTTGATGTTCGGGATTTGAAGACTTTTCACATCTTCTGAAGTTGTCAGTGTCATTTTATAGTAGTCGTGTCATTGTATAGAACGATATGTATTCATGTATATTAGTCGATAATGTACTTGTATATATAACTTCTAGAGTCGACAGTTGTAGTTGTATCATATGTATTGTGTCAACTATATTGTAACTGACATCGGTTATATATATATGAGATTTTTGTTAATCTGTGTTCCGCATTTATATTATCTGTGTTATTGTTATATCTAATGTCCTAAACTATTATGAACTATCGTAGTTTGTTTTATACTGATAATTGGATATGTCGATGGGAGTAAATAAATAATAGATGAAAAATAAAAAGTATATACCACTCCTATCGAGATAACCAATATTAGTGTAAGGCCAATTACGGATTGTCGCTCCTATCCAGCCTTATTCTTCGTAATAATAGACAGTATTTCATTTAATACTCTTTGTTATTATGAGCATAGAGGTGGAGCGTTACACTATGTGACTTCAAGCTTGTCCTTATAGGCTATCGAAGGCACATTTATATGGTTACAACCTTGTAGCTATAGTATATTAGATAACCAAGGAATATTTTTGTAATTTCAACACTAGGATCCCATTAGTATCGTGATAGGTATCTTTGATGATAACTCCCATTGACCACAAAACTCATTAAAGAATATCTATATGGCATTTGGTTTGACACTTTTAGGGTAGATGCAAAATAGGATCCCTTACGCTTCTAAGATAACTGGATAGGAACTCCCATCTCACAATTTATGGTTTGGTGAGTGGTTCTCTTTAGGTATATAATTGAATATATCCTAGGTCGTTATATGTTATTCACTCCATTCATTATTTGTTATACGTTATTCATCACGGTTGGAACAAGTCTGAACATGACATTTATGAAACATCATTGGTGTAGTATGCTTATTCTTTACTTTTGACACCCTAGGTAGCCTATAGTGTAGATCACCTACACCATGTAAAGTTATTACCAATATATTATGTCGTACTAACTCGTTCTTAGCAGCAGAAGAAGCATGTTGAGGTATCATATGCAATATAATAGATTTCTTTCTCGTTTACGTATATCAACTATGTGTGTGTATGGGGGGGGGGGGGGGTGGGGGGTATTTTGTTAGTTTCCCTCCCACTAGACTTTACATCTAACCCACATTGTCTTTTATTTTAATTTAAGATATTCCTTTAGCACTCTCTTTAGTAAGAATAAAATAAAGTCTATGGGATTAGCACAAGCAAATTGCTAGAATTTTCGAAGACTTGGAGATTAGTTTTATTCATTTATTAGATTTTCAATTATACTATATAATCACTACGGCAGACTTATTTTTTTGTGAGAGTAAATGTATGTAGCGATCCTGAACTCGGCCTTCGAAAATCGGCATCCGTACTTCACTTGTACTCAAAATGCCGCAGACTCAAACGCCGAATCTGGGTCACCGGAGCTTATAACATAGTAAGTATAACAACACAGCGGAATAAAGAAATGAATGATATCATATACAACTCCAATGAATACAATATCCAGAATGATATACAACAATGATATCAATATGATACAACAATATCAGAGATATGATACAATGCTACAGCGGAAATAACAACAATGGAAGAGATCACTCCAAATGATCTACAAAAGAGAATGACTCCAACATCAAGCTCGAACCCCCATCACGATGCACAAAGATAAGCAAGTGCAGTCATCCACTCCGATGAAGTGAACTAGCTCCAGATAATCTACTAAATCTGACTATCTGAAAAACCCAATTCTAGACTGCCCGTGTGGAAAATTGTGGGCACCAAGAGTTTAGGAAGGGAACAATAAACTCCGGGTCAGTCATTGGACTGTAAGTAACAAAAACAGTTTATCTTTAAACAAACCACAAAAGAATTTTAAACATTGAAAACCGCAATGATTTTTGGAAAATGAAACTACCATAAGACCTCCCGCCACACACACAATGCAAATGCAGAATTGGAGGAGATTTCTTCTTATGATAGTCAAACATGCTTACTACGCAAAAAGAAACTCTTTTGATATTATTACTAGTGCATAGTGGAAAACATTTCGAAAGTATAATTTTAATCTTAGCCAACATACAACCATTATTGTATGCCTACTATAGCTACTATGTTCAATAGCAGGTTACTGCCACATTCCATAGCAGGTTATACAACTAAAACCGTACAAGGTTCGTATTGTTTCTTTGGATTTCCAACAAATGGTCAGGCTAAGGAACTTCCTATGCCACATGGGAACGCCTCTGGAGGGATGCCCCGAGAACCACCTGGCTCTCTGCCAACACAAGGCCGGTCACCCCCTTCTCGGGTAGTAAACCTGAGATATGCCACCCCCGGTCCTTTGGGACCTTTATCCGAGGACCCTCGATCACAAAGCAACAACCACACAGAAAATGAGATTGGAGCAACCACATAGGTAAATATCTGGGCTCCATACCATGATACCACCTTTTTCCAGAAGGAATGGTCATACCCTAGGGGAGCTACCTTGAAACCTTGCTGCATCTTTCTTGTTTCGACCATTTCCGGTCTGTGAGGCCCGATGAGGTCTCGTCCACAAAGCTACGCTTTTTCACAAAGCCATGCTTTGATCAATAAATGATCATCAACACACAACAACACTTAGCATGCCACACTACCAAATTGGGAATCTATCACTGATAACCTTTAACTACATAACCTCTGAGCTCGTACGTCTCAGAGAAGGGTGTTAAGCTAAGAGAATAAATCTCCGCCACCAAATAGAAATGTATTTGAAAGAAATCAGCTTTATATCTCAAAGTGTAGTGTCAGACATATAACCATACAAGTCTGTTCCGGGTTCGAACAGAACCAAAGGCACTTCCTAAGAAGCCCTTGCAAATCCGAATAATTTCTAATCACGTCCGGACTTCCCATCACAAAGGGTGATAAAATCTCTATATCGGGGACCAGTCGATGTAGAGACATTCGACGAGTTATCCTTTCATTTTCGAAAATATCTGGTCTTCACCACGGGTCTCCAAATGCAATCTATATACGACGTATCATTATTCGGAATGGGTTATATGGCACAAAGTCCTCTCCCGGCTAAACCGAATAATGAGCGCAAAATTTAAAAACATATGGATATTGGGATTTCAATTAAGTCACAACTTATTACCCAAAACTTCTCTTTAAATGGTTTAAACAAATTACCAATTTAAATCTGTCAAAAACAAACAGATTCAATTCACAAAGTTCACCCAGTTTCACAAAGATCTATTCATAGATTTCCAAATCGATTTCCATTCCAATTGGATTAACTCGTTAAACCTTTAAAACAAAGATTTAACTTATATCTTTCAAAACAATTCCATTTCGACCCTTTTATACAAAAGGTACGCCTCAAAACAAAGTTCAAAAATCTTTCACAAAGATTTATTCATAACTCGGAAAACCATTTTCATTTCAAACTTGAAATTCCTTTTTACACAAATTGGAAATTCATTCCTTATATGAAAGCTTTTATCATTTGAAAACAATTAGTTTTCAATTCGGAAAATCTGATTCTTTTATACGAGTTAAATTCCTTGGGTTAAATTCAAATTCTCAAAACCATACTTTTAAAATGGTTTAAAAATCCTTATAAAACACATTTATAACCGGTATGGTCTTTTTAGACCATAATTTTCAAATCATTGAATTCAACTTCAAATATTGAATTCAAATTTAAATCAAATCATTTAGATTTCAAATTTTATTAAATCATTTGAACTCATTTTTCAAAAGCTTTCAATTCCAATTCCAAAACTATTTTGGATTCAAGAATTCAATCTTTACAATTTGTCAAAAATCCGTGAATTAACCGATTTCCACGTGAAATCCATATTTGTGTGTGTATGGTGTAGTCCAAGGGTTTCACACAGTAGTGCAACATCAATAAATCATCACAGATCAGAACACAGAAATATAGTCGATAAGCGGTATAAACTATAATGCTTATCTTTTATTCACATATCATAGATATATAAGATGAATTCATCGCAGATAATGAATCACATCACAGATAATTAATTACATTCCATAGCTCAATCGCAAATCAAAATATCACAGATCAGATAGAAAATCAATTCAAAGCAATTCAAGCAATTAACAAACATTTATAAGCAGGATTACTTACTTTTTTAATCCTAAACTAATTCAATTAATTTAATTACTTATGAATTATTTATCAAATCCCGATTAATTAATTACAAATCAATTGATATAAATCAATCAATCACCTTAGTTAATTATTCTTAATTAATTATTCTTAATTGATCACATAAATTTAATTAACCTTTAAGTTAACTACATAATAAAATAATTCTTAATTACTTGATTAATCAATCTTAATCATTAAATAATTAACCTTTAATTGTTCAGTTATTTTTAATTTATCACATAAATTAATTAACCCTTGATTTACTAATTATTCTCCAGTTAATCACCCTAATTAATTAATCTCATTAATTAACTACCTTTAATTTATTATAATAAGTGATTATTCTTAATCACCTATATTTTATAATTACTAATTAATTTTTATTGAGAAATTATACTTTAATCACTTGATAAATCAATTTAAATAAATGAATTAACTTTCGATTTAGTACATTAATTAATTACCCCATACTTAATTAATGAAGAATCTTTTGAACTTATCAAGACCCTAATTTAATCAAAGATAAACCATTATCTTTATTTATCATTTAAATCCTTATTTATTAATCTTTGGAAAATCATTAGAAGAATTTAACTTAAAACCATTAGGTTGATTAAGAATCAAAACAAACCCATTTATCTTTAAAACCTCATTCTAAATAACCCTAAAATAAAATTTTATTTGTAAAATATGAATTAGCTTAAAGTTCTTAAATTAATTAAAGCCATCATTCTTAACTACTTAAATATACCATTTAAATTTATAGACTTAAGGATTCACTTTTAAATATACTTAAAATTTTAATTAAACATTTACCTTTTGCTTTCAAAAAAAACTGGGCAGAGTTCATTTTCTTAAAGCTTTAAAATCTATACATATATTTTTCCTCAAAAACCTGCAGTACCCCAACAACCCGAGCCCACACGAAACTCCCCGAGTCAAACTAACACCTGCTTCGAGTCCACTACATGTTTTTCTCGAGCCACCTTATGTATATTTTTTTTTTCAAAAACTTGTTTAGATAAAAATCTTTAAAACTCTATTCAAACACTCTCTTGCCTTCAACCTGATAATACACTCGAGTCGATATTGAGGTTACTCGAGTTATCCCCTGAAAACACTTCATCTTCCCCAATGCTATAACCACCAGACATTTAGCGATACACGGTGCACATGTACACCTAATCGAAACAAACTTTAAAATCTTGAATTGATTATCAAAAATCATAATTTTGAAATGTAAATCTGTTCATATAATCAAAACATGAATTTCAAAAAATAAATTTCCTGACAAAAATTTAGTTTCACTTTAATATTTAAATTTCCAGATATAGAATGAATATTTTCCACTTGTGTTTGATTTTAGAAATGACGTCATACTCCTATAAACATCTTTCTTTCAGTGATTATAATCTAAAATTGTTTGGGTGTGATGATCTTGAATTCAAACAGGTTTTAAGATCTGGAATGAATGAACAAAAGCAAGCTTTGTTCTGTTTCCAGACATGCAGACATATATGTATCACAGGTAAACATATTCAAATATTTTCCACAACAACATTCAAACATTGATCATAACTATCAAGCTACCATCATCACAGATATCAAGAAAAATTGGTTCAAAGATAAGTTTGCTCACATTTATTTCCAGAGGAAGAAAGAACAGAGCATGCTTTTTGAACCAGGGTTTGAAAATTTGCAATTTGAAACTCTTTCTTCTTTAATCTTTGGTTTGATATGAAGTTGTATTGTTGTTTTAAGGTTCGAATGATTTTTCTTACTTCAGATTTTTTTTCAGCTTGGAATGGACGAAAACTGAGATGAAAAGGCTTTGATATAAAATGAGTTACAGGTGATATAATTTGTACAAGTTTATTAATTTTCCTTTGTACCAAATAGGCAGAGATATTTTCTTTTTGTTGGCTAATGATAATGTTTGCGGTGGCTAACATTAATTAGCCTTGTACAAATGTATTTTTTTATTTGTTCCTTGTTTACTTCCAGGTCTACATGTTTACATTTCAGCTTGTACAATTATACTTATCCAATTTACACTAGTGTCTTCTTATACAAGCTAACACATATATGTTTATTTGTTTTCCTACTTATGTATATGTCTGTCTTCCTTTGTCTTCTTTATGCAGGTTCATAAATTTTTGTTTTATTTCTTATTTGTTTAAGTGTACATACTTATGCTTTGTTCATTTGTGCATGTATTGTTTTCTTTTCTTTTCATTATTTTTGTTTGTTTTTATTCTATGTGTATTACTTTGTATTGATTTATTAAGATTTATATATTTACTTTATATTGAATAAAACTATATATATATACATATTTGTTTTGTAATATAGATGAATTTCTAGATTTTAATTTGTTGTTAAATTTGAGCTAATGTTTTCCTTTATATTTTTATTATAATTTATCTTTAATATATTGATTTCTATTTCTAATTTAATTTATTACTATTGTTTTACTTTAATATTTATTGTCTTATATTTCTATTTATTTATTTTAATTTCTAACATAAACCATTTATTTAAAATTTAATTCAAATTTCATACATACATATTCACATATATATACAACATTTAAATTTAACACATATTTGATCTGAATTCGGGGAAACTCGAATTAATTTATCAATTAATTTTACAAATTTAATTCAAAAACTAAATTAATTAACAGTTTAAACTTAATTAAAATCTGGGGTTGTTACAACCTTCCCCCCTTAAAAGAATTTCGTCCTCGAAATTTGCCAAGGAGATACAAAGATAGATGAAGAATATTTCATTAAATCAAACTGAATATTTATTTTTCATTTGGCTTACCAAATCAGAATATCAATAATAGACACAAGAACGAATTTTTTGAATTTTTCACACGATACTTGGGTTATCCAGATCTACGAAATATGCAGGGGCATCGGTTAGTACGAAGGGATAACTAACCATTCGTAGAATATACTGGGACCCAAAGAATAGATAGATATATGGATACAATTTCAAAACTTTCAGTTTAGAAACTAAAGTATACCTATCAACCATAGCAACCAAAGCAACCAATTCATCCAAACAAACAATTCTAACCTTTTTGGAGTTTACGTCCCATTTTAATATATCGAATTTTCTTCCTGAATCTACCAGGAATTATCAAAGAATTGAAAAGATGTTGAACAAAAGAGATTGATAGAGAAAAGATTATTTCCTTGTTGTTACAGGGTATTGACCATTTATAGTCGTATTCCCCTGTCCCCTATCTCATCCTCTTCTTGCACTCATACTCACTATCAGTGGATAGTAAGAGAATTTACTGAGGTGTTCGAATGGATATCTTAGGGATTACTCATTCTAGGGTATACTTCACCCTATCTCTAATGAGCTACTTAATGTGTTATACTCCTGAGCTAAAGTTTAACCTTAGCTCTGATACCAATTGTAGCGATCCTGAACTCGGCCTTCGAAAATCGGCATCCGTACTTCACTTGTACTCAAAATGCCGCAGATTCAAACGCCGAATCTGGGTCACCAGAGCTTATAACACAGTAAGTATAACAATACAGCGGAATAAAGAAATGAATGATATCATATACAACTCCAATGAATACAATATCCAGAATGAAATACAACAATGATATGAATATGATACAACAATATCAAAGATATGATACAATGCTGTAGTGGAAATAACAACAATGGAAGAGATCACTCCAAATGATCTACAAAAGAGAATGACTCCAACAACTCCAACATCAAGCTCGAACCCCCATCACGATGCACAAAGATAAGCAAGTGCAGTCATCCACTCCGATGAAGTGAACTAGCTCCAGATAATCTACTAAATCTGACTATCTAAAAAACCCAACTCTAGACTTCTCGTGTGGAAAATTATGGGCACCCAGAGTTTAGGAAGGGAACAATAAACTCCGGGTCAGTCATGGGACTGGTGTGAGTAACAAAAATAGTTTATCTTTAAACAAACCACAAAAGAATTTTAAACATTGAAAACCGCAATGCTTTTTGGAAAATGAAACTACCATAAGACCTCCCGCCACACACACAATGCAAACGCAGAAACTGGAGGAGATTTCTTCTTATGATAGTCAAACATGCTTACTACACAAAAAGAAACTCTTTTTATATTATTACTAGTGCATAGTGGAAAACATTTCAAAAGTATAATATTAATCTTAGCCA
Source organism: Allium fistulosum (assembly GCA_030737815.1). Lineage (NCBI taxonomy): Eukaryota > Viridiplantae > Streptophyta > Magnoliopsida > Asparagales > Amaryllidaceae > Allium > Allium fistulosum. Next base: position 1,175,920,345 of record CM060903.1, read on the forward strand.
ACATACAACCATTATTGTATGCCTACTATAGCTACTATGTTCAATAGCAGGTTACTGCCACATTCCATAGCAGGTTATACAACTAAAACCGTACAAGGTTCGTATTGTTTCTTTGGATTTCCAACAAATGGTCAGGCTAAGGAACTTCCTATGCCACATGGGAACGCCTATGGAGGGATGCCCCGAGAACCACCTGGCTCTCTGCCAACACAAGGCCGGTCACCCCCTTCCCGGGTAGTAAACCTGAGATATGCCACCCCCGGTCCTTTGGGACCTTTATCCGAGGGCCCTCGATCACAAAGCAACAACCACACAGAAAATGAGATTGGAGCAACCACATAGGTAAATATCTGGGCTCCATACCATGATACCACCTTTTTCCAAAAGGAATGGTCATACCCTAGGGGAGCTACCCCTAAAACCTTGCCGTATCTTTCCTGTTTCGACCATTTTCGGTTTGTGAGGCCCGATGAGGTCTCATCCACAAAGCTACGCTTTTTCACAAAGCCATGCTTTGATCAACAAATGATCATAAACACACAGCAACACTTAGCATGCCACACTACCAAATTGGGAATATATCACTGATAACCTTTAACTACATAACCTCTGAGCTCGTACGTCACAGAGAAGGGTGTTAAGCTAAGAGAATAAATCTCCGCCACCAAACAGAAATGTATTTGAAAGAAATCAGCTTTATATCTCAAAGTGTAGTGTCAGACATACAACCATACAAGTCTGTTCCGGGTTCGAACAGAACCGAAGGCACTTCCTAAGAAGCCCTTGCAAATCCGGATAATTTCTAATCACGTCCGGACTTCCCATCACAAAGGGTGATAAAATATCTATACTTGGGACCATTCGATGCAGAGACATTCGACGAGTTGTCCTTTCATTTTTGAAAATATCCGGTCTTCACCACAGGTCTCCAAATGCAATCCATATACGACGTATCATTATTCGGAATGGGTTATATGACACAAAGTCCTCTCCCGGCTAAAACGAATAATGAGCGCAAAATTTAAAAACATATGGATATTGGGATTTCAATTAAGTCATAACTTATTACCCAAAACTTCTTTAAATGGTTTAAACAAATTACCAATTTAAATCTGTCAAAAACAAACAGATTCAATTCACAAAGTTCACCCAGTTTCACAAAGATCTATTCATAGATTTCCAAATCGATTTCCATTTCAATTGGATTAACTCGATAAATCTTTAAAACAAAGATTTAACTGATAGCTTTCAAAACAATTCCTTTTCGACCCTCTTATACAAAAGGTACGCCTTTCCAATTTCAAAACCAAGTTCAAAAATCTTTCACAAAGATTTATTCATAACTCGGAAAACCATTTTCATTTCAAACTTGAAATTTCTTTTGACACAAATTGGAAATTCATTCCTTATATGAAAGCTTTTATCATTTGAAAATAATTAGTTTTCAATTCGGAAAATCTGATTCTTTTATACTAGTTAAAGTCCTTGGGTTAAATTCAAATTCTCGAAACCATACTTTTAAAATGGTTTAAAAATCCTTATAAAACACATTTATAACTAGTATGGTCTTTTTAGACCATAATTTTCAAATCATTGAATTCAACTTCAAATATTGAATTCAAATTTAAATCAAATCATTTAGATTTCAAATTTTATTAAATCATTTGAACTCATTTTTCAAAAGCTTTCAATTCCAATTCCAAAACTATTTTGGATTCAAGAATTCAATCTTTACAATTTGTCAAAAATACGTGACTTGACCGATTTCCACGTGAAATCCATATTTGTGTGTGTATGGTGTAGTCCAAGGGTTTCACACAGTAGTGCAACATCAATAAATCATCACAGATCAGAATAAAGAAATATAGTCGATAAGCGGTATAAACTATAACGCTTATCTTTTATTCACAGATCATAGATATATAAGATGAATTCATCGTAGATAATGAATCACATCACAGATAATTAATTACATTCCATAGCTCAATCGCAAATCCAAATATCACAGATCAGATAGAAAATCAATTCAAAGCAATTCAAGCAATTAACAAACATTTATAAGCAGGATTACTTACTTTTTTAATCCTAAATTAATTCAATTAAATTTTCAATTAATTTAATTACTTACGAATTAATTATCAAATCCTAATTAATTAATTACAAATCAATTGATATAAATTAATCAATCAATCACCTTAGTTAATTATTCTTAATTAATTATTCTTAATTGATCACATAAATTTAATTAACCTTTAAGTTAACTACATAATAAATTAATTCTTAATTACTTAATTAATTAATCTTAATCATTAAATAATTAACCTTTAATTATTCAGTTATTTTTAATTTATCACATAAATTAATTAACCCTTGATTTACTAATTATTCTCCAGTTAATCACCCTAATTAATTAACTACCTTTAATTTATTATAATAAGTGATTATTCTTAATCACCTATATTTTATAATTACTAATTAATTTTTATTGAGAAATTATACTTTAATCACTTGATAAATCAATTTAAATAAATGAATTAACTTTCGATTTAGTACATTAATTAATTACCCCATACTTAATTAATGAAGAATCTTTTGAACTTATCAAGACCTTAATTTAGTCAAAGATAAACCATTATCTTTATTTATCATTTAAATCCTTATTTATTAATCCTTGGAAAATAATCAGAAGAATTTAACTTAAAACCATTAGGTTGATTAAGAATAAAAACAAACCCATTTATCTTTAAAACCTCATTCTAAATAACCCTAAAATAAAATTTTATTTGTAAAATATGAATTAGCTTAAAGTTCTTAAATTAATTAAAGCCATCATTCTTAACTACTTAAATATACCATTTAAATTTATAGACTTAAGGATTCACTTTTAAATATACTTAAAATTTTAATTAAACATTTTCCTTTTGCTTTCAAAAAAAACTGTGCAGAGTTCATTTTCTTAAAGCTTTAAAATCTATACATATATTTTTCCTCAAAAACCTGCAATACCCCAACAACCCGAGCCCACACGAAACTCCCCGAGTCAAACTAACACCTGCTTCGAGTCCACTACATGTTTTTCCCGAGCCACCTTATGTATATATTTTTTTTCAAAAACTTGTTTAGATAAAAATCTTTAAAACACTGTTCAAACACTCTCTTGCCTTTAACCTGATAATACACTCGAGCCGATATTGAGGTTACTCGAGTTATCCCCTGAAAACACTTCATCTTCCCCAACGCTATAACCACCAGACATTTAGCGATACACGGTGCACATGTAAACCTAATCGAAACGTCACCGACCACCTCAAAGATCTCCGTCACGTCACTATTTACCCTCTGAACTTCCTCGACCACCTAGATGATCCAATATGGCAACGAGTCGAAATCGAGTATTATAACTCAAAGCTGAAACCAAACCTGTGACTGAAACCACCACGCCGGCGACACCCTAGTTCATCAGAGATCATGACACTCCACCCATAGCTGCGCCACCACATGCCGCATCTAAACCCCTCTCCCCCGGTCCGATCGCCATTAGTCCATCTACGACCACGAATCTCCACCCCAAACTCTGACGAGTCAAACCGGGTCCTAAACCCTACTTCAACCTCGCATAGCCACCATGTCGGTTTAGAATTTTTCATACCATTTTTCTGGTGATCGCCGATGCTCGAGCTATCTTCACCGAGAATCGCGACACAAATCAACTTGCCGATCAACGGTAATCGACCATAATACCTATTTCGATCAACTCGAGATTTCTTACTCAAAACAAATTTAAAATCTTGAATTGATTATCAAAAATCATAATTTTGAAATGTAAATCTGTTCATATAATCAAAACATGAATTTCAAAAAATAAATTTCCTGACAAAAATTTAGTTTCACTGTAATATTTAAATTTCCAGATATAGAATGAATATTTTCCACTTGTGTTTGATTTTAGAAATGACGTTATACTCCTATAAACATCTTTCTTTCAGTGATTATAATCTAAAATTGTTTGGGTGTGATGATCTTGAATTCAAATAGGTTTTAAGATCTGGAATGAATGAACAAAAGCAAGCTTTGTTCTGTTTCCAGACATGCAGACATATATGTATCACAGGTAAACATATTCAAATATTTTCCACAACAACATTCAAACATTGATCATAACTATCAAGCTACCATCATCACAGATATCAAGAATAATTGGTTCAAAGATAAGTTTGCTCACATTTGTTTCCAAAGGAAGAAAGAACAGAGCATGCTTTTTGAACCAGGCTTTGAAAATTTGCAAGTTGAAACTCTTTCTTCTTTAATCTTTGGTTTGATATGAAGTTGTATTGTTGTTTTAAGGTTTGAATGATTTTTCTTACTTCGGATTTTTTCCCAGCTTGGAATGGACGAAAACTGAGATGAAAAGGCTTTAATACAAAATGAGTTACAGGTGATATAATTTGTACAAGTTTATTAATTTTCCTTTGTACCAAATAGGTAGAGATATTTTCTTTTTGTTGGCTGATGATAATGTTTGCGGTGGCTAACATTAATTAGCCTTGTACAAATGTATTTTTTTATTTGTTCCTTGTTTACTTCCAGGTCTACATGTTTACATTTTAGCTTTTACAATTATACTTATCCAATTTACACTAGTGTCTTCTTATACAAGCTAACACATATATGTTTATTTGTTTTCCTACTTATGTATATGTCTGTCTTCCTTTGTCTTCTTTATGCAGGTTCATAAATTTTTGTTTTATTTCTTGTTTGTTTAAGTGTACATACTTATGCTTTGTTCATTTGTGCATGTATTGTTTTCTTTTCTTTTTATTATTTTTGTTTGTTTTTATTCTATGTGTATTACTTTGTATTGATTTGTTAAGATTTATATATTTACTTTATATTGAATAAAACTATATATATATATATATATATTTATTTGTTTTGTAATATAGATGAATTTCTAGATTTTAATTTATTGTTAAATTTGAGCTAATGTTTTCCTTTATATTTTTATTATAATTTATCTTTTATATATTGATTTCTATTTCTAATTTAATTTATTACTATTGTTTTACATTAATATTTATTGTCTTATATTTCTATTTATTTATTTATTTTAATTTCTAACATAAACCATTTATTTAAAATTTAATTCAAATTTCATACATACATATTCACATATATATACAATATTTAAATTTAACACATATTTGATCTGAATTCGGGGAAACTCGAATCAATTTATCAATTAATTTTACAAATTTAATTCAAAAACTAAATTAATTAACAATTTAAACTTAATTAAAATCCGGGGTCGTTACAATGTATATTCATCTTTTTACATTGCTTTGCTTATGTATAAAGGATTAACGATGTACTCTAATTCATTTTTTTAACATCATTAGTTTTCTGTTCATAACATGTCTCATATATTGTCTATCATAATTCTATGTTTATTTATATCAAATTATATTTTTTCATTCTGGTGTGAGTTATGATTATATAAATTTGTGTTTGGCCATTTAATTTTTTCAACCTTTAATGCTCCAGCATTGTTATAATAAATTTAGAGTTGGATACCCACCTTAGGCATTGGTTTAGTTGATGGAAATGCTGGGGTGTTAGACTAAATGTTTCTATTTGTGTTCACTCCAATTTCTTTGTGGCTTGATAGGTTCGATATGTTCATATTGGACGCAAAATAGGATTTATTTAAACATAATTCCAAAATATGGTTATTGATTAGTTTATAGATGTAGAATTTATTTCTTAGCTAAATCAGATAGAACACAATGCCATATAAGTCCATAAGTGTAAAATAAGTAAGGGGAATAATGTTATGTGATTATACCTTAGTACTAGTTTTTTGGATGAAAAATTACTTATTTTATGATATACACTAAATAAAATACCTCGCAAAAAAAGTAAAAGTTGCTCAATATGAACTTTGGAAGGAAAGGAAGCCTTTGCCAGGCTGTTATAGAGTTTTGGGTTGTTAGGCTGTTGTCAAATTGCCTAAAATTAAAATCAGAAAGTTAGGACAAGGTACATAGAGTGTATTTCCTTAGTATACACTCAATGCAGCAAGGGATGTAGGTCATAGACAAGGACGGATCTATTAAGGACATGGGGTGGGCGGCTGCCCACCCCACAAAAAAAAAGAAAAAAAGAAAAAAAAAAGATGGACGCATATTTTGTTCTTCTCCCATCGCTCATGCTTCTCTACATTCGACGATCGCTCGCAGCCGCTCCTCCTTCTGGCCTCTCCAGTGGCAGCCACCATGCTCCGACTCCAGTTTCAGCTTCCAGTCCTCCTTCTCCCGTCTTCAAGAAAACTTAGTAAGTTCCCAATTTTAGGTTCGAATTACATAAACCCTAGTTTGCATTGTGAATTGTGAATGATGTTCCCAATTTTAGATTCAAAATTCAAAATTCGAATTTTAGATGTAAACATAAACCTTAGTTAGGCAGTACTGCAGTAGGCTAGTAGCAATGAAGTTGCAACTTGCAAACAAGTACCAATGAATAGATACTGGCAGAGGCAGTAGCATTGTATTTGTAGCAATGAAGTGCTGGACCGATAAATTGGCAGTAAATTGTGCAAATTATGCAGTAAATTGTAGCACAGTAGGCTATTTTGTTGATACTGGCAGTAAATTATGCAACCATCTACTGACAGTAAATTTTAGTGAATCAAATAATGAAGATACTAGCAGTAAATTTAGTGAATGAATTTTACTATTTGTTGATGCATCAAATTGATGTTGAGACGATTGTAGATGAATTTGATTTTCGTGAAGTTAGTAGAGCATGACTTAAGTAGGATATTTAGCAATTTATGTTTTTTTAAGGATTTTTGTGAAAATTCTTTATGTTAATGAAATCAATCGAACTTAATTATTTTGATTATCATGAATGCGATGGAATTAATTATATTAAAACAGTTTAGTTTTTTTATTATTTAATTTTATTCTATTATTCGCCCACCGTAAAATAAATTCCCGGTTACGTCCCTGGTCATAGAGACCAATAATTTGATCAAGGTAAATGCGGTAATAGAATTAAATGTAGTGTTTTATGAAAATAGATTCATATAATGGCAAAAGTCCTGCTTATGAATAAGTGGGAAACGATAAATAATGATGAAAATTCTGAAATATTTTATTGTCTTAGGAGAAATAAAAGAATGATGAAAGAAGTCCCATTTAGGTTAGATTTTTACATATGTTTGGTTGAAAGATCAAGAGATGTTTCTAAGCATTAGGATATGCTTCTACAAGCATAGAATCTGATATGTTAACATATATTAAGTCACTGGGTCTCATGTTAAGGAGATAAATGAAATGGTTCTACAAAAGGGGATGAAACAGGACTGGTTAAGAGCTAGCTGATAACACGATAGAAAAAATTAAGGCTAGATTAGTTTGTATAGGGTTTCCCTAGAAGAAAGGTTTAGATTATTCTAATACATATGCACCTATAGCTAAAATTTCAACTATTGATGTATTAGTTGCATTCACATATTTACAAGTTTGAAACTCATCAAATGGATGACTCCATTTTTCAGATGAGGAAATATATGACCCAACCAAAAGGTTTTGATGCCTGAGCAAGACTGTAAAGTGTGTAATCTTATTAAGTTGCTTTACAATCTTAAGCAAGATTAAAAATAGTGACATGAATAGCTTGATAAAATCATAATATCAATTGGTTTTAGGATTTGTGAACTTGACAGATGCAAATATGACAAGTTTCATGTTGCTAAAGGTGTGACTAAATGCACTTACATAAATGATATATTTAGGACCAGCATTTCAAGTATTGAAGAAATACAATGGTTTATATCTTCATGCTTTGACATAATGGATATCTTCATGCTTTGACATAATAGATATGAGAGTGGCAGAAATTATTCTTGGAATAAGAATTAGAAAATAAAGAGAATGGCTATATATAACTTAGTCACAGACTCATAGTATACCGAGAAGATCTTAAAATGTTTTAAAATGTTCAACAGTTTTATTGCAACCAAGCATACACTTGAGATGATCTGAATATAAGATTATATTCTAATATTGGTAGATGTGTGGATCACTTATAATATGCTACAGTTATTGGTAGTTTGATGTATGATCTGACATCCATGAGATCGGATATTACCTATATTGTTGACAGAATTGTAAATATAATAGTAACTCAACATATATTCATTGGAATGTTGTAAAATGGAATTTAAATAGAAATCATGGGTTGTGGGATTTTGTACAACAAATATTCTAGCATTGGAAAAGATACATGATATCTGGAATATTAAAAGTAATGATCATAAATCAGCTAGCATATGAATATCTACTTTTGGTGTTGGAATGATATCCTAGGTCAGAAAGAAACATATACTATTGACTCTACCATGATTGTCAAATTTGTAGCAATGGATTCTTGTAACAAAGAAGTGGGATAATTAAAAAATTCACTAAGAGAAAATCCTAAATAACCAAAGTTTGTGGCACTTGTTTTTGACTATACAGTGATAGTTAGGCATCACATTGTTTATAACCATAATGGAAAAAATAGGCTTATTGACCTAGAGCGTAGTTGGCTACAACTACTACTTACTAAAAAGGTAATTACCAGAGGTTCTATTATAATTAGAATCGCATGGATATTTTTACTAAATAAAATTGCAAGAGAAGTAACGTGGAAAACATCAAGAGGAATGGGTATAAAGGCAACAGAAAGCACTCGTCAATGATGAAAACTCGACTCAACCTAATGCAAAAATACAATATCTTGAGTTCGATGAGAAAATATATCATTTGATGCGGTTGGAAGTACTATAATCATAGTTGAAAAAAAATTATTTTGTTTCATTCCAAGGTAAATTTATTGGTGCCTATAATATAAAGTGGATGTTGTTAACAAATATATTATTGAATTGTATATTATAGAGCACTTCTGAAAAACCTACATATCTGAATGCACAGAGATCATTATGTCTTCTGCAAGATTGTGGCTTAGCCTTCAGGATTATGAAACAAAGATACAAGCACAAGGTTAATCTACATGCCAGGATAAATATGTTTAAAACTTGAAAATATTGAGGCTGTGATTTTTTTTAAAACGTCGTTGCCAAACAAAAATATGGAAGATTTTTACCTCTGACGAGTCCGTTCACTCTGAATTTCCAACATCATACTTTGATTTTCATGAAAAACTCATTTGATGATGATTTGAAGAGAATGTGGATTTAGGAGCAGAGAATGTGGATTTAGGAGTGAAATAAAAAGATGTAAAGATTAAGGTTAGTATAAGAATGTAAAATTATAGAAAAGTTGAAAAAAAGTGAGATACTGTAACATCCCGCCATTTTAGACCATTCAAATCGACAATAAAACCACACATGTCAGACTTGAATAATTCAAAACAATAGATTGTTAATAAAATTTGGGGCAAATAAAATCAATCATAGAATCATAGACATAGAATATCAGAATAACTTCGCAGCGGAATAAAATAACATAGGAGTTCATGAAGCTCCTAATACAAAGTCTCAAAACCAATACATAATACCAAGTCTAGAAACAAATATACTTGTAAAGTTAGATACATAAGTTTCTACTACAAAGCAAAAGTGGCATGGAAATAACTGGAATAAAATATCAAGTAGACGGCTAATCCGTAGATCTCTAGCTCCGAAAGAGGATGAAACCAAAGCTGTGAAACTCAGGCTGACCCGAGCGTAAAGCAAAACACAAAACACTCGAGTCAGGACATACATACTTATAAAATGTAGATCAACTCAAGTGAACTACAAAAGAAATACATCAGTAACTTAAAGGATGCTTGGGATCGCCCATCCTCTAAGGATCCGTTAAACTATCTACTATATAGTAACATACGCTATTATAATAATGCCTAAAGTAAAGTAAACTACTAAAATAGCGTTAAGGCGTTACTCATATCCCCCTTAACATATTTTATATATTCCCATAGTCTATATAGTACCGTAATCCCATCCGTACTGGGTGTTGTCAAAGGGCACTCCATAGGAATGGTACAAAACAAACTCATAGAAGGCGGGCTAGGATAGGTGACATGGCATAACTAGGCAATGCAAGGGTAGATATACCAATTACACTTCCGGACTGTTGGCAACGCATAGCCGCAACTACCGCCCAACTCGATCCACACTCCCGAATCAAAGGTGCGCACCAAATCAATCACAAAGTAATAGAATGGCTAACGATGAAGTGTGTCCGATCAGAAGAGCTACCTCATTGGCCCATCAATTGCTCCTGTTTTAGCCACCTTATGCTAACTCACGGGAGTTAAGTCCACGTAAATATACCTTTAGGATCGTCGCCACCATCCTACTTCATTCTGGAATCTCCACCGCGTACACAGTTATTAAAGTGGTTTTTGGTATCGACAGAGAGTATGCCCATAACCGATCCCAGTCTCCTTAACAACCAATCGTTATTATAACTCGTGGTTATATAAATTTCAAATGGTTTTATATTTCATATCAAACATATTCCTTTCAAAACCATATAAATTCCATACCATTATTCTTTTAAAATAATATTCATTTTTCCAAAGTCGTAACACTTCAAATACATTTAATTATAACCCCTTTGAAACATAAAAGTTTGGAGATCATAGCACTTTAAAAATGTAACTTTTATAACCATACATATAACCTTTAAGAAAATTGTAGCATTCATAAAATGTCACCTTTAAGAAAACGCGAATTCGCAGCAGTGCAGAACTATTACGGTAAGAATTCGCAGTAGTGCAGAAGTGTTATTGTAAGAATCCGCAGCAGTGCAGAATTATCACAGTAAGAAACTGCAGCAGTTTTGAATTGCTACCGTAAGAAATCGCAACAGTTTTGAATTTTTACTGTAATACTTCCTACTACAATAGTTTATATGATCAAATAGTATATATATTTACAGTTTTTATCATAGTCATCCTATTTTCCTATTATATTACTCAAATTTAGCTATAAGTCGTTAAAGAAGTCAAACCTTAAATTTAATAACTTTGTTATTAAACATCAAATTTTGAAACAGAAATCTTTACACCAAGTTAAAAGTATTTTTAACTTACATTTTAATTTCTTCTCAGTAAATGACATTTATCATTTTTATTCCCCAATCATACTATCTCATAAGTTAAAACTTACATGTCAAATGTATGTTTTAACTTACATTTCCTTTCACAAAACATTTATCATTTTAATCACTATGACATGAGTTAAAACTTACAATTTATAGGTTAGAATAAAATACTATTATTAAGCCAAATCGGCTTATAAAATTTCAATTAACCTTCATACTATAAATTGGATTCCAAAATTTACATTTCCAACTATTTATTTCTTATAAAATCTTAACACATGTAAAAAAAAATTCTTCAGCAATTCTTACATTAAATTTTAGTTGAGATTCATATATAAGAATCCAAAATACTTAATAATTTTTAGAAAAATCATTTTAAATCAACCATGGAGTCTGTATAAAATTCTCTACCCTAGGGTCAAGTAACTACGGACATATATCATTTCAATCCGCAATTTATTAATTTTCTGGGTTTTATATCATTTCAAACCTGCAATCCCAAGTCAAATAAAATTGCTCAAGCCTATCATTTCAGCTCATAACAATTTTTCCTTAGGGTACTTTTGGCACAGGTCCTTGATAGGTTTGAAAATTCATAAAAACTCCAGTGGAAAAAAGTATGTAAATTGGATCCTTATTTTTTGAAAATCATCAAAAAACAAAAAAAAACTTCCAAATTTTATAACTTATTTCAATTAATATTTATCTTTGTATTCATGTCAAAAAAAATCAAAAAACAAGGATGAAAAGGGAAATAAATGACACACAGTATGTTTCAGGAATACTTGTAGACATGTATGCAATTTTAGAGAATAATTCTAGACATGTCTGCACTTATTCTGGATAGCATGCCTTTGCAACTAAAAATTGCAAATATGTTTGCAATTTTAAGGAATAAGTGTAGATATTTACGTAAATATCCTGATTGTTAAATCAAGGTGCTGTTATTTAGTGAATAATTGCATACCTGTCTGCAAATATATGGAATAATTGCAGACATGTCTGCAATTATATAGATTTTTGTTCAACACAGTTATTCAGTGAATAATTGCGTACATATTTGCAATTATATGGAATAATTGCATACATATTTGCAATTATTCAGATGTTTATCGAATGCAATCATTCAACGAATAATTGCAGACATATCTGCAATTATGTGGAATAATTGCAGATATGTCTGCAATAATTGCATATATGTCTGCAATTTCTTTTTTTTCTTTCAGAAATCCAGTTATAATTTTTTTAATTTTTTTAAGCACTAGCGCAAAAAAACACGAAAAATACATACTGCTACAGTGAAATAATTATAGGGACCCGCTTTACAACTTTTTTTAGGGAGGATGCCGTTTGAATTAACTTTGGTTTTAGGGATGCGTGACTAATATTCACTTTTCCTTACTCTAAAGATCGTTCGGGTATGTATCATTTCAACCCATAGTGAAGGAACTTGCAGTGTGATTCCAGAATATTAAATAAACATAAAAATATTCAACATATCATGACATATGATCAAACAGACATAATATGATATGAAATAACAAAATAAAATCATATGAATGACATAATATAAAGATATGAAATAACATGATATAAACATATGAAGTAATATGATATAAACATATGAAATAACATGATATAACACATGAAATAACATGATAAAATCATAGGTGAAATGTCAAACTTGCATATACATATCCTCACAATTCAATTGTCATCAATTCATCAAATAAATAAGTACGTATGTCAAGTGTGATTTCTCACCTTTCTTTGGTTAAGAAAGTGATTCAAAGCGCAACACAACGACTAAGATAAGCACAACAAATTACGGACAAGCTTGAGTGAGAGAAGAATCCAAATCCACCGCTTTGCAAAATAAAAATAAATTCCATACGTAAATGTGAGAAATGCGGATTAAGGATCTTAAGGCTAGAATTAAAACTGGAGGGGGGTGAATAGTGTTTTAAGAAATTTGTTAATCTTTTTGAGTTTATCTTAATTTGTTAACAATGTATACACTAATCAGACATAGATATGAACACAGAATCAAACACAGATGCAAATATAAAGTAAAAGCAGTAAAGGAAAGAACACACCGGATTTTATACTGGTTCGGAGTTACCCTACATCCAGTCCCGCAACACAAGTACGGATTTCCTTTCAACAACAATTCAACAATTACAACCCTCGGTTTCAAGGCTACGAGGTACACCCTCCAGAATGACAATCCTCTGGGTAGAGATACTTGATTTCCGGGGCAACAAGTTCACCCAATTGATTTCCAGGGCTACAATCACACCTTTTCTCGCTTAATTGATTTCCAAGGCTACAATCACACCTTTTCTCGCTGATATATTACAAAGAAGTCTATAACTCTGAATAGCACTGAGAACCTTGTAGAGATAGTGATGGAGAATCAAACTAGAAGTAATCGAGTATGATTCGATGTTCATTTTTACAGAGTAATGGTATGATTTTGTATTAAGAAATGTGGAAGAAGAAGAGGAGTGAAAACCAGAAAAAAAGTGATTAAAAATTCGTTGAAACTGACCGCTATTTATAGAAGATCAACATCCTTGACCATTCATGAAGAATTATGGCGAATAGACACTTCTTTTGAAATTTGAATTTTGAACTTCAACTGTCACTATGTCGACATAGTGCCTAAGGGCATGTCGACATCCCTCAGCCAAAATTGATATTTTGAATTTCTATAAAAATAATATTTATCTTATATAAAAACTATTTAAAACTTTATAAATATACTTGAATATAGTTGAAATTCATAAGTAAATATAAAGAACAATATATACATAATTTAACTATAATTTTATAGTTAAATCTAAGTATAAATATTAAAAGTTAAATATATTATTTGAAAATACATTTAAAATCATGAGTAATTTGACTTTGAAATTAAAGATGTTTTTTTGAGGCTAAAATTATTTAAAATCAGGATATAGAGTTTTGAATCTTTTAAAAGGAAAGTTTTGAAATCATTTTGAAAACAAGATAATTTTGTAAAATCATTTGAATTAAAATTAGTGGATACAAAACAATGTCCCACTAGATTTTCGTAGGTTCCATCCTACTTAGGGTTCCATCCCTTTAACGGGCTCGAAGTGGATTCCATTCCACGAATAAATTGGATATTAAGATGCTAGTGCTTTTCTACGAGTTTTAACAAATATTCCTAATAAAACAAACTTAACCTTGAACTCTTGAACCCTTGATAATCTTGATACTCATGAGTCTTCTATCTCTATATCTTGAATCTCTATATTGTACAGTCTTCATTCTTGATACATGCATGGTTAGATCCTGCATATACATATATATCTAAACTTGTAATGTTAGTATTTATATTTTATAATCTATTCTAAGGTTGTCGTTGTCATCAAAACCATCATCTCATGGACTAACAATCTCCCCCTTTTTGATGATGACAACCTTTGTTTATAAAATATTCCTTCTATCCTAATAACTCTAATAACTCCCCCTTAATCTATGCTTAACTATCCTATTTTATACTTCTCCCCCTTTGCCATCAAGAAAAAATAAAATAAAAACTAACTCTAAACTAGATAACTCCAAACTATATAACTCCCCCTAAAACTTATCACTCTATTACATGTGATTATAATGATAGTGTTATCATAAATAATTAACACTTAAATCTAATACAGAAATATAATCCTAAACTATTAACTATCCTAACTAAGAATTCACAATTATACTAACACATATAAGAACACGAGTTTATTTATTACGAGTATGGTTTTATTTACATTTGCGTTTGAAAAACATAAAAACATAAATAACAACGGAAAGAAAGAAAAGAAACTAATGTGTGTTTCTGAACATAGGAGATTTATGAACTGAACAGTTTGGATAGTGAAAACAGAAATTTCCACGTTGTTCGACAAGATTCCCATTTTTGTCAAAACACACTTCTCCAACGCATACTACTTGGTCATTATCCTCCTCGTGTGCTTCTTCCATTGGTTCTTCTTCTTCTTCTTCGTTGCTGACCTCATGTTCTTGATTGAGTGAAGAGTCTTCATCGATCAAAATAAGGTTGGCCTGGTTATCCATTAGGAATTTTTGTAAATTCCTAAGAATCTTGCCTTGCCTTTCTTGCTCTTTCGCCATACGAAGTTGAGTCACTTGAATTTCAGTCAACATCTGAAGAGTATCCTTCATAGACTCCTCCAATTTAGTTACACGTGCGAGAGTAGAGCATTGGAATGGACCAGAAGTAGGAGAGGGGAATAAGAAAGTTGATTTTATGTTTGATTTAGAGGAAGATGCCATTACTTTATATATTTCAGAATAGAAAATGAAGAGAAACCAGAGAGAATGAATAAGAATTCGAAATAGAGAAGAATATATAACTAAATTTTTGAATTTTGGTGGGAAAATTTTTTAAAAAATAAAAACGTTATATGTCGACATGGGTCTAGTGGGGATGTCGACATGGTCCTTGAATTTTTGCCTTTTTAATTTATTTTGAATTAATTTTAATTATACTTGTTATTTATATTTTATATTTCAGTTAATGAGCGAATACCTAATTCTCTTCTTAATTTAGTAAATGTAGATTCATTTAAGGGTTTTGTTAAAATATCAGCAATTTGATTTTCAGAATTGATATAGTCGAGAGTAATTACTTCTCTACTTATATTATCTCTAAGAAAATGGTGTTTGATATCAATATGTTTAGTTCGAGCATGATGAGAAGGATTTTTAGATAAATTTATTGCACTAGTATTATCACAATAAATTGGCGATTTTGAGATATTTAATCCAAAATCTCTTAAAGTTTGTTGCATATATATTACTTGAGAACAAGCCAAAGCAGCAGAAATATACTCTGCTTCAGTTGTTGATAAAGAAACTGTATTTTGCTTTTTACTAAACCAGGAAACCAGAGAATGTCCCAAAAAGTGACAAGTTCCACTTGTACTTTTTCGGTCTGATTTACATCCAGCATAGTCAGTATCACAGTATGATATTAAATCAAATGAATCATTTTTAGGATAAAATAAGCCATAATCAGAGGTGTGTTTAATATATCTTATGATACGTTTTACAGCTTTTAAGTGAGTTTCTTTAGGATGAGATTGATATCTTGCACAGAGACAAATACTATGCATGATATCAGGTCTACTAGTAGTGATATAGAGTAGTGATCCAATCATTCCTCTATATAACTTTTGATCTACATCTTTCGAGAGATCTTCTTTACTAAGGTACTCATTGGTTGCCATGGGAGTGGGTTTTCCACTCGCAGTAGTCAAACCAAATTTACTAACTAGGTCTTTAGCATATTTTTCCTGACTAATAAAAATACCATTATCTAACTGTTTTATTTGCAATCCTAGAAAAAAGTTTAATTCACCCATATGACTCATCTCAAACTCTTTTGTCATTATTTCAGAAAATTCTTTATTCATTTCGAAGTTAGTTGAACCAAAAATGATATCATCTACGTATACTTGAACTAGTTGAATATCATTTTTATTTCTTTTAATAAAAAGAGTATTATCTATTTTACCAATTTCAAAATTTGATTGTAATAAATAGGATTTTAGTCTATCATCCCAGGCTCTAGGAGCTTGTTTTAGACCATATAAAGCTTTCTTAAGTTTTTACACATGGTTTGGTAAATTTTCATCTTCAAAAAGTGGTGGTTGTTCATCATATACTTCTTCTTTTACAAATCCATTTAAAAATGCACTTTTAACATCCATTTGATATAATTTGAAATTATTATGATTTACGAAAGCAAGTAGAATCCTAATGGCTTCTAATCTTGCTACAGGAGCAAAGGTTTCGTCACAATCTATACCTTCTTCTTGACAATAACCTTGGGCGACTAATCGTGCTTTATTTCTAACGACCTCACCTTGTTCATTCATTTTATTTTTATAGACCCATTTAGTTCCAAATATAGTTTTATCTTCAGGTCTAGGAACAAGTTCCCAAACTTCATTTCTAGTGAATTGATTTAATTCTTCTTGCATAGCCAAAATCCATGAATCATCAGTTGATGCTTCTTTAGGATTTTTGGGTTCAATAGATGATATAAAAGCTACATTACTCATTTGACTTAGTTGATTTCTAGTTTTAACAACAGATTGCATATCTCCAAGTATATTTTCTATAGGGTGATCTTTTAAAAGTCTAATCCTTTTATTATGATGATTTAATTCATTATTAGTTTCAGTTGATTCTTGGTTTTGAGTAATTAAATCCTCTTCATCATTTGTAATTTCAAAATCTTTTAAATTTTCATCAAACGAAACATGCATTGTTTCTTCGATGGTATTAGTTTTTAAATTAAAAATTCTATAAGCTTTACTTCTATTAGAATATCCGATAAAGATTCCTTTGTCGGATTTAGGATCAAATTTATCCAAATTATCTTTTGTATTTAAAATAAAACATTTACTTCCAAAAATTCTAAAGTATGATACCTTAGGTTTCTTTCCATGAAGAAGTTCATAAGGTGTCTTATCAGTTAAAGGTCTAATTAAAATTTTATTCAAAATATAACAGGCGGTAGCAACAGCTTCTGCCCAAAAATACTTTGGTAAATTACTATCAGAAAGCATAGTTCTCGCACACTCTTGAATCGTCCTATTTTTACGTTCTACTACTCCGTTTTGTTGTGGAGTTCTTGGAAATGAAAAATTGTGAATTATTCCCTTTTTATTGCAGAATTCTTCAAACTTTTCATTTTCAAATTCACCACCGTGATCACTACATATAGTTATAATTTTTAAAGATAATTGATTTTGAATCCTTTTTGTAAAAAATTTAAAACATTCAAAAGTATCACTTTTATGTTTCAAAAATATTGTCCATGTAAATCTAGAATAATCATCTAAAATTACAAAAACATATTTACTATGATTTATTGATAGAATTTGAGATGGACCAAATAAATCAAGATGAAGTAATTCAAGGGGTTTTGAAGTTGAAATCATATCTTTTAATTTAAAGGAACTTTTTCTAAGCTTTCCTAATTGACATGCATCACAAAAACTATCTACTTTAAAATTCATTTTAGGGAGACCTCTTTCTAGATCATGTTTTGACAGTCTAGATAAGAGTTTGAAATTCAAATGTCCAAATCTCTTATGCCAAATCCAAGGGTCACTTGTATTTGCCAAAAGACATAGGTTATCATTTGAAAATTTCATACTAAGAATATAAATATTCTTTTTCCTAGTTCCCTCAAATATTATGGTTGAGTTATTATCTTCAATATGACATTTATATTTTTCAAATTTAATTTTATATCCTTTATCACATAGTTGACTTATACTTAGCAGATTGTGTTTCAGATTCTTAACTAGCAAAACATTAGTAATAATAGGAGTTTCAGAGTTACCGACATTGCCGATGCCAATCACGTATCCTTTCGAGTTGTCTCCAAAGTTAACCAGTCCTCCATCTTTGTATATAATATTATTCAGCATATCCGGATTACCAGTCATGTGTCTAGAGCAACCACTATCAAGTATCCACTTATTCCTTTTGATCAGCACAGATTGTCCATTGTGGATTGATTCCTCAATACCCATAAAGCATCTTTCCTGCACATTATAAAATTTGGTAGACAACTAGAATTTGAATAACATTCATATGCAGACTCATGGAACAATGATGATATAAACAATTCTAAACTAGTTTTAACAGATATTTCAAAAATAGCCATTTTAAAACTTTTCAAAATTCAGATTATGAAACTTTTGAAAACAAAGCTCTGATACCAAATGTGAGAAATGCGGATTAAGGATCTTAAGGCTAGAATTAACACTAGAGGGGGGTGGATAGTGTTTTAAGAAATTTGTTAATCTTTTTGAGTTTATCTTAATTTGTTAACAATGTATACACTAATCAGACATAGATATGAACACAGAATCAAACACAGATGCAAATATAAAGTAAAACCAGTAAAGGAAAGAACACACCGGATTTTATACAGGTTCGGAGTTACCCTATATCCAGTCCCGCAACACAAGTACAGATTTCCTTTCAACAACAATTCAACAATTACAACCCTCGGTTTCAAGGCTACGAGGTACACCCTCCAGAATGACAATCCTCTGGGTAGAGATACTTGATTTCCGGGGCAACAAGTTCACCCAATTGATTTCCAGGGCTACAATCACACCTTTTCTCGCTTAATTGATTTCCAAGGCTACAATCACACCTTTTCTCGCTAATATATTACAAAGAAGTCTATAACTCTGAATAGCACTGAGAACCTTGTAGAGATAGTGATGGAGAATCAAACTAGAAGTAATCGAGTATGATTCGATGTTGATTTCGGCAGAGTAATGGTATGATTTTGTATTAAGAAATGTGGAAGAAGAAGAGGAGTGAAAACCAGAAAAAAGTGATCAAAAATTCGTTGAAACTGACCGCTATCTATAGAAGATCAACAGCCATGACCATTCATGAAGAGTTATGGCGAATAGACACTTCTTTTGAAATTTGAATTTTGAACTTCAACTGTCACTATGTCGACATAGTGCCTAGGGGCATGTCGACATCCCTCGGCCAAAATTGATATTTTGAATTTCTATAAAAATAATATTTATCTTATATAAAAACTATTTAAAACTTTATAAATATACTTGAATATAGTTGAAATTCATAAGTAAATATAAAGAACAATATATACATAATTTAACTATAATTTTATATTTAAATCTAAATATAAATATTAAAAGTTAAATATATTATTTGAAAAGATATTTAAAATTAGGAGTAATTTGACTTTGAAATTAAAGATGTTTTTTTGAGGCTAAAATTATTTAAAATCAGGATAGAGAGTTTTGAATCTATTAAAAGGAAAGTTTTGAAATCATTTTGAAAACAAGATAATTTTGTATAATCATTTGAATTAAAATTAGTGGATACAAAACAATGTCCCACTAGATTTCATAGGTTCCATCCTACTTAGGGTTCCATCCCTTTAACGGGCTCGAAGTGGATTCCATTCCATGAATAAATTGGATATTAAGATGCTAGTGCTTTTCTACGAGTTTTAACAAATATTCCTAATAAAACAAACTTGTAATGTATAGTCTTCATAGTCTTGATACTCATGAGTCTTCTATCTCTATATCTTGAATCTCTATACTGTATAGTCTTCATTCTTGATACATGCATGGTTAGATCCTGCATATACATATATATCTAAACTTGTAATGTTAGTATTTATATTTTATAATCTATTCTAAGGTTGTTGTCATCAAAACCATCATCTCATGGACTAACAGTAAATGTTAACCCGCCTTTTTGGCAAGGCCGTGAGCAGGCAGATTTAACTAAATTGACTACTCGTTTGTCGAGATTGGAATATGATAGGTTTGAGCTGGTTGGATGGACAGACGATTAGTCATGGATGGTTCGGTCGAGATGGGGTCGTTCGGCCAAGGTGGCTCGGAGGTGGCTTGGTCGTATGTGGTTCGGCCAAGGAGAGGTAGTCATGTATGGATCGGCATAATGGTGTGGTTCGGCCTTGGTGATGTGGTTCGGCCTTGGTGGCATGGTTCGGTCAGGATGGTCGTTCGGCCTGGGAGGTATGGCTCGGTCGAGGAGAGGTGGTCAAGCATGGTTCTGTATTGGATCGGTTCGGCTTTGGTGGTTCGGCCTCAATGGGATCAGCATTGGATACATGCTTCGGGTCGGTGAGCTATCTGCTCCGGGTTGGTCAAGGAAGCAGCTCGGTGATTGAAGTGGATCGGTGGATGTCGTTCGTTCAAAATGATGTGGTCTGGTCTGGGAGGTGTCGTTCGGTCAGGATGGCGTAGGCCGGCGTATTGGACCGGATCGGCAAAGCAATGGATCGACATTGGAAGGGACTCGGTTTGGCATGGGATGGAGCTCGACTCGGCATTGAGGAAGACTTCGAATCGGCAACGCGCGAACTTCGGGTCAGCGCTGTTTGGAAGTGGGATGGATCGGTATGGGCAAGAGGATGAGCTGCTTCGAGTCGTGGTGTAGTTTGCTTCGAGTCAGTGTTAGGGTTGCTTCGGGTCAACACTCAGGTTACTTCGGGTTCGGCAGTGATGAGTGATATAAGCTCGACTGTGGTTCTAGTGGACCCATATCAATAAGGAAGCCCAACAACTAGGATTTTGCCTATAAATACAGCGGGCGGGGCTTCAAAAAAGGGGATCTTCATTCTGTTTTCCTCCGACTTCCCCATTAAGGCTGCTCTGCCATTATTGCTTTAAAAACTCTGGATTGTAACTGTAATCGATTCTGATATCAATAAAAGGGATATTTCTGGAGTGGATGTAGGCCGGAGTCAGTCGAACCACTATAAATTTTGTGTCGTTACTGCTTTCTTTTTAATTTTCACCGTTCTTCATATTTATACTCTCTACATACACTCTATCTGTTATCTGTGACTGTTAGTTGGTGCTTTCATTTTCGTTTGGGTGTTAGTGACCAATTTTGGCGCTAACATTTTGGTGCTTCCACTGAAAAGGCTAACACTTAGGGATTCAGAAGCTTGGAATTTGAATTTAAAGGCTTAGGAACTTGGATTCTGGAGACTATGGCAAAGCAATCAACCAGGAGACAGAGAACGGAAAGAAGTCAGCAAGAGGGAAGTTAGGAGGCATCCTTTGGAGCTAACCAAGCCTCAATCTATATTACTAGAGACAAGATGGAGACGATGCTGAAAAGGCAGGAGGACATGATACATAACCTACTCCAGCAGATTGGACAAGTTGGAGCACAAAGTCAAGGGAATGGACCAACCGCTGCTGCTGGCAATGTAGAACAAGGAACCGGGGCTATAGAAGTTTCTGGTGGTCAAAACCAGAACCAGGTTGAAGGGATTGAAGGAAATCAACAATGGCCTGGGGGCAGACCCTCGGGATTAGATACTGGTATAGCTATGAATGAAGCTCGACGAGCAGGGACCGACGTGAACGTAAATGACCAGCATGAAGAGTACTTCCCAGAGTACCCTCCAGGACATGGGGGGCAAGGTGGAGATGCGAATAGGGGACTCCACCCGGATGGAGACGAGCGGATGGCCGAATTAATAAGAAGGATTATGAGAGGAGGACTACCGAGCAGAGGCTTGGAGGAAGTCAGCCAGAGTCCGTTCACTCCGGATATTAGGAACGCAAGGAACCCTCCAGAATTCAAACTGCCAACACTGGAGGCCTATGATGCAAAATCAGATCCAACTATGCATGTAACCAGATACATCAGACATATGAAAGTGCTGGGGGCATCCGAGGAGGTGATGGCAAGATGTTTCCCTCTATATTTGATGAATTTGGCTGCACTCTGGTTTAGGCAGCTAGAGACCGGATCGATCAGAACATGGGGCGAGCTAGTGGAACGCTTCATGAGACAATTCAGGGTTCACGTGACGCGACCCAAGAATGTGATGACATTGGCATCAATGAAGTAGAGGACCGGAGAGTCCGTGAGGGGTTTTCTAATGCGGTTCAATGCAACCGTAGCTTCAGTAGATCGACCGGATCCATCAATGATTTTGATGGCGGCGGTAGCAGGGATTGCTGAGGGCACTGAATTCAAGGACTCATTGACACGCGACCCACCATAGGATCTTGGGGAGTTCTATCATGAGGCAGAGAGATTCATTCGGTTAGAGGATTCACGTGCCGAAAGGCAAGAGATAAACGCTGTGCAAGGCGAAGGAACGTATGGAGAAAGACGTGGGGTGGATAAAGGAAAGCGCAAGCAGGACGATTGACATAGTATAGTGGCTCTGACAAATGGAGGAGAGGTCGGGAACCCAAATTTACGACGTACGCGTACTTGACAGATAATCTGGAACGGATTTATTTGGATACTCGAGGGCAACTCCCTTATCGAAAACCACCAAGGAGGGATTCCACAGAATGGGAGCGCAGAAGCGGGAAGTACTGCCTATTCCATGAGCTGGAAGGGCATTCCACGGACGAATGCCACCACTTGAAGGACGTGGTGGACGAACATGTTAGAAGTGGTAAGCTGCCACATTATGTGAGGGATCCGACGAGAGCAATGGAACACGAGCAGCTACCGCTTGGATCAAACAGGAATGACCATGGAATGAGGTCACGGCTCGTCATCCGCTGATCGTGATGGCAAGGACCAAGTTCAGGACTTGGACTCTGGTCACCGAATAATCTTTTCTGATTTTGTTTTAAATAAATAAACAGCCAGTATGCCACTTACACATGTAAGGGAACTAGAACGATCCCAGGCATGCTCTGAGACGGTAATAGGCTGCTCTGCCTGGAGAGGCAGCACTTAGTTTTTTCTGTTTTTCTTATTGAACATTTGGACCTTGGATGTGATAAATGGATTTTGGTTTTATGCAACAAATACCTAACCGGAGAGTTATGGGACGTATATTGGAAGTCAGTTGGAAATTAATCGCTTAATGTTCAGGGACACTGAACCGGAGTGCAGGGAGCGACGCCGCTTCGCCAGAGAGCGACAGGATCAGCTCGCTCGTCGTTGTTTCCCCTTCACCGGAGAGTGACAGGATGGGATCCAACAAGAGCCCGGAGAGGCTACAATCGGTCTAGGACTTAGGCCATGACATCGCTTAATGTTCAGGGATACTGAACTGGAGTGCAGGGAGTGACGCTGCTTCATCGGAGAGCGACAGGATCGACTCACTCAACGTTGTTTCCCCTTCACCAGAGAGTGATAGGATGGGATCCAGAAAGATCCCGGAGAGGCTGATATCGGTCCAGGAGGATCAGGGCATCGCTTAATGTTTAAGGATGTTGAACCAGAGTGCAAGGGATAGGTTGCTTTGCCGGAGCGCAACGGGATCTGCCTATTCAATTGTTAAGTTTGGATTGAGCTTAACAAGGGTTCGAAGAGGCCATCAACAATCCGGAGAGATCGTAGGATTTGATTACTGACTTCCAAGGTGTGAAATGGATTTGGATAGTGGCTTCGAACAGCTACAGATTTGGATAAGGACCCGACGAGGTCTCGGATATGGATTTTAGGACCCGGTGAGGTCCCGATTTAGGATTTGGACCCAGAAAGGTCCCCAATTTGGACTATAGGATCCGGAGAGGTCCCGGACTCGGATAAAACAATCTGGAGAGATCGTGGATTTGGTCGATGGATTTGGGATGGATTTGGAATTGAATAACGATTCAGAACAGTCGTGAAGTAGACTATCGGATGTGGATGGAATTGCTTGATAATGAATGAAATAGTGACTTCGGATATCGGATTTGGGGCTATACAAAACACACCTTCCAATAGCAAGGCATGTTTTGGGGGGCAAATGTTAACCCGCCTTTTTGGCAAGGCCGCGAGGAGGCGGATTTAACTAAATCGACTACTCGTTTGTCGAGATTGGAATACGATAAGTTTGAGCTGGTTGGATGGACAGACGATTAGTCATGGATGGTTCGGTCAAGATGGGGTCGTTCGGCCAAGGTGGCTCGGTCGTATGTGGTTCGGCCAAGGAGAGGTAGTCATGTATGGATCGGCATAATGGTGTGGTTCGGCCTTGGTGGCATGGTTCGGTCAGGATGGTCGTTCGGCCTGGGAGGTATGACTTGGTCGAGGAGAGGTGGTCAAGCATGGTTCAGCATTGGATCGGTTCGGCTTTGGTGGTTCGGCCTCAATGGGATCGGCATTGGATACAGGCTTCGGGTCGGTGAGCTATCTGCTCCGGGTCGGTCAAGGAAGCAGCTCGATGATTGAAGTGGATCGGTGGATGTCGTTCGGTCAGAATGATGTGGTCTGGTCTGGGAGGTGTCGTTCGGTCAGGATGGCGTTGGCCGTCATATTGGAGCGGATCGGCAAAGCGATGGGATCGGCATTGGAAGGGACTCGGTTCGGCATGGGATGGAGCTCGGCTCGGTATTGAGGAAGACTTCGAGTCGACAACGCGCGAACTTCGGGTCAACACTGTTGGGAAGTGGGATGGATCGGTATGGGCAAGAGGATGAGTTGCTTCGAGTCATGGTGTAGTTTGCTTCGAGTCTATGTTAGGGTTGCTTCGGGTCAACACTCAGGTTACTTCGAGTCGGCAGGTTCAGAACTCGGGGTCGGCAGTGATGAGTGATATAAGTTCGACTGTGGTTTTGGTGGGCCCATATCAGTGAGGAAGCCCAGCAACCAGGATTTTGCCTATAAATACAGCGGACGGGGCTTTAAAAAAGGGGATCTTCATTCTGTTTTCCTCCGACTTCCCCATTAAGGCTGCTCTGCCATTATTGCTTTAAAAACTCTGGATTGTAACTGTAATTGATTCTGATATCAATAAAAATGAAATTTCTGGAGTGGATGTAGGCCGGAGTCAGCCGAACCACTATAAATCTTGTGTCGTTATTGCTTTCTTTTTAATTTTCAATGTTCTTCATATTTATACTCTCTACATACACTCTATCTGTTATCTGTGACTGTTAGTTGGTGCTTTCGTTTTCGTTTGGGTGTTAGTGACCAATTTTGGCACTAACAGTAAATAAATAATTCACATAGAAAAATAAAAATAGAAAAATATATATTTGTAAACACATAAGAGGGCTTGTCTAAGGGTTGCATAGGCTTAGTCTAGAGGTGGTTTTGGTTTGGTCTTGGCTAGGTTTGGATTAGGTGGGTTCGGCCATAGCTAGGTTTAGGGTTAGGCTAGGTTTTTTTTGGTTTGGTGTGTTCGGCCTTAGGCTAGGGTTTGGTGATGGAGGCTCGGCCTAGGGGTTTTGGGTGATGGAGGAGATGGTCACGACCAAGGCAAGGCAAGGGGAAGTGTTGAGGAAGTTCGGCCATAGGAGTTTGTGGTGGGAAAAGAGGAGGTAGAGGCCGAAAATTGTGAAGAAGAAGAAGGGAAAAGGAAGAGGAGAAAGGGTCTTGGTTGGAGTTTGGTGATTGGGGAATGTGGAGATAGGTGTGGCCAAAATTTGTGGAGGGGAGGAGGAGGAAAATTTGGAGAGGAAGAAGGGAAGAAGTCTAGGGTTTTGAGAAGGAAGATGAAGGAGAAGAAGACTTACATTTTTCTGTGGAGGCACAAATGAATGGATGTGGAGGTTAGACAAAACCCTAGGAGATTATATATAGGCTACTCATCTAACTAAAGGTTTTCTAGCCCAAATGGTCTAAGCCCAAGCAAATCAAAATAAAAAATAAATAGAAGTTGTAGGGAAAATAACTATGTGTGCTATGCCAAAAGTTGTAAGTTTTGAAATGTAGCAATCAAAATTTAACAAAACGATAAACCGGGAAAATGTTAGAATTAAATTCATCTTTATAAAAAAAAAATTAAAAATTCAAAATTTTAAAATTTTCACAGAAAGTCAAATTTTGACCAAAGTTGACCAAAATTTGTATTTTAAGAAAATCTTTATTTTATTAAATTTGGAAAACATTTCACGTCAAAACTCAAAATTACACTTTAAATTTTCCAAGTTTATCAAATTTAAAATAGTTAAATTCAAAGTTTTAAATAAATTTTCATTTAAAATATTTTCAAAATTTGCGGGTTGTTACAGATACGGACGTAAAACTTGTGTTGCAAATAGCATTGTCTCGTGTCAGCCAAAACTCACCAATTCAAGATTACAAAAACATATGAAAATAGGCCGTACTCCCATGTCCACAAGAATGACAAGATTTCCTAGATATTGATACACTTTCAAAGTTTGAGCACACCTTGAAAGAAAATAAAAAATGCACACATGAGAAAGAGTGTCTAGTTTACTGCAAAGAGGAGACAAATAATAAATATAAAGTATAGCAAATCCCCCTCACAGATACCAAAACACCAGAAATTCTTTTGAAAAAAAGAGAAAGAAACTCTCTTTATTTTCTTTAACTGCTTTTTTTGTTTTATCTTCCCGTTCCGCCTTCTCCGATTTGAAGAGAGGAAGTTCGGAAGGGTACAGCTATTCAACTAACTGACCTCGGGCAGTCCGGGCAGCTGCTGACTGAGCAGTATATTGCACTTTTCACATTTAGACATGTAATAATAATTCCAAATTTAAATATTTAATTTTTGTCTGCAGTGCTCTATGTTTCTTGGACTTGAGTTAATAAAGTAAAGATATTAAATAGATAGAGATTAAACACTTTATTCTCTTCAACAGTTCAACCTAATAGATAGTATAATGCCATTTTTGTTTTGAAATAGAGCCTACTCTTTCTCATTTTTAATTTCAACAATTTGGGTTACATTGTTGATTTCCACAACCCATTACAAGTGTAAATTATTGATTAATCCCTTCTTTCTCACAATTTTCAAATGAGATAATCCAGTGTACTTAATTAGATTCTTGAATAGGGTGTGAAATAATGAGAGATGAGAGCTCGAAGGAAGGCAAGGTTGGTTTGTTTTACATTATTTCCATTTGTTTGCTTTCTGCATTGTATCTCTGGTTATTTTATTTAATTATTATTATTATTTGGCTTAATCTTGATCTCTACATTTGTGTTATATATTTTTTTGTGGAGAAGCTATCATGGTCCAAGTCTTTAATTAGAAAATGGTTTAATATCAAAGGGAAAGCACAAGATTTTCATTCTGATGATATTTGTAGTAGAGGTGGGTATTCAAGAATTTCTTATTTTAATCTCTGCTAGGCTTGTCTCAAATTCTCTATATTTCGCATTGAAATGGTCATATATATATATATATATATATATATATATATATATATATATATATATATATATATATATATATATATATATATATATATATATATATATATATATATAGACACACACACGTAATTTTTTATGTGTTAAAGGGTGCACATTTATCATGATAGCCCTAGACACTATGAGTCATATTGCTCATGTTAAAACTGGTTATGTTTGCTTCCAATTCCAAGTAAAACAATATATTAATCTACAAAGTTCATACAACTTATGTCCTTAACTGAATTCATTATGTATATTAAAATGAACAGAATTCAAAGATTCTAGCATATAATCTCTTTAAGCTCCCTTTTTTTTTCTTTCATAAATATGTCTCTTTATGTTTTTCAGGTGTTGATGGAGATTGGAGGAACAGTTTCTCAGAGAAGGAGTCATCTACAGTCAAGAAAAAGAAGACAGGTTACAATCACTTTCCTTACTAGCTTGGACCACAAACATAAATTTAAGAAATATCTTTTGCAAGCTTTAACTATCATCATAAATAGAAATTCTTCTTCTTTTAACACCTTTTAACTGGGATCCTTCAGATAGATTATTCAAGAATAGTAGTGACCGAACTAGGCGAGGAAAGATTGATTGTGATGCAGCCCAAGTAACAAACACTCAAGAATACAGGTTTACATACTCTTTTAGAAAAAAATAATCAAAAAAATAATTGGCATTATGATGCTTTGATTATCGATCAGTCGTAAGTTATAGTAAATATCTTGATGTAGGGTATTTGTTGCAACATGGAATGTAGGTGGAAAATGTCCCCCAAGTCATTTGAACCTTGAAGATTGGCTGCATTCTTCTCCTCCTGCTGATGTTTATGTGTTGGGGTAACTACTAAAAAAATGCAAACATATAATATATTTGCATGAACATTTTGTACTAAATGTCATAAGCCACTGATGATAGTAATAAGATGTCCAGGTCTAGTCTGAGTGCATATAATAATAATAATGCATATATATAAGAAGGGATTCACTCAGTTGTTTTACCGCTGATTTGTGTCTGATTTTAATTCTTCTTCTTTTAAAAAAAAATATATAAACCTACGATTGTCGAAATTTTGAACTTTTTTTGCAGGTTTGATCCACCCATCATCAATATTATCTCTTCAAAAAATTACCTCATTCTTATTATCATTTGAATATGAAAAATTGATAATTTTGAATCAACGATTATAATAAGTATTTCAAGTACATGAAACATTGCGTAAATAATTTTAATGGCCTAAAAGTACCGAAGTAAGATAACATTTTGCAGAGATGATGTTGTTGATACGTAGATCTTACCTGCAAAAATTTATCTTATTCTTAAAATATAGACCAAGTCTAGCAGTAAAACTTTAAAGTGTAGATTTAGAAGTTTTTGGGTTAGAAACACCTGGACATCAATTACAAAATTTCAATTAATACAATTTTGTAGTAATTCATTCTTTTATTAATTTGAAGGTTCCAAGAGATAGTCCCTTTGAATGCTAGCAATGTTCTAGGAACAGAAGATAATGGCCCAGCAAAAAAATGGGCATCCTTGATTCGAAAAACCTTAAACAATCTCCCGGGAACAAGTACAAGTGATCATACACAATATCCCATTATTAATCCAATGGAACTCAATGATGATTTTGAGGGATCATCTTCATCAAGACAAAGGAACTCGTCGTTTTTTCATCGGCGTTCTTTTCAATCTCTAAGTAGAAGCATGAGAATGGACGATGATATATTGGCATCACAACCAAGGTTGGATAGGAGACATAGCGTATGTGAGCGTGTGATGTATGGGAGCCGACCTAGTGATTTCAATTCGAGTTATAGATATGATGGCTCGTTTGATGATGGTAGTGTCATTGGAGATTCACCGAGAACCGAGTTTTTCTCCCAAGTTTCTTCTGGAAACAGTGCCCCATCAATGGACGATAGAGCTAGATTATCGGGGCTTTCTAGGTATTCCATATAGCCTTAGTTATTGATTTTGCATCAATGGTTTTTATGTTAAAGAATCATTTATTCTTGCAACATCAATCGGTAATGTGAAAACCGATCTCTCAATATTTACATAAAATGTATCATATTATTAATTGTTGTGTAGGTCATGTGTTGGGTAAATACATGCATAGATTATACTTGCTTTGATACCATGTTATGGACAATAATACTAGAAGGCTGGAAATGAATTAGGGCTAAATATCAAAAATAGAGATAGAAAGTAGGTACCTCCATGAATTTCTTCTATTTTTCGGATTCTATCCGCATTTTCCCAGACATTAAAAACAAAGATAGAAGTTTCCCGGTCCTAGCAACATTTCTTTAGAAAAAAACCATTTATTGTCACAAAACAAATCAGCAATGTGAACAACACATTCTTTTAATATTTATAGAAGAACCATTGACCGATAAGATTAAAATTGCCTTGTTACTTCTAAATAATATAATTGGTCCTTTGTAAATACCAAGCTATCACTCTTTACATCACCAATTGTCTTGCGCTACCATGTGGTTCTCTAACTTGGTATAGGAGCAGGACTCTTCTGTGTGTACAATTAACTGTCATCCATACTTCACATCAATTAATAAATATTCACGTGTTTGCTCAAGATGCGCCACATAGGGGTGTCTTGAGAATTGTCTCCCTATCTAAATAGTGTAATTGCCCCTCCATAACTACTAAGAGACCGCTCTCACATCACCAATAAGTTATTATAATTCCACTTTCTTGGTGGTTTGGTGTACTATAATAACTCAACATATAGATTTTTACATATCCTTAGCCTAAATGGGGGACATATCAGACATTTGACCATTTAACTTTGAACATTGAGATGATGCTGATAAAAAAGGTTGCATTAAAAGAAGAGGATGAACACCAAATCTTTAAATAGGATTTTTTTTTTTTGAAGTGATCATTGATAGTTAAGGGAATGTGAGCCCAAGCTTAACTGATGTCTCAAGGTATTGTTTAGGCTTTTTTTTTTAAGAAAAAAAATTGTGATTGAACACTTAATCTTTAGATAGGAAAAACATCCATCAGTTAATTTGGGAAAATAAAATAAAAAATTCTTACACTATTTTTCGACCCATTACATCAGGTATTGTTTAGTTGCAAGTAAGCAAATGGTTGGAATATACCTTACAGTTTGGGCTCGTAGCGGGATACGAAATGATGTCAGAAACTTGAAGGTTTCTTGTGTTGGAAGAGGCTTGATGGGATATCTTGGTAACAAGGTAAAATATTATGGATCTCCAATAACTAATTGTTAATAAATTCAAGTTTGCAGAACTTTTATAGTAATTCAGTAGAATGAAGTAAGAAATAGAAAGAAACAGGCTGTTTTGTTTTCAGGGTTCGATTTCTATTAGCATGTACTTGCACCAAACGAGCTTTTGCTTCATTTGTAGCCATCTGACTTCAGGGCAGAAGGATGGGGACGAGATGAGGAGGAACTCTGATGTGATGGAGATACTTAGAAAGACTAGATTTCGTCGTATCCATGGAACTGGTAATGAGAGATCACCCGAAACAATTCTTGATCATGAGTGAGTGCTCCTTTTGAAACTTTTTTTTTTTGGGTCTAAGAACTTTAAAATGATTTTGATTAACTTTTAAATAGTTTTTTGTTAATAGTAAAAAATAGTCGTGTTTGAATAGACAAGTACAAATTTTAATAGAATTTCTTTCATAGGATGAAATTAGATGTCGAACATGTTTGATAGTTCCTTATAAGTAGTCAAAACTACTTACAATATTTATTTCAATTTCAATGTTTGTAATCTTCTTATAAATAGCTTGCAAAAGTAGTTAATAAGTAGAAATTTGATAAATAACTATTTGTTGCTTACGACTTATGAAACAATTTCATAAGCAATTTTGATCAAGCATT
Source organism: Allium fistulosum (assembly GCA_030737815.1). Taxonomy (NCBI): domain Eukaryota; kingdom Viridiplantae; phylum Streptophyta; class Magnoliopsida; order Asparagales; family Amaryllidaceae; genus Allium; species Allium fistulosum. Next base: position 1,175,952,010 of record CM060903.1, read on the forward strand.
TCTACTTAAAAGTTCAGTTACATCTAAACACTTTTATTTGGAAATTATTGTTCATAATCACTTAATTAGAAGTTACTATTCAAACTCTTTTTAAGAAGATTCAAAATAAATTGTTGTCAAACTGGTTTGTAAGCAAGTGTTTCTTACTTTTGACTCATTAACTTATTTACAACTTTTAATCAAAAGATTAAGTTGTCATCAAACGCTTCAAGTTAACATAAGTACCTTATAAGTTGTTTTTCCTACTTAATTATAAACTATTGACAAACGCCCACTAAGCACATTCACTTTTCTTCCTTTATGCTAGATATTTCAAAATTATGACTTGTGCAATAAAAAAGAGTTCTTACGTTGTTTTGAATCTTAATTTTAGTCGAGTAATTTGGCTAGGAGATTTGAACTACCGAATAGCTTTATCTTACCGTTCTGCTAAGGCTTTGGTAGAAATGCACAACTGGAAGGCATTGCTGGAAAAAGATCAGGTAGCTCACATCTTTTACATATTTGCAAACTTCAATTTGAAATTTTGAAAATTGAACTCAAAATCGTTCAAATGAATGTAGCTTCGTAAAGAGCAAAAGAGTGGTCAAGTATTTGAAGGATGGAGTGAAGGAAATATTTATTTTCCACCGACATACAAGTACTCAAGAAATTCTGATAGGTATGCAGGTGATGCTACAAAAGAGAAACGGCGTACACCAGCTTGGTAATAATGATAACGAGTCAAATTTAAATTTAAATTTTTTGATCTGATTATCAAATAATGAACTACAGGTGTGACCGAATATTGTGGTATGGAAGAGGATTGAACCAGCTATCGTATGTTCGTGGAGAGTCCAAATTATCAGATCATAGGCCAGTATATAGTATTTTTACTGCAGAAGTTGACTCTATTGATCACAGCAAAATTAGAAATTTGAGTAGCACAAGCTCTAGAATTGAGGTTGAGGAACTGTTGCAATATTCACAGGGATATTCTGATCTTAGTTTTTTCTGAAAAGGGATATAATAGAAGGATGAGAATAAGCAAAATGTTTATGGTATGTTATAATGTATATAAATTTTATCTCTTTAAAAGTATTGGCTTCTGCTAATTTATACTGCTTATTTATTTTTTCCTGAAGAAGAAACAAGGCTTCAGGGTGCATGGGAATCCTGCAACAATGACAAACAGTCTTCAGATATTATACATGACAAAAGGTATACTCATATACATATATATTTTCCTCACAGTAATATGCAAAGCTAACGGCAGAAGTATTCAAAATGATCATATTTATATTAACACAATGTTAATACTTAATAACAAAGAAAACACAAAGCAGTACAAGAAAATCCACATTGCAGAATGCTTCAAAACACATCAATGAAAATATAAAAAACTTCTTTCTTCATAAACACTAAAAGAACATAATTTTGAATAATATATATGATAGTTTGGAACCTGATTTTGAACTGAAATCTGGACTGCTTCTGCCTCTGTTGATACAAACAGTTTACTGCAAATGGTCTAACATTTATTTTTAGTATTTATTTATGTTTTTATTTTTATTTTCAGGATCAGAGGAGGAGATTGTTTTTTGCCACACATTTAACAGACATACAACTTAATCTAATTACATTTTAGTCTTTCGAAAATACATTAGATAATTGTTGGTGTAGGTTTCATATATTTTCATCTTTGTGCTACCTGTGCTTGCTGTAAAGAGGAATTTTGTTAATCATATTGTTCAGAGACATGTTTCTTTTATCCATTTCTTTTTGTTCCTAGAATTATAAAGAAAAGAATTACAGAACAAAAGAGAGGACAAGCAAAGCTATGCTACAGGGATGATGAGTTTTCCTGACTACATTTGAATAGTTTTCTTGAATGCAATGACTTTATTGTTCTTTAAATCATTCTTTATATTAATTTTAATTTTGTCAGCTTTGTTTTACTGCTTTATCAGTTTCTAGCAAAACATACATATACAGCTTCTATATGTATATATGTACATATATAACATGCATATACAGCATCCAAGTGTGGGGGACTTATAACACATTAAGATGTAAAGTATAATTGAATATTCAAATGAATCTGACATAGACTTAAATGAAAGAACAATCAATTACCATCTATTGATTGGAGTGAAGTTTGTTTGCTAAAAGTAGAGTGGGGTCTAAAATCTAATCAGAAATGACAGCATGGGATTTTCATGTTATATTTGGAAAGTCCATGAAAGCTTTGCACAAGAAAAAGACATTGGATCCAAAAGAATTGTTGATCATTAGCATTAGTAGGGTACAATAATAGTTCATCTTGCTAAGCTCCTTATTTCTGTACGGTTTGTACTTATGAACTTTTTTTTCCCTTCAATATGTCATATTTTTAATCTTAGTAGCCTTTCTTTGTTCAATTGTTTGTCATAGGTTTAATTTCCTTTTCATCTGTTGAATCTCAAATTCAAATTTTTCTTAGTTGTACTTCAGCTATCCTTCAATTATTGCAATAAATCATCTTAGTTGTTCAAAATATTTTTTAAAAGTATCAAATAAATCGTAAAACATACCTGTAGACGAAACCATTAGACCTGAAAGAAAGCAAAAGGGTTCTAATGCTCTAGTCCTTATATTTTTCAACTTTTTTTTATAACCATGTAACAATCTTCACAAACAACTAATAGCGTTTCGCAAAGTGCTGAAGACAGGTGTTAAACAAGGAAGTCCACTGAACTTGCCATTAGACTATATGCTATCCTACGTACATATCCTATAACATTTGCACAAAGCATTTAAGGAACTGAAAATTTTTGAGGGCTTTGACCAGGGTCTCGCCTGCTTACCATATAGAAGAGTTTTCTATAGAAGAATGGCTTGGCCAAATTTGACCTAGTCTACGATCGGTTGGCTCAACCGACCCGAACAATCGGTTCGATCCGATTTGCCCTAAGTCGGATTGAGAGCAAACTCCAAGTCTGACAGCAGCTCGATCCACAGCAAGCTTCGGACACTGATCTGATTGGCCCGATGTAAAATCCGGATTCGGATATGGATCAAGGAAAGGACGAATAGATGATCTGAAGCATGCTTCATGGTATTGGGAGAGCATGCTTAGGGTCATGACTCGGAGGTCGACTGCGGATCGAGCAAGCACTGACCCAGAGTGGACCTCGACACAATCATGTGATCAACCATTGGGAAATCTTGTTGGAAAAATTATCGATGATTCGAGTATTATGATGAGGAGATTGTTGTACTTTTGATTTCAAGGATCTACTATATAGATTCTTTTAGACAATAGTTCAATCCAACATGTACAAACGGGTTGTAGAACTATCGACTTCAGGATTCATTGAAGCCTTGAAACAGCGTAACCAGATTCAAAGTTTGTATGACTTTGATCCGACCAAGAACACTACTTTGATAATTTCTGATGATGCAATTTAGAGAAGAGAGTAGAGAAAAAGAAGAGGCAACACCTTTCAGTCGTTTCTGATCCGCAACACCTATCAGGCGTTACTGATTTCAGGAAGAAGAAAGCGCTCTAAAGCACTTTCAAGCGTTGCAAATTTCATGAGAAATGAGAAGTCATTTTTGCAACAGTGTCTGTGTGTTGCTATTTATAGTTGTAGAGAGGTGCCTTTTCGCCAAAGGTTGAGTCCGTTCAAATCGTTGCTTTTCAATGGTCCAAAACTGTTGCAAACGGTCGCATCTCCCACTTTATTTTGAATTCGAATTCTGGGTTATTAACGAGCCGAAATTTGGAGCCGTTAAGTCAAATAGAATTTTTTTCAAAAATATTATTTAGATCCAAATCCAACCCGACCTAGTTCGGTTTGGTGGGTCAGAAGGACGACGGCTCGCGCGTGTGAGGTAGTTATACATGGTTTCCCTCCTCACAATTGAGCAAATATTTGGATGCCCAAAGGGTCCAACCTTCTCTTGAGGAACCTATATTTAAACAAATATAGTACCTATAATTTCTAGGATGTGAGACTATTCCCAATCTCATTTCCCCCTCTTCTTCTCTGAAATAAACCTCAACGTCCAATTTATTTTAAAATTTTACAATAATTTTCCCCCATTTTTAAAATAAGTAAAATAAATAAATAGATACCTACATCACTAGAGTGACTGCCTACGTATCCAAGTGGGATCAAGACAACGTAGTTCCAAAATCAAAGTATTGCATCATCGTGGAAACCAATATGTAAATGATAGGTATATTTTGGATTTGAACCTTCACTTAGTGTAAACCGTTCAAAGTTCTGTCGAGGTCTATGGTGAACGTATCTTGAACCAATGACCCCTTGTGATAGTATCAGAACAGTCACACATACTGATTTCCGTATATAGAGTGTTCTGTATGTTCAGCACATTAATGAACATGTGCTCAAATCATGAGTTCATGAGTCTACATCAGAAAGCGGTCTTACTCTCCTAGGAAACGACCCGATTTTCATACTCATATACGTAAGTCCCTTAACCTGCTTTTAACTAGACTTATTAAGGATCTTCATCCATTCTCTTTCATGTAGAATCCAACACTAATGATGCACAATTAGTTTTTGTGGTCCATAATCATTCTCTTAACTTGTTGATACCCATTAACCTTGTCTATCCTTTTCAAGACACAAGTTGCATTTCTGTTAAGGATGATCAACCTTCATTCACTGACCTTAGCCCCATTTCTTTTGATTTTATAGAAACCACAGTCTTTGGAAGACTCTTAGTAAATGTGTTAGCAAAAAATTTCTTTGTTTCTATGTAATCGACATTGATTACTTCTCTTTTGAGTAATCGTCTTACCATCTGATGTCTAAGACTTACATGTCTAGACTTTCCGTTATATGTTTTATTGGAAATATTATATATTGTAGCCTAATTGACATAGTTAATCAAGACTGCTGGTGATGGTTTCTTCCATAAAGCAATTTCTATTAACAAATTCCTAAGACATTATGCCTCCTTGCTTGCATATGCTAATGCAATCAATTCGATAACATAGTTGAGTCGGAAACACGGGTCTGCTTCTTAGAATACCAATACATAGCAGCTTCTCCTGATGCAAATATCCATCCAGTCGTAGACTTGTATTTAGATTCTACATTGTTTCAAGTAGCGTCACTATATCCTTCTAATACACCAGGATATCCTTTATAAGAAAGACCATAGTCTATGTATCTTCCAAATAAGCTAGAACTCTTGAAATTAATTTCCAATGTCCCATACCTAGATTAGTCGTAAAACGACATAATACATTAATAGCGTGTGCTATGTTAGGTCTTGTGCAATGCATAACATACATAAGACTTGCAATAATACTGGAATATTCTAGTTGAGAAATAGTACGCCCGGCATTCTTCTCTAATTTAATACTAGGATCTAAAGGAGTCGGTGCTGGTTTGTTATTATACTGACCATATTTATTGAGAAATTTCTCAATATAGTGAGATTGGGTTAGTACCAACTCTTCCTCTTTTCTTAGGATTTTAATCCCTAAAATTACACCAACCTCTCCTAGATCTTTCATATCAAATTTAGAGGATAGAAACTTTTTAGTTTCTTTCACATAAGATAAATCAGTCCCAAAAATAACATGTCATCAATGTATATACTTATTATAATGCAACCGATTTCATTCGATTTGCTATAAATACATTTATCAGCATCATTAACAATGAAACCTTGTGACAATGCTACTTTATCAAACTTCTCATGCCATTGCATTGGTGCCTTGTAACGACCCACCTTTTTGGACGGTTCAAATCGACAATAAACCACACATGTCAAACTCAAACCATTCAAAAGGGAGGATTGTTAATGGGATAAATAAGAAAAAAAGGGAAAGAAAAAACAAAACACAGAATCTCGCAGCGGAATGACAAAATATAATAATCAAATAAACAGTCCATGAAGTTGTTTTACAAATAACATTTGATAACACTTTTACAAATTCAAATCAGAGTTATACATACATCATAAATAAACAAATAATGCAGTGGAACACAAAATGTAGTGGAATAATAAATAGCAATAATATATTGAATCTTCATCTTCGTCCACCAGAAAATAGTCTTCAACAGTGAAAAACTCAGGCTGACCCGAGCATAATGAAAAACAATACACTCGAGTCAGAACTAAAAAAAATTCATATGTAAGTCAAATCAATTTCAAATAAAAATATGAGTGCAATGGCTTCAGAGATGTTACGGGATTTGTCATCTCCTATCAAGTGTACAATGTGAGTGCAATAACTTACGAGATTTCAAATAATTCGAAATACCAATTTTAACCACTTTATTTAAAATAAATCTGAAGTTTAAATTAAAAACTTAAACTTTTTAAATAATTCAGTTTCAATAAATAATCCAAATTCAAGATATTGTATGGGTATATATCATTTAAACTCATAATTTAAATGTCTTAATTATCCAATTCTAAAATGATTCGGAGGACCATTTAAATGATGTCAATAATATATAAGGTGATAACAGGGACATATTAAAATAAATAAACAACCATACATCCAACATATCAATTAATAAGCATCCATTTCAAACAACATCCAAATCAACCAATATATTTCAACATATAATAGTTATCAATATCGGGGTTTAACTATCAATTAAATTCCAATATAAAATTAAATGTCAATTTAGATTCAATATCAATTCAAATGTCAACTTAAATCAACAAACAACAATAAAAAATTCCTTTGTAAGTCAAATCAATCTCAAATAAAAATATGAGTGCAATGGCTTCTGTAACAACCCGTATATTTTACGATTGTACATTTAAATATTTTATTTAAATATAGCATCGTTAATCGGATTAAAGTTCGAAAAGCTACTTTTTGTAAACAGTCGAATTGGGACTCGAGACCACTTCCATTGAGTCCAAAATGGCGTTTACAACTTTTTTGAGTATAAACATCGATATGTTTGGAGTTGAGTGAATTTTGCTATTTTTCTACTTGGGCTTTGGGTTTGGGTTTCAGCCCACTAACCCATCTTAATATCCTAACTCAGCCCCTCTTCTCATTTCATTCTCATTTTCTTAATACATTCAAGCTTAAGTAAAAATGAGGGAAGAGAAAAGGAAATAGAAACTCCAAACCCTAGTTTCCTTTGCAAATTCAAGTTCTAGCTCCAAAATCAAATAGAAGCTTAGGTAAGCATCATCTTCTTCTTCTCCATCTCAATCTCTCTCCAATTTCAGAAATTTCCTATGACCTAACTAAGGAAATATTCGTTGTAATCTTAGATTGGAGCTTCTAGAGTTGAAGTTGAAGTGTGGTTGATCTTTCTTTTGATTTCAAAGCTTCTCATTTGTTGTTTTGGGTTGAAAAGGTGAGTTCTTTAACTCACATCTACGTCTATAACTCTCTTTGTTGTTAGGTATGAATTCCTAACACTTGTGCATATTCATTTGCTTTTGATTTGAATTGATTTGGTGAATTTTCCAAATTTTCGTGTTTTGGTCCAATTTTTATGAAAATCCTATTATGGATGTTTGGACTTTGATATTCGGGGTGTATCGAAGAGCCTTTAAGGCTGGGTTGTCGCTTGGCGTAAATCCTTAGTCGTTGTTGCTCGTCCGATCGCTCCCGATACGTTTTGGCCACTTTGGCCTAGGCAAATTGTTGCCCAGATCAGGTGACCAGACGTCTGGTGACCAAGTCCACACGTCTGGTTTGGACCTGGAGAGAAAAAAATAAGCAGCAAAATATTAAAAAAAGTCAGAAACTAATTCCAGACGTCTGAACCTAAGATCAGACGTCTGGATGAGTCTCAGACGTCTGACTTAAAGTTTCAAACGTCTAGGGGTTCTCTGGATTATTTCCAGGATCAAAATCAAACGTCTGGGTTCTAAACAAGACGTCTGGTCATGGCTCAGACGTCTGATTCGATATTCCAAACGTCTGGGTAGCTTTCTGAACTATTTCCAGAAAACAAATCCAGACGTTTGGATTCCAAACCAGACATCTGGAAATGTTTATTTTTGCCTATTTAGGCTGTTTTGTGTGGATTTCCTATTTTTAATCGATTGTTGTTGATCCGGATAGTTGTCATCACTTATTATCGACTTTGATGACTTCTTTCTTTGGATTTTTGGGAATATCCATTTTGATGGATTTGGTATCGATTTCTTTGGATTTAATTCACGCCTTCGTATGTGAATCTTTGGTGATTGATTGTTTCTACAATCATTTTTATGATTTATCACTTTTAAAAATATAAAGGTTTCTATACTAGTAGTAAATACTCAAACTCTTTCATCAAAACGATTTCGACACTATTTTAAATATAAAGCACTCTTTTAAAACCGTTTTCCAATCTATTAGTATATACAAATCTTTACCTTATTCGTATGAGAAATCTAATTAAACGGCTTAGTAAAACAAGTGGTATGAAACGCTTGCGTTTACTTCGTCGGTTAATTCTTGGACTTGTTCGATTGAATTCTTGTGACAATTTTCGAGTGGAAATCTACAATTTGTTCGTAAATATTAAGTTAAGCTAGTGGTTATGGGACATGAAGCTAAACTCTTATATTTACTGGCTTAGTGTGGTTCACACTTTTTATTGATCGATGATGATCATTTTGTGATTTAGACTAGCGATGTGCGATGTCTATTTGTTTATGTGGGGACTAAAAACCCCGTTTGTGGAACTTTGGTTCAATTTGGTGGGGTAGCGACCCATGGTCTTTGGGCCGTTTGTGGAGCTTCGGCTCAAAATTTATGGTTAGCGACCATGGAATAGCGTTCCGTTTGTGATACACGTGTTGGTGAGTTTTCATGCTCCCGTTTGTGATAGGCCTTCCACCCTTTGTGATTTCTGGATTTCTAGTTGTGATTTCTAGCATTTGTGTTTCACCAATTTTCGTGGTTTGCATTGATAAGCTCTATCAATATTTGTGTTTTGGTGAATAATTTAAAGAATGTGATTCTTTTTGGTGTCGTTGTTAATTGATGTATACTTGACACAGTATGGCATTTTTGTTATCATACGTTTTTGGTCATATCTCTTATACTATCTCATTTTATCTGATATTTATAGCTAGACTGATCCGTTTATTATTTTCTTCTTAAATAATACTCGGGTCAGACCGAGGTATTTCAGGTGCTTCTGCTTGACTTCTTATCTGGGACCATCATATGATTTTTGGCTAACTACTTTAGATTAGTAGTTTTTGTTTTTATACATTCGAGATATAGACTCCTTAATGTATAATTATTCTTTTGTCTAGCACTTGTATCTATTCTTTTATGATGTAGTGGATCTTCTATGACCACTATTTTGATGTACACTTTTATGTGATATATTCATATCTGATTCCGCCTTTGTGATATGAATATTTGTGACTGATTTGTGTTATGTTTATTTCTATATTTGTTTTCGAAGTCCACATAGCCACTGTGTGGTAGCTTTGAGTTTGTATTTGATATGTCGGATTTCCTCTTGAAATGAAATGTAAGTTATATTATCTGACATATCGGAACTCGCACAAAGCAATTACACAGATGGTCGCTCCTCAATAGCCTTATTCTTCGTGCTAGTTGACGGCATTACCCGTAGTGTCCTTGGCAAGTGTGAGTATAGAGGTGGGGCGTCACAGCTTCAGATATGTTACGGGATTTTTCATCTCCTATCAAGTGTACAACGTGAGTGCAATAACTTACGAGATTTCAAATAATTCGAAATACCAATTTTAACCACTTTATTTAAAATAAATCCAAAGTTTAAATTAAAAAATTAAACTTTTTAAATAATTCAGTTTCAATAAATAATCCAAATTCAAGAAATTGTATGGGTATATATCATTTAAACTCATAATTTAAATGTCTTAATTATCCAATTCTAAAATGATTCAGAGAACCATTTAAATGATGTCAATAATATACAAGGTGATAATAGGGACATATTAAAATAAATAAACAACCATACATCCAACATATCAATCAATAAGCATCCATTTCAAATAACATCCAAATCAACCAATATATTTCAACATATAATAGTTATCAATATCGGGGTTTAACTATCAATTAAATTCCAATATAAAATTAAATGTCAATTCAGATTCAATATCAATTCAAATGTCAACTTAAATCAACAAACAGCAATAAAAAATTTATATATGACATCATATATTTTATTTAACTTACAATGGAATTTTTAGTATTGCGTGAGTGGGTTTAATCACTCACCTTTGATTTATAGCCAATTAAAAATCCAATAAAAGCCCAAAATTTTAACGGTCTCTAAATTCAACCAAACTAGTTTCATGTTGTCTGGAATTTTGATATGAACCCAAAGGAAGAAACTGCGCATTAATCAGAGTTCATATGCGAAAGATATTCAAGTTATAAGAATATTATGGAAATGAAATAGAAAACCATGTACACACATTTTAATAATAAAATAAAACAAGTTAGTTACTCACATTAAGAATTTTGAAGCCTGCTCATGTTTCTAAATTCTGGAGAATCAACAAAAAAATGACACGATGGCTCACTCATGGAGGAAGGAGGCTTTAGGAAATGGATTTGTAAACAAATGGAAAAGATTGGCTTCATGAAAATAAGTTGCTCACATTTGTTTGTTTTTTTTATTAGAAGAGAAAGAAAACTTTAGGCAAAAGAAATAATGGGAGCACGTTTTGGAAATGGAAAGTTAGAGGAAGAGATTTATGAAATAGGAAACGAATAAGGGTAAAGCACGTTTGGAAATTGGAATATGAAAGGGAAGGATACAAGAAGATGTAAATTTGTAAAATAAAAAGAGCCTAACATGCAGGTAATTAACAAAAGATAAAAGACACACGTTGGAATTTGATAAGACATGTTTACATGGCAAACAAATCTTTTGGTATAAAATTTCAAAACATGTGCTACCTCAATTAATTTCATCAACACATATGAAACATTTCAAGGCCAGGCTCGCATGTAAATAAATAAAGCTTACTGGAAAACCAAAAGAGGCATGTATTTAATAAAAGAAAGTAATAATAAAATAAATGAAAGCGACGATTTAAATTTGAGAATGTAGACCATACACAGAAATCAAAAATCTAATATACTAAAAGAAACAGTTCATTTTAACATATTTTATTAACCCTAATATGCTTAAATTTACACACACACACAGATATATATATATATATATATTATTTAGTACACAGTAAATAAAATTTGAACACTGCAATTAACATAATGAGGACCGCCACCCCACACATTAAAAGATGAACTGAGACTCCAAAGTCAAATTTGAAACGGAATAAATTTCCTTTGTAAATATGCTAACTATTCCAAATCAAAATTTAACCAAACCTTCAAGTTGTTTTCTTACCATTTTATTATTGTTATTTTTTTATAAATTAAATTCAAATCAAGTTTGAATATTTAAATAAATCAAATATTCCAACTAGAAACATACAACAAAATTCCATTCTTTGTTTTAATGAAATTAAATTTACATTCACAAATGAAATATTCACTTTATTTGATAAAAATATTCTTTTCAAGAAACCAATCATATTCTTTTATTTTTATTGAAACATATTTCTTTTTATTACACATTAATTTACAATTAACACCTCCCCCTTTAAAACCAACTTATATTTAAAGACTATCCCATTAAAGAGTCACAGAAATAATACTTTGTACAACCACATCGTTTCTTTATCAATTGATTTCCTATTATCATTATATTTGTAACAAATTTAAGTACTCACAATTTTAACGTAATATTTTTCATTGAAATTCTCATTATATTTTTAATACAAAACGTAAGTTGCACATATCATTAATTAATTACCATTTACTTCTATTTCTTATTAATGGCAAGATATAATTACTATTAATTACAATAATTAAATCTCAAAACATACCCTAATATAGGGAAGATAATTAATACAATTGTTTCCTTTGAAATCCAATTGTCCATGTTAAACCCAATATCTATATACTAAATTAATTCCAACATTTAATTACAACTGTAATAAAACCCGTTCATTATATATTTAAACTCCAAACAAATCCTTTTATTTTGATTTACATTCTTATTATCAAATCAACTATTCCCTTATGAAATTGATTAACATAAGTTTTCATTTTATTACACCCATCACTCAACAGTTAACGTTTCTTCTTATATCAATTGTAATATTTCAATTACATTAATTCTCCATTAATTACCAAATAAATTTCTAACGGATTTAATAATAAGATAATAAATAAAACAATGGTAATACATTAATAATCCATATCTATTAACTTATTGTTTAACAAACAAAGGTTAATAAATTTACTTACAAAATAATTGATTTCATACTCCATATTAAAACCAATTGCAATTAATAACATATGATTATATCAATTTATACATCATTTATTCTATTCCTTATTTATCTTTATTATTTAAATTGATTGAAATTACGTTAACATAGTATAGTAGTCAATTACATTCAATCAATATTAGCAAATTATATGTTAATACGTGTTACCATCTTTTATCTCATTAAAATTAGTTGTTTGAAGATTTATCTTAAGGTCAAAATTTCTAATCTAATAAGATTCAATTTAATAAATCATAAATTTTAATTTCTGACAATATTAAAGTCCAAAACCTTATTAAATTTAATATTTTTAATTATAAAAAATACGGGTTGTTACAATCTACCTCACTCAAAACTTTTCATCCTCGAAGAGGAACAAGAAGGAATCAAGGAATTTGAAATATTTTATTCAATATAATCAATTTATAAACAATTTAACTTACATATTTAAGTTTAATATAAATTTGAAAATAACTCAACTTCCATGAAAAATTTCGACAGCATCTCCTTTGCGCGGTTAGGTCCAGAAAAATAATAATATCAATAATAAACATATATATATATCATATCTGAAAAATATATATCTCAAACCATGGGATAACAATAAAATATCGCTATAAACCGTAATCCGAAAACGTACCTATTTGTTGGGAAAACAACTTTATTTATGAAACCAAAAGTAGTAACTATTGCTTCCATAAACCTGTATTTCACTTATGTAATCCAAAATAGTGAGAATTATGTATTAGAGAGATATTTAAGTTGTTTCAATTTGAAACAAAAGCAAATCAATATAAAACATAATCAAAGAAACAATACAACCATTTATGCAACCAAAGAATCCATCATACATCCATAGCAACCAAAACCAATAGTTTGTTTAGTTCAGAAACTTTTAATTATGCAAGGTGATAAATAAACTATCAAATGTACCATATGCTCAACAGTCTTAGTTAATTACTTAATAGATTAGTCATACAACCTCAACAACTAGAAGTATTCTTTCCCAAACTTGCCAAACAACAAGAAATTTAAATTTATTTAAGTTTATTCGATTGGTTTTTTTTCATCATTTACCTTTCATTCATTTATTTATATAAAGATCAATCACTTACATAATTTGGTTTCCATTAAAGATTTAAGTCATTAATGAACCATTTCAAAAAAATATTACTTAAACTTCTACTGCCTTACTTAAGTTTATAACTTAATTCGGTTATTGAATAAAAATTTAAGTTTTTGGTATTCGCCCTTGAAGAGAAAAGAAATATTTCAATATATCTAAAAATTCAATACATTTAACCTCATTCACTTAGTAAAAATATAAGATATATTTAAAACATCCTTATAGCATTATGCAAAGATTTTTCAAAAGTCTAAAATAATGTTAGAAATTTATATCAAAACATTATAATAAGCTTTAAAATAAAGTTCCTTAACTCCGATAATTTATTAGACTCATTATTTTTAAAATAAGTATAAACTCAAGATTATTAAACTGAAACTAATAGTTTACTCAAATCTTACATTAAATTTCTAAATCAAAGTATAAAATTTCATCTTCATAATTAATTTTACACACTTGTTTTAAATTGAATATTCAAAATCATGGAAAAACATTTATTATGGTTTAATACAAAAATTCAAATAGTAAATAAACCAATAAATTTAATATTAGTACTTCGAAATTAAGTAAATATGTCAAACTATACTTCCAAAATAGAGATTCAAATTTATTTGTCAAGTATATTTGTAACGCCCCACCTCTATGCTCATAATAACAAAGAGTATTAAAAGAAATACTGTCTATTATTACGAAGAATAAGGCTGGATAGGAGCGACCATCCGTAATTGGCCTTACACTAATATTGGTTATCTCGATAGGAGTGGTATATACTTTTTATTTTTCATCTATTATTTATTTACTCCCATCGACACTCCCAATACTAGTATAAAACGAACTACGATGGTTCATAATAGTTTAGGACATTAGATATAACAATAACACAGATAATATAAATGCGGAACATAGATAAAAACAAAAGTCTCATATATATATAACTGATGTCAGTTAATACATAGTTGACACAATACATATGATACAACTACAACTGTCGACTCTAGAAGTTATATATACAAGTACATTATCGACTAATATACATGAATACATATCGTTCTATACAATGACTCGACTACTACAAAATGACACTGACAACTTCAGAAGATGTGAAAAGTCTTCAAATCCTGAACAGCAACTCAAAGAAGAAAATCTACAACCTGAAATAACTCGGGTCTGACCCGAGTATTACATTTAAAAGAAAATAATACACGGGTCAGTCTAATTCAAACTCAGTTATTAGTGCATAGCAGCAATAATAATCAGATAGTCTAATAGACGATAATCACAGAAATCTCGTATATCCAACCCTCGATACGAGAATTGGATAACGGCATATATAACACTTAATAGTGTTAAACAACAAATCAGCAATCCAAATCAGAATACAACTCCAAAATACTGAAATTAACCAACGAAACAATTCAACAAATCAAAACATCAATTTAAAACTGTCAAAACTGATAGGGCTGCAGTACACGCACGCGTGTACTACCTCGCCACTATCGCAGGAGGTACACAAAAGCTCAGAGAAATCACAAATGATCACAAGGTCAAATCCCGAAATCGGGATTCAACTCAAGGAAGTTCGGAAACAAATCCAATATCTCAAGTGATCAAAACAGTCTACTCAATTTCAAAGAGACAGCCAACAAAATGAACTCCTATATAATGAACCAGACTAACAACTTCAAGTCAAGCATGCTACAGAACTGACCAACATAGCACCAGAATGAACAACATCAAGTGAGACCATAACCAAACAAAGCACCAAGAACCAAATATATCAAATGAAGACACAAGAGAGTACAGACATGACATGCACAGGGTTCAAGTGCAACAGATCCTCAAAGTGAAGTTTAAGTGCACAACAGATAGGAAGTGACAGTAAAGCTATGAAACTGGACTTCAACAAGACCACATGCTACCTTAAGATTTCAAGCATGCGAATACAGAATGTAAACCAGTCTCAACCACTACAACACTAACTGACTCGAAGAAATGCCACCAGAGGAAACACAATGCACCCGAAATAACATGAAAGCATCTCAATAATTAGGTTTGGTCAGACCATCGAGAGGAAAAAGAAACAACCAAGGTCAGAGCTCAACATACATGAACCATCAAGAATATACAAACTCAAAGATGTGCCAAATGCAAATGCAGACTTGAATGAATACAAGTTCAAATGTCAACAAAGTACAACTCAATATGGCAACACAACTACTGGAATGAATGCTCAAAGACAACTGTCTACATGAATTAGTCCAAATGAAATACAACTGCAACCATGATCAAGGGTAACAGGAATCAACAAGAATGCAAGCTACAACTTCAAATGACTCAAGTGAGTAAACACTTCCGGTATGCAGACCAAAGAGAAAAAATATATCAATGGTTTGATATCCAGAGGCAATCCTAAACTTGCAGATACAATTCGACAAAGCAGATTTAGTTACAAGGTGTAACCTAGAAGCTATAGAGCTCAATGCTATCAAGACTCCAAGCCTGGCAACAAGTAATACAATATAAACCAGACTACATGAAATACATGGAGGCAATACTGAAAAATACTTCACATGCATGCAGCTAGGAAAGCAAACATTTCAATGTTGTAAAATACTTACTTTTTGAAATTACAAAATACTTCCACTAACTAGCAGCATATTCATACTTTAAGTAAAAAGAAAAGACTCAAGTTTCTTCACAAAGTACACGTCACAGGAAACAAATTTTCTTTTGAACCCAGGCCTCACATAAATGCATGAAATTTATTGTACATCAAAATGCTCTGTCCTCGCCATTTATGTGTGCGTTTGAATTAAATGGATGGTCAATGACCTGACAGTAAACAGTGCCACAAGATCACCGAACGAACAATTCGATGCAAACATTCATAAACACACAGGTATAACTTGAAATAACGAACCTCCATAATCAGAGTTCAAATGCCACAGTGAATAAAATCACATATTTAATGTAATTGAAATTGCAGGCTTCACCAAAAAAAATCAAATTTATCCAGCCCAAGCTCAAAGCAACACATTGCAATTTCCAGATGAATACAAGCATCAAGACCGAAGTCAAAATGAAAGTCAAACTGTAAGGGCCAAGGAGTTCGAACTTTTCGAAAATCATTAAAGCCATGAATCAGTCAAATTTGAAAGTATCATTTTAAATGAATCTGATTAAGTCAGGTAAAACAACACATCCAAGCAACAACGAAGGACTCGAGTAGGAATTAGAAATGTGGGTGAATAGAATCACTCACCTTTGCCGACGCGAAACACACGATGATCGAAGGAGCCTTCGATTGATCTAATTGAAGTTGGCACTCTCGAGGACGAGCGAAAATGAATGAAGATTGAACAGCACCGCCATTTACGTTTATTTGTACTTTTAGGTTTAGGGTTCGAAAAATGAAAGAAGGGGGGATGGGTTTGCCCTACAAATTATCACGGCGACAAATAAAATATGGGCCACTATTCAATTTCACAGCCCACAATTCCTTTTAACCATTTATAAGGGATTTTAAATCATTATAAAAATTTCAATTGAAATTGCTAAACAATTTAAATCGCCATTTGACGATATTCAACGGCTATAAAACACTGGGTTGTTACAGACTCCCCTCCTTATAAAAATTGCATCCCCGCAATTTTCACAACTAAGGTCGTCAATAACAATTTCTTTTCTAACATAAACTGGTTACGCTAGGAAAATAAGAATCGAGAACACAAATACCAAAGAAATCTTTTAATTCCAATAAAAGGGTTTACAAATTTTCAACAGAATTTAACTATCAATAGATAGTCAGAAAGCAGCAAAGCTGAATAAATGCAATCATCAGCAATATTTAATTATCAACTAGATAATTGAAATACAGAGAATCATAAAGCAACAATGTCTAATCATCGATACGATAATTAGAAAACAGTGATTCAATAAAATCAGCATATTCTAAAATCTATTGGGGACTAGAAAATCTCATATCAATAAAATCAGCAAACATCCAATCATCCAAACGATACTCAGAAAACAAATCAACAAATGTCAAATTATCGAAGACGAATATCACAAAACATCAAATTCACAAATATTCGATTATCAAAAACGATAATCAAATTTCAAATTCAACAAATATTCGATTATCAAAACGATAATCAAATTTCTCAAATTCAACAAATATTCGATTATCAAAAACGATAATCAAATTTCAAATTCAACAAATATTCGATTATCAAAACGATAATCAAATTTCAAATTCAACAAATATTCGATTATCACAAACGATAATCAAAATTCAAATCAACATTATTCGATTATCAAAACGATAATCAAATTTCAAATTCAACAAATATTCGATTATCACAAACGATAATCAAAATTCAAATCAACATTATTCGATTATCAAAAACGATAATCAAATTTCAAATTAGCAAATATTTAATTATCTCAAGCGATAATTAATTCTCAAATCAACAAATATTAATTATCTCAAGCGATAATTAAATCTAAAATTAACAAATATTTAATTATCTCAAGTGATAATTAAATCTCAAATCAACAAATATTTAATTATCTCAAGCGATAATTAAATTCAAAATCAACAAATATTTAATTATCTGAAGCGATAATTAAATCTCAAATCAACAAATATTTAATTATTTCATGCGATAATTAAATCTAAAATCAACAAATATTTAATTATCTAAAGCGATAATTAAATCTCAAATCACAATTATTTAATTATCTCATGCGATAATTAAATCTAAAATCAACAAATATTTAATTATCTAAAGCGATAATTAAATCTCAAATCAACAATTATTTAATTATCTCATGCGATAATTAAATCTAAAATCAACAAATATTTAATTATCTAAAGCGATAATTAAATCTCAAATCAACAATTATTTAATTATCTCAGGCGATAATTAAATCTAAAATCAACAAATATTTAATTATCTAAAGCGATAATTAAATCTCAAATCAACAATTATTTAATTATCTCAGGCGATAATTAAATCTAAAATCAACAAATATTTAATTATCTCATGCGATAATTAAATCTAAAATCAACAAATATTTAATTATCTAAAGCGATAATTAAATCTCAAATCAACAATTATTTAATTATCTCATGCGATAATTAAAAGCAACAATTATCCGATTATCAGAAACGATAATCAGAACTCATATCAACAAATATCTAATTATCACAAGCGATAATTAGAAACAACAAATATCTGATTATCAAAAACGTTAATCAGAACTCATATCAACAAATATCTAATTATCACAAGCGATAATTAGAAACAACAAATATCTGATTATCAAAAACGATAATCAGAACTCATATCAACAAATATCCAATTATCACAAGCGATAATTAGAAACAACAAATATCTGATTATCAAAAACGATAATCAGAACTCATATCAACAAATATCCAATTACCTGCAGATAATTGGAAATAACAAATATCTAGAAATCAATTAAGAAGACTAGAAAATCAACATAAAAGCTTGGATCGATCCCATCAGATGGCGAGTTTTTAATTCGCCGCACGTGCAACAACATATGGCCGAAGCCTACCAAGTACTCAACATAATTTTGGCGCCCATCAGATTGACCCGAAGGTCCGCAGAGTGACCCGAAGGTCTAGTACTGGTATTTGACCCGAAGGTCCAACATATGACCCGAAGGTCCAACATAGTGGCTCGAAAGCACACGAAAACATCAAATATTTCAATTAACGAGTCCGGAATTAACCAAAATAGTAAACGCACATGTCCCATAACCACGAGTTTTACTAAATTGTTTAATTCTCTTCATCGTTTCCTTGAAAGTGTAGGATCATCAAAACAACAGATATTCAATTAACGAGTCCGGAATTAACCGAAATAGTAAAAGTGTGGTTCCATACTCCGCACTTTTGCTAAATCGTTTAAATCACTTCATCGTTTCCTTGAAAGTGCAAAATTGTGTATTTTGTAAAAATACACTTTACATTCTCAAACGGACAAGTCCGGAATTAAGCGAATCAGTAAAAGAAAGGGGTCATAGTCCTCGATTTTGCTGAATCGTTTAAGTCGCTTTCTCATTCTTTTGAAAACGCAAACTGTTACAATTTTATAAAACAATTTTCATTTTAAAACAATTTTCCAATCACGTGATTAAAACAGCAAATCAGTAACAATTTCAATAAGGAAATTGTACTTCTTAAAATACCGTAAAAACGGTTACAAATCAGTATTGCGGAATAACCGCTTGAAAATTCACTTTTAAAATTTGGCGGTTACTGAAGCCAAAGCGACAGTAGTTTTAAAACGTCAAAATCACATCAAAACAATCTACATCAAAATGTAATGTCAGTGAATTTTCATTCATCAAAAATGCCACAAAACACCGTGCTTCAAAATATAGCATTGGTGTAAAAATCCCGTTATAAAAATAACGGCAACAAAATACATTTCATAACCAAGCATCGGTTCAACGTAAAAATAAATGCAGTAACGCGCAATTCAAATTTTTGCACGTACTACAGAATGAACAAAGAAATCATTCGAAGGTATCTTCAATGAAGACAATTCAAAACAGCAAAATCTAATCAATAGATGATTAGTACAAAAGAAAGCCAGCGAAAATTTCAACAAAAATCACATATCTGCAATTTCTTCGAATCCTCAATTTGGATTCGAAATTCTCAAAGAAACAATTAATTACAGCTATGTAAACAACAATTGGAATTCATATCAATTTCGTATTTTGATTCTTAAATCAAAAAGATTATCAGTTGTACTCAGCGAAGACAGTTTTACTGTTTCCGCTGCGCACTCTGATAAATAGAACACAAATCAATCAAATCATCAGAACACAATTTCATCCAAACAACAAAACACAATTCCACTTTTTATTTTTAAATAACGATATTTAAAAATTTCATCAAAATTTCAAAACTTTAGTTTTGACTCAAATCACAGATAAAACGTCGACTAATAGTTGTAACATATGTTTCATCCAAGTTATGTTTTATATTATGTCCATAAACCCCAAGCTCTGATACCAACTGTAACGCCCTACCTCTATGCTCATAATAACAAAGAGTATTAAAAGAAATACTGTCTATTATTACGAAGAATAATGCTGGATAGGAGCGACCATCCGTAATTGGCCTTACACTAATATTGGTTATCTCGATAGGAGTGGTATATACTTTTTATTTTTCATCTATTATTTATTTACTCCCATCGACACTCCCAATACTAGTATAAAACGAACTAC
This sequence comes from Allium fistulosum, assembly GCA_030737815.1. Taxonomy (NCBI): domain Eukaryota; kingdom Viridiplantae; phylum Streptophyta; class Magnoliopsida; order Asparagales; family Amaryllidaceae; genus Allium; species Allium fistulosum. The sequence continues at coordinate 1,175,972,741 of CM060903.1, forward strand.
GATGGTTCATAATAGTTTAGGACATTAGATATAACAATAACACAGATAATATAAATGCGGAACACAGATAAAAACAAAAGTCTCATATATATATAACTGATGTCAGTTAATACATAGTTGACACAATACATATGATACAACTACAACTGTCGACTCTAGAAGTTATATATACAAGTACATTATCGACTAATATACATGAATACATATCGTTCTATACAATGACTCGACTACTACAAAATGACACTGACAACTTCAGAAGATGTGAAAAGTCTTCAAATCCTGAACAGCAACTCAAAGAAGAAAATCTACAACCTGAAATAACTCGGGTCTGACCCGAGTATTACATTCAAAAGAAAATAATACACGGGTCAGTCTAATTCAAACTCAGTTATTAGTGCATAGCAGCAATAATAATCAGATAGTCTAATAGACGATAATCACAGAAATCTCGTATATCCAACCCTCGATACGAGAATTGGATAACGGCATATATAACACTTAATAGTGTTAAACAACAAATCAGCAATCCAAATCAGAATACAACTCCAAAATACTGAAATTAACCAACGAAACAATTCAACAAATCAAAACATCAATTTAAAACTGTCAAAACTGATAGGGCTGCAGTACACGCACGCGTGTACTGCCTCGCCACTATCGCAGGAGGTACACAAAAGCTCAGAGAAATCACAAATGATCACAAGGTCAAATCCCGAAATCGGGATTCAACTCAAGGAAGTTCGGAAACAAATCCAATATCTCAAGTGGTCAAAACAGTCTACTCAATTTCAAAGAGACAGCCAACAAAATGAACTCATATATAATGAACCAGACTAACAACTTCAAGTCAAGCATGCTACAGAACTGACCAACATAGCACCAGAATGAACAACATCAAGTGAGACCATAACCAAACAAAGCACCAAGAACCAAATATATCAAATGAAGACACAAGAGAGTACAGACATGACATGCACAGGGTTCAAGTGCAACAGATCCTCAAAGTGAAGTTTAAGTGCACAACAGATAGGAAGTGACAGTAAAGCTATGAAACTGGACTTCAACAAGACCACATGCTACCTTAAGATTTCAAGCATGCGAATACAGAATGTAAACCAGTCTCAACCACTACAACACTAACTGACTCGAAGAAATGCCACCAGAGGAAACACAATGCACCCGAAATAACATGAAAGCATCTCAATAATTAGGTTTGGTCAGACCATCGAGAGGAAAAAGAAACAACCAAGGTCAGAGCTCAACATACATGAACCATCAAGAATATACAAACTCAAAGATGTGCCAAATGCAAATGCAGACTCGAATGAATACAAGTTCAAATGTCAACAAAGTACAACTCAATATGGCAACACAACTACTGGAATGAATGCTCAAAGACAACTGTCTACATGAATTAGTCCAAATGAAATACAACTGCAACCATGATCAAGGGTAACAGGAAACAACAAGAATGCAAGCTACAACTTCAAATGACTCAAGTGAGTAAACACTTCCGGTATGCAGACCAAAGATAAAAAATATATCAATGGTGTGACGACCCGGTATTTTAGCAGTATTATTTTAATGGATATTTAATCTAATTTTTAATAAAAAGTAAACTTTTCATTTTAATATGTATATGACTTTCGGAATAATTGCCATTTATTTATTTAGATTTGTGTTGTAAAAAGGAAATTTGATTTGAAAATTTAAAATAAAATCTCTTAATAATATTTATAATAAATTCATCTTATACAACTGAATTAAAATACTTCGCCTTGTTAACATTTGATAACCAAATATGTATAGATAATAATGTTTGATAATGAAGTATAAAACAAATATATTATTAAAATAAAAATAAACACTTAAGATAATACCAAAGTATAATAACCTTATAAAAGCTCATAATATACACAAAAAGCAACCAGACATGTTATATGAAATAGGACAAAGAAAATGAACTAAATACCTGAAGTATGGGAATTAAATAGTAAATGATTAACTTTAGAAAAGTAGTAAACCTTATAGTAAATTCTAGAACTCATATGCACTTAGACAGGTAGAATATAATGATGATAAGTATAGACAAGTTGTATATATGAATATGTTCACTAGAGCAAAACAAATCAGACTGAAAAATATATATAATATATATAAATGAATGTATAAGCTTCTAGTACAAGCCAAGTAAATAAATGCAAGCCACCAAAAATCTTATCAGTCGCCAAACTTATAAAAATCTCTGGTCAAGGATTTATACAAAAAGAAATCTCTTGTACCAGTTTTTGACTCAAATCTGTATATGCTTCTTTTATATATCATCTCATGTTTTCTTTCGTTCAAAGAAAAAAAAATATAGAGGCAAGTATATATATATATATATGTATAGGATGAATACAAGTGTATACAATAAAAATCAAAAGAAGATATATTAGCTTCTAAAACAAGACAAATGTAATAAATGCAGCACCCATTCTTTCTCATCTCAGCCAACAATTGAAAAAAAATCTCTGGCAAAATTTAAAAAAAAAATATTGTTAGTACAATAGAATATCTAATATCAATATCAACAGCCGGTATACTTTTCTATATATCATCTTCTACATTTTATTTTCGTTCATAAATCAAAAACTGAGTATTAATAAAAAAAAAAGGAGGCAAGATACAACCTGAAACTCAACAACCAGATCAACAACAACTAAAATATCATCAACAAATTTAGCTAGGAAATCAAACTGGAAGTCTGGAAACAAGCAAAAACCAAAACAGTCCTTCTCAAATTCAAGAAGTGCTCTGTTCAATTAAATTTTGGTGAGTAAACTAAATTGTTATATTTTGACTTATACCTGAAGTCATGTGTGAAATGTTCCATGGATATATGAGTATACTTTGCACGTATAGGAACAGGCTACAGGAGTATATCTGGGTTTGAATGTGTATGCTTATATTCAAACTGTGGCTCTGTTTTGTTGTTCAGGTTTCAAACTTGGAAAAAGTTTTTTTATATTTTCTACCTGAATCATTCCCTAGACTTCATTATAAAAAAATAAAAATTGTTATATCAAAATATAAATTTTTTTTTAAACAGCTTCAAAGTTCAAGCTAAAGCTAGTTTGAACAGAAAGGCAAAGAACAGTAAGAATTAAAAACATATCAGAATTTCGATCTTAAAAAGTGAATGATTCAAGTATATATTCTGGTTTGTTATCGAGAGTTATGATTTTTAAAATTATAATCAGGATTTTTAGATTGGTAGATCGCGAGTTATTGCAAGTTGATCAGTTTTGGGTGATTTGTCGATTTGTGATGATCTAAAGGATTATAGTTATTGCAATTGGTACTGGAGAAGCTTCAGGGGTAGGCGATTGCTAGAAAAATACTAGATGATTTTTCTATTGAATAGGATGGCCAGTCGATCGTGATTTAGGGTTTTAAGGCTTGGAATGGTAGAGGGGCTTTGCGAGGCATTTCCGAGTTCGTCGAAGCATCGGACATGGTCGGGGTGGTTGGGATAGAAGCATAAGTCGTCGACGATTCTGTGGACTGGGTGTAGGGATTTCTGGTGATGGGTGGTGACGCTACGAGGAGGTTTTCCAGTGCTGGGTTGTTCCAGATTTGAGCCAGAAAGCTAAATTTTGATTTTGAGCTATTGACGAAGTTCGAGTGATCGAGTTCTGGTATAAGGATGATCATCGACCTGTGGAGATCATCGTCGATGATCGGAGGTGGCTGTATCGTGTGTACATATGCACGGAGCACATCTTGATATCTGAAGAGTTGGTGAGGCAGAGAAGTCGTGCTCGAAGTTTTAGTAAGTAAATGTAGGGTGAAGCTCGAAGATGCGGGTGTTTGGCTCGAAGTATGTTGGGCGGGTTTGGGTATAGGACTGTTGAGTAGGGAAGGATTTATGGCTCGAGTTTTAGCTAGGCCTTGCTCGAAGAAATCTGATGTGGGGCTCGAAATGTTTGACAGGTTTTAAACCTGTTAGTTTTGAATTTAAAACTATTTTGTAAAAAAAAAAAATAGAGATTTAGACTAAGTTAAATCAAAATTGTGAGTATGGACTCAAATCTAAATTTGTATTCTAGTGTCGGGATAAATAGGGTTATCAAATTTAAAAAGGTCTTTCAACATTAAAAGGCTAAAGTATGTTTTGCATAGTGATTTGAATTTTAAAAAAAAAATGAATTTGGGTTTTAACTCTTGTAAATTTCACTTATAAGTAAGTGTGTCTTTAACATAAGGTTCAAAGAATTTTAAATTATTTTATCCCTTGATAAAGTTAAATTCGTATTCATTTTAAATCGAAATTTGAAATAATATTAAAGAAACAAAATTTTTGGAAGTAAAATATTTTCAATGTTTTGTAAATTAGTCATAAATAAGAAAATGTTTTATCTTAAAGTAAATTGATATTTAATGATTTGTGATTCAGTTAATAAATAAGAAATTTAAGGTTTAGTTAATTACTTGAGGATTACTTAATTGTTAATTAAGTATTTATTAATTTAGGGATAAGATTAATTAATTGATCATTTGAGTTTAATTAATTAGATAACAACTTGACGAAGTAATTAAGAAATAATTACATAGAGTAATCAATTAATTTAAGGGAGGGTAAATTAATTGGTTTATAATTAATGTTATGTAAAGGTAAGCCATGTGATTAAAGAACTAGAAATCAATTTAAGTATTGGAAGAAATCAATCTTGCCTATAAATGATTGAATGATATAAATGCCATAAATGGGTTGATAACTCTAATATGAAATGTTTTTTTTTATAATATGAGAGGTTGGCTAGACCACGATAGTATGATCATCTAACGTTGATGAATTGCTATGTATAAAAGTGTCATCTTGTATTTTAAATTGTATTTCATTTAAATATCTTAGGTTAAGATGATATTGAACTCGAAGAGATCGGAATTGGGTATTTGTCAATACCCGAATCTACCTCGATCAGAAATTTGCAATAATTCCTTATATGAGACATAAATAGGCTGAAATGGAGTAAAGTGAACCTTGAAACTAAGTAGAGATACTAAAGAAATTTATTTGTGAAAATAACATTGACAAATGGCAAGTAATGAACTAGAAGTGAAGTACGAGTTTTCCCCGGGTTTATATACGTTGTATGTATTTCATGTTAGATGGGTTTACTCACGCTGGTTTCCAGCCTGACCCGGGTGTTACTTTGGTGTAATGCTCGGGTCAGACCGAGTATTACAGATTTTCAGGTAAGGACGTTCTGGAGCTTAGGAGATGAGCTGGATGGCAGGACGTATGGAGTGTTTCCGCTGTGACTATTATTTCTGTTTATCTGAGATATATTTGATTTGTATATGCCCAGTGTTGTGTATAAGAGTAACTCTGATGTATTATAAATGTAAATTGACAAATATAGTATTCTTTTGTAAACTGATATTATTTGATATTATATTTTGATCCGCTGCGAATGTGAGAATCTGTGGTGTGTTCTGCTTCTTCTTTTATCTTTTCTTCTTTTTCCTAACTATCTGGAATTTTCGGGTTCGAAAATTTCGGGTCGTTACAGTTGGTATCAGAGCGAAGGTTAAACGAGAACCTTGGCTCTGGTGGGATTACTCATAAGTATAGGGTCGATGGTACCCTAGAATGAGTTGAGTATAATATATATGAGAGAGCGTATTTGTTATTTTCTTATATAAAGATTTTTAATGATTATATTTTGATATATAAAGCAATATTTCTTCTTAATAAATATTAAGATAATTGGTTGTTAAATTATTGGAATTAAATTAAGAAGTAATATAATACAACTAAACTGAAATTAAATAAAAAGTTTGAAATGGATTCAAACTGAAATTAAAATCTTGAATTTCAGAATAAGATAATATGAATTATTTTCCAGATATATAATCTTGGATGTTATCAGAAATGATTAATAAGATGGGTATTAATGAGTAAGCAAAATAAAATGCTTGGGAAAGTAAAACTTGTAAGTAAATATGACTTATAAATTTGAACTGTAGATGATCTTAATTGTGAAGTTTTAAATTTGGGTCCAGAATTTGAAAATTTGTTTCAAGGCAATAAGGAAGTAATATGTATATATGAGTAATACATATAATAAAAAAAAATTGTTTGGAATAGACTCTTAATGTTGAGTTTAAATTTGAATGAGATGTGATACCCAAGGTGATAAGTTTTTGAACTTATAAGATTATTCATGTAAAATTTAAAATTTGAAATGGGAATTCAAATTGGGTAAAGTTGACTGGATTAAGTAGATTGAATTTAACTTTGGAAAAGTTAAATAAGTTGGAATAAACAACCTGAATTGGAAATTTCAAGATGAAATTGAGATTTAACTTAGGGAAGTTAAATGGGTTGATTTGGTGGGGAATTATAAGTGATCTCAAATGGGTTTGAGATCTGGGAATTGAAAATGGATGTTGTAAAATGGGTGTTTGGATAAATTTGGATGTTTATTCATCCTGATATCATTCTATTGTAATAAATAATTTATGAAACTGAGAATTGGTTTTGAAGTTAAAAATGGATAATAAATTAGAATCTGAAGAATTAATTGTTTTGAGTTTTGAAATATGTTAAATAAAAGATAATTTAAAATGGAATCTTGAGAATTGGACTCAGAATTAAAAATTGTTTAAAGATTTGAATTAATTGATTTAAAGGGGTTAATTAACATTTAAAAATTTAACCCGAATTTATAAAATTCGAGATGGTTTAAATTTGAGATTTAAATTGAGTTAGTACCAAACTGAAACTGATTTGAATTAATGGGATTGTGATTTAGGATGGATAAGTTTAAAATTCAAAGGGAAAATTTGAATTGAATTAATTTGGAATAAGATTGAAGATTGAATGAGTTCAAATTCAAATGGAATAGGGATTAATTCACAAGGAAATTGAAATGATTTGAGATTGAAGTGGATTCAATTTGGAGTTAGTCTAAATTAGTTTAAATAATTTGGAACTGTAATTAAAATGAATATGATTAAAATCAAATGGGATTTGATTTGAATTTAGGAAAGAAATTGTGGATAATTCAACTTGAATTGGGAGTAAATCAAGTTCAATGGAATTTGGAGTTATTTGAATTGGAAATTGGGTCAATTTAAATGGAAATTTAAATTGAATTGAAAAGGAAGTGAACGGTTTTGACTCTGGATTATTTTCAATAAATTGTTTTAATATAAATCTATTTTTCCAAACTATTTACCATACAACTTTTCTTTTAAAACCTAAAACTATCTTAAGCTTGTTTTACAATTACTTTTGGAACTATTTAACTATTTTATAACTATTTTATAAACTGATGACTGTTTTTCCCGCTATTTTATAACTTATTATTATTTTACAACTGTTTTGCAACTATTTTACTATTTTCCAACTATTTTACACTTACTTAACTATTTTACAGCTATTTTGCAAACTATTAATTATTTTTCAACTACTTATCTATTTTTAAAATTTTCAAGCTATTTTCTAAATTAGTCGGGGTTCAAACTGTTATTGTTTAAATGCCCAACTGAGATAAGAATTGAAGTGATAATCCAAATGGGGATTAAGGTAAATGTGGATAAGTGAATGAAATTAAAAGAAATGTGAATAGAAAAGAGAATTGATTTGGCTAATAACCAATAAAGAAAAATACGTAGGATGTACGTATATTATTCTATTCGCATAGTGATTTGATCCAGATTCGAGCACAGAATTTCGAGATAGTCTTATCTATCCGAGTTGGGATTTTTCACTCGATTTTCGACGGCGAACCTGGATATGGGTTTTTGGTTGATTCTGGATATTCTCTATCATAGTTGTGACTATGCAAGGAGAATGACGGTTTTTGATCAAGAAACCAGATCTGTGTCCGCACTAGGAAGTCGGGTGGACGATACTAGTTCGGAAAAGAAATTGTGTGATCGAGTGAGCGATCAGATTGGTATAGCGTACGAATGGTTTGTGTACATCGTACGGATTTGTAGGAAATTGATATCGGGAATTTTTAATAAGAAATGTGAAATGGTTCTTAGAGATTAAAGAAAAAAAAGTTATAAGATGATCTTTGAAATGAAAAAAATATATTTGTGAATATATGAGAAACTAAAACAAAATAAATTAAAATTTGATATTTTTATGGCCGAAATTAATTTTATGGAAATAAAGAGGAAATTGAATATCTCTTTGATTTTAAAATGTACTCTATAATTAAAGTAAGTAATTTGACAAGTGTAAATTTCAAAATTTAATGTTGTCTTGAAATTTTTTTTAATTATATATCTTTGTTAAATAAGATAAAACTACCTTTGAATGAATCTATAGCCAGAAGAAAAGATTTTTGAAAATATTTGGAGTATAAACGTAAATTTATACAAGTATAAATTTGATTCAAGAATTTTCAAGATTAGTATATATATTTATATAAAAAGGATTTTGTAAAATGATTTCAAAAAAAAATAAAGGAAAAAAATGATTTTGAGGAAAGGTTTTGAGAACCTATGGATTTGGAAAAAGGTTTTGATTTTTAGGAAAATCAATATTGAGATTTGGAAAAGCCTATTTTGGAAAGTATCGATTCTGGGAATCGATTTTGTGTAAAGGAGCCTTATATGAAATTCATACTAGGTGTATGATTTTGGGAAAATACTATATGTGTATAGTATAAATTGTTTTGAGATTGGCTCTGGGGAAAAAGGCGCTCCCTTGGAATGAACTTCTCAGGAGTGCCACAGGGTGGTACTGCCTTGAGCCTCTAAGAGGGAGGTTCTAAACTTGATCCTGTGAGGAGTCCGGACAAACTAGTTCCTGAGGATTATTGGGTAGCGAAAGTCGGTGGCGTTGATGCCTACAGGGGCATTTGGGTTATGCTGTGACGACAGTGTAACTCGATGTCGCTGCGACCTACTGTGGGGACCATAGCGAAATCGTGTGGAGGATGAGTGCCAACGGTCTACACTTGATTTTGCCGAGAAGGCAACGCAACATCGGTAGACTGCGATCTATGGTCGAGTGGAGGAGTTTCATTCTTTTGGCAGCGAAATTCGAGGGCGCTGATGCCTACAGTTATATGGGTTTTTGCTGTGATAGCTACGTAACCCCAGTTGTAGCTGCGATCTGTAGCGGGTTCCATGGCGTAATTGAGGGGCGCGGATGCCTACAGTTATCTGTGGATTTTGCCGGGATGGCAACGTAACCATCGGGTTAACTGCGACCATGGATGGGTGTGATGATTTCCAGAGCATTCTCACCAAAGATATTTCCTCTATTTTCAAAAAAAAAACTGTTTTCTATATTTTCAAATAAAATTATTTTCCGACTATTTTCATTGGATGTTGGAAACGGGTCGGCCAAGCACTTATAGATTTTCAGTCGTATGCCTGATCAACATATGACCGAATTTCTGTGAGGACAAGGATGGACTTGTTAGAACATCGAGTTATAAAAGTATTTTATACAAACTATTTAGAAATATTATATAGATATTTAAAAGAGTTTTAAAAATGAAAAAAAAATATTTATCTAATCTTAAACATTTTAATAATTCTGGCTTCGTTCCTTTTCGAGGACGAAAAGATTCAAAGGGGGGAGGAATGTGACGACCCGGTATTTTAGCAGTATTATTTTAATGGATATTTAATCTAATTTTTAATAAAAAGTAAACTTTTCATTTTAATATGTATATGACTTTCGGAATAATTGCCATTTATTTATTTAGATTTGTGTTGTAAAAAGGAAATTTGATTTGAAAATTTAAAATAAAATCTCTTAATAATATTTATAATAAATTCATCTTATACAACTGAATTAAAATACTTCGCCTTGTTAACATTTGATAACCAAATATGTATAGATAATAATGTTTGATAATGAAGTATAAAACAAATATATTATTAAAATAAAAATAAACACTTAAGATAATACCAAAGTATAATAACCTTATAAAAGCTCATAATATACACAAAAAGCAACCAGACATGTTATATGAAATAGGACAAAGAAAATGAACTAAATACCTGAAGTATGGGAATTAAATAGTAAATGATTAACTTTAGAAAAGTAGTAAACCTTATAGTAAATTCTAGAACTCATATGCACTTAGACAGGTAGAATATAATGATGATAAGTATAGACAAGTTGTATATATGAATATGTTCACTAGAGCAAAACAAATCAGACTGAAAAATATATATAATATATATAAATGAATGTATAAGCTTCTAGTACAAGCCAAGTAAATAAATGCAAGCCACCAAAAATCTTATCAGTCGCCAAACTTATAAAAATCTCTGGTCAAGGATTTATACAAAAAGAAATCTCTTGTACCAGTTTTTGACTCAAATCTGTATATGCTTCTTTTATATATCATCTCATGTTTTCTTTCGTTCAAAGAAAAAAAAATATAGAGGCAAGTATATATATATATATATGTATAGGATGAATACAAGTGTATACAATAAAAATCAAAAGAAGATATATTAGCTTCTAAAACAAGACAAATGTAATAAATGCAGCACCCATTCTTTCTCATCTCAGCCAACAATTGAAAAAAAATCTCTGGCAAAATTTAAAAAAAAAATATTGTTAGTACAATAGAATATCTAATATCAATATCAACAGCCGGTATACTTTTCTATATATCATCTTCTACATTTTATTTTCGTTCATAAATCAAAAACTGAGTATTAATAAAAAAAAAAGGAGGCAAGATACAACCTGAAACTCAACAACCAGATCAACAACAACTAAAATATCATCAACAAATTTAGCTAGGAAATCAAACTGGAAGTCTGGAAACAAGCAAAAACCAAAACAGTCCTTCTCAAATTCAAGAAGTGCTCTGTTCAATTAAATTTTGGTGAGTAAACTAAATTGTTATATTTTGACTTATACCTGAAGTCATGTGTGAAATGTTCCATGGATATATGAGTATACTTTGCACGTATAGGAACAGGCTACAGGAGTATATCTGGGTTTGAATGTGTATGCTTATATTCAAACTGTGGCTCTGTTTTGTTGTTCAGGTTTCAAACTTGGAAAAAGTTTTTTTATATTTTCTACCTGAATCATTCCCTAGACTTCATTATAAAAAAATAAAAATTGTTATATCAAAATATAATTTTTTTTTTTAAACAGCTTCAAAGTTCAAGCTAAAGCTAGTTTGAACAGAAAGGCAAAGAACAGTAAGAATTAAAAACATATTAGAATTTCGATCTTAAAAAGTGAATGATTCAAGTATATATTCTGGTTTGTTATCGAGAGTTATGATTTTTAAAATTATAATCAGGATTTTTAGATTGGTAGATCGCGAGTTATTGCAAGTTGATCAGTTTTGGGTGATTTGTCGATTTGTGATGATCTAAAGGATTATAGTTATTGCAATTGGTACTGGAGAAGCTTCAGGGGTAGGCGATTGCTAGAAAAATACTAGATGATTTTTCTATTGAATAGGATGGCCAGTCGATCGTGATTTAGGGTTTTAAGGCTTGGAATGGTAGAGGGGCTTTGCGAGGCATTTCCGAGTTCGTCGAAGCATCGGACATGGTCGGGGTGGTTGGGATAGAAGCATAAGTCGTCGACGATTCTGTGGACCGGGTGTAGGGATTTCTGGTGATGGGTGGTGACGCTACGAGGAGGTTTTCCAGTGCTGGGTTGTTCCAGATTTGAGCCAGAAAGCTAAATTTTGATTTTGAGCTATTGACGAAGTTCGAGTGATCGAGTTCTGGTATAAGGATGATCATCGACCTGTGGAGATCATCGTCGATGATCGGAGGTGGCTGTATCGTGTGTACATATGCACGGAGCACATCTTGATATCTGAAGAGTTGGTGAGGCAGAGAAGTCGTGCTCGAAGTTTTAGTAAGTAAATGTAGGGTGAAGCTCGAAGATGCGGGTGTTTGGCTCGAAGTATGTTGGGCGGGTTTGGGTATAGGACTGTTGAGTAGGGAAGGATTTATGGCTCGAGTTTTAGCTAGGCCTTGCTCGAAGAAATCTGATGTGGGGCTCGAAATGTTTGACAGGTTTTAAACCTGTTAGTTTTGAATTTAAAACTATTTTGTAAAAAAAAAAAAATAGAGATTTAGACTAAGTTAAATCAAAATTGTGAGTATGGACTCAAATCTAAATTTGTATTCTAGTGTCGGGATAAATAGGGTTATCAAATTTAAAAAGGTCTTTCAACATTAAAAGGCTAAAGTATGTTTTGCATAGTGATTTGAATTTTAAAAAAAAAATGAATTTGGGTTTTAACTCTTGTAAATTTCACTTATAAGTAAGTGTGTCTTTAACATAAGGTTCAAAGAATTTTAAATTATTTTATCCCTTGATAAAGTTAAATTCGTATTCATTTTAAATCGAAATTTGAAATAATATTAAAGAAACAAAATTTTTGGAAGTAAAATATTTTCAATGTTTTGTAAATTAGTCATAAATAAGAAAATGTTTTATCTTAAAGTAAATTGATATTTAATGATTTGTGATTCAGTTAATAAATAAGAAATTTAAGGTTTAGTTAATTACTTGAGGATTACTTAATTGTTAATTAAGTATTTATTAATTTAGGGATAAGATTAATTAATTGATCATTTGAGTTTAATTAATTAGATAACAACTTGACGAAGTAATTAAGAAATAATTACATAGAGTAATCAATTAATTTAAGGGAGGGTAAATTAATTGGTTTATAATTAATGTTATGTAAAGGTAAGCCATGTGATTAAAGAACTAGAAATCAATTTAAGTATTGGAAGAAATCAATCTTGCCTATAAATGATTGAATGATATAAATGCCATAAATGGGTTGATAACTCTAATATGAAATGTTTTTTTTATAATATGAGAGGTTGGCTAGACCACGATAGTATGATCATCTAACGTTGATGAATTGCTATGTATAAAAGTGTCATCTTGTATTTTAAATTGTATTTCATTTAAATATCTTAGGTTAAGATGATATTGAACTCGAAGAGATCGGAATTGGGTATTTGTCAATACCCGAATCTACCTCGATCAGAAATTTGCAATAATTCCTTATATGAGACATAAATAGGCTGAAATGGAGTAAAGTGAACCTTGAAACTAAGTAGAGATACTAAAGAAATTTATTTGTGAAAATAACATTGACAAATGGCAAGTAATGAACTAGAAGTGAAGTACGAGTTTTCCCCGGGTTTATATACGTTGTATGTATTTCATGTTAGATGGGTTTACTCACGCTGGTTTCCAGCCTGACCCGGGTGTTACTTTGGTGTAATGCTCGGGTCAGACCGAGTATTACAGATTTTCAGGTAAGGACGTTCTGGAGCTTAGGAGATGAGCTGGATGGCAGGACGTATGGAGTGTTTCCGCTGTGACTATTATTTCTGTTTATCTGAGATATATTTGATTTGTATATGCCCAGTGTTGTGTATAAGAGTAACTCTGATGTATTATAAATGTAAATTGACAAATATAGTATTCTTTTGTAAACTGATATTATTTGATATTATATTTTGATCCGCTGCGAATGTGAGAATCTGTGGTGTGTTCTGCTTCTTCTTTTATCTTTTCTTCTTTTTCCTAACTATCTGGAATTTTCGGGTTCGAAAATTTCGGGTCGTTACAAATGGTTTGATATCCAGAGGCAATCCTAAACTTGCAGATACAATTCGACAAAGCAGATTTAGTTACAAGGTGTAACCTAGAAGCTATAGAGCTCAATGCTATCAAGACTCCAAGCCTGGCAACAAGTAATACAATATAAACCAGACTACATGAAATACATGGAGGCAATACTGAAAAATACTTCACATGCATGCAGCTAGGAAAGCAAACATTTCAATGTTGTAAAATACTTACTTTTTGAAATTACAAAATACTTCCACTAACTAGCAGCATATTCATACTTTAAGTAAAAAGAAAAGACTCAAGTTTCTTCACAAAGTACACGTCACAGGAAACAAATTTTCTTTTGAACCCAGGCCTCACATAAATGCATGAAATTTATTGTACATCAAAATGCTCTGTCCTCGCCATTTATGTGTGCGTTTGAATTAAATGGATGGTCAATGACCTGACAGTAAACAGTGCCACAAGATCACCGAATGAACAATTCGATGCAAACATTCATAAACACACAGGTATAACTTGAAATAACGAACCTCCATAATCAGAGTTCAAATGCCACAGTGAATAAAATCACATATTTAATGTAATTGAAATTGCAGGCTTCACCAAAAAAAATCAAATTTATCCAGCCCAAGCTCAAAGCAACACATTGCAATTTCCAGATGAATACAAGCATCAAGACCAAAGTCAAAATGAAAGTCAAACTGTAAGGGCCAAGGAGTTCGAACTTTTCGAAAATCATCAAAGCCATGAATCAGTCAAATTTGCAAGTATCATTTTAAATGAATCTGATTAAGTCAGGTAAAACAACACATCCAAGCAACAACGAAGGACTCGAGTAGGAATTAGAAATGTGGGTGAATAGAATCACTCACCTTTGCCGACGCGAAACACACGATGATCGAAGGAGCCTTCGATTGATCTAATTGAAGTTGGCACTCTCGAGGACGAGCGAAAATGAATGAAGATTGAACAGCACCGCCATTTACGTTTATTTGTACTTTTAGGTTTAGGGTTCGAAAAATGAAAGAAGGGGGGACGGGTTTGCCCTACAAATTATCACGGCGACAAATAAAATATGGGCCACTATTCAATTTCACAGCCCACAATTCCTTTTAACCATTTATAAGGGATTTTAAATCATTATAAAAATTTCAATTGAAATTGCTAAACAATTTAAATCGCCATTTGACGATATTCAACGGCTATAAAACGCTGGGTTGTTACAATATTACTATAATAACTTTGCAAATCAACTTTTTTTTTCCATTTATATAATATCTTTAAATTATACATTCAAAGAAACTTATATAAATTTTACTTGAAATATTCATTTGAAAACTTCATTTGCAAATCAATCATCTTTAATACTTTAATACTTTCCAAAAATTCATTTGTAAAATTTCTTGCTTCATTTATAATACCATTTAAATATTTTAAATAACATCTTTATAAATATATGTAAGTGGAAATTAGCCACAAGGACCTCTTTAGCAAGTGAAATTAATTTCTAGGACACACAACTAAAATAATTACTTTTAAGGACAATACGCAAAATAATTAGTTTCTAGGACCTAAAAACCTATGGAATTATGTCCATAAAAGTAATTGGACAGCTGACTTTGTACTTAAAAGTAATTATTCTACTGACATTGGCCTTGAAAGTAATTATTTCAAATGTGTGTCCTAGAAATTAATTGGACTGCAAAGTTTGTCCTTCTGGTGAAATGCCCCTATATGTAAACTATTTGAAAATAATTATTTACATCATTACTTATATTTACAAAGAAGCTATTGAAAACCTTAAATCCATTACTTATAAATTTAATAGTTTTATCTCAAGATACTTTTCAAACATTATTAATAAATCAATAATCATATACTTTAGATATGTTTTATTGAATTAATAATTTCTCACGATATTTACAACACTAATAAACCATGTTGTACATAAATAGATATTTTAAACATTTTAAAGTACTTAGAAAAGAAAAAAAATGACCAAAATATTGTTTATATAATACTTTATCAAAATACTTTTATAACTCGATGTCTTAACAGGTTTATCCTCGTTCTTGCAGACTCTGGTCGTACGTTGATCGGGCGTAAGACTAGAAATCTCCAAGTACTTAGTAGAACTGTTTCAACACCCAGTGAAAAATACTTAAAAACAGGTATGAGAAGTACCGCTCAAAATCTAATGTCAAACGATGATGTTATGATAGCAGTGGCCCGCTGTTGATCCAGTATTTACGCAATGGACACAAAACTTTCCAGAAGATCCTTCTACCTTCCGGATTTTAGAAAAATATCGTAGCCATTTCGTAAACAAGGGACCATCGACCCCTGCTGCAGCGGTAGCTGCTGATTCAATGATTTACGCAATGGATGCACTTCCTTCCCGGAAGATCCATAAACAACAGATCCCAGGATCGAAAGCGCCTCCATTGGGTAAACTAAAGAACCATCTACCCTGCAAAAAAAATCGAGGAACTCATGAATTTAAGTCCGGACAACCATATCGGTTCGAATCCATTTCTGAATTCACCCAAGTATATTAAGGTTTATCGGTCGAATCCATCCTGGATTCCCCAAGTCCATCTAGGTCAAAGCATATCATACTATACTTCTTCGCGGAGGGTACCTCCCCATACCTCTTACTTCAAAGTATAACATACCATATACAGTACCTTTTCAAAATCATAGCTTCAAATATCGCACTTATATAAATTCCATTATATATAAGATTTCATTTTCAGATAAAGTACTTTCCAAAATCAATAATCTCGAATATATCAAATCATTCTTATACAAATTTCGTTATATATAAGATTTATCTCTTCAGATTGAATACCTTCCAAAATCAACAGTTTTGAAAATCACTTTATACTTATATAAAGTCCGTCTTATACAAGAATCAAAAATTTTCCAAAATCAATTTCGCCGTATGAAAAGCCATATGAGATTCAATATCTTTGCTTTATAAAAGGTTTTGAATTTTTAATAGTTTCGTATATAAAATCGTTTTTTAAATAGTTTTGTATATAAAATAATTTTGTAAAATAGTTTGTAAAATAGTTTTGTAAATAAAATAGTTTGTAAATAAAATAGTTTGTAAAATAGTTTTGTAAATAAAATAGTTTGTAAATAAAATAGTTTATAAATAAAATAGTTTGTAAAATAGTTTTGTAAATAAAATAGTTTGTAAAATAGTTTTGTAAATAAAATAGTTTGTAAAACAGTTTTGTAAATAAAATAGTTTGTAAATAAAATAGTTTGTAAAATAGTTTTGTAAATAAAATAGTTTGTAAAATAGTTTTGTAAATAAAATAGAATAAGATAGTTTGTATAACAAAAATAAAAGAAAATTGTTTTGTAAAATGATTTTAAATTAATAGTAGTTTTGAATACAGGAAATATTCCAATTTAAATTACAAAGATATCCAACCCAACAACTTTCAATTTCAGCGTCAAAGCATATCAATAATATTAGAACAAAAGATGTACATATGTCATCATTTCGCAAAATCACATTCGATCGCTCGCTCGGTTACACAAGTTTTTCAAACTAGTATTTTTCATTCAACTTCCCTAATGCGGACTTCGATAAGGTTTCTTGACTAGAAACCATCATTCTCCTTACATAGCCATATACTATGATAGAGAATTCTAGAATCAAACCAAAAATCCATATCAAATATTCGCCATCAAGAATCGAATGAAAAATCCTAACAAAAGTAGTGTAATTCACATAGAACTTGTGTACTCAAATCCGGATCAAATTAATTTTGCGAATAAAACAATATACATAATACTTACATAATTATTCCAATTTGTTTCATCACAATTACATTTTATTCAAATTCGTTATTAATCTCATTGATTAATACAAGTATCGCTTCAAACTTTAATATTTGTTTCATAGAATTTCTCTATTCAATACAAAACATTAACATATTCATTCTCACAACATTGCTTATATTTCTCTTCATTTTAAATTACATTCATTTTCACATGTAATATTTCTCATTTAATACCACATTTATTTGAGAATCATTTCATGAGAAATTTCCTTCAGTTTATAACTAATTTATAAAGGCTTTATTCCTTTTATAAGACATTATTCGAGTTTAAAGTTATCACAACTTTATTTATAACCATTTATTGCAACATCCATTATTTCATAACAATTTACAAGTCATGGCTTTATTTATAATCATTTCACTTTTAATTTATATTTGCTTATCCCATTAAGTTTCACCTTTACCTTTCAATTTATTTATGACACATTTCATAAATGTTAATTAAGTTTATAAACATATTTTTTCCAATTTAAACTCATTTACAGCATTTCCTTAATCATAATTTCAATTTAAACATCCCAAGGCTTAAAGTTCACACTTGTATATTATTACATTACATGCCAAGAATGTATACAACAATTCTATTCATTTACTAGACATAGATATAACAAATTAAACCTTGTTTCACTTGCTTTCAAATTAAGGTTATCAAATTCAACTGCATAATTCAACAAAATTTCTAAGTTTCAACTCATATATTAATTCAGATGGTTTCGATTATCCAAAAATATCCAGATATTTCTTTTTTTTCAATAGTTGAAACTACTGGTCAATAAACAACAAAATTCACAACAACATTTAAATTTCATATCGAATATCCTAATTATCCACTTCATTCTCTTTAATTCACCATTATTAAACTAGTGTTTAGTCCATATATTCAATCAACAATAATAGTCAATGTTTATAATTTGACTAAATACAACAAGTCAACAATAAATGATAATAATTAGATATTACCATTTCATAAAACAAACACATTACAAATAACTATATTAGTTATAAAAAATTTCTTTTATATATAACATATAATATTAGGAAAATTATTTCATTTCAAAAATTATATATAAAACATTTTTATAACACTAACAAGTGCGCGCTCTCGTATATATATACACTCAGACTAACTCATTCTAGGATATTACTACCCCATCTCAAATGAGTTAACCCCAACAGGCTAAGGTATGTCTAAACCAAAGCTCTAATACCAACTATAACGACCCACCTTTTTGGATGGTTTAAATCGACAATAAACCACACATGTCATACTCAAACCATTCAAAAGGGAGGATTGTTAATGGGGTAAATAAGAAAAAAACAAAACACAGAATCTCGCAGCGGAATGAGAAAATATAATAATCAAATAAACAGTTCATGAAGCTGTTTTACAAATAACATTTAATTACACTTTTACAAATTCAAATCAAAGTTATACATACATCATAAATAAACAAATAATGCAGCGGAACACAGAATGTAGTGGAATAATAAAGAGCAATAATATAATGAATCTTCATCTTCGTCCACCAGAAAATAGTCTTCAACACTGAAAAACTGAGGCTGACACGAGCATAATGAAAAACAATACACTCGAGTCAGAACTAAAGAAATTCCGATGTAAGTCAAACCAATATCAAATAAAAATATGAGTGCAATGGCTTCAGAGATGTTACGGGATTTTTCCTCTCCTATCAAGTGTACAACGTGAGTGCAATAACTTACGAGATTTCAAATAATTCGCAATACCAATTTTAACCACTTTATTTAAAATAAATCCGGAGTTTGAATTAAAAACTTAAACTTTTTAAATAATTCAGTTTCAATAAATAATCCAAATTCAAGAAATTGTATGGGTATATATCATTTAAACTCATAATTTAAATGTATTAATTATCCAATTCTAAAATGATTCAGAGGACCATTTAAATGATGTCAATAATATACAAGGTGATAACAGGGACATATTAAAATAAATAAACAACCATACATCCAACATATCAATCAATAAGCATCCATTTCAAACAACATCCAAATCAACCAATATATTTCAACATATAATAGTTATCAATATTGGGGTTTAACTATCAATTAAATTCCAATGTAAAATTAAATGTCAATTCAGATTCAATATCAATTCAAATGTCAACTTAAATAAACAAACAACAATAAATAATTTATATATGACATCATATATTTTATTTAACTTACAATGGAATTTTTAGTATTGCGTGAGTGGGTTTAATCACTCACCTTTGATTTATAGCCAATTGAAAATCCAATAAAAGCCTAAAATTTCAACGGTCTCTAAATTCAACCAAACTAGTTTCATGTTGTCTGGAATTTTGATACAAACCCAAAGGAAGAAACCGCGCATTAATCTGAGTTCGTATGCGGAAGATATTCAAGTTATAAGAATGTTATGGAAATGAAATAGAAAACCATGTACACACATTTTAATAATAAAATGAAACAAGTTAGTTACTCACATTAAGAATTTTGAAGCCTGCTCATGTTTCTAAATTCTGGAGAATCAACGAAAATATGACATGATGGCTCACACATGGAAGAAGGAGGCATTAGGAAATGGATTTGTAAACAAATGGAAAAGATTGGCTTCATGAAAATAAGTTGCTCACATTTGTTTGTTTTTTTTATTAGAAGAGAAAGAAAACTTTAGGTAAAAGAAATAATGGAAGAACGTTTTGGAAATGGAAAGTTAGAGGAAGAGATTTATGAAATAGGAAACGAATAAGGGTAAAGCACGTTTGGAAATTGGAATATGAAAGGGAAGGATACAAGAAGATGTAAATTTGCAAAATAAAAAGAGCCTAACTTGCAGGTAATTAACAAAAGATGAAAGACACACGTTGGAATTTGATAAGACATGTTTACATGGCAAGCAAATCTTTTGGTGTAAAATTTCAAAACATGTGCTACCTCAATTAATTTCATCAACACACATGAAACATTTCAAGGCAATTCTCGCGTGTAAATAAATAAAACTTACTGGAAAACCAAAAGAGGCATGTATTTAATAGAAGAAAGTAATAATAAAATAAAATAAAATAAATGAAAGCGACGATTTAAATTTGAGAACGTAGACCATACACAGAAATCAAAAATCTAATATACTAAAAAAACATTTCATTTTAACATATTTTATTAACCCTAATATGCTCAAATTTACACACATATATGTATTTTTATTTAGTACACAGTAAATAAAATTTGAACACTGCAATTAACATAATGAGGTCCGCCACCCCACACATTAAAAGATGAACTAAGACTCCAAAGTCGAATTTGAAACGGAATAAATTTCCTATGTAAATATGCTAACTATTCCAAATCAAAATTTAACCAAACCTTCAAGTTGTTTTCTTACCATTTTATTATTGTTATTTTTTTATAAATTAAATTCAAATCAAGTTTGAATATTTAAATAAATCAAATATTCAAACTAGAAACATACAACAAAATTCCATTCTTTGTTTTAATGAAATTAAATTTACATTCACAAATGAAATATTCACTTTATTTGATAAAAATATTCTTTTCAAGAAACCAATCATATTCTTTTATTTTTATTGAAACATATTTATTTTTATTACACATTAATTTACAATTAACACCTCCCCCTTTAAAACCAACTTACATTTAAAGACTATCTCGTTAAAGAGTCACAGAAATAATACTTCGTACAACCACGTCGTTTCTTTATCAATTGATTTCCTATTATCATTATATTTGTAACAAATTTAAGTACTCACAATTTGAACGTAATATTTTTCATTGAAATTCTCATTATATTTTTAACACAAAACGTAAGTTGCACATGTCATTAATTAATTACCATTTACTTCTATTTCTTATTAATGGCAAGACATAATTACTATTAATTACAATAATTAAATCTCAAAACATACCCTAATATAGGGAAGATAATTAATCCAATTGTTTCCTTTGAAATCCAATTTTCCATGTTAAACCCAATATCTATATACTAAATTAATTCCAACATTTAATTACAACTGTAATAAAACCCGTTCATTATATATTTAAATTCCAAACAAATCCTTTTATTTTGATTTACATTCTTATTATCAAATCAACTATTCCCTTATGAAATTGATTAACATGAGTTTTCATTTTATTACACTCATCACTCAACAGTTAACGTTTCTTCTTATATCAATTGTAATATTTCAATTACATTAATTCTCCATTAATTACCAAATAAATTTCTAACGGATTTAATAATAAGATAATAAATAAAATAATGGTTATACATTAATAATCCATATCTATTAACTTATTGTTTACAAACAAAGGTTGATAAATTTACGTACAAAATAAGTGATTTCATACTCCATATTAAAACCAATTACAATTAATAACATATGATTACATAAATTTATACATCATTTATTCTATTCCTTATTTATCTTTATTATTTAAATTGATTGAAATTACGTTAACATAGTATAGTAGTCAATTACATTCAATCAATATTAGCAAATTATATGTTAATACGTGTTACCATCTTTTATCTCATTAAAATTAGTTGTTTGAAGATTTATCTTAAGATCAAAATTTCTAATCTAATAAGATTCAATTTAATAAATCATAAGTTTTAATTTCTGACAATATTAAAGTCCAAAACCTTATTAAATTTAATATTTTTAATTATCAAAAATACGGGTTGTTACATGCCTGCTTCAGACCATAAAGATATTTTATCAGTTTACAAACTTTCTTTTCTTGGCCTTGATTTATAAAACCCTCTGGTTGTTCCACGTATCTCTCTTCTTCTAAATCACTATTTAGAAAAGCGGTTTTCACATCCATTTGGTATATTACAAGTTTATGAATGGATGCAAGTGCTATCAAACAATGGATCGAAGATATGCAAGCAACATGAGCCTATGTTTCAAAATAATCCACTCCATATCTTTGCTTATAATCATTTGCTACTAATTTGGCTTTAAATTTATCAATGGATCCATCGGTATTCAACTTTTTCTTGAATATCCATTTACATCCTATCGGTTTAGTACTAGGAGGTAACAATCAAAATCCAAGTTTGGTTTACCAAAATTGAATTCATTTCATCATTGATAGCTTCTTTCTAGAAAATAGCATCTTTGGAACTCATAGCTTCAGAATAAGTTTTCGGGTCATCATTAACATTCATTGCGTATCTAGTGATGTTAAGAATTTCATTCTTATTTCCTTCTACAAGATATGTAATGAAGTCAGGACCATAGTCCTTTTCTATTCTTGCTCTTTTACTTTTCCTTCATTCGGTATCCTCTTGAGGTACTGAAACATTCTCATTGTTTTGAGAAGAGGTATAATCTTCATCATTGTTATCATTAGTTTCAATATGTTCTAAACTAGATGATGCCAATGGATTCTCACTAGTTTGATGTTGAGCTATATACTTGTTTTCAAAAATTCTACATCTACAGACTCAATTTCTTTAAAAATATCAAGGATAATAAAAAGATATGTTATACTATTAAGAGAATAACCTATGAAAGCACACTTAAATGTTCTATTTCCTAATTTTGGTCTTTTGGGATTTGGTTTTCTAACATATGCTAAACATTCCGAAACTTTAAGTCTTGATAAGTTAGATTTTCATTTAAACCGTAGTTCATAATGGGATGTATCTTTCTTTTTCAACGGAACTCTACTTAAAATATAACATGTAGATAAAATGGCATCGCCCCATAAGGTGTTAGGTAAATTTGAAATAATTAGCATAGCAGTAACCATTTCTATATATGTCATATTTTTCCTTTCAGCGACTCTATTTTGTTAAGGGGTATAAGGAGCAGTACACTGATGAATTAATCCTTGTTGTTTACAGAATAAAGTAAAATCATTTGAAAAATATCACCACCACGATCAGAATGTAATACTTTTATTTTTAGTCCCAATTGCATTTCGACTTTAGCCTTGCAAAATTTAAATTTGTTAAAGACTTCATCTTTTGGTTTCATTAGATAAACATAAGAATATCTAGAGTAATCAATAATAAATGTGATGTAGAATTTATTTATGCAATATGCTGTGTGACCTTTTAAATCACCAACATCGCTATATACAAGATCAAGCAGACTAGTCTTCCTTTTTATAGATTTAAAGGATTTTCTATGTATCTTTGCTTGAACACAAATTTCATATTTATAGATGGAGTCAAAATTGCAATCAGAAATTAATCCTAACTTATTCATATTTTTAAGTGAACTATGATTAACATGTCCTAATCTAGCATGCCATAAATCTACATAATCAACGATATAAGCAGAAGTTTTCTTTATTAAATTCAACTAAAGCATGAATATCCTTGTCCAATGAACTTTTCATTCTTGGATAACACTAATTTGTCAGACTCATACACTATCTTAAATCTTCCTTTGTTTAGAAGGTATCCAGAGACTAAATTCTTGCTAATATCGAGTACATGAAAAACACTAACCAAAGTGAGAGTCTTTCTAGAAGTGAACGGGAGTTCTATAGTGCATTTGCCAATCACTTTGCTACGAACATAATTTGCTCCAGTAACTTGATTTTCATCTCCATTAATTTCTTCATAGTTCTTATAGAGACTACGGTCCTTGTATATATGAATGGTTGCTCCAATATCAAGCCACCAATCATTTTCTATGCCTCCAATGGAGTTTGCTTCTTGCACTGCTGCCACCAATGTGTCTTCGACCATATTTTCCTTCATTTATTTCTTTCGTTGGCGACGGTCACGAGCATAATGGCTGGGCTCGTTACAAAAATAAAAAGCACATTTCTTTTTATCTTTCTTAGAATGATTTTTCTTCTTAAACCATGTCTCATTCTTAGGCTTCAATGAATTTGCCAATTCAATATTATTTTCCTTAGAATGAGACTCAGTTTGCGGATTATCATTTAGTTCTCTTTTACGAGAGTCCTCTTCTATGCAAAGATGACGTTGTAAATTCTCTAAATCATAATCCATCTCAACGCATTTCAATTTCTTTTTATAATCATTCCAAGAGTGAGGGTGTCTAGAAATTATAACTCCAATAACAAAGGATTCAGGAAGTTCAATCTTGGCATCTTTTAGTTGATTTAATATATATATATAATTTCACTAACTTGTCCAATAATGAACTTATTATTATTCATTTTAAAATCCATAAAATTGCATACTAGGAATTTCTTGTTGCTTGCCTCGGATATTCGATATTTGCTTTCTAGTGCAGTTTAGAGTGCTTTGGTTGTTTCCATATTTCTATGTGCATTGTACACAGAAGTAGACAGTGTGTTGAGTATGTGTTTACTACATAGGAAATCATCTTCTATGTGTTTCGTACGTTTTGCTTTCAACTCATTTGTATCTATCGAAGTTTCTTCGGGTATAGCCTTCAAATCATCTTTAAAAATGGAGAAGAGTTTGATGGTGATAAAAAAGAACTTCATAGTTTCTTACCAACATGTGAAGTTTTCGCCGTCAAACCACTCCAAATGTGTCAAGTATTGATTCATGATTTACAGGGCATTGATATTGCTTGAACTCGAACCATCCATTGTTAAAAATATTGTCTAAAAATTGTTAAAAAAATTATCGATGATTCGAGTATTGTGATGAGGAGATTGCTGTACTTCTAACTTCAAGGATCTACTATATATATTCTTTTAGACAATAGTCCAAACCAAAAGGTACAAATAGGTTGTAGAACTATCGACTTTAGGATTCAATAACGTTTTGAAACAACGTAACCGGATTCAAACTTTATACGAATTTGATCCAACCAAGAACACTACTATGATAATTTCTGATAATGCAATTTAGAGAAGAGAGTAGAGAAGAAGAACAGAAGATTCGCAACACCTTTCAGTCGTTTCTGATCCGCAACACCTATCAAGCTTTACTGATTTCAAGAAGAAGAAAGCGCTCTGAAACACTTTCAGGTGTTGCCAATTTCATAAGAAAGGAGGTCATTTTTGCAACAGTATCTGGGTGTTGCTATTTATAATTGTTGAGAGGTGCCTTTATGCCAAGTTTTGCGTCCGTTCAAATCATTGGTTCTAATGGTCCAAAACCGTTGCAAACGGTCGCGTCTTCCGCCTTATTTTGAATTCGAATTATGGGTTATTAATGGACTGAAATTTAGACCCGTTAAGTCAATAGAATTTTTTCCAAAAATATTATTTGGATCCAAACCCGACCCGACCAGGTTCGGTTCGGTCGGACGGACGGCTGGGCCCGTGTGAGGTAGTTATGCATGTCTTCCCTCCTCACAGTAAAGCAAATATTTAGATGTTCAAAGGGCCCAACCTTCTCTTGAGGATATATTTAAACAAATATAGTTCCTATAATTTCTAGGATGTGGGACTATTTCCAATCCCACTTCCTCCTCTTCTTCTTTAAAATAAATCTCAATGCCCAATTTATTTTGAAAATTTACAACAAATCTGAACTTTAGAAGGACATAACTTCTTTGTTTCAAGTCCGAATTTGATGAGACTTTGACTATTGCGATAGAAAGGCTGATATTTTACTTTCCAGCAAATTTTGGTGATATTCCAAGAACTTTGATGTTTGACTCTGTCTATTAACACCCTAAGTTTGGTTTTACACACCCTAGTAAATTTAAAATTTTTATTTATACAAAATTACCATCAACATCGTAACGTTAGTAAATTTATGTTTATGAGAAGAGTGTATACATAAGAAATCAAGTTTGAAGCAAGTGAGGAAATATGAGAAATCTAGCTCCAAGTGAGTGAGGAAACGAAAGAAACCAAAGTTGGAGCAAGTAAGGAAACCAAACAAATCAAGCTTGAATCGAGTGAGGAATTCTAACAAACTAAGCTCACTTGAAGCATATGTAATATGGATTTTCCATATACATGGTTTCTTTCAAAACCTCACTTGGTGCTAGCATGATTTCGTATATATCCTCTCTTGGTCAAAGCGAGTTTTCATACAAAACCTTGCTCAGCCTGGGTGATGATTTATAAAATAAGCACGTCAAACCCGAGCATGGTTTGAATTATAAAAAAATGTTATCGTGTAGAAATTTTAAAATGTAAGGTTATGTATGGAGTAAACTGTGGAGGTTAAAAGAAAATAGCAAGGTGTGCAAATTTTTACTACATAAACGGGGTGGGTAGAGCAAATTCCGATGTGTTAGTAGAGCTTTCGAGAGATGAAATGAGTACTGTTTAATAAATCGATGATAGTTTAGGTCGACATGAGTATGTAGCTACTACGAGAGAGGTTTTTAGGAGAAAAAAGTAAATTGATAAAGAATCAAGGTGAGAGCGAGTTCACCAGTGAATTGCGTAAGTGATTGAGCAACATCGATCGTGTGATATGGGAACGATACCCTTTTGGAAAGTCGAAAATAAACACTAGTGAACTTATAGTTATCCAAATATTATTTTTTGGTGACAATATAAGATATGTTTTGTATCTTTGACATTAAAGAGGATTTAAAATAAAATAAAAATTCATAAAACATTTCATTCATTCATTACATTTATTTAATTACATAATCCCACGATCCATTACTTGAAAAAAAATATTAACTAATATGAAAATTTCTCAAGAGCAATTTATAAAGATTTCTCTGGAATGATTAGAGTCACAACTACTAGACGGTTATAAACCTTATCATTATTACATACGAAGAGTGGCTATTTTTCATGCTGTAACTAATAATAGTAATAAAATTAGTTTACCTTCTAAACCTTCTTCGATAAACATTTATTTGCCAAAAAAGATACTTATTGTTAACCCAAAAAATGGATCAACGCCCTGGTTTGAGTGTGAAAGCACCAGCCCTGTTCTCACAGAGCAATAATACAGATAGTAGGTATAGAATAGAGTAGTAAAAGGAAGAAGACAAGAAGATTTTTATAGTGGTTCGACTATTAACGAAGCCTACGTCCACTTTATAGTTTTTATTATAGACTGATTGCTGTTACAAGTAGTGTTTGATTACAAGGCTTTAGATTGTCTTTAGCTAGATTGAATCTGCAAAGTTGGAATCCACTGGAGAATAAAAGAGATACCCTTAGGAGTTTGTTGTGAGGGAGATGAAGAGTGAAGAATGTTTCCAACAGAGCTTCAACAACTAGTCCGGAGAAGAGATCCCATTTGTGTTGTAGGTAGGATGGTGTTTATAGAGAGTGGAGAGTTTCTGGGCCAGGCTTGTTCAGTGATTGCTTGCAGATGGACTCAGGAAGATGCAACAAAGCTCAGCTCGCGACCCGAGCCAAAACCATGGATCGCTAGCAATCCATAGATTTAGCTCACGTGCGAGCCGATCACTTAACTCCTCTTTTCCCTTCTTCTCCTAGTTAGCTCGCCAAGAGTCCATGAACAAGTACAGATCGTTAGTGATCCATGGTGTATGGATCGCTAGCGATCCACACACTTAGCATATTTTAGCTTTCTTCGCTTCCCGTGTGCCTTAGCGACCTAGTGATGAAGTAGGATCGTATGGATCGCTAGCGATCCATGCACTTAGAATTTTTTGGACTTTGATGTCTGACATGCTTTTGTTGCTCTGTATCGACGTTGTTCGACAGTCTCCTTGCATGTCGCTTTGTTTTGATGACGATTTGCTAGCTAGTTGTATTTAGCTGCCGATTGGACTAGACGGACGCTGGTATCTTGGTTTAGTCATACTCAGTCGTTGCTTTAGCCCTCTTTGGTTGAGTTCTGAGCCATTCTGACTCCATCAAGTCATTCCATATTCTTCTGATGGGTTAAAAACCCGGATAACATTTGCCCCCCAGAGTATGCCTTCATTGAAAACAAGGCATGCTCTGGAAGTAACTTCTTTTGAGTCATTTTGTGAAATCTAGTTGATCGTGTCGAGGTTGCCATGCAAATTTGGCTTTGACTGTTGAATTTTAGATGTGAATCATCAGAGTCCACCTCAAGATGTTGTTCTCAATTGACTGACTTCTAACGGCCATTCATTTTTTGATTTCAATTTGAATTTCAATTCCTGGTATTGACGATGCAATCTTTGCTCCGTAGTTTACGCAAGGGTTTAGGTAGGTAAGTGGGTGCATGATGTAGTTTTGGAGTTGTCCTATATAGTTTTAATTCGATCGACGGTGAAGCTAAGTTTTGTCTCAAACGATTGTACGCCATTCTGGAGCGAAGTCTCGCTCTTTGTCTTTAATTGTTTCTTTTCGAGAACCTGGTTAAGATCCCGTCGATGTTTTTGAATTCCAATGCGACGATTTATTCCAAAATCAGATATAGTGGATGATTCAATCGTATCGTTCTTCCGGTTTCTATACTCCAGTGATCCTGAAAAGAAAAGCTTTCCGCGTCACTTTAGAGAACGACCCCATTATCGATCGTTGATCGATAACGGGTAAGTGTGGAAGAGATAATTTCAAAGGACGATATGGATTGTTTTTCAAATGTAAGCAAGCTTTCTACACTAGACTGTTTGTCTGCAGTATTCGGGATACTGGACCCTTCTCATGTAGATAACACACTGCATCTGCCCCGGTCAACGCTCGGAACCCGACTGGTCAACATACACCGACTGCCCTTGGATTCTGGATGTTGGTTATACGAGGATATTATTTAAAGTAAAACATACCTGAGAGGGTTGAATGTCAAGTTTTGTTGTTGAATATGACTTTTCGGCCTTCCAATCTTTAGTCTAGCGGAGGGACTTCCACTCCTTTAGAAGTTGGGTCCTTCGCAACTTAGGCTTCGCTTATTATTCATATCATATTGGGATGATTGATTACAGTTAAATTACAAGGCATAATTGCTCTTGTAGAGTTGTTGTTGAAGTTCGATCAGGCATAGTTTGAGCCTTCGAAAACTAGCGCAAGAATTGTCCGAGTGTGATTGTCCTTCCTTTGCATTTTTCGGAATTCAATGCACACCAGCCTCTGTCTCCGGGGACTATTGGATTAATTGCTCAATTCCAAGCATTGCTTTTTCTCGCTGTCGCACTTCTGTTGCTCATGTGCAGCATACTCGTTTACTGTGATTTTATACATGTATGTAATACTTCTGCGGTCATTTCGGCATATTCTATTCATAGCTTTGTTCAGAACTATGAAGTAGCTTGGTCTAGCCAGTTCTGTAGCTAATCCCAACTTATGCTCAACTGAGTTCGTTTCAACAAAGTGTTGGTGTAAATGCCTTAGTCTGTAAGGCTGATTATTTTGACTACCGAACCAACATGTTTTGGGAGACTAGGTCTCCTAAGCAATAAGTTTGATTGCCCTAGTTTGATTGACATGATAGCTCCTATCTTCATGAATTAGGGACTTTGTTGCTTGATCCCAAGATCTGAGTTTTGTAATGATGTTGGTATGTAATAGGAAGATGTGTTTCTGGCATCTTTTGCTAAAGTAAATTCTTCTAAGTCCGACGTTGAGATCCTAATCATGTGTTGGTTTCTATCTTCGGAAACTCATACACGGATGACTCAACTCTATGGATTTTTCCTCGATGTTGTGAATCTTTAGATAACATGAGATGACAGAAGGTAGGGCGAAGATTTAATCAAACTCTTGCTTCTGTTTCTAAAAGCCGATGTATCGATAGTTTCATTTTGGGCTTTCTTCATAGCATCACCAAACTTCGGGTAATGGCATATTTCTGCAAGTTGGAACCAAATGATCTAGTTAGATCATAAGTGGGTCATTGGTCCTTTTCATCATCGCCAAACTATGAGTGACGGTTGATTTCTGAACGTTAAATCCTTCATTTCCTTTGTTAGTGATTTTGTTGCCAGAATGCTCTGTTTTGTGATACAAAACCGTTATCTAACCAACCTCGCAGTTATTCATGTTTGGACTTTTGAAACATTTATTTCGATCAAAAATCTGTGCTTCTATACCTTTTTGAGGGACTAGCTAATTCGAATTCCTGTATTTGGGCGATTGTGAGAGATGGAAATCTGTAGGGCGAATTGCTCAATTGCCCCTAGTCTGGCTCTTAATCCCATTCTGGAATTGAGGAAGTTTGGAGATTTTATTTCCGATCTTCCATGATTGCTCCCGCTTGTCCTTGGCCATGCATGCTCTTCTTGGTTGTTGACATTGTCATGGAAGTTTTGTTCATATGTCAACTCCTGTCTTTGAGAATTGATAACCTAGCTGCTTGGTTCCAAGCAACATTTCCTTGAGGCTGCCTATCTTTCGGGTGTGTCTAAATTCTTTCTAAGTTGAATTTAGGAAATTCAGTTGTGCACCAGCTTTCATCCCTAGAAATTAGTACACGGGAAATTCATTCCTAGGATTTCCTTTCGACGCTGCTTTATTCCTGTGCAGTGGATGATTCCTATGATGAAAGGTCGAACCATCCGGCTGACTTATGAAAGGATATGTCTTTCGGTCGTTGCCTGTCATTGGGCAACAGTAGTTTTCTAGAGAGAATGTAGAAACTCAGTTGAGGACCAACTTCTATCTCCAGAAGCTAGTGCATCGATGGTTCGCTGCAATGAGTGTTTCTCATCATCCCTGTAGATTAAAGTTTTCCTAGCATTGCTGAGGCAATATCGGTACTTAGTGAGTAGAATGTTTCTCGGAGTTGCCGGGACAACACCGATACTTATGAAATAGAAAGTTTCCTAGCATTGCCGGGGCAACACTGGTACTTAGGAAATAGAAAATTTTCTCGGCGTTGCCAGGTCAACACCAGTACTTAAAAGATAATAGAAGGCCTTGGTGTTGGCGAGGCAACACCGACACTCAGGAGGTTGGGATCGATTTTCCCCGCCGATTCGGTTGTGCTCTTAATCTAGTTGGGTACAAGTTTCGGCCTTCGAAAACTAGCACTTCGATGGTTGGATTGTAGAGGTATTTTCTTAGTGCTGCCTATCTTCGGGCAGTGTTAAAGTCATGTTAGTGAGGGTTGAATCGTTCATCCGATCCTGTAGAGTTGAGTAGATTCCTTTTAACCCAGTGTGCCTGTTTTCTAAACGTTGCTTAAATCTAGACGATGCCATGTTCTAGAAGGGTGAGAGCCCAGGTGTTTCCACTGCGTAGCTTTGTTTATAACCGTCAAGTATTACCCTTGGAGATGCAAGGCCGTTGCTTAACCAATT
The DNA here is from genome assembly GCA_030737815.1 of Allium fistulosum. Classification (NCBI taxonomy): domain Eukaryota; kingdom Viridiplantae; phylum Streptophyta; class Magnoliopsida; order Asparagales; family Amaryllidaceae; genus Allium; species Allium fistulosum. The sequence goes on from CM060903.1 coordinate 1,176,004,306, forward strand.
CCATAGTTATTCTTATTTACGAAAAATCTAACTTCCTCCTACCGGTTTTTTAATGAACTGACAACTATCTACGAAACTGTTCATTTTTGGGCAGGACCCTTCACTTCTAGGTGTCAAACTCTAGGTTCTTATAGAAAATCTGAAATTGTGGAGCAAGTCATCACATTGCCCTTGGTACGACCGTGTTCATTCCTATACTAATATGGACCGGTAGGGTTTGGTTGTGTTTGTCTTGAATCCATGACACTTACCTTACTTGTTTCAAGCCATATGCATTATGCTGGACAAATAGCATTGTTGTGGATATCAACCTTATTCGTTGGTTCCAATCTTCGGGAATCAATGGTTTAGCTGCTCGATTTTGAGCGTTCTCTCCTTGTCGTTGTCTGCCTTCGGATAACAGCTGGTTTTTTTTTGCAAGTTAGGGTTTGAGACCTCATCCGAGCACCTGCTTCTGTCTTTGGAAGCTGCTGGGTCGATGACTTGATTCTGGAAACGTCTTCCATCATTATCTAACTCTGGTCGATGGTAAGCCCTTCCTTTCATTGCTTATTTCCGAGCGTTCGATTTTCTTTTCGATATGACAGTATGGAGTTCTTGATGTTGCTGAGGCAATATCGATGTTTAGCAGGTTCGAGTAGTTTCCTTTTTAATTCCACATTCATCCTGCCTACTATACAGCTTAGTTTTGTTGCGATTGCCCAAATTCTCTGTTCAGCGTAACAGAACCATGGAATGATTTTTTGCCCTGACTAAGTGTTAGTGTGTTATGTGTTGCCGGTCCATGGGGATGATTACTGCGAGACTTGATGTTCTAGGCGGCTCTCTGGATGCCCCACGTCAAAGTTGTGTCACAGCTCCTTGAAAGAGATTGTGCTATAGGATCGTGTAATATGGATGAATTTATAAACTACTTATGTAGAATATAAAATAAGTAAGTGTAACGACCCAAAATTTTCGATCTCGAAAATTCCAGATAGTTAGGAAAGAAGAAAGAGATAGAAGAAGAAGAAACAGAAACACAACACAGATTCTCACATTCGCAGCGGATCAAAATATAATATCAAGTAAAATAACAGTTTTACAAAGAAGAACTGTATTTATCAAATTACACTTTAATACATCAGAGTTACAACATATACACAAACACTGGAGAGATTCAATCAACATGTCCCAGACAAACTACAATATATAGCAGCGAGATACACTCCATACGTTCCTGCCATCCAGCTCGTCTTCTGAGCTCTAGAACGTCCTTACCTGAAAATCTGTAATACTCGGTCTGACCCGAGCATTACATCAAAGTAACACCCGAGTCAGGCTGGAAACCAGTGTGAGTAAACCCATAACTTAAATTACTAAGTTATAATACTCATTTGAAAACCAGGATAACTCGTTCATCACTACGAGTTCTATCTCACTATAGCCAAACATTTATTTCACAAATCCATTGATATTTTAAAACAATATCTACTGTTACTTAGTTTCAATGGTCTAGTTTACTTAATTTATTCGATTCCAGCCTATTTGATTTTCAAATCAAATTTATAAAGAAGTTTAGATTACTAATCGAAGTGGTTCCGGATATCCCTGATATCCGATCCCGGTCTCTTCGAATTCAATACCTTCTTTTAAACCAAGTTTTTTAAGTTAATAATTTAATTAAACTTTAGAACAACATATTCACATAGAAATTTATCATAGATTGATAACCTACATTATCACAGTTCAACCAAAGCATTTCATATCACATAACACCATAATTTATCAGACTAGAGATATTAATCAATCCAAACATTCAATATAATTTAATCATCCATAAGCAAGATAAATTAGTCCATTTCTAATTAATTTAATTAACACAAAGTAAATTAATTACTTTTATAAATCCTGCTTAATTAACATTAATTAAACCCTTTAATTAATTATTGAAAGTAATTAATTATTCTTTAATCATTTAATCATTCAAATTAACCTTTAATTACTTTCATTAATAATTATCCTCAAATCACTTTCATTAATTAACCTAATATATAATTACTTTAAACAAAACAATTTCAAACCATTTACTTTAACATTAAAACTTTGAAAACTTGTTTTTAAAAAAAATCTTGTTTAAAAATTTTACTTTGAACATTGTTAACATTTTCCTTTACCTTTAAAACTTTGAATTCCTTTGCTTTGAAACTTCCATTATTACTTTAAAACATAGTTAATATAGCTTGAAAACTTGATTAAATCATTATCTAAACATCTCGGCCCAAACTCAAAAATCCCCGAGCCACCCTCGATCCTTCCCGCTTCCACTTCCATCGAACAGACTCGCGAACAAACCCGGGCTTGACCCAAAGAAAACTCCCGCTTCTCCAATCCTCAATCAACTCAGCGACTAACATACACGAAAGGAAACTCGTGCATGTGCACACGAGTTCAGATCATCCCCGACCATCGTTCCGACCACCCACAAGTCGCCGACATCTCCCTCAGTCGTCCCGACCACCCAGATCAACGACCACACCTAGGATTCGAAAACGAGCAACATTACTACAGCCTGGAACGAAACGAACACCAAAAACTTCCAAGCTTCGTCGCCTCCGATGATATAAAGCTTCGCCATTGCGTCCAGACCCTCGCTAGAGTTCCCTACTCCGATTTCCCCAGGTGCGATCGCTTCCAGTTCGACCACGTCGCTGCAGTTACCCCGATTTTTGTGATCGACCAAAGTAGGTCCTAAAACCCTAAATCAACGTCGACTAACCTCACCGATGATCTAAAAATTTATTCCCCATTTTTCTTATGATCTCCAGCCTTCAAGCTAACTTCGACATCAAGCTCGACCTACAACTCGTCGTCGTTCGTCAAAGTTTGACGAAAAATCGAAAACCGTTCAGCTCGAAATTTCTCAACATCTACTTGCTTAAAAATCATGAAATTAACTTTAAAAAATACCATTTTTAAGTACGAATCTGTTTCAATAATCAAAACATGAAATTTGAATGATCGATTTTCTGACTTATATGGATCAACACTGTGATTTATCATTTTTGAAGAAGTTACCTAATATAATTTCTTGAAACCATTTTTAAAATTTAGATCTTGTTAATTTGAACACATTTCGTTTAAACATCCAAGCCTCAAAAAGATTATGGGATGAGATATTGAATATTGAACTTAATTTTGAAAACCTGTAACTAAGAACAGAGCCATATACTCATATCTACAGACATGCACACTTAAAATCTTCATACATATATACTTGCAAGCAGATTTCACATCAATTTCAAGGATGATCACATGCATCATGTATTTAAGCTGATTTAAGTTTTTAAGTGTTAGTTTACTCACCTTATTAAAACAGAGGGATGTACATCATTTTCCAGGCATACATCCAGACATATACATACATGCATTCATACCCATAACATAAGCAACCATATTCCCATACAATTCATCATAAGCATCTGGTTATGATTAGGTTTAAACTGTTTTTAAAATAAGGTTTACTCACCTTTCTGGAAGAATCAGAGAAGCCTGGGTATTCTCTGGAAATTTGAACTTGCTTCCTGTTCTTGATTTTTTTTGGTTTCTTTTTAGTTGATGAACGAAATGAACATATGAGATGATATACAGAAGAGAGTATGCAGCTGATGATATTGATGCAAGATATTTGCTTGTTCTAAAATAATTTGTTTATAATTTGGTAGAGATTTTATTTTCAAATTGGAGGCTGATATGATACAATGGGTACTAGCATTTATTAAGCTTGCTTGGTTTATAAGCTTGCCCATTTTTTTATATATGTACAGCCTGACTTTGATTTGAGAGAGCATATTTACAATCAGGTTATTGTCATTGTTCATTTCATTTCTCAGGTTTGCTAAGTTATGAAACGAACTAAATAAAATGATTTAAATATATAGGAACAGCTTTGAATAGTGAAGGCAATAGTTGGTACAAGTTTTACCCTGTTTTGATCACATTTGTGTTTAATTACAGTAAATTTGAAGTGATATTTGTATATTTCGGCTGATCAAATTGTTGTGCTGAGAGGAAAGCATTAAATGCATATGTCTTCCTATAAGTTTACATCTATTTATCTTGCTGATATTTATATTTTTGTACAAAGGTATTTTGTATATTATGTGAATAAATTTGTCCTCTTTTGCATGGCACATATTATACAGCAACATCTTTTCTAACTTATCCTTAAAGTTGTTATAATTATTGTTTTGGCTTATGTATTGATTTGTCTCAGTTAAACCTAGAATTGATATAGTGTAAATTTATCTTATGTTTCTATTTAACCATATAAGTTGTTGTTAACATAACTTCTTAGTTTTATTTCTATTTATAGTTTAACTTCAAATATTTAATCTATATTCACATGTTTTATAATTATATTTATACTTATATTTTGTATTGATAAGATTTATTCCATTTTAAACATTATTATTTACATTACCTTCATTTGCATATATTATATCAAATGTCAATAATGTAGAGCCCTTTAATTTCATTAAATAAGGTAAATTTTATTTCAAATATTTTTGAAAGATTCTATTTTAAATTTCCAAATCAAAATTTCCTTTCTAAAAAAAATACATATGTGTATAAATAAATGGCAAATATCCCAAAAGTCTTATTCGCTTTTAAAATGATAAGTTTACATTTTATTTAATTGGATTAAATATTTATTAAAATATTATTGCCAAAATTCCAGGTCATCACATTCCTCCCCCCTTTGAATCTTTTCGTCCTCGAAAAGGAACAAAGTCAGAATCATTAAATTGCTTAAAATCAAATAAATTTTCTTTGATCATCTTTAAACTAATTAATAAAAATCTAGATAATATTACTAAAATAGTTTTTATGCAAATACTTTTATAACTCGATGTTTCGACAAGTCCATCCTTGCTCTCACAGAAATTCGGTCGTACGTTGATCAGGCATAGGACTGAAAATCAGTAAGTACTCAGCAGACCCATTTCAACATCCAGTGAAAATACTTGGAAAATAATTTTATTGAAAATATCGAAAAACAGTTTTGAAAATAGAGAAAATAGCTTTGGTGAGAATGCTCTGGAAATCATCACCCCCATCCATGGTCCCAGTTACATCCTGGGTTACGTTGCCATCGCAGATAAAGTCCATGTAACTGTAGGTCTCTGCGCCCCTCGATTACGCCATGGAACCCACAATAGATCGCAGTTACATTCCAGGGTTACGTTGCCGTCGCAGCAAAAGTCCATGTAACTATAGGCTCTCAGCGGCACACACGATTTTCGCTGTCAAAATGAAACTTCTCCACTCTTACATAGGTCGCAGTCTACTAATGTAAAATCAAACGCAGACTTTTGGCTCTCAGCGGCTTACACGACTTTCGCTATGGTCTACAGTAGATCGCAGTGACATCGAGTTACACTGTCGTCATAGCATAACCCAAATGCCCCTGTAGGCACCAGCCTCTCGACTTTCGCTACACAAATAATCCTCAGGAACTAGTTTTGTCCGGACTCCTCACAGGATCAACTTTAGAACCTCCCCCTCTGAGGCTCAAGGCAATACCACCCTATGGCACTCCTGAGAAGTTCATTTCAAGGGAGCGCCTTTTTCCCCAGAGCCAATCTCAAAACACTTTATACTATACACATATAGTATTTCCCAAATCATACACCAAGTATGAATCTCATATAAATGCCTTTACCCAAAATCGATTCTAAAAATCTATAATTCTCATATTAGGCTTTCCAAATTCCAATATTGTTTTTTCCCAAAATCAAAAGCCTTTCCAAAATTCAAAGGTTCCAAAAACCTTTCCTCAAAATCATTTTCACAATTTTTTTATATATATACATATATATAATAATCTTGGAAAATCTTTGGTTCAATTCATACTTGTAAAAATTCTTTTTTTTTCAAACACTTTCAAAAATCATTTCCTTCTGGCAATAGATTCAATTAGGGAAGTTTTCCATATATAACAATGATATATATCTTTGTTTATTCCAAATTGAATATTCAAATTAGATTACTTATAAAGTCATTTGCCAAATTATTTACTTTGATAAAGTAAATTTTAATCATAAAGATATTCCATTTTCACTTTATTTATTGTATATTTCTCAAAATTTACTTCCATTTCAAAAACCATATTACAGTTCTTATCCACAAATTTCAATATCAATTTTATTCAAACCCGTACGATGTCCACATATCATTCGTACGCAATATCAATTTGATCGCTCACTCGATCACACAATTTCACTTCCGAACTAGTATTGTCCATCCGACTTCCTAGTGCGGACTCAGATCTGGTTTCTTGATCAGAAACCCTCATTCTCCTTGCATAGTCATAACTATGATAGAGAATATCCAGAACCAATCAAAAATCCATATCCAGGTTCGCTGTCGAAAATCAAGCGAAAAATCCCAACTCGGATCGATAATACTATCTCGAAATTCTATGCTCGAATCTGGATCAAATCACTATGCGAATAAAATAATATACGTACATCCTACGTATTTTTCTTCATTGATTATTAGCTAAATCAATTTCTCCTTTCTATTCACATTCACTTTTATTTTATTCACTTATTCACATTTGCTTTAATCCCCATTTGGACTATCACTTCAATTTTTATCGAACTTGGGTATTTAATCAATAACAGTTTGAACCCCGACCAGTTTATATTTAGAAAATAGCTTGAAAATTTTTAAAAATAGATAAGTAGTTGAAAACTAATTATTAGTTTGTAAAATAGCTGTAAACAGTTAAGTATTTGTAATATAGTTGAAAAATAGTAATTATTTATAAAACAGTTGAAGAACAGTAATCAGTTTATAAATCAGTTGTAAAATTGTTAAATAGTTCCAAAAGTAATTGTAAAACAAGCTTAAGATAGTTTTAGGTTTTAAAAAGAAAAGTTGTATGGTAAATAGTTTGGAAAAATAGATTTATATTAAAACAATTTATATTAAAACAATTTATTTTAAAAATAGTCCAGAGTCAATCTGTACAACATTCCAATCTCCATTTCCATCAATTTCCCATTAAATTGATCTAGTCCCAATTCAAGTTGAATTATCCACAATTTCTTCCCTAAATTCAAATCAAATTCCATTTGATTTTAAACATATTCACTTTAATTACAATTCCAAATTATTCAAATTAATTTAGACTTATTTCAAATTAAATCCACCTCAATTTCAAATCATTTCAATTTCTATATGAATTAATCACAATTCCTATTTTGAATTTGAACTCATTCAATCTTCAATTTTATTTCAAATTAATCCAATCCAAATTTTCCATTTGAATTTTAAACTTATCCATCTTAAATCACAATCCCCATTAATTCAAATCAAATTCAGTTTGAACTAATTCGATTTAAATTAATCCAAATCTTTAAACAATTTAATTCTGAGTCCAATTCTCAAAATTCCATTTTAATTTATCTTTACTTAACTTATTTCAAAGTTCAAATAAGAGTTCAAAACAAATTTTATCTTAAAAATTCAATTTATTACCAAATTTTATTTTCAGTTTTGAAACCAGTTCTTAAACAAATTTTAATTATTCAAATCTTCAGTTCAATGTGATTCCATATCCTTAATTTCAATTTAAAGTTTAATTTCCCTATTTATCTCAATAATGGATATATTATCACACTTCATTCCTCATTCATTTAAACAAATCCAATTCACACTTTTAAAGATTATTAATAATAATAGGATGGCATAATCCAATTTATTCTAAAACATCAATCCATTTTCAACTTCCAGATCCCAAACCCATTTTGAGATCACAAAAACTCCCAATTCAAATTAACCATTTAACCTTCCAAGTTAAATCTCAATTCATCTTGAAATTTCCAATTTAGGTTGCTTGTTAACTTATTTAACTTTCCTAAAGTTAAATTCAATTTACTTAATCCAGCCAACCTTACCCAATTTGAATTCCCATTTCAAAATTTAAATTTTACATTAATAATCTTATAAGTTCAAAAACTTATCACCTTGGATATCACATCTCATTTCCAATTTAAAACTCAACATTTAGAGTTTATTTCAAACCATTTTTGATATTATGTATATTCCTCATATATACATTTCTTTACAACCAAATTATCCTTAAATTTTAAACCACCTTTGGTTCAAACAAATTTTCAAACAACTTTTGTTGAAATAGGACCCTTCCATTTAAATATATTAAATAACATTATTTATTATTTCTTTATCAATTTGAAACAATTCCAAATTTTCTGGCTTAGACTTAAAACTTCCCAATTTAAGTATTTCAATTTCAATTTATAAGTCATACTTTACCTAAATGTTTACTTCCCTAAAACATTTCATTTTGCTTGCTCATTAACAACAACCATTTATGATAATAACCAAGATTATCATATCTGGAAACCAATTTATTATTATCTTTATTCTGAAAAAATTTCTACAAATTCAGAATTTTAATTTCAGTTTGGATCCTTTTCAAATTTATCTTCATTCAATTTCAATTTGGTTGTATTACTATGAACACTCAATTTAATTCCGATAATTTAACAACCAATTACCTTAATATTTGCTAGAAAGAAATATTGCTTTATATATCAAAATATATTCTTATATAAAATCATTTAAAATCTTTATATAAGAAAATAACAAGTACGCTCTCATATGTATATACACTCAACTCATTCTAGGGTACTATTGACCCTATACTTATGAGTACACCCACCAGAGCCAAGGTTCTCGCTTAACCTTCGCTCTGATACCAACTGTAACGACCCGAAATTTTCGATCCCGAAAATTCCAGATAGTTAGGAAAGAAGAAAGAGATAGAAGAAGAAGAAACAGAAACACAACACAGATTCTCACATTCGCAGCGGATCAAAATATAATATCAAGTAAAATAACAGTTTTACAAAGAAGAACTATATTTGTCAAATTATACTTTAATACATCAGAGTTACAACATATACACAAACACTGGACAGATACAATCAACATGTCCAAGACAAACTACAATATATAGCAGCGGGATACACTCCATACGTTCCTGCCATCCAGCTCGTCTCCTGAGCTCCAGAACGTCCTTACCTGAAAATCTGTAATACTCGGTCTGACCCGAGCATTACATCAAAGTAACACCCGAGTCAGGCTGGAAACCAGCGTGAGTAAACCCATAACTTAAATTACTAAGTTATAATACTCATTTGAAAACCAGGATAACTCGTTCATCACTACGAGTTCTATCTCACTATAGCCAAACATTTATTTCACAAATCCATTGATATTTTAAAACAATATCTACTGTTACTTAGTTTCAATGGTCTAGTTTACTTAATTTATTCCATTCCAGCCTATTTGATTTTCAAATCAAATTTATAAAGAAGTTTAGATTACTAATCGAAGTGGTTCCGGATATCCCTGATATCTGATCCCGGTCTCCTCGAATTCAATACCTTCTTTTAAACTAAGTTGTTTAAATTAATAATTTAATTAAACTTCAGAACAACATATTCATATAGCAATTTATCACAGATTGATAACCTACATTATCACAGTTCAACCAAAGCATTTCATATCACAGAACACCATAATTTATCAGACTAGAGATATTAATCAATCCAAACATTCAATACAATTTAATCATCCATAAGCAAGATAAATTATTCCATTTCTAATTAATTTAATTAACACAAAGTAGATTAATTACTTTTATAAATCCTGCTTAATTAACATTAATTAAACCCTTTAATTAATTATTGAAAGTAATTAATTATTCTTTAATCATTTAATCATTCAAATTAACCTTTAATTACTTTCATTAATAATTATCCTCAAATTACTTTCATTAATTAACCTAATATATAATTACTTTAAACAAAATAATTTCAAACCATTTACTTTAACATTTAAACTTTGAAAACTTGTTTTTAAAAAAAATCTTGTTTAAAAATTTTACTTTGAACATTGTTAACATTTTCCTTTACCTTTAAAACTTTGAATTCCTTTGCTTTGAAACTTCCATTATTACTTTAAAACATAGTTAATATAGCTTGAAAACTTGATTAAATCATTAACTAAACATCTCGGCCCAAACTCAAAAATCCCCGAGCTACCCTCGATCCTTCCCGCTTCCGCTTCCATCGAACAGACTCGCGAACAAACTCGGGCTTGACCCGAAGAAAACTCCCTCTTCTCCGATCCTCAATCAACTCAGCGACTAACATACACGAAAGGAAACTCGTGCATGTGCACACGAGTTCAGATCATCCCCGACCATCGTTCCGACCACCCACAAGTCGCCGACCTCTCCCTCAGTCGTCCCGACCACCCAGATGAACGACCATGCCTAGGATTCGAAAACGAGCAACATGACTACCGCCTGGAATGAAACGAACACCAAAAACTTCCAAGATTCGTCGCCTCCGATGATCTGAAGCTTCACCACTGCGTCCAGACCCTCGCCAGAGTTCCCTACTCCGATTTCCCCAGGTGCGATCGCTTCTAGTTCGACCACGTCGCCGCAGTTACCTCGATTTTTGTGATCGACCAAAGTAGGTCCTAAAACCCTAAATCAACGTCGACTAACCTCACCGATGATATAAAAATTCATTCCCCATTTTTCTTATGATCTCCAGCCTTCAAGCTAGCTTCGACATCAAGCTCGACCTACAACTCATCGTCGTTCGTCGGAGTTTGATGAAAAATCGAAAATCGTTCAACTCGAAATTTCTCAACATCTACTTGCTTAAAAATCATGAAATTAAATTTAAAAATTACCATTTTCAAGTACGAATCTGTTTCAATAATCAAAACATGAAATTTGAATGATCGATTTTCTGACTTATATGGATCAACACTGTGATTTATCATTTTTGAAGAAGTTACCTAATATAATTTCTTGAAACCATTTTTAAAATTTAGATCTTGTTAATTTGAACACATTTCGTTTAAACATCCAAGCCTCAAAAAGATTATGGGATGAGATATTGAATATTGAACTTAATTTTGAAAACCTGTAACTAAGAACAGAGCCATATACTCATATCTACAGACATGCACACTTAAAATCTTCATACATATATACTTGCAAGCAGATTTCACATCAATTTCAAGGATGATCACATGCATCATGTATTTAAGCTGATTTAAGTTTTGAAGTGTTAGTTTACTCACCTTATTAAAACAGAGGGATGTACATCATTTTCCAGGCATACATCCAGACATATACATACATGCATTCATACCCATAACATAAGCAACCATATTCCCATACAATTCATCATAAGCATCTGGTTATGATCAGGTTTAAACTGTTTTTAAAATAAGGTTTACTCACCTTTCTGGAAGAATCAGAGAAGCCTGGGTATTCTCTGGAAATTTGAACTTGCTTCCTGTTCTTGATTTTTTTTTGGTTTCTTTTTAGTTGATGAACGAAATGAACATATGAGATGATATACAGAAGAGAGTATGCAGTTGATGATATTGATGCAAGATATTTGCTTGTACTAAAATAATTTGTTTATAATTTGGCCGAGATTTTATTTTCAAATTGGAGGCTGATATGATACAATGGGTACTAGCATTTATTAAGCTTGATTGGTTTATAAGCTTGCCTATTTTTTTTAATATATGTACAGCTTGACTTTGATTTGAGAGAGCATATTTACAATCAGGTTATTGTCATTGTTCATTTCATTTCTCAGGTTTGCTAAGTTATGAAACGAACTAAATAAAATGATTAAAATATATAGGAACATCTTTGAATAGTGAAGGCAACAGCTGGTACTAGTTTTACCCAGTTTTGATCACATTTGTGTTTAATTATAGTAAATTTGAAGTGATATTAGTATATTTCGGCTGATCAAATTGTTGTGCTGAGAGGAAAGCATTAAATGCATATGTCTTCTTATAAGTTTACATCTATTTATCTTGCTGATATTTATATTTTTGTACAAAGGTATTTTGTATATTATGTGAATAAATTTGTCCTCTTTTGCATGGCACATATTATACAGCAACATCTTTTCTAACTTATCCTTAAAGTTGTTATAATTATTGTTTTGGCTTATGTATTTATTTGTCTAAGTTAAACCTAGAATTGATATAGTGTAAATTTATCTTATGTTTCTATTTAACCATATAAGTTGTTGTTAACATAACTTCTTAGTTTTATTTCTATTTATAGTTTAACTTCAAATATTTAATCTATATTCACATGTTTTATAATTATATTTATACTTATATTTTGTATTGATAAGATTTATTCCATTTGAAACATTATTATTTACATTACCTTCATTTGAATATATTATATCAAATGTCAATAATGTAGAGCCCTTTAATTTCATTAAATAAGGTAAATTTTATTTCAAATATTTTTGAAAGATTCTATTTTAAATTTCCAAATCAAAATTTCCTTTCTAAAAAAATACATATGTATATAAATAAATGGAAAATATCCCAAAAGTCTTATTCGCTTTTAAAATGATAAGTTTACATTTTTTTTAATTGGATTAAATATTTATTAAAATATTACTGCCAAAATTCTAGGTCGTCACAGTAAGTAAATAAATAAAGCAGTAAAGTAAATGACACCAGAGATTTTTATACTGGTTCGAACTCTCGTTCTACATCCAGTCCCAGACTCCTTCTGGAATTAAACTAGCAAACCTCACTTAACCCAGAGGAATAGGTTTACACCGCCTAAGCAACCGAACAGGACTTCTACCACCTAAGCAACCGAATAGGACTACTACCGCCTGAGTAACCGAACCAGACTTATATTCAAATAAACAAAAGTATCTGACTTTAATATGCTCATTAAATAGCACCGGTAAGTCAATAAAGTACAATCTTCATATAATCTTCTCCTTTATGATATATAGTGTAATGTGCTTAAAGAATGTGGAAGATAGAGTGATCAATGATTAAATATTGTATGCAGTTTGAGTGCAAATTGAAAACAAAGAATAAGAGATAAGAATTCAAGAATGTTGAATATGCGTGTATATGATTTTTGTTTGATGATAATAAACATATATATATTCATTTAAATATATTTGCTAATGTACTATTTTATTTTCACAGATTAAATAGATATTTGCTGAATAAAATAAATAACACAGAATTTGAATTCAAACAGAAATTTTATTCAAACAAATATTTATTACAATTTTGAATAGTACAAATTCAAGCTCTCACTATATATATATACAATTTCAATTACAATACATTTCATATTTACATCAGCACCTCACTACATATCACTTACACTCATATTTTATCTTCAACTTCATTCTAGATAGAATCCAGCATCTGAGCAATCTGCAAAAATAAATATTGATGCAGTAAAATTGAAAAGGAAATATTTTTGCAGTATAAAATAAAATGTGATTTTAAAAATAATATTTGCCTCAGTTATTTGGGTTGTTCGTCATCTTTTAATTTTGAATTCATCATACACGAATAGCTTGTGACATACACAGTGTATCACTGTATATGTCACAAGGCCGTGCACATCGATATATACACTTGATATAATTAGGGACAGGTGAGCACAGGTCAAACCCAAATTATCGGATTCAACTCAAGTGCAATAAAATAATGGCACAATCTTTAGCACAAGGTCAAATCCGAGCTACAAGCTGGATTCAACTCAGGTGTAATTCGAAAAAAAATTCAAATGCATTAAAATGGTCAGAGCATCATCAATGCAACATGACAATACAGTCTCAAGTGAAAATGCTCGATCAATATGAAAAAGGGCAGTGGACAGGACAAGTACAGACTCTAAATGAAACATACAAGGCAAGACCAACAAAACAGAAGCAAGGCACAAATTAGTATACACTCGAGGCACAGTGCACATCAACCCAATGAAAACCAGTATGCAGTGATACACAGTGATCAAGTGGTCTGCAACAATACCAAAGTGAAGACATAAATGGAACCTGACTCAATATAACCAGATGAACAAGACACAGCAGAATCAAAGTGAACAAACAGTGGCAAATGCATATACACCAGAGGGAACACAATGCAAACAGAGTTGCACACAGTACCACAAGACCAGACTAAACAAACCCAATGCAAAGGAATGCAATCAAGTGAGCAACATGAATAAAATCAAGCAAAGCAATTCATAGCAGAGAACAAAGCAGCAGTGACCAAGTCAAAGTGGCAAAGAATACAAAGCAGTAAACAATTGACCAGAGAAATCAACGTGGTTCACCAGAAAAACAATACCGTGATGATCAAGCAAATCGAACAGCTCAAAATCAATGCCGTGGGAATCAAGCAATAAGATTATACGAATTGAAGAAGTCAGCGAAATCACCATCGTTCAACAATTATCCAGTGGCCAAAACAATTTAGTTGACAAATTCAATTTAATCCAAACGAATGAAAATTTAGGAATTCGACTCCTATATAAACAACTATCATCATCGGCAAAAAGTTGAATCGAGTTCAAGCATACAAACATAAAAGCAAAAATAGCAGAAATTACATACCGAAGCCATCTCAAACTCGATCAAATTCGAAGTAGCCGAAGTAAGGTACAAGGAGACAGTCGATCGACAGGCCAAAGGACGAAAATCACAAATTCGATCGATCAATATAAAGTCGGCATCTTCGATTCTATACAAGCCCTAATTTCAGAGCGCAAAGAGGAACGAAAGTGAAGCCGCCATTTTACAGAAGTAAAAAGAAAAAGGAACGGGCAAAAGAAATGAAAGGGGCCGGCCTTGATTAATTAAGGACTTAGTTTTATAAAAGAAGGGCTTTAAATTTTAATATTGTTTTTTAATTTGTTTTAAATTTAAATTCTTATTTTAAATAGTTGTATTTACTAGTCGTATGACTAGGGACAAACTACGGGGCGTAGTTTGAGAATTCGCAACTCAGTGGCTGAGTTGTGGTAGGGTTTTGAGCGTAGAGTTAGATTAGTCAATAGCGGGTATAGCGAGTTTACATGTGTAAGCGAGGGGCTATCTAATTTCTAGTAGAAACCTTGGGGGCAGCACGTAGGCAGGGTTTTGCCGAAGATGGGTAAATTCTGTGTCATTTTATTTTCTGCATTTACTATTCTGCTATTATCTGTGCTGATATTATTCTGCTGTGATCTGTGTTGAAAATTAATTTGAAACTTCCGCAATAATTTTTATAATTAATAGTATCACCCTATTCACCCCCCTCTAGGGTGAAATCGATCCTACAAGTGGTATCAGAGCTAGGAATAGAGTCAAATTTTTGATTTAAAAATTCGATTTTTTTCAAAAAACAATTTTTGTTTTAAAAATTTGAATTTTTAAAATGGCTTCTTTTAATAATGCTTTTGCTAAGGGTCAGTCGATAGTTAGACCACCAATGTTTAATGGTGAATATGCTTATTGGAAAAATAGGATGAAATTTTTTCTAGAAACCATTGATGGTTGGAATATTGTTGAGACAGGTTATAGAACTCCAACTATAACAGTAGATAATCAAGAAGTAGAAAAACCAAAGAATCAATGGATAGAGATAGAAAATAAACTACAGAATATTAATGCTAAAGCAATGAATTCTATTATTTGTTCATTGGATCAATTTGAATTTAATCGTGTCTCACATTGTCTAACTGCGCAGGAAATATGGCACACACTCGAAGTGACTCACGAAGGAACATCTCAAGTCAAAGAATCTCGCCTTGCCATGCTAAGCAGCGAATACGAGAACTTCACTATGGCAAAAGAAGAAAATGTTAAAGAGATGTTTGGACGACTTTCCAATATCGTATACAAATCAAAAGCTCTCGGAAAATCATACACAGAATTGGAAATAGTCTGGAAAATCCTCAGAGTCCTTCCACGAAGCTTTGAAGCAAAAGTAACTGCCATTCAAGAATCAAAAGATTTAAAACAAATGAAAGTTGAAGAACTCATCGGAAATCTCACCACTTATGAGCTAGAGATGAAATTTAAAGAAGAACGTGAAGGAGGAGATACTCGAAAGAAATCGATAGCTCTCAAAGGAACAACTGAAAGTGATTATGATGACGATGATGATGGTGCAGCAGAATTAGGGCTGTTAATAAGGAAATTCAAAAAGTGGAATCACAAATACGGAAATTCAGCTCTAAATCAAAAATTGAAAAGCAGAATAGCCAGAGCATTTGACAGCCCAGAAGAACAGAAGATCATCTGTTACAAGTGCAACAAACCCAGTCATATTAAGCCCGATTGTCCACAAAACAAATTCAGCCATGGAAAGAAACAGAAAAGGAGAAGTTTTTGCAGCCACTTGGGATGAAACAGGTGAGGATGATAAAAGCACTGGCAATGAAAGTGAAAAAGCGGATTTGTGCCTTCAAGGTAATATAACTGACAGTGACGATGACGAGCCAAGTGAGGTGTCAAAACTTACCCATTCTGAGTTGCTTATTTATTTCCATGAAGTAAACGGGTGTTTTGAACGACTTAGGGAAAGATACGCTAAACTCGAATCACAAAAAGATAGTTTGATAGAATTAAATGAGAAACTTGATCAATTAGTTAAAAACTATCAAAGTAGAATCCCTAAGTGTGATAAGTGTCCAACATTCGAAGATGAGATTAAAAAATCAGAAATTAATATAAAATCACTTGAAAATGAAATTCTGATTTTGAAAGAAAGTGAAAACACTAGGAGAGAAAATTCTATCAAAAAGTGCACTCAACTATTAAACGAAAATGAATCTCTCAAAACACAAGTCCAAAAATTGTCTACTACTTTAGATAAATTTTCCAAAAGTGAAAGATCGTTGAATATGATATTAGGGAAACAAACTATCAACATTGATAGACAAGGACTTGGGTATACTCAAAAAGAACGTTATAGAAGTGAAATTAAACAAGTAAGTTCGATGTGCACTATTTGTAGAAAATTTGGACACAATCACAATAATTGTTGGTTTAGACCCAAACACGTAAAAACAATTCCAATTTGGGTTCCAAAAGGCACAAATATAGAATCTCTCAAAGTTAAACAAATCTGGGTGCCAAAAGGAACATATATAAATAGTTATGGGTCTCCACAAAATTATTTTTCAAATTATTCTACCACTAACAACCATGGACCTATAAAAACAAATAGGTCACAAAAATATTTTACCGTGTAGGTGTGGTGGAAGGCTAAGGAACAACATCGGTGTTATCTGGATTCTGGCTGTTCCAGACACACAACAGGCGACAGATCAAAGTTCCTTAGCCTAGTATAAAGGTGACAGATTCACAATGGGCAAACAACGAAAGATTGTCGTAAAGGTAAAACAGGTAATGGTAATTATTTTGAACGATACATTCAATGTGATAATCTGCACCATAATCCGAATTAAATCAGCCAGTTATGTGAAATGATTGATGATGTTAATTCTGAATTATTCAAAATGTTGACTAATCATCTTTGAATTGCTTGGATAAATTGATTTCTGATTACTCATGATACAAGTGGATATATTTGTTCTGACACTATGAGCACTATTTGTTTATTTCAACGGCTTCAATTCAAATTCAGGAGAACTTCATTTAAAAGCTGTTAAAAGTGATTTCAAAGAAATTTATTTCAGGTTCATAAGTTTGGTCTATAACATTGATAATGATGAGTGAAAGAAAAATTCAGATGCAGATTACACTGGCAATCTAGTTGATGAAAAAATACTAGTGGAACGTGATTTAACATTCAGTAATTGCATCGTTTTTCAAAGAAAATATCTGCATATTTTTCATTTCAAATAATTTTCAATTAATAGATATTTTTCTTAGTTAAACCCTTCAAGAAAATCATTTTTGACCTTGTTTCAGATTAGTTATTTCAGAATTATTTTTGAAATTGATTTTAAATCACTACAATAACTAATCTGACCCCCTACTAATTATCGAAAAGATAAATAATGATTGAAAAAGTGATGAGTGTTGATATTAATCATATATTATAACTCGAGACGGTATATTTAGTAAATTTCTTTAGAAATTTAAACAAGAGTTATAAAAACTTTTTGTTGGCAAAAATTCCATGACCATTTCTATTTCTATCATATTTCTATCAACCATCACTCATCAAAATCCAATATAGAATGTCAATATGTGGTATTTTAAACGAGAATCATTCGTTTTTCATTTTATTATATTTTTAACGAATAAAAACATCCAAAGTATTCACTCTCATTTAAAAGTCCTCACGGTTATGCATGGGTGAATTACTTGGATTTTTGATTATGTGCTTCCATGCTCATTTAAAAGTCCTCACGGTTATGCATGTATGGAACGCATATCAAAATTGATTAATTAAATAGACAAGTTGATTCTAATCCCATTTAAAAGTCCTCACGGTTATGCGTGGTTAGAAGATACTTGAATTCATTTTTTTTAAATTTTGGAATACTACTAATCTCATTTAAAAGTCCTAACGGTTATGCATGGTTAGTAGATATTCAAATTTCTGATATAAATATACCACAAATAGACACAACTATATGGTTTTATATGATGACATCATCCCTATCATTCTAAAGTGGAATATGCGTCAAACAGAGTATTTATGATTTTTGTTTGATTTTTTATTGAAATTTAACATTTATACTCGATTGGGAATTAATATTGTTTTAATGTCTATCTCGCTATCTCTGTTTTTCTAACACTATTATTCTTTTGCTGATAACAAAATGGGGAGAGAAAAGTTAAGATTTTGAAAATAAAGGTCAAATATTTTCTAATTGCATCAAGGCTCAATTTGAATATTTTTATGCATATACGAAGGGGGAGTATTGTGAAGAGAGGGAGCATTCAAATAGGGGGAGCAAATTGAATAATCAAATACATTTAATATAGTCAAAATCTTAAATATATGTTTGTTATCATCAAAAAGGGGAGATTGTTGAATATGCGTGTATATGATTTTTGTTTGATGATAATAAACATATATATATTCATTTAAAAGTATTTGCTATTGTACTATTTTATTTTCATAGATTAAATAGATATTTGCTGAATAAAATAAATAACATAGAATTTGAATTCAAACAGAAATTTTATTCAAACAAATATTTATTACAATTTTGAATAGTACAAATTCAAGCTCTCATTATATATATACAATTTCAATTACAATACATTTCATATTTACATCAGCACCTCACTACATATCACTTACACTCATATTTTATCTTCAACTTCATTCTAGATAGAATCCAGCATCTGAGCAATCTGCAAAAATAAATATTGACGCAGTAAAATTGAAAAGGAAATATTTTTGCAGTATAAAATAAAATGTGATTTTAAAAATAATATTTGCCTCAGTTATTTGGGTTGTTCGTCATCTTTTAATTTTGAATTCATCATAAACGAACAGCTTGTGACATACACAGTGTATCACTGTATATGCCACAAGGCCGTGCACACCGATATATACACTTGATATAATTAGGGACAGGTGAGCACAGGTCAAACCCAAATTATCGGATTCAACTCAAGTGCAATAAAACAATGGCACAATTTTTAGCACAAGGTCAAATCCGAGCTACAAGCTGGATTCAACTCAGGTGTAATTCGAAAAACAAATCCAAATGCAATAAAATGGTCAGAGCATCATCAATGCAACATGACAATACAGTCTCAAGTGAAAATGCTCGATCAATATGAAAAAGGGCAGTGGACAGGACAAGTGCAGACTCTAAATGAAACATACAAGGCAAGACCAACAAAACAGAAGCAAGGCACAACTTAGTATACACTCGAGGCATAGTGCACATCAACCCAATGAAAACCAGTATGCAGTGATACACAGTGATCAAGTGGTCTGCAACAATACCAAAGTGAAGACATAAATGGAACCTGACTCAATATAACCAGATGAACAAGACACAGCAGAATCAAAGTGAACAAACAGTGGCAAATGCATATACACCAGAGGGAACACAATGCAAACAGAGTTGCACACAGTACCACAAGACCAGACTACACAAACCCAATGCAAAGGAATGCAATCAAGTGAGCAACATGAATAAAATCAAGCAAAGCAATTCATAGCAGAGAACAAAGCAGCAGTGACCAAGTCAAAGTGGCAAAGAATACAAAGCAGTAAACAATTGACCAGAGAAATCAACGTGGTTCCCAGAAAAAAAATACCGTGATGATCAAGCAAATCGAACAGCTCAAAATTAATGCCGTGGGAATCAAGCAACAAGATTGTACGAATTGAAGAAGTCAGCGAAATCACCATCGTTCAACAATTATCCAATGGCCAAAACAATTTAGTTGACGAATTCAAATTAATCCAGACGAACGAAAATTTAGGAATTCGACTCCTATATAAACAACTATCATCATCGGCAAAAAGTTGAATCGTGTTCAAGCATACAAACATAAAAGCAAAAAAGAGCAGAAATTACATACCGAAGCCATCTCAAACTCGATCAAATTCAAAGTAGCCGAAGTAAGGTACAAGGAGACAGTCGATCGACAGGCCAAAGGACGAAAATCACAAATTCGATCGATCAATATAAAGTCGGCACCTTCTATTCTATACAAGCCCTAATTTCAGAGCGCAAAGAGGAACGAAAGCGAGGCCGCCATTTTACAGAAGCAAAAAGAAAAAGGAATGGGCAGAAGAAATGAAAGGGGCCGGCCTTGATTAATTAAGGACTTAGTTTTATAAAAGAAGGGCTTTAAATTTTAATATTGTTTTTTAATTTGTTTTAAATTTAAATTCTTCTTTTAAATAGTTGTATTTACTAGTCGTGTGACTAGGGACAAACTACGGGGCGTAGTTTGAGAATTCGCAACTCAGTGGCTGAGTTGTGGCAGGGTTTTGAGCATAGAGTTAGATTAGTCAATAGCGGGTATAGCGAGTTTACGTGTGTAAGCGAGGGACTATCTAATTTCTAGTAGAAACCTTGGGGGCAGCACGTAGGCTGGGTTTTGCCGAAGCTGGGTAAATTCTTTGTCGTTCTATTTTCTGCATTTACTATTCTGCTATTATCTGTGCTGATATTATTCTGCTGTGATCTGTGTTGAAAATTAATATAAAACTTCCGCAATAATTTTTATAATTAATAGTATCACCCTATTCACCCCCCCCCCTCTAGGGTGAAATCGATCCTACAAAGAACACTAAAATTAGTAAGGTAAATTGTTTGTTGACTTCTAGACTCTATTTATAGAGTTTTAAGAGTTGCAATCATTGACGAAATAGAACGATGAAAAGGAACGATGCAACTTTTAGAATAGAAGATGTTTCTCTTCGTTGAAGAGAAGCATCCCTTCAGAAAACTAGCCGTTATCAAGAACCAGCCATCTGAATTTTTCAATTCTGCCATCTGATTTTGTTTAAATATGATACGGCAAGCAAACATGCCATTTTTGGTCTTATTCAGCCATCTGAATGTTTCCATTCAGCTGGTTGAAATTGCATAGTAAAATATTCTATGTTTCAGTAGTCAGACGGCTGAATGGTGACATTCTGTCGGCTGATTATAGCCTGCTTTGTGCATTTGCATGGTTTGTGTACGTATTAGTGTGTATATACCATATCGGAGAAATATTAAAATATTTCTAATAATATTCATACTCTAAACAAAAGAATAACAACTTCATAGCTTTCTGAATCCGAATCTGCAATGAGTCTCCTGCATAAATGATTAGTGCACAAGAATATTGACTTATATAGTTGTCATAATCAACACATTAAAAATCGAGGTTCTAACATTGTCCTCCTTTTTGATGATGACAACTACATAAGTATGAATATAATAAAAAATTTATATTTACATGAAACTTGTGTGAATACTCCCTCTGTCTATATGCACGGAAATTTTTTTTAACAAATTTATACCAAATTTCTCCCTTTTTGTCATCGACAAAAAGTAGAGATATATAAAATACTAAAGATAATAGCACGTGGAGACAAAAAGAAACATAATTAAAACAAAACGTAGAAGTCGTAACATCACAAAAACATAGTCACGACATCACATAGTCACAATATTACATACATAATCACGTAGAACTATAGGAGTCTTAAAAGAACATTACAAACTAAAATATCATAAAAGTTCATAAAGCATAAAAGAAATCTAGATAGAACGATCATCGCTCTGATCTGCATTTTCGGAGCTTGACGAAGACCATTGGAAAGGAGCTGGATTATAAACTTCGGTAAATGTTGAAGCGGAGCATGAAATTTTGTCCCAAATCCTGTTAAGAAATCCTTTGATAGAATTGAATTTCTTTTCAGTCTTCTTTTCAAGTAATTTGATATCATGATGAAGCTTGGATTGATTACGAGAAAGGTTGATAATGGCCTGACTTGATGAGGTATTCGGACTAATTATTTGAATGGAATCGTCATCCTCTTTATCTTCTTCTTAGTGGGGTTGTGAAGAGGAAGCGATATTTGCGTCATGAGGTTAAGGAACACCTCATTCATTGTTTTGTGCCCATTCTTGGAAAGAGACTATTTGTTGAGGAGGAGGACGATGAGGAAGACCCATTAACCCCAAGGTTTTAGCTTCTAACTCACTTATGGTCGAATATTCGAAATCCGGAATTTGAACACCAAAATTGAGTATGAGACGCATAATATAAGCCCCATAGTGAATGGTCTTGTATTTCCACTGAATTGTGATATTTTGAAACTCGTCTAAAATAATTTTTCCCTAATTCACTTGTTGATGAGAATATATAGCATATAAAGCTTGAAAGTCCCGTTTGTATACTTTCCCATAGCTACCAGTGCAGGGTTGTAAAGAGCGAATAAAAGCTCGATGAATGAGGTGAGCTTGGGGTCTTAAGGCACTTGATTTAAGCTCATTTAGATTTGAAAGTTGGTCGGATAGGAAAAGATGAGAAACCTCATCACGATGAACCATATCAACTTCAATGTCATCAATGTTGGTTCCTTGATATGGACAACGTAATATATATCCTAGATGTTGTAGGGGCAAAAATATTTTTACACCACACATTATTGATCATACACAATTTTGTGGATTATGATGATCAAGATTCATATTAGCAAGAAAAAGCTTAACTAAAAGATGATTGATTTTGATATTGTTAGCTTCATACCTAATGAGATTTTCGAAGTGATTTTGCTCCGCTATCTCTCGAATTCTATAGGCAGCAAAATTGGGGAATTTCATGAAAGCTCTTTCAAAGATGTTGGAATTTTTCATGCTATTGAAGCAAGAAACAACAGTGTCATTCCATAGCCATGCTTGTATTTAATCTTCGGATTGTCCGAAAGTGGATTCTCTTGTCCTCTTTGATCTTGGAGGCATGTTTGTTTAAAATTTAAAGGAGAAAAATGGATTTTTTGAAGAAATGGAGGCTAGGGTTCTGTGGTAAGAAAGTAAAAAGTGAAAAAGTAAATTTATAGTGTAGGGTAAATAAGTAGGTAGAATGGGTTATCGGGTTAGAATCCCATATTAAAAAATTGTTCTGGGAACATTCAGCCGGCTGGGTTACTGTAATCAGCCATCTGAATGCTTTCCCGCAAGATTACAGTGCAAAAATTAACTTATTCAGCCGGCTATTGTTAGGAGATTCAGCTGGCTGAATCTGGGTAAAATTATATGTTCAATACAATATTCAGTCGGCTGTTCCTATAGGTTCAGCCGTCTGAATGCACAGTAAACATATTGTTACCCTTCTTACAGCCTTTAAACACCATTTTTTAAGAAATTTTTATAAATATATAAACAAATAATAGAGGACAAAGGGAAATACTTAAACAATTAATCAAAAAAATTAAACAGAGTTAGATGAAGAGCTATGAGTCTTATAATCTTCCGGCTCAATCTTGGTATTCTCCTATAATGGTCGGAGAGGGGCCGACCATTGCCACGCTCCTAAGAGTTTGGTGACACTGGAGGACGTTATGGTGATCGTTCCTCAAGATTGTGTCGAGCAGGAGAACGAATAGGAAAAGGTCGATAAACCATGTTTGTAGATGAAGATATGCAGAATTTCAATGCGATTTGCTCTAAAAAGCTTAAACGCTTAGCGTTAACCTTTTGTTCAATATAGAGTTCGCGCTGTAATTCTATTGTTTCTCTCTGGTAATGGTGAATGTCATCTATCTTCTCTTTAGTGGACGGAGAGCCAAAGAATAAAGAACGTTTGGCTCATTTTTCGAGTGGAGTATAACCCGTATGAGTGGAAGGGGGAACAATGGGGACAGGTTCATAGATAGGTGTAGGAGTAGGTAAATTGATTGAACCCGAACTAGGGGAAGTGTAGTCAATTGAGGAGAATTCTTTTCCTTTTTACTGATATATAAAGTTTGGCATAGGAAGGTATTTGTAGTAAAAAAATTCAGAAATAATAAGAAGATTAGAGGTGAAACTGATTTTAACCAGAGAAGAATGTTTGGTCAAAAAGAAAGAAAGAAATGTAAGGTTCAAAATGTTAGACAAGAATAGAAAAATATAATAGGAATTGAAAAGATGGTTTTGGTGTGATGTAACATGTAGTAGAGTGGTAGTGCATATGACTTTCAAGTTAGAAACCAGAGTTCGAGTCATGGAAACTTCAACTTTTTAAAAAAAAATTATTTTGAAAAAAACAAAAATCAAATAAAATAAAAATAAAAATAATTATAAATCTTTTAACGATAAAATTCCTAGTTCTCTTCTAGTCTTCTTAGTTTTATAAAAGTATTTTCATTTAAAGGTTTTGTAAATATATCAGCCAGCTAGTTATAAGAGGATACAAAATCTAATCTGACTATATCCTTTTCAATATTATCACGAAGGAAATGATGACGAATGTCAATATGTTTAGTTTGTGAATGATTTATAAAATTTTTAGATAAGTTTATAGCACTTGTGTTATCACAAAAAATAGTTGATTTAGATAAATTAACACCAAAACCTTGAAGTGTTTGTTGCATATAGATGACTTGAGCACATGTTAAAGCAGTAGAAATGTATTTCGCCTCACATGTCGACAGTGAAACATAATTTTGTTTCTTGCTAAACCAGGAGACTATGGATTGTCCAATGAAGTGAGAAGTCCCGCTCGTACTTTTTCGATCCGTTCGACATCCTCCAAAATCAGCGTTACTATATGATACTAACTCGAAAGGACATTCTTTCAGATAAAAAAGTCTGAAATCTTTAGTTTTGCTTAGATAACATAATATTCGTTTCACTGCTCGCATATGTGATTCTTTATGATTTGCTTGAAATAGAGCACATAAACAAACACTCATCATTATGTCAGGTCTACTGGCAGTTAGATAAAGTAATGATCTAATTATGCTTCGATATAATTTTTGGTCAACATTCTTGCCATCTTCATCTCTATCGAGATGTATTCTTGTACTCATTGGAGTTGGTTTGGCAGAAGTATTTTCCATACCAAAGCGTTTAATTAGATTATTACAATATTTTTCTTGATTAATAAAAATTCCATTTTCTAATTGTTTAATTTGTAATCCAAGAAAGTAAGATAATTCGCCCAAATGTGACATTTCAAATTCTTTAGTCATTTTGTTAGAAAATTCCTGACATAACTTTTCATTTGTAGAACCAAAAATAATATCATCAACATAAATTTGAATAATTAAAATATCTTTTTTAGTTCGTTTAGTAAAAAGAGTTTGATCAACCTCTCAAATTTCAAAACCAGAATCTATAAGATAGCTTTTAAGACGTTCATACCAAGCACGGGGTGCTTGTTTTGGACCGTATAAAGCTTTCTTAAGTTTATAGACATGGTCTGGAAATTTTTCATGTGAGAATAAAAGACGTTGTTCAACATAAACATTTTCTTTTATATATCCATTTAAAAATGCACTTTTTACATCCATTTGATAAAGTTTAAAATTATGAAAACATGCAAAGGCCAGTAAGATACATATTGCTTCTAGTCGTGCAACTGGAGCAAACGTTTCTTCGTAGTCAATTCCTTCTTCTTGATTATATCCTTGTGCAACTAAAGTAGCTTTATTCCTAGTTATATTTCCTTGTTCATTTGTTTTAATTTTGAAAACCCATTTAGTACCAATGACTGTTTGATCACTCGGTCTAGGAACTAATTCCCAAACTTCGTTTCGTTCGAATTGGTTTTGCTCTTCTTGCATAGCTATAATCCAATAGTCATCAATATAGGCTTCTTTGGCATTTTTAGGTTCAGTATTAGAAAGGAATGCTACATGACCCATTTGATTAAGTTGATTTCTAGTTCTGACATGTGAACCAATTTCTCCTATGACATTTTCTTCTTGGTGATCTTGTAGAATCCTTGGAGGAGATCTTAATTCATTTTTATTTTCAACAAATTTTCATTTTCTTCAAAATTATGAACAATGTTTTCATCTTCTTCAAAACTATTTTGAGATACTGTATTTGTGACCGTCTTATTTATTATCTCATCATCCTCAAAAAATTTATTAAACTTAAAATTTTCATTAAAGGAAATAGGTAGTGTTTCTTTGATAGTTTTAGTTCTTTTATTAAAAATTCGATAAGCCTTACTTCATTCTGAATATCCTATGAAAATTCCTTCATCGGATTTTGGATTGAATTTTCCAAGCCGATCTTTTGTGTTTAAGATAAAACATTTTGAACCAAAAACTTTAAAATGTGAAATATTTAGTTTTCTTTCATGAAATAGTTCATATGGAGTGTGTTTAGTTAGTGGTCGGATGGAAATACGATTCAGAATATAATAGGCAGTTGCTATAGCTTCTGCCCAAAAATGTTTTGGTAAAGTGCTTCCATTTAATAAAGTTCTTGCACATTCTTGTAAAGTTCTATTTTTCCTTTCTACAACTCCATTTTGTTATGGTGTTCTAGGTAAA
Organism: Allium fistulosum; assembly: GCA_030737815.1. Lineage (NCBI taxonomy): Eukaryota > Viridiplantae > Streptophyta > Magnoliopsida > Asparagales > Amaryllidaceae > Allium > Allium fistulosum. Next base: position 1,176,031,132 of record CM060903.1, read on the forward strand.
GAAAAATTATGGTAAATTCCCTTTTTATTACAAAAATGTTCAAAAACTTCATTTTCGAATTCACCTCCATGATCACTTCTAATATTTTTAATTTTTAAACTTTTGAGATTTTGAATTCTTTTAGCAAAAATTTTGAAATTTTCAGAAGTGTCACTTTTATTTTTCAGAAAAAGTTCAAGTATATGTTGAAAAATCATCTACTATAACAAACACATATTTGCTATGGTTTATGGATTGAACTCGAGTTGGACCAAAGAGATCCAAATGCAGTACTTCAAGTGGTTGTGTAGTAGAAATATTTTTATTTGATTTAAAGGATGATTTTGATAATTTACCCAATTGACAGGCATCACAGATATTGTTTACTTTAAAATTCATTTTCGGTAAACCTTTTACTAATTCATTTTTAGATAATTTGGTTATAGCTTTGAAATTAATATGACAAAATCTTTTGTGCCATAACCAAGGATCATTTTCTTTGGCCAGTAAACACATGTTAGTATTGCAATTTATATTCATATTCAAAACATATATATTTTTATCTCTAAAACCTTCAAAAATAAGATTTTTATTTTGATCAAAAATGCTACACTTATTTTCAGAAAAAGATATATTGAATCCTTTATCACACAGTTGAATGATGCTAAGTAAATTATGTTTTAAATTTTTAAGTAATAAAACATTTGTAATAAGAGATAAATTAGATATACCGCTATTGCTCACATCGCCTTTGCCGATGATATAACCTTTGGCATTGTCTCCAAAAGTGACAGAGCCTCCATCTTAGTAGGTAATGTTCGTTAGCATTTCTTTGTTTCCTGTCATGTGTTTCGAGCAACCACTGTCCATATCCATTTTCCTCTGTTTTTACGTGGTACCTGCAAAATATAGAATTAACATTGGTACCCATCGTTTTGTTTAGGTCCTAAAAAGTTAGGTCTTAGGAAACCAAACCCAAGAAGGTTCAGAATTCCTTTTAAAAATAAATTTTTTATTTTTGTAAACAGTTTTGTTAACGCTTAAAATTGAATGCTAACACCCGGTGTGTGTAATAAAGTTGTGAAAGCACCACCCGTGATACGGGAACAAGAAATAAGCAGTAAAAGAGCAGAAAACAGTACAAGACAGCGATTTATAGTGGTTCGGCTTAAGATCGAGCCTACGTCCACTTTGAATTCCTTTATTGCTGATTTTCGGTTACAAGTTGATACAATGCACTTGAAAATACAATATACTTTGATTCCAAAACACTCTAGACTAATAGCTCAAACTCCGATGTAGAAGATCCCCTCAAATTCATGTTGAATGCGGTAGATTCCTTTCGAAGCTTGTTGTAGTGTCGTGAATGTTTGGAGTTCTTCAAGTATCAGATGAGTTGAGAATTCTGCAGAGTAACGGCGCTTCAGAGAATGATCCCAAAAGTCCCCTTCATGTTCGGGGTAGGTTGGTATTTATAGAGAATTTTACCCCTTATGTCGTAAGTCATGCTCGACTTAAGGTAGGTCATGGCCGACCTATTGGGTCCAGCTCATGGCTTGGTAGAAGTTTACTTACCCATTTGAATCCATGTTACAAGTCCTAAGTCGTTTACGAGTCAACCTCCTCCGGCATAAGTATTGCGGTAGCAGACTATAACTCAGTGGCTTTAAGTCGTGGACGACTTAAGCTAAGTCGTGAGTCACGGCTTAACTGGTAAGCTCGTTTATTTCAGATAATAACCTAAGTCCTAACTCGGTGACGAGCTAGGAGGCCACCGTGCTTATAAGAAGCAGCGCTTCATTTGCTTAAGTCGTTCACGACACATACTAAGTCGTAGATAGCCTTAAGTCGCAGAGCGTCCACTTCCTTAAGTCGTCAACTCCTTTGAGTGGTTGTACCATGGAACACTTTCAAGCAATTAGGTCGTTCAATCCTTAAGTCGTAGATCGTCCACTTCCTTAAGTCGTTGACTCCTTCAAGTCGATCAATCCTTAACTCGTTAAGGTGTCCAGTTCTTGACTCGTTAAGTCGCATAATCCTTAACTCGTCAAGTCGCATTCCCTTCTTGAGTCGTGCAGTTCTTAAGTCGTGGACAATTGAGGGTTAACATTTGCCCCTCGAAGTACACGCCTAAGTCGTAGGTCGTGTGCTTCGACTTATTTTAACTCGCGTGTGCCGATTCGAGTTCCACTGCCCCGAGATATAAAAGCTTGAGTCGTTCCTCTTACTTCCTTCTTCTCATTACTTAATCTCTAAGCCGCATCTACCATTAATACTTCGCTAAGCTTTCAAAGGCGATTTCGACTTAGATTCATTCTCCGATCATCTCTAGCATCACACTGCGTAAGCGATTTTGCCTCTTTTCCAATCGTCGATCATCGTCAATCTTCGTCTCCGGTTTACCTCCCCTGAGCCTTACGAATGTTGTTATATTGGACATCGATGGACTTAAGGCGGCTTGATCTGACTTGCGATGATTCGCGATTTGTGGCGATTTAGTGGTGTTATAGAACTAGGGTTGATGATTGTGAGGTTATTGGGTTAACGGGTTAGAAAATGGTTAACGGGTTTAGAGTTAGGTGGTAAATTGGCCAAATAGAGTGGAATATTGCCTCGGGTATGATTTGGCAATTCTCTGCAATCCAGCAATCTTAGCGACTTAACTAAGAACCGACTTAACATACTTTACGACTTAAGCTTTGAGTCGTGGCCGAGTTAGGACTCGAGAGTTTCTTGTTGCTTTGAATTGAAGTTTCTTTTATCTTCCACGACTTACTACTTAGAGCACAGCCGACTTAAAGCTCCAACGACTCAAGATTGACATGACCTAACTTAACTTAACTTAATGACTTAGGTCGTGGATGGGTTAGCCAGAGAACCAACGACTCAACTTTACCCGTAGGAAAAATTTCTTAAGTCGTTGACGAGTTAGCGCTTAAGTCATCGTCGAGTTAGCACTTGAGTCGTCGACGACCTAGCACTTGTACTTTTAAGCTCTGCTTGAACTTTAAACTGTTAAACTTTGCTGCATTCCTTCACAGATCACTTTAACTTGCAAGCTAACAATCTGTTTAATACAACATTTACAGAAAATTGGGACGAATATACTGCCACTGACTTCCCACATCAAATGACAGATTAGTTAATAACGGATAATCATCTTAAATAGATTGTGTGAACGAAGTGCTTTAAATCAACAAATTCAAGCAAAGTATTAAAGCAACATTGAAATAGTCAACTGAAACTGACCGGTTTGCACTAATACTATACCTGAACTTTAAATTAACAAATCCTGAAATTTGGTAATCGATCAATTGTCGACTAGTTTAATTCCAGTTATATTTACTTATTATTTTTCATTAGTTCTGCACAACACTTCACACTTTTTTGGAAACGTGCACCTTCATATTTGAATATCCAGTTGCTTGTGTAGAATGACTTCTCAACAAGAAGATGTAGTAATTCAAACCAGAGAGGTCGCCCTTATTCCAGCCCCATTAGTCAATCCTCCAGAAAGAGTCTCAACTACTTTGTCGTACAAGGTTTTTTGGCAATTGTGCACCCAGTTTGGCATTGCTGAAGCAGATGCCATTCTTCTTGAAAAAAGTAACACCGCTAATGCAGCGCCTCCTGGCTTTGTAGCAGTTAATCGACAAATGTGCTTGAGCGGGGCCATTCCACCTTTCAACAACTTTCTCCAGCATCTTCTTCGACAACTGGCCATCTCCCCATTTCAGCTACATCCCAATAGCTATGCCATTCTAATGGGGTTGTGTGTATTATTTAGTAGAATGCTTGACCGTCTCCCTAGTTTTGACGAGATCTACTACTTATGTCTTTTACCAGAACTAAAGATCATCCTTCGATCACTGTTGTGAGAAGCGCCAGAAATCGTAAATTGATTGTCGGCCTCCCTGACAGTGCCCATGGGTTCTTAACTCAGTACTTTTACGTTCGCTGTCCCCCGGGGTTTTATGCTGTGTGGAGGGAAGGAAGTAAGCTTATCTATCTTTACTTCTTCTATTCTCTGAGTTTTGTGAAGTCCAAATTGCCAAATGTCAATTTCGCTTTTTCATTTCAGCGCTCCCCCCTCCTTCTAGGGATCCCAGCCACAAGCCAACTCTGGAGAGGCTCATGGCCGTGCCAGCTGAAGAGCGGGACGCGAAATTTTTATTGAAAGACGAATTTCTTCACCAGTTTGGACTTCTTTACCCTTCTTGCTCCACTTAGCCTCACAAAGTTCCTAATTCTCCAGGAAAGGCGTCTAATGCCCCAGCTTTTGCCGAAGAACTTACACTGAAAGAACCCACCACTGAGACTTCACTGGTGAAGCGTTCTACTTCTACTGGCGTTGTGGGGTCGTCCAGCAAGTTAACGCTTTCTCCAGTTATTGAAGAGGAAGAAAATCCTCAAATTTCTGAAAAGACGGCCGATGTGGAAGTTGAAAAAGAGAGTTCTGCTGGGCACCACGGCGATGACACTTTTGATAATTTGAGCGATATATTGATAACTTCTCAGGAGCTTATTAAAGACGACATTTCAAAAGCAATCTCTCCTATTGTTGAAGCGACCTCTTCTTTGCGACAAACTACAACACCTTCTACACCAGCTGTCTCCATTCCCACACCACAGAGTGGTTTGTAGTCTGATGCGCATAGTTTGCACGCGGCACACACTTAGGATGCTTAGCACTCTCATTCACTTAGCTTCTTTAATTTGAAGAATTCTAAGACTTGTCTTTTCTTTAATTTCAGGTTCTACGATGGGGCGAAGTGGTTCATATTATGATAACTTCCGGCACTATGGAGGGCGTGACTCTTATGATTATGGACGCTATCTCCCAGCTCACAATGAAACTGATGAGGTGCGTGCGGTCAGAAAAGCTCGAGAGAGACAAGCTTATGAAGAGCAGCAGAGGAGAAGGGATAACGACCCCCACAAAAGAAAATATCACGATGATAAAGGGAAGAGCCACAGTGCTGATGATCCGAGTAAACGGGTCAAACTTAGCGAAAGAGACGCGTCTGCAATTTCTGAGAAGATCACTGCTCCTTCCTCTCTTGACATTCCCTCCGGTTCTCCTGTTCTGGAAAAAACCGACATTCAGGCAATCATAAATAGGCCTTAATATCAAGTCAAGGATGCTCCGCCTAAACTTCAAAGCCGATTCCCGAATTGGTGCTTAAAAGGAGTACGCTTTGACTTAGATTTGGTCCCCATCGATAAGCAGGCCATGCTGAGGAATCTTGATGTTGTTAAGCTCGACATTGAGAGAATGTCTGGATGGTAGAAACTGGTTGATGAACTTCAAAGGGTCAACCATATGAATCTTGAGGCTATGCTGACGATGGAAAACGATCACTCGGAGTGGAAGAAAATTGTTAAGCAACACGATGCAGAAATGTCGAGCATTGCCGACAATAATGCAAGACTTGAGTCTATAGTTAAGAAACTCAAGGAGGATCTTGCTACATCTTCTGCTTCGCATTCCCAAAAAGAGGAAGTTTTTCAAAATCAAGTGCGGGACGCGCACGCTGCTCAAAGGGATGCCGAGATGAAATTTGAAGCTGAACAGCATATTACTGAGAAATACCGCAAAGAAAACACTTAGCTGCGGGAAATAGTTAGCTCCCAGAACATGGAAATCGAAATGTTAAAGGCTCGACTTCTTAAAGTTGAGAAAGAGCGCGATGATGCGGTTGCCGGACAAGTTGCAGCCGAAAAGTCTCACGAAGCTACCAAAGTCAGCATCGACTCTACCTTATTTGACTTTTATATGCACAGTGTTCTGGGTCGCGGTAGTCTTTCTTTCTTGGGTCCTAAATATGAGATTACTCTAGCCGAAGTTTGGGAGGCCGTACTTGATATGTTTGCCGGCTATGCGGAGGCAGATCTTGCGGTGCTTTATCTGGATGATGAAGCACGTGCTGCGCTTGCCAGGGGAAAAGAGCAGCTTGCTAGGGAGCGAGCCGAAGTGGCAGGAGAAGAGCGTTTGGAGAAAGCGCCTTTAACCGAGCCCGGTCATCTTCCGACTTCGATTGATCCTGACACTATTGGCTCTAGTTCTTATTCTCCACCTCCCGCAAAAGCCGAGGTTAAGACCGCAACCATCGAGCCTCCCACTACTCAAGTTGAGGAGAAGACCCAAGACGACACCGAAGCTGAAAATTTTGAAATTGACGTGATTAAACCAACTTCTCCAGGTAACTTCGATTCAGATCTGGCTCAAGTGGATTATTCATTCGATTCAATTGATCTTGATGAATTTCTCGCTTATTACTTAAGTCCTAGTGATCCAATATCTTCTCTTTTTTCGGAGTGTACTGACTTTAACTTCTTTTCTTCTGTAGCGGAAGCATCGACCATCGTGCACTCTTCTCCTCTTCCAGCTGTTCCTCCTCCATCTCTTCAAGTCACTCCTGCTTCTCAACTAGGGTCGCAGGAGGAACAGATAGAATCTCTTCAGGGCTTAGAGGATCCACCTACTTCCCAAGAGCAAAAAGCGAAAGAGACGGAGGACAGTGAGAAGACTCTGGAGCAGTCATTCGATGATGACACAAAGCTTTCCACGTTGTTCGCTCCGGAGAGTGAGTCTTCTTCAAAGAGGAAGGGGAAGTGTGCAATAAGGAAGAGGAAGAAAAGCTCTTCAGCTGGAGAAGACAAAGCAGAAGAAGATCCGACTACTCCTCCTTCTCCAACCCGTCCACGCCGGATTCCGAAACTAGTCATCAAACCGGGCAAGGGTACTAAAGGTGGGAAGAAGGAGTGATAAGCTGGGCTCTACTTTTCTTATTTTGCTTTTTGCTTGTATCGACCGGAGATTGTGCGGGTACCGGTCCCTGCTTTTTTGAGATCTGCACATAAAAAGAATTTTCATAGTATTGAATAAAATAATTCTTTTTACTTGTACAAATTCTTGTGTATTTAAGAATGCATTTATTTCTCATTGTAATGTAGAATAAATGATTCTTTTTACTTGATATGATACTGCAGTGAGCTTGTGGTATGATGGTCGAGCGTTGTGTCTATTAATATAGTTATATGCCCCCGTATCACGGCTTACTGCAATATTCTGAAAAGACTTGTATTCTTATTTTTAGAGAATAATTCTTCCTTTTTGAGGAAATATTATTCTGCTTTTACTAGAATACGTTTTGTATTGGAGAAGTTTATACTTTCTCTTTCTTTCTAAAGAACGCTTCAACTTTCGGAGATGATCACTTTCATTTGTTACAAAGTGGATTTTCCTACGCAGTGAAGTGAGCTTTTGAAGAATGTTTTGATCTGTTTGCCAGACAATTATATTTTATTGTTGAATGGATCCACAAGACAGTCATTGGCTGTTTTATTGCATATTTGTTTGTACAAATAATCATAAGTATTCAGCTGCGGTCGTTAGTGGTTCCATCAACAAAGTTTTTGGATGTGCCTTGTTGAAAGGCTTTATTTGTCTTAGTGCTTCCGAAGAAGGCTTCGTGGTCTCCGAAGAGAAGCTATTCAATTCTGGTGAAATAGGTCTTCGAAGAGAAGCAATTTTGGTGAAATGTGCCTTTGAAAAGGTCTTCGTGCCTCCGAAGCGATTTTATGCCTACGAAGAGGTCTTGATCTTTGTGCCTCTGAAGAGGGCTTGTGTTTGATACTTCAAGCACAGTGAAGTGTGCCTCCGAAGAGGTCTTTTTGTTTGGTGCTTCAAGCATCGTGAAGCGTGCCTCCGAAGAGGTCTTGTGCCCCTGGAGAGGTCTTTTGTTTGGTGCTTCAAGCATGGTGAAGCGTGCCTCCGAAGAGGTCTTGTGCCCCCAGAGAGGTCTTTTGTTTGGTGCTTCAAGCATGGTGAAGCGTGCCTCCGAAGAGGTCTTGTGCCCCCGGAGAGGTCTTTTGTTTGGTGCTTCAAGCATGGTGAAGCGTGCCTCCGAAGAGGTCTTGTGCCCCCGGAGAGGTCTTTTGTTTGGTGCTTCAAGCATGGTGAAGCGTGCCTCCGAAGAGGTCTTGTGCCTCAAAGAGAGTTTTGTGGCTTGTGTCCTTTCACCATCTGCTTCTTAACGATTTCTCTTTATCACTCCCAGTACATGTTGCATCCTTTTGCAAGATGTTTGCTCGTTGCCAGAGGAGTGTACTTTATTGTTGAGTGAATCCACGGGGCAGACGCAAGCTACTTTGTCGGATGTTCGTTTACACAAACGATCTCGATTAGTTAGCAAGGGCCTGGAACCTTCTCGTTAGGAAGGTGCCCGCTTTGGCGGAATCATCAACTGTTTGTGAATAGCACCCCTTTTGTGGTTTAACATTGTTGAGTGATTCGTAGGAGTAGCTAAGTCTTGTGATGTGTTGAATAGGTAAGCTTTGCTTTGATAGCCTGCAATATTAAATCGACATTTTAGCAATATTTTAAAGATACTTGCATATCGAAATGGAACAGGCATTTTATAGCATTAGAGAACACAAGATTTATAGTTCTTTATTACTGAATCACACTGATTTCTCAACGGTTTACAATACAAAAGTTATACATCCACCATTGTTTTACAAATTTAAGCAATGCTGTTAAGTAAAAAATGGATGCAAGTGCTCGTTGTTTCGGAATCTCTAGGCTGAATTTCAATTTTCTACTGGGATCGTAGTTTTGAATTCATATGCCAGAGAGAGCGAAGGATGCCCCAGCTGCAGTTTTGTGGGTATTTAGCAGTTGTCCCAACTTTTGCTTGCTGGGTGTGGACCCCCTGTGACAACATTAATGATAAGCTTTTCGGATTCTTGCACTGCAGTGTTGTTGCGAGAATCGGATTGATGGGTAGGACGTTGTTGTCCCTGAGTGGATGAGGTGGGGTCGACTCCATTTTTCCTCACATATTGTTGGAGTTTACCCTGTTTCAGCAATTCTTCAATTACATTTTTCAACTGGCGACACTGGTCAGTGTCATGGCCAGGTTGATTGTGAAATCGGCAGAATTTCCCATTACGCACTGCACCTCTTCCCATCTCAGGTGGTTTAGGATACTTGACAACATCCTTTGTTGCGAAGAAGATATTTCCCGGTGTATCAGTTAAAGGAGTAAAATCCGAAAGATTAAAGCGGCGAGGTTTCTTCTCATTCCCCTGGTTCTTTCCTCCGTCATTTTCTCTTTTCTGATTCCCAGATTCTCTTTTGTTAGAAGCAAGATCATTATTGTAGCCTTTAGCAACATCCACCTTTGTTGGTACGGAAAGGTTTTCTAGGCGCATGAATTCATCGGCCTTTTTTATAAAACTTCTCAAGTGAATTTGGTTCCTTCATCTTTAGCCATTTTCCAAATTCACTCGATTTATTGATGGCTCGCATCAAGTATGTCAGGATCATACACGGCTCTGCATTACCTACTTCGGCTAAAGCTATATTGAAATGGCTCAAGAAGGATTTGATTGATTCTCCGGGAGCTTGTTCAATACTAGACAGTGACATTATATCCTTAGCTTTCGAAGCATACAATCTGAACTGATCTTTGAACTTTCGTGTCAAATCGGAGAATTAATCTACGGACCGCACTGGTAGCTTTGTGAACCAAAGTAGAGCCACTCCTTCCAAGTACACTGGAAAGTATCGGCACTTAATCTTGTCTGATGCTCTCGCACCGGTCATATGCCAGTCGTACTTGTATAGGAAATGATTAGGGTCAGTTGTTCCATTATAGGCTGGGATAGTTGGAGGTGCGAATTTCCTTGAAAATTCCGCTTTCAGGATCCTTTCGGTAAACGGAGTTTTACTTGGTGCAAATCCCCAGTCACTCTCATTTTCTTCCCTCTGCATACTCTCTTTCATGATGCGGCCAACCATCTCGGACAGGTACTCTTTATTGTTCAGAGACATCGCTGGGCAGGCATCTGAAGTTGGCTGCGGCCTTGAACCTTCAGCTTGGAAAGGTGGCATCTCGGCAAAGGTTGTTTCATGGTTTTCTGGCTGACGATTTGCCCCAAGCAAAGCGTTTAATCTATCCATCATCAAAGCGTTTTGAGCTTCAATTTGTTGGTATAATCTAGAAACTACGTCGTCTAATTCAGCCCTTGTGACTCCAACGGTAGGAGCTGCTTGGTCTGCTGTTGGGGAAGCGGAGGTCCCCTCATGAGCATTTCCGGATCTGGCAGGTCTACCTCTTCTTCCGGGAGCCATTATTCCAGTTAGACTTCTGGTTTTTAAGGAGATTCTTTTAACAAGCCTTTACGAAGTAATGGTCAGAAGATTCCTAAGTTCAGTTTTCTCAGTGAAAGCACCAAAATGTTAACGCTTAAAATTGAACGCTAACACCCGGTGTGTGTAATAAAGTTGTGAAAGCACCACCCGTGATACGGGAACAAGAAATAAGCAGTAAAAGAGCAGAAAACAGTACAAGACAGCGATTTATAGTGGTTCGGCTTGAGATCGAGCCTACGTCAACTTTGAATTCCTTTATTGCTGATTTTCGGTTACAAGTTGATACAATGAACTTGAAAATACAATATACTTTGATTCCTAAACACTCTAGACTAATAGCTCAAACTCTGATGTAGAAGATCCCCTCGAATTCATGTTGAATGCGGTAGATTCCTTTCGAAGCTTGTTGTAGTGTCGTGAATGTTTGGAGTTCTTCAAGTATCAAATGAGTTGAGAATTCTGCAGAGTAACGGCGCTTCAGAGAATGATCCTAAAGTCCCCTTCATATTCGGGGTAGGTTGGTATTTATAGAGAATTTTACCCCTTAGGTCGTAAGTCATGCTCGACTTAAGGTAGGTCGTGGCCGACCTATTGGGTCCAGCTCATGGCTTGGTAGAAGTTTACTTACCCATTTGAATCCATGTTACAAGTCCTAAGTCGTTTACGAGTCAACCTCCTTCGGCATAAGTATTGCGGCAGCAGACTATAACTCAGTGGCTTTAAGTCGTGGACGACTTAAGCTAAGTCGTGAGTCGCGGCTTAACTGGTAAGCTCGTTTATTTCAGATAATAACCTAAGTCCTAACTCGCTGACGAGCTAGGAGGCCACCGTGCTTAATAAGAAGCAGCGCTTCATTTGCTTAAGTCGTTCACGACACATACTAAGTCGTAGATAACCTTAAGTCGCAGAGCGTCCACTTCCTTAAGTCGTCAACTCCTTTGAGTGGTTGTATCGTGGAACACTTTCAAGCTATTAGGTCGTTCAATCCTTAAGTCATAGATCGTCCACTTCCTTAAGTCGTTGACTCCTTCAAGTCGATCAATCCTTAACTCATTAAGGTGTCCAGTTCTTGACTCGTTAAGTCGCATAATCCTTAACTCGTCAAGTCGCATTCCCTTCTTGAGTCGTGCAGTTCTTAAGTTGTGGACAATTGAGGGTTAACAAGTTTCTATAAAAGATTTTATATATTTATTTCTAATCAAGGAAATTATTTGTTTTAGGAACCTAAATATTAATTGATTTAGAATAATTTATAACTTTTGAAATTGGTTTTTCAATAGTATTATTATTCTTTTTGAAATTGTTATATAAAAATCCTTTTTCTTTGGAATAGCTTTAGAAACTTGCTTATATCCTAGTCCTCTTTTATTTGAAACAGTTTGAGAGTATTTTTATAATTTTAGAAAGATTTTTTCTACCTTTGTTAACATTAGAGACATTTTTAGGAATATCATCTAATTTTGTTTTAAGACTAGAAATATCTAATTCCAATATTTTAACATTAGCTTTAAGATCATGATTTTCAATTAATAGAGCATCATTCTTTTCCTTCTGAGTTTCTATTTCTTGACTTAATATAGAGAGTTGAGATGTCGTATTAGAATAAGGTTCTTGAGTAGTTTCAAGTTCTTCTTCTAAAATTTGTTTCTCGTCTCTTAACATATCTACCTCAATTTCAGTTCTATTTAATTTTTCAAGAGTTTCTTTATACTTTCTTTTGATGTTTCTTAGTTTGTCAAGTAATTCAGAATTTATTTCCAATAGATCATCAAAAGTTAGATCACTCACCTCGTCATTAGTGGCTATGAAACATACGTTGGCTTGTTCCAAATCACTGACTGAGTCATTATCTGATGATGAAGATGATTCTGAATCATCCCAAGTGACAGAGAAAGCTTTCTTCTTGAATCTGTCTTTCTTGTGCTTATATTTGCCTTTCTTTCGATTACGACAGTCTTTTTTGATGTGACCTTTCTCATGGCATTCATAACATTCTGGAGCAGAAGATGATGGTTTGTTGTTATTGTTGCTGGAGCTGTGCTTGTGGTTTCTTAATTTGTTGCTCTTTTTTAATTTCAAAAACTTTTTGAAATTTTTAGCAATGAACGCCATATCTTCCTCATCTGAATCTGATTCATCCTTTTCTGCTTGGAATGCTATATTCTTCTTATCTTGAGCTTGTACTCGTTTTGCCTGGAGATTAACTTCATATGACATTAGATTTCCTATCAACTCTTCTGGTTTAATGGTTGAAATGTTGTTAGGTTCTTCGACCGCTAAGACTTTTCGTTCCCACTCATCCGTTAGAGAATTGAGCATTTTTGAAACAATATCAAAGTCTGTATATGTTTCTCCTAATGCTAAAAGAGAATGATATATATCTTGGAATCTAGAGTACATTTCATTTATTATTTCATCTTACTTCATTTTGATCTCTAGAACTGAATTTTTAGCATAGAAATTTTACTCTGCTTTACTTTGTTAGTACCTTCATGTGTAATTTTAAGTGTACGCCAAATTTCATAAGCTATTTTACACATGCTTACTCAATTAAGCTCATTCTTGTCTAATTCACAATATAGCATATTCATGGCTTTAGCATTTGCAGTAGCATCTAGTTTTTGTGTGTTATACCACTGTGAATATTCTGTAGTAGGTATGGTATATTCAGTTTGAGTAATATTCCAGGTTTTATAACTATTAGCTTGTATATAAATGCTCATCCTAGTAGCCCAATAGTTATAGTTCATTCCATTAAATAGTGGTGGTCGTGCAGTAGATTGTCCTTCAAGGAAACTTGTGTTAGTTACTATGCTAGTGTTGTTTTCCATATTAAAATATCAGATAACTATGTTACGGTTATAAGATGACCTTGCTCTGATACCAAAAGAAAGAGATTGTGCTATAGGATCGTGTAATATGGATGAATTTATAAACTACTTGTGCGGAATATAAAATAAGTAAGTAAATAAATAAAGCAGTAAAGTAAATGACACAAGAGATTTTTATTCTAGTTCAAACTCCCGTTATACGTCCGATTCCAGACTCCTTCTAGAATTAAACTAGCAACCCTCACTTAACCCGGAGGAATAGGTTTACACCGCCTAAGCAACCGAACATGACTTCTACCACCTAAGCAATCGAATAGGACTTCTACCGCCCGAGCAACCGAATAGGACTTCTTTTCAAATAAACAAAAGTATCTGACTGTAATATGCTCTTTAAATAGCACTGATAAGTCAATAAAGTACAATCTTCCTATAATCTTCTCCTTTATGATATATAGTGTAATGTACTTGAAGAATGTGGAAGATAGAATGACCAATGATCAGACATTGTATGCAGTTTGAGTGCAAATTTAAAATAGAGAATAAGAGATAAGAATTCAAGAACACTAAAATCAGTAAAGTAAATTGTTTGTTGAATTCTAGACTCTATTTATAGAGTTTTAAGGGTTGCAACCATTGACAAAAAAGAACGATGAAAAGGAACGGATGCAACTTTTAGAATAGAAGATGTTTCTCTTCGTTGAAGAGAAGCATCCCTTTAGAAAACTAGCCGTTATCGACAACCAACCGTCTGAATTTTTCAATTCAGCCATCTGATTTTGTTTAAATACGATACAACAAGCAAAAATGCCATTTTTGGTCTTATTCAGCCGTTTGAATGTTTCCATTCAGCCGGCTGAAACTGCATAGAAAAATATTCTATGTTTCAGTAGTCAGACGGTTGAATGGTGACAATCAGCCGGCTGATTATAGCCTGCTTTGTGCATTTGCATGGTTTGTGTATGTGTTAGTGTGTATATACCATATCAGAGAGATTTTAACATATTTCTAATAATATTTAGACTCTAAACAAAAGAATAACAACTTCATAGCTTTATGAATCCGAATCTGCAATGAGTCTCCTGCATAATTGTAATGATCCTGAACTCGGCCTTCAAAAATCGGCACCCGTACTTCACTTGTACTCAAAATGTCGTAGATTCAAACGTCGAATCTGGGTCACCGGAGCTTATAACACAGTAAGTATAACAACACAGCAGAAATAACAAAGGTGATACTCCAAGTGATCCTCAAAAGAGAATGAATCCAACATCAAGCTTGAAACACCAACACGATGCACCAAGATAAGCAAGAACAGTCCATAACTCCAAAACTGAACTAGCTCTCGGCTATCTACTAAACCTGAATATCTGAGAAACCCAACTCTAGACTGCTCGTGTGGAAAATTGTGTCAAAGACTCATTTCATAGTTTTCAAAACATTTCGATTCCATTTCAAACTTGAAACCTTTCAACACAATTTAGAAATCCTTTCTTAAAATGAAAGCTATTATTATTTGAAAACAAGTAGTTTTCGTTTCGGGGAAATCCGATTACATTTGCTCAAGTTAAAACCCTTCAATGATAAAAACTTGGGTTGAATTCAAATTCTCAAAATAATACTTTTAAAAGGGTTTAAAATCGATATAAACACATTTATAACTTTGTATAACATTTTTAAACCATAATTTCCAAACACATATTTCAATTTCAAATCTTGAATTCAAATTTAATTCAAATTATTTAAATTCCAAAACTTTATCAAGTTATTCAAAATAACTTTTATTCTCAAAAACCCCTTTCAAAAGCTTTTCATATTCAACCCAATTCCATTTCCAAACCATTTGAATTCAAAATTCAAATTTTAAAACCATTTTCAAAAAATCTGTGACTTAACCGATTTCCTCGTGAAATCTATATTTGTGTGTGTATGGTGTAGTCTAGGGGTTTCACACAGTAGTGCAACATTACAAATCATCACATCATCACAGATTTAAGCATATCAATATCGATAAGCGGCATATTCCTATAATGCTTATCTTCACTCACAGATTCACAGATAATATAAATCTATCGTAGATAAATAAGTTACATCACAGATGAATAAATTACATCACAGTTCACAGTTCAAATCACAATAATTCATACCACACTGCATATGTCGGGGATATCAACCGATTAAATCATCCAATAGAATCCAAACATCCATAGGTAAGGTCAATTTATTTATCTGATCAGATTAGTCACTAATCTTGGTTAATTAACATTAACTAATTACAATTTTATCTTAATTAATTAACCTTTAATAATAAATTAATTAGCCTCAATTAATAAATTAATTAATTATCATTTAATTAATTATCCTTAATTAATTACAATAATTAATTTATTAATCCTTAATTAATAATCATTCCTTAATCACTTTCATTTATTAATTAACCTTTAAATTTATTTAATTATTCTCAAATTAATTTCCTTAATTAATTTGTCACATTAATTAATTACCTTTAATTAATTACAATAAGTGATTATTCTTAATTATCTTCATTGATATCAAAATCTTAAATTAATAACCTTACCAGTTATCATTATTAACACATTAATTTAGTCAAGAAATTAAGGTTAATCAAAATATCAATTTATCTTAATTAATTTCATTATTTATTTAAAACAATTAATTAATAAATAATGTCACAAATTAATTAAATTAAAACTTAATTACTCTCAAAATAATTAACTTAAACCTTTGCTTTGGAACTTAAATCATACTTTAACTTGGAAGCCTGTTTTAATTTATTTTAAAACCTTGTACTATCTCTATATTTGATAAAAACTGTTTAAGTTTTACTTAAATTACAAAACTTGGAAAACACATCAGACAACTCGAGCCACTTAAATTTGCTTCGAGTCTAACCTACCCCAACTTCGAGCAAAAACACTCCATTACTCGAGAATTACTCGAGACAAAATACATGCTCAAACCAACAACCATCATCCCCAGAACAAGGTGCACCGTGCACCTGTACGGTGGCTTTGATCACCTCCAATCAATTTCGACGATCGTCCCTCATCAACAAACTTCCATACACCCTAACCCAAACAACAGATCGCCATCTCAAAGCTCGAAATCAAATTCGAATTTCAACCAGACGTGGAACAAAACCAGGAACACCACATCAAAACCTGTCAATGCCTCACTCTCGAGGCTCCGACCATCAGCGAGTCTGCAGCTCCGGCCAACCCTTCGCCATCCACCATACTTTCATCCCCTCGAGTTTGGTAGCACTCGATCAATCGGAGGAGACGAAATCTCCTTGTTTCCGACCACATCAAAACTCGAGCATTAAACCTAAATTCATCTCATTCCATCAAGTCTTACAATAGAAAGATTATTTAACAATTTTCCTGATACCATCGATCACTAAACTCGCTTCGTGCAAAATTTCAACATCCAATATTTCTTTGATCACTGGAAATTGGTTATAAAGCATTTTCGGTTCGTTTATAAACTGCTCGAAGCATGCTTAACTAAAAATTTCCATTTAAGGTTTAAAAATCCTATTTTGAAGAGTGGACTCAAGTTAGGTAATTGAATCGATGTTTTATAATATTTGAATTTTATCATATGATCATCTTTTCCACTGTAAAACTGAATTTACAGAGTTAATGCTTCACTATCAAACTTAAAACAAATTCTAGGCCATAAATTTCCGTTTAAACAAACTTGCTTTGTTTGATACCTTAAGCCTAACAAAGGTTGAATGATAATATTTTGAATTTTGATTAAATATTTAACTCTGTAACTATAAACAGAGAAGACCAGGTAAAATAAACTTACACAGAACACTCATATATATATAAACACAGAACTATACAAACAAAATACATATGCAAGCACCATGTTAACATAGATTTAATCATACTTAAGTCTAAAGAAAAAATTGTGTTTACTCACCGTGATTTTGAAGAAGAAGAAGAACAGAGTTTCTCTTTGAAACAGGCTTCTGAAATTCAAGCTGAAACTCCCATCTTTAATCTCTGGCTTTTATGAATTTGTATGGTTGTTTTTAATTGAAGTTTTTGTTAAAGTTTGAATGATAACTACTTTAAGTTTTCTCAGCTTCAAGAACGAAACTGGAATGAAAAGTTTGATATGTGGAAATGAAGTTACAGGGTATTATATTTTGTACAAGTGATATTTGGTTTGGTCAGAGATATTTCATTTCTTTGGTGGCTGGTGATAATTTGTGATGTACTAATGCTTCATGCACTAATTAACAGTTGTACAATATATATTTTTTTCTTCATTTCGGTGGCTGATGGGTGTTGTTGTGGCTTGCATTGGAAGTTTTCATATATATTTTTATTTTTATTTGTTTCATACTTATCTTATTTTTCTTCCTTCTTTTACAAGTGTACATATTTGAGTATTATTTCTTTTGCCTAGTGTTTATACTTATCTTCATTTTAATTTTGCTTTACTTTATAATATTCATTTTTATAGTTTATATAATTCCAGAATTATTTAATATGTTCATTTCACATTTTATATAACTATAAATTTATTTGAAATATTTTTTTAACATCAACACTTATTTGAATTCTATAAATATATTTTATAAACTCAAATTATTATTATTAAACCATTTATTTTAGATTTAAACTCAAATTCAATATATATACATATATATATATTTATAATTTCAAATTTACTCATATATCACGTATACATATATATATTCACATATATGTACAATATTTAAATAATTTAACACAACTTTATTTGAAAAAGGGGGAAACTCAAATCAATTTACCAATTAATTTTACAATTTTTATTCAAAAATTCAATTAATTATCAATTTAAATTTAATAAAAATTCGGGGTCCTTACAACCTTCCCCCTTTAAGAAATTTCGTCCTCGAAATTTGCCAGGGAGACACAAAGGTAGATGAAGAATATCAATTCAATTCAAACTGAATATCTATTCTGCATTTGGCTTACCATATCAGAATATAACCAATAGATACAAGAACGAATCTTTTTAATTTTTCACAAGATACTCGGGTTATCCAGATCTACGAAGTATGCAGTGGAATTAGTTAGTTCGAAGGGATAACTAATCATCCGTAGAATATACTGGGACCCATAGAATAGATAGATATATGGATACAATTTCAAAACTTTTAGTTTAGAACTAAAGTATACCTATCAACCATAGCAATCAAAGCAAACAATTCATCCAAACAAACAATTCTGACCCATTTGGAGTTTATGTCCCATGCAAATATATCAAATCTTCTTCTTGGATCTACCAGGAACTATCGAAGAATTGAGAAAAAATGCTGAACAAAAGAGATTGATAGAGAAAAGATTGCTTCCTTGTTGTTATAGGTTATTGACCATTTATAGTCGTATTTCCCTGTCCCCTATCTCATCCTCTTCTTGCACTCATACTCACTATCAGTGGATAGTAAGAGAATTTACTGAGGCATACGGACAGATATCTTAGAGATACTCATTCTAGGGTATACTTCACCCTATCTCTAATGAGCTACTTAATGTGTTATACTCCTGAGCTAAAGTTCAACCTTAGCTCTGATACCAAATGTAATGATCCTGAACTCGGCCTTCGAAAATCGGCACCCGTACTTCACTTGTACTCAAAATGCCGCAGATTCAAACGCCGAATCTGGGTCACCGGAGCTTATAACACAGTAATTATAACAACACAGCGGAAATAACAGAGGTGATACTCCAAGTGATCCTCAAAAGAGAATGAATCCAACATCAAGCTTGAAACACCAACACGATGCACCAAGATAAGCAAGAACAGTCCATAACTCCAAAACTGAACTAGCTCTCGGCTATCTACTAAACCTGAATATCTGAGAAACCCAACTCTAGACTTCCCGTATGGAAAATTATGGGCACCCAGAGTTTAGGAAAGGAACAATAAACTCCAGGTCAGACATGGGACGGGTATGAGCAAACAAAAGCAGTTTATCTTTAAAACAACCAACAAAAGAATTTTAAACATTGAAATCCGCAATGCTTTTGGAAAATGAAACTACCATAAGGCCTCCCGCCACACACACATTGCAAACGCAGAATTGGAGGAGATTTCTCCTTATGATATTCAAAAATGCTTACTACGCAAGAAACTCTTTTGATATTATTAATAGTGCATAGTGGAAAAACATTTCGAAAATACAATATTAATCTTAGCCAGCATAGGTACCATTATATTATGCCTGCTATAGCTGCCGCCTGAGGAGACAGGTTATACAAATTGCAATCGTAAAGGGCTCGTATTTTTTCTTTGGATTTCCAACAAATGGTCAGGCAAAGGAACTTCCTCATGCTACCTCACACTGTACAACTATAACTAAGTAACTAACATACTGACGCTACCTCACGCTGTACAGCTGTAACTAGGTAACTAACACACAAGTATGCCATCCCCCCGGTCGTTACCGACCTTTATCCGAGGATCCTCAACCACAAAGCAACAACCACAAAGTATAATAAATTTGCAGCATCAACATAGGTAAAATATCTGGGCTCCATACCATGATATCACCTTTTATCCAGAAGGAAATGACATACCCTAGGGGCACGACCCCTAAAAACCTTGCCGCAACATTCCTGTTTCGACCATTACTGGGTTGTGAGGCTCGACGAAGTCTCGTCCACAAAGCTACGCTTTTTTACAAAGCCATGCTTTGATCACAAATGATCAACGAATATCATCAACACACAGCAACACTCAGCATGCCACACTACCAAATTGGGAGTATATCACTAATAACCTTCAACTACATAACCTCTGAGCTTGTACGTCTCAGAGAAGGGTGTTAAGCTAAGAGAATAAATTCTCCGCCACCAACAGAAATATATTTGAAAGAAATCAGCTTTATATCTCAAAGTGTAATGTCAGACATACAACCATACAAGTCTGTTCCAGGTTCGAACAGAACCGAAGGCACTTCCAAAGAAGCCCTTGCAATCCGGGTATTCACAATCCCGATTGGACTTCCCATCACTTAGGGAATCTCTATACCGGGCGCTACTCGGTGTAGAGACAATCGATAGTTTATCCTATCGTTTTCACAAATACCCGGTCTTCACCACCGATCTTCAATTGCGATCCATATACGACGTATCACTTATTCGGAATGGGTTATATAACCCAAAGGTCCTCTCCCGGCTAAACCGAATAACGAGCGCAATTAAAAATCATATGGATACTGGGGTCTCAGTTAAATCACAGCTTAAAGCCCAAAACTTTTCATTCGAATGGTTAAAACAAATTACCATTTCCAATCTTTTAAACAAAAAGATTCAATTCACAAGGTTCACCCCATTCACAAAGATCCATTCATGGATTTCAAAACAATTTCCATTTTAATTGAATAGGTTTACTCGTTAAATCTTTAAATCAAGATTTAACTTATAGCTTTCAAAACTCGTTTCCAAAGATTCATTCATAGTCTTTCAAAACAATTCCATTTCAAGTTGGATTAACTCGTCCGGTCTTTAAAACAAAGACTCATTTCATAGTTTTCAAAACATTTCAATTCCATTTCAAACTTGAAACCTTTCAATACAATTTAGAAATCCTTTCTTAAAATGAAAGCTATTATTATTTGAAAACAAGTAGTTTTCATTTCGGGGAAATCCGATTACATTTTCTCAAGTTAAAACCCTTCAATGATAAAAACTTGGGTTGAATTCAAATTCTTAAAATAATACTTTTAAAAGGGTTTAAAATCCATATAAACACATTTATAACTTTGTATAAAATTTTTAAACCATAATTTCCAAACACATATTTCAATTTCAAATCTTGAATTCAAATTTAATTCAAATTATTTAAATTCCAAAAGTTTATCAATTTATTCAAAATAACTTTTATTCTCAAAAACCCCTTTCAAAAGCTTTTCATATTCAACCCAATTTGTAACGACCCAGAATTTTTGATAATTAAAATTCGAATATTTAAAATATCAATTTTATAAGTCCAATATTTTGATTTATAAAATATCAATTTTATAAATCTTTCTATACAAATTGTTTATAGTTATTCAAAAATCCCAACTTAAACCATTTTATAAATAAATCGACTTTTATTCCAAAAATGACACTTCGGTTATATTTCACTAAAAATTATAACTTTTATAACTTTAAAATTTTACGTTTATAAATCGATTCAAAAATTCCATACGTTTTATGGAATTTTTGAATCGATTTATAAACGTAAAATTTTAAAGTTATAAAAGTTATAATTTTTAGTGAAATATAACTGAAGTGTCATTTTTGGAATAAAAGTCGATTTATTTATAAAATGGTTTAAGTTGGGATTTTTGAATAACTATAAACGATTTGTATAGAAAGATTTATAAAATTGATATTTTATAAATCAAAATATTGGACTTATAAAATTGATATTTTAAATATTCGAATTTTAATTATCAAAAATTCTGGGTCGTTACACAATTCCATTTCCAAACCATTTGAATTCAAAATTCAAATTTAAAAACCATTTTCAAAAAATCTGTGACTTAACCGATTTCCTCGTGAAATCCATATTTTTGTGTGTATGGTGTAGTCCAAGGGTTTCACACAGTAGTGCAACATTACAAATCATCACATCATCACAGATTTAAGCATATCAATATCGATAAGCGGTATATTCCTATAACGCTTATCTTCACTCACAGATTCACAAATAATATAAATCTATCGTAGATAAATAAGTTACATCACAGATGAATAAATTACATCACAGTTCATAGTTCAAATCAGAATAATTCATACCACACATCATCACATGTCGGGGATATCAACCGATTAAATCATCCAATAGAATCCAGACATCCATAGGTAAGGTCAATTTATTTATCTGATCAATTTAGTCACTAATCCTGGTTAATTAACATTAACTAATTACAATTTTATCTTAATTAATTAACCTTTAATAATAAATTAATTAATTATCATTTAATTAATTATCCTTAATTAATTACAATAATTAATTTATTAATCCTTAATTAATAATCATTCCTTAGTCACTTTCATTTATTAATTAACCTTTAAATTTATTTAATTATTCTCAAATTAATTTCCTTAATTAATTTGTCACATTAATTAATTACCTTTAATTAATTACAATAAGTGATTATTCTTAATTATCTTCATTGATATCAAAATCTTAAATTAATAACCTTACCAGTTATCATTATTAACACATTAATTTAGTCAAGAAATTAAGGTTAATCAAAATATCAATTTATCTTAATTAATTTCATTATTTATTTAAAATAATTAATTAATAAATAATGTCACAAATTAATTAAATTAAAACTTAATTACTTTCAAAATAATCAACTTAAACCTTTGCTTTGGAACTTAAATCATACTTTAACTTGGAAACCTGTTTTAATTTATTTTAAAACCTTGTACTATCTCTATATTTGATAAAAACTGTTTAAGTTTTACTTAAATTACAAAACTTGGAAAACACATCAGACCACCCAAGCCACTTAAATTTGCTTCGAGTCTAACCCACCCCAACTTCGAGAAAAAACACTCCATTACTCGAGACAAATCCCTGCTCAAACCAACAACCATCATCACCAGAACAAGGTGCACCGTGCACCTGTACGGTGGCTTTGATCGCCTCCGATCAATTTCGACGATCGTCCCTCATCAACAAACTTCCATACACCCTAACCCAAACATCAGATCGCCATCTCAAAGCTCGAAATCAAATTCGAATTTCAACCAGACCTGGAACAAAACCAGGAACACCACATCAAAACCTGTCAATGCCTCACTCTCGAGGCTCCGACCATCAGCGAGTCTGCAGCTCCGGCCAACCCTTCGCCATCCACCATACTTTCATCCCCTCGAGTTTGGTAGCACTCGATCAACCGGAGGAGACGAAATCTCCTTATTTATGACCACGTCAAAACTCAAGCATTAAACCCTAAATTCGTCTTGTTCCATCATCTCTTACAATAGAAAGATTATTTAACAATTTTCCTGATACCATCGATCACTAAACTCGCTTCGTGCAAAATTTCAACATCCAATATTTCTTTGATCACTGGAAATTGGTTATAAAGCATTTTCGATTCGTTTATAAACTGCTCGAAGCATGCTTAACTAAACTTTTCCATTTAAGGTTTAAAAATCCTATTTTGAAGAGTGGATTCAAGTTAGGTAATTGAATCGATGTTTTATAATATTTGAATTTTATCATATGATCATCTTTTCCACTGTAAAACTGAATTTACAGAGTCAATGCTTCACTATCAAACTTAAAATAAATTCTAGGCCATAATTTACGTTTAAACAAACTTTCTTTGTTTGATACCTTAAGCCTAACAAAGGTTGAATGATAATATTTTGAATTTTGATTAAATATTTAACTCTGTAACTATAAACAGAGAAGACCAGGTAAAATAAACTTACACAGAACACTCATATATATAAACACAGAACTATACAAACAAAATACATATGCAAGCACCATGTTAACACAGATTTAATCATACTTAAGTCTAAAGAAAAAATTGTGTTTACTCACCGTGATTTTGAAGAAGAAGAAGAACAGAGTTTCTCTTTGAAACAGGCTTCTGAAATTCAAGCTGAAACTCCCATCTTTAATCTCTGGCTTTTATGAATTTGTATGGTTGTTTTTAATTGAAGTTTTTGTTAAAGTTTGAATGATAACTACTTTAAGTTTTCTCAGCTTCAACAACGAAACTGGAATGAAAAGTTTGATGTGTGGAAATGAAGTTACAGGGTATTATATTTTGTACAAGTGATATTTGGTTTAGTCAGAGATATTTCATTTCTTTGGAGGCTAGTGATAATTTGTGATGTACTAATGCTTCATGCATTAATTAACAATTGTACAATATATATATTTTTCTTCATTTCGGTGGCTGATGGATGTTGTTGTGGCTTGCATTGGAAGCTTTTATATATATTCATATTTTTATTTGTTTCATACTTATCTTATTTTTCTTCCTTCTTTTACAAGTGTACATATTTGAGTATTATTTTCTTTTTCCTAGTGTTTATACTTATCTTCATTTTAATTTTTCTTTACTTTATAATATTCATTTTTATAGTTTATATAATTCCAGAATTATTTAATATGTTCATTTCACATTTCATATAACTATAAATTTATTTGAAATATTTGTTTAACATCAACACTTATTTGAATTCTATAAATATATTTTATAAACTCAAATTATTATTATTAAACCATTTATTTTAGATTTAAACTCAAATTCAATATATATACATATATATATATATAATTTCAAATTTACTTATATATCATGTATACATATATATTCACATATATGTACAATATTTAAATGATTTAACACAACTTTATTTGAAAAAGGGGGAAACTCGAATCAATTTACTAATTAATTTTACAATTTTTATTCAAAAATTCAATTAATTATCAATTTAAATTTAATAAAAATCCGGGGTCGTTACAATAAATGATTAGCACACAAGAATATTGACTTATATAGTTGTCACAATCAAAACATTGAAAATCGAGGTTCTAACACTCCTATCTTTGGAAGCCCGTGATTTGAATGTTTTAACTTTAGACATTTTGGTGAAAGATCAGAATTCTTTGTTGAAATCTTGGTTTGGGAACTTTGTGGCATTGCCAGAGCAATGTCGTTCCTTTTGAGTGGTAGGGATCGGTTCCTGTTAATCCTGAAATAAACAAGTTTCCGGGTGTTGTCAAGACAACACTGATACTTAGAGAATTTGACGGTCCGGTAATGATGTCGGAGCAACATTGAGCAGTGTTTGCATAGCTTATAAGATGCGTGGCTTATGAGAGTGTGCGGCTTATGAGATGCGCGGCTTCTGGTAGTGCGCGGCTTATGGGTGGCGCGGCTTATGAGAGTGCGCGACTTATGGGATGCATGCTTTTAGGGGTGCACGGCTTACGAAATGCGCGGCTTATCGGATCGATACAACCCATTGATTCAAAACGGTTTGTAACTTCTCGACGTCGCCAATATTTAGGCAATGCGAGGATTTGGCGGTTTGAGTCGATTCGCTTTGTTCGACACGGCGAGTTGATGGAGCATACTCGGGCGCAGTTTGACCGGTCCAGCAGCTAAACAATGATTTTCGAGTCGATTTGAAATAATCCGAGTTAACTGAGGGAAGTTTTAATCATTAAGTGTCATCAGTTTAAACTTTTCTGTTTGTTTGTAGCACTCCAATTTTATTGTAGTTGTGCCCATTATTCCCAATCATAGAAATGGTTGGCGCTGGTTATGAGATGCACAGTGTTCGGGATCGATATGGCCCGTCGATCCGGTTCTGATGCTCTTCGGTGCTGCCTATCTTTGGGCAATGTAAGGAGTTTGCTCTTTAGGAGCATGATTTTTCGGCGATGTTCCTCGGTGTTGCCTGTCTTCGGGCAGTGTCGAGGAGTTGGTGCGCGGCTTACGGGCCCGCGACTTTTGATATTCCTTTGTGTTGCCTATCTTCGGGCAACGTGAGGGGTTTGCATTTTGAAAGTTAGTGCGCGGCTTATTGGATGCGTGGCTTTTAGTTTTCCTCGGTGTTGCCTATCTTCGGGCAATGTGAGGAGCATACGTTTTAGGAGTTAGTGCGCGGGTTATGAAATGCGCGGCTTTTCGTGCTCCTCGGTGTTGCCTATCTTCGGGCAATGTGAGGAGCGTACATTTTAAGAGTTAGTGCACGGCTTATGAAATGTGCGGCTTTTCATGCTCCTTGGTTTTGCCTATCCTCAGGCAACATAAGGAGCGTATGTTTTGGCGCGGCTTTTGGTTCTCCCGGTGTTGCCTATATTCGGGCAACGTGAGGAGCATATGATTTGGCGTGGCTTATGAAATGCGCGACTTTTGGTACTCCTTGGTGTTGCCTATCTTCGGGCGACGTGAGGAGCGTATGTTTTGGTGCGGCTTATGAAATGCGCGGCTTTTGGTAATCCTCGGTGTTGCCTATCTCGGGCAACGTGAGGAGCGTATGTTTTGGCGTGACTTATGAAATGCACGGCTTTTGGTACTCCTCGGTGTTGTCTACCTTCGAGCGACGTGAGGAGTGTAATTTTGGGCCTTCCCGATGTTGCCGGAGCAACACCGACTTTTAGAAGGCAAGGATCGAGTTCCGCCGATCCAGCGGTTTGAGTTGATTTGACCCCGTTGACTCAGCAGGTTGCTTACGTGAACACGGTTTTATTGGTTCAGGAAGCTAAACAGTTTTTGGTTCAGGTAACCATGGCTTGGATGATCCTTCCATGTTTTTGGAAGATGTACACATCCAAATAGATTAGGTTTCCATGGTGGAGAGATCTATAGCTGACCGCATGAAGATGGATTGAAGAAAGAGCCTATGGGAGTTCAGGGCATGACTCTTAGATCTTGGTCCAAACTGCCTTTAGAGAATGGGTTTTGATTGGCATACGGTAAGTGGAAGAGGAATTGGTCACCAAGAGCGGTAAAATAGTAGTTGGAAAGAAGTGGGAAAGTATTATGCTAGTATTTCGTTTGTTGCACTAGCTAGGTCATTAAGTCTGCGGTTGTCAGAATGCCAGCATTTTTGATCGAGCATTTTTAATCGGGCATAACAGAACTGTGGTATGATTAGTCTCAGCCTTTCTTATGACTATTCAAGTGTGTGCGGTGCCCCTCATGCCGTAGGGCTGTTGGTGTGCTTGAACTGTATTCATGGTCTCTCCACAACTCGTTTGGTTGCCCCCGGTCCAGTGGATGCGGTTTTGCCAGGTGCCGAATCTTGGCTTGATTCGAGTTGGCCTATGATTGACCATAAGGTCTGTTCAGTTTTGGCTTAGTTTCTTTGAGTGACTTTGAAGCTTTGGAATTTAGCACTGTTTGTCTCATTTGTCATTGGAAGTGATTCCATTAATTTTGCGGAGTGACTGGTATGATTGTCGATTTGTGGCCTCGGAGCATGACTTCGTTGACGTTAGGGAGCTCTGGATCAGATGACTGTTGATCTTCCAGTTCATCTTCATGGATATTAGTCATACATAAATTTGGTTGATCTACCGGTTCACCTTCACGACGCTTTAGTTCATGAAAGACCTTCTCGTTCGTGAAGGGTATTTTGGATTAGATGACCGCTGATTTACCGGTTTACCTTCACGAAGCTTTGGTTCGTGGAAGACCTTCGCGTTCATGAAGGGTTTTTTGGATCAAACGACCGCTGATCCACCGGATAACCTTCACGACGCTTTGGTTCGTGAAAGACCTTCATGTTCGCGAAGGATTTTTTGGATCAGATGACCGCTGATCTACTGGTCCATGTTCACGACGCTTTAGTTCGTGAAAGACCTTCACGTTCGCGAAGGGTTTTTTGGATCAGATGACCACTGATCTACCAGTTCACCTTTACGATGCTTTAGTTCATGAAAGACCTTCACGTTCGCGAAGAGTTTATTTTTTATGGTCGGATGTCCGGTGACCAGACGGCTTTGGAATTATAATTTATCGGTTCTGAGAGGAGTTTTGGGTCGTGTGTCCGATGGCCCGACGGTCTTAAAGCAATCGACTTCAAGAGGAATTTTTGAGATTCAGCTCGAGGGAACACAGTTTTATCGGTTCTTGTAGGCTAAGGTGTTGGATCTATTTGTTCGATATCCTTTGGACAAGACTTCTCGACGCCATCCGCAACGCCGGTTCTCGGATGGGGGATTGACATGACTCGTCGAGGGCATAAAAGCATTTCTTTTGCCGTGCAGTCTGCAATGCCCATAGTGTCTCGGTACGGCTCATTTGGAAAAGGAGAGTAGACAAGGATGGATGAGAAGGCATCGCTTTAGGTTGTTGTCCCATTCCTTAGTTGCTAGCTAGCTAGAGTGTTATTTGATAATCAACTTTTCGTCCGATTTCATCGGTTAGTTGGGGCACTTTTCTACTGGGTCTTAGTAGCCTTGCTTGGGCAGAAGGTCCCCGAGGTCCCGTAGCTCCTTCACCGCCTGGTATGTTCTTTGGCACAATACCGGGTTTGACTTCTTCTAATTGCACTACTTTTAGTCTTTAGAACCGGTTTGCCTACCCATAGAATTCTTCTAGAGTAGCAGGTTGTTTCATCCTTTAACGATTCATGAGGGCCTTGCATCTAATTGCATATGTCGCCCTCGCTTCATCCAAATGCTAGTCATACATGTGAATGGCTTCGGTGAATGGGTTTTGATTGGGAAGATGCTCCAATCCTTGTCAGATCGGTCTGTTTTCAAGTTACGGTTGTTTATAATGCTTGAGAATGATATATGCATGATTGTCTATGCTTGAATGATTGGAAATGCCGATTGAATGACAAATCACTTATGATGGGGTCATGGATCAGTGACGATCCCAAAAAATTTCAAACTAGGTGAGATCGGTCTGGGGTGACCAAGAAGGCTCACAAGGTTGCATTCCAAATTTCAAGGTATTCGGAGTTCGCTTGTTTGAGTTATGGGCAAAAGAAGATGGATTGACATTGATGGATTGGTGGTATTTTACTTGGAGTCTGACCCGAGAAAATTTGCCATTCGCTTGGAGTTAGCACATGATTCGCTTGGAGTCACAAAATTTGAAGTGCTGGGTTGGTGACAAACATTGCTTGGAGCCATTTACATGTTTTCTTGGAGAAAATCTTGATTTTACCCGAGTCTGATTTCGGTCCAGAATTTCCTAGGTTTACTTCGAGTCAAATGGGTGATTACCCGATTTCGACTTCGAGTCAGGACTTCTAGAATCTGCTCCAAGTCAAATGGGAAATTACCCGAGTTTGACTTCGAGTCAATCCTGAAGTGAGTTTTTTATCGACCATTTTGACGATTTTTGATGATTTTTGAAGACAACCATGCTTGATAGGAGCTCCATGATGGGATTCGAAGACGGTCAGTCGGGAGTGGTCACCATATCCCATGGGAGCTTGGCCTTGTAATCGATTATAACCCTTTCGAATGACCCAGACAGCATGTAGGTTGCTGGAAAGTGAGCCAACCCCTTAGCATCCTTCTCCCATCTTGTTCCATGTAGGTCGCTGCAAATCAATGAAACGGGATGGATAGCTAGCGATCTATAGCATAGCATATGGATCGCTGGCGATCCATATGCTTAGAATATTATTGGACTTTGCTTTCTGGAGTTTATGGTGGTCTGCAGAAAAGGTATAGATCGCCAGAGATCCATTGTGCATGGATCGCTAGCGATCCATGTACTTAGTAAATTGTTGAGCTTTGCCTTTTGGATCGCGTCTACTATCTCATGTTGATGTTCTCAATCTAATTTCATAGCTTGTTGCCTTGTTTTGATGATGATCCATACGATGGTTGCATTGGACTGCTATTGGATCATGATGCAAGGGGATTGGTGGACCCACGAGCTACCCATATGGATCGCTAGCGATCCATAGGAGATGGATCGCTAGCGACCCATCACCTTAGCATGTGTTTGCTTGCTTTTTCTCCGGTCCTTCTTAGTTGGTTCTTCTGTTTTCAAAACCTTCTTAGCAGAGATTGAGGATCTAACTTCTAAACCTATCTGATCCAAAGTAGACAGCTAGATTTAAGCCTGAATTCATTTCTCAGTGAAAGCACCAAAATGTTAACCCAAAAAATGGATCAGCACCCTGGTTTGAGTGTGAAAGCACTAGCCCTGTTCTCAAAGAGCAATAATACAGATAGTATGTATAGAAAAGAGCAGTAAAAGAAAGAAGACAAGAAGATTTTTATAGTGGTTCGCCTATTAACGAAGCCTACGTCCATTTTATAGTATTTTTATAGACTGATTGATGTTACAAGTAGTGTTTGATTACAAGGCTTTAGATTGTCTTTAGCTAGATTGAATCCCCAAAGTTGGAATCCACTGGAGAGTCACAGTGAATCCCTTTGGAGGTTGTTGTGGGGGAGATAAAGAGTGAAGAATGTTTCCAGTAGAGCTTCAGCAACCAGTCCGGAGAAGAAATCCCGTGTGTGTTGCAGGTAGGATGGTATTTATAGAGATTGGAGAGTTTCTGGGCCAGGCCTGCTCACTGACTACTTGCAGATGGACTCAGGAAGATGCAATGAAGCTCAGCTCGTGACCCGAGCCAAAACCATGGATCGCTAGCGATCCATGGTCTATGGATTGCTAGCGACCCATAGATTTAGCTCGCGTGCGAGCCGATCACTTAGCTCATTTTTTCCCTTCTTCGCCTAGTTAGCTCGCCAATAGTCCATGAACAAGTACGGATCGTTGGCGATCCATGGTGTATGGATCGCTAGCGATCCATACACTTAGCATATTTTGACTTTCTTCGCTTCCTGTGTGCCTTAGCGACCCAGTGATGAAATATGGATCACTAGCGATCTATGCACTTAGACTTTTTCTGGACTTTGATGTCTGGCATGCTTTTGTTGCTTTGTATCGATGTTGTTCGAGTAGTCTCATTGCATGTCGCTTTGTTTTGATGACTATTTACTAGCTAGTTGTATATAGCTATTGATTGGACTAGACAGATGCTGGTCTCTTGGTTTAGTCATACTCAGTCGTTGCTTTAGCCCTTTTTGGTTGAGTTCTGAGCCGTTCTGACTCCATCAAGTCATTCCATATTCTCTTGATGGGTTAAAAACCCAGATAACGCTTGTTAATCCTATACTCCCGACCTACTCAACTTGGTTTTCTAAGCATCGAACAAGCAATTTTATGATCAGTATTAACATCCCAACATCCTTAGACCTTCTCGATCTCTTGAATGCAATTCTACTCACACAGGAGTTATGTCTGATCGTACCCACTATTTGAACAACCTTAAACAGTCATCAATTCTCAATCCCCCAATGTCATCAATATTAGGTGATTATACATAAGTGAATAATATGTCATATGTAATAAAATTAATTGATCAACATATGAAAAAGAACATATAAATATATCAAAATAACACTCAGAATGTTAGTATGTACTATCATAGCCATCAATGCATATATCATATGTAAACATGTAGTTAATCACATATAAACCAAACTATTGATAATTTTACATTACTTCATCTTGTTCTTTCTTATACTTTGCACTTTAATTTCCTTCCCTTTTTAAAAGCTGTTTAAATCACGCTTTAAAGCCATCAAAAATAAACTTTGAAAGCCATCAAAAACATACTTTAAAAAAGTTGTGGAAAATATATTAATAATTATAAAAATCATATCTCAAGGATATCTAAAACATAGTATGGAAACTATTGGATGTATACTAACAGAAGCATGAGTTTGTGCTATTGGAGGTATACATAAATATTATCGACATTATAGCCTAATGGCTAATGAAAGTATGTATAAGAGCTATTGAAAACACGCGTTGACAAGGCTTCCAAAAATATAACCATGATCTAATGGAAATATAGCCATATCCTATTGAAAGTGTCCCTAACTATGTTAACAAAAATATGGTAAAGGTGTGTTAATGGAAACAGGGCTAATGAAAACTTGATTTAAGTTGTTAAGGAAAGCATAGCTATAGGAAACATAGCTAACGAAAACATGGCTATTGAAATCATAGCCGACAAAAGTCTGGCATAATAGAAACATGACTCTTCCATGCTAACGAAAGCATGATATATGTATGATAACCGAAACACAAACGTACTATCGAAAATATAGCAACAAACTCATAATTAACTTTAATAATATTTTATTTCTTTTATAGTAATTAACTTGGACAAAATCTTGTCATATATTGGATTCTTATTTGTTAATCACTTCTTTTACTAAATTCATATCAAAAAAATCAAAGAATATTTCTTATTTAATTAAGTATATTAATTAATTAACTAACTAATTAATTAATAACCTTAGTTTCCCTATTTCCCCTTTTCAGTTAATGTATAATAATTCAAAATTACATGGAAAAATTCCTAAGAAATTATCAATAATCCAAATCTTTACTTTCTACCTCATATAAGAGTCTTAGGTTAAAATAATTATTTTTCAAATTTTAATCAACTGAATTCCAAAATTTCATTATTTTCCAACTTAGAAAAATCATAGAAAATTCATATTAAATCGAGAAACTATGAAATTAGAAAGTCATCTCCATTTTGATGTTATAAATAACATATCAAATTTTAAATCATTTAAAAATCATTACTTGTGGTTTAAATTCAAAAACCTCACTTTAAACTTCATATCTTTGCAGAATAATTCACTAAAGAATTATAAGGACAATGTACCTAAAATCCATGTTTTTACCATCTTAAAATATTGTATTTTCAGCTATAAAGACAATGAAAACATAAAAATAAGATGGATGATAATATTAGCCACCTTTGTTTTCTTAAGAAGGGAGAGATGTAATTTATTCCTTCTTCTTCAAGCTCTTAATCTTTCTTCTTTAATAAGGTGAGGGTTTTAAAGAGAGTTTTCTATATTTTCTTGTTTTTGAGAACTAAATGAATGAGTAATGTAAGGGTGGGAAGGTTATGGGTTTTCCTAAGTCATTGGTCCTTAGGATTTTCTCCAATCCAAATCCTACTCTAAAATAAAATATAAAACCCTTATTCAGTCTTTCATTATTTAATTATTACCTTTTTATTAAAGTAAATTCAATATTAATTAATTTGACACTTCTCTTTATTTATTTAATTTTTTGTTAAAGTAAATTCAATATTAATTAATTTGGCACTTCTCTTTATTTGTTCCATTCTTTCGCATTACATTTATTTACTTATCAACCAATTAAATTATTAATAATATGTACTAAAATAGGGGTGTTACACGTATTCTATAATGTTTGTAAGATAAGCTATGTCATGATCTGCCATAAGGTGAAGGATCAGGGTTTATAGTGGTAGATGAGGTTGTGCAAGTTATTGTAGAGTAGAAAGAGATGTGTTTTTCTAGTAATGCAAACGTGGTAGGGATTTTATATAGGCTATGGAATATCCAAACACACTTATCATGAATGGATCTTAATGCCAATAATACAGTAAAGGAGGAGCAAATAATGTATGTCAATTAAAAATTAACTTGCAATTCTAAAAAATATCCACTTGAGAAGTAATAAAATCAAAAGCACAAGCAAATAATAAATGCAAAGTAAAGTAAAGAGTAAAAGCCGACATGAATTTTATACTACTTTGGATATCCAATCCTATATCTTGCCTTATACCCCCTTATAGAATTTCATTATCACCCATTTCTATCCAAAGGTGGCAAGAAAACTTTACAATCTTACAGTTCCACGTGTGGTAAAATGCACATTTCCAAATAATTTTCCATAAGTAAAGAGCACATTTTCTTTACAACGGTAGAGTTGATAAAATGTCGATGTATCTTCAATACAAAATCTTGTAGTTTTGGTACAGTGATCCTATAGACCTCCAATAGAAGTATAACTTTGAATTTAGTAAGGAATAGGATGATACTAGAAGAGAATGATTGAGAATTCAAGTACAGACTCATTGATCATTTTTGATTTGCAAATCCTTGAAGAATATGAGTGAATGTGTGTGGATTTATAAAGAAAATGAAAGTGAATTGAGGAGTTTTTCTTAGAAAAATATAAGAATGTAAGAGTAAAAGAGAATCACTAAATTAATGATGGAATTTCGTTTTCTTGGCCTCCTTAAATATAAGATGAAGGGAATGTCCGTTGGTGAAGAGTTAGTGTCGAAAACCATTCATTTGAATTTTAAAAAACCAAATAGCCAGCTCTATATAACGATCTCCTTTTTGACCTCTGATTGTTGAAACTAATACATCAACAGTATTCACATGCCGAATATCCAAGTGCCAAAAATACAGAGTGTTAGGGTAAAAGAAAAAAAAGAAAGAAAACGAACGAGAAAGAGGAGGACAAAAACATCATTATCTCACAATGGAATGATAACATATAATATCAAAAGGTAATACACAGAGACACTCTAATATACATAGCATTTTAGAGTTACTAATCATAGTACTATTATCCACCTGAACAGTTATAACAGCTTGTCCTTACAGTTTCTGATATATATACATAAAGTAATGGAGTGGAAATAAGAATACTACGATAGATAAACATCTAGCTCCTCTCCAAGAGCCCAACGAACATCAACGAAAATTTACCTTTTTATGATTCCTTGAAAGAGCACCCATGGAAATAAGGAAAAGATAAAACCATAGGTTAGACATAAGTCTGCTGTGAGAAACCCAAAAAATATGTTATCAACATATAACGGTACTTTTGAGACTGTCATACCGGTTATCCCCTTAAAAGAACCAACCATTTAATAAGTACATATTGGGATATAATAGATAATATCTAAGGTGAAGAATATAAATCAGAAAATAGTTGTGATGCTTGCATCTCACAACACAACAATATTCAAGTACAATCAAATCTGCTAAGGAGTGTTCATATATGGATTTTCTGTGGAGACACCTCCAACTTAAAAACTAAAGCGAATCTCCATGATAAGGATCAGAAATTACCTTTCGAGCATCGTATATCTCTAGATAGAATATACAATAAGGAAAACACAATAGGCCCAACACCCGAACACTTTCGTGCCCTACATGGAACCAAGTATCAACAACTCCTCGTACCAACATATCGATAAGCATACTCTAGATATGACATTGATATACCCCTATGGGTAGATAAACCTGGGATTATGCAGCCTACTCTGTCTTTAGTCATATACCAATGGTGATATCACATTCAGCATCTCAATACATGAGCCACAACTTGAAAAAATCATGAATTCCCAAATGAATTCCAACATCTCGAACAGATCACGGACCTCTACATGGGTTTGAGCATCTCGAAAGTTTTAGCATCTCGAATCTCTACATAGATTCCAGCATCTCAAACAAATCACAAACCTCTTCCAAAGCATAGATCAAGTATATGGTTTTGAAGTGATTACAGTTTCGAGTCATCTCATATAAGTATACTCCCCCATTTACTAGACGCTCCAAAATCAATCGATATATTTTCGATTAACTCAACCTCGGTTATTTTAGGAATAAACTGACAATGCAGAAGGGTGGAGATCATCTCCTATCTAGATGGATTTCCTTATTATTTGTACTAGTAGAGCAAGAGGAGTTTGTACATAGTTTATACCATCACCAAATGAATAACCATACAAAATAATTCCTATGTTTCTTCTAGATACTTCCTAAGTTAATTTGGTCATATTTAACAACAATGAGAACGATCGCATATGGAAACCAAGTCCTTTATACTTATCACATTTCCAACCCTCTCAACTTTTTGTTATCCCTCGATCAAGAGTGAAGCTTAGTAGGTTAGAGCACTTTTTCAACTTGAATCATCATTCTTAACTCTCACGGATAGAAACAAGTCTACTTTGTCGGCTTTAGTGCTAAGTACATGACTAAATACTTTCCATAAACAAGTAACACATAAAGCACGATCAACTCACAGAAAACATGATCAACTCACGTAAATGACTTCTAATCTCCTTTTTATTTAATTAATCCTTTATTAATTAAAAGCCCCTTTATAGGAAAACTCTTTTATCTAATAAAACTTCTTTCAATAATTAAGGCTTTCTTATTTAATTAAAACTTAACTTATTTAATTAAACTTCATATTAATTAAAACCTAACTTATTTAATTAAAATTAGTATATAGATTTAATTTCCCTTTTTAAAAGATATATACTTGTATTTTACTATTCCCATATTTTACTATTCATTTATACTCTTTTATATACTTCAAAAGTATTCTCCTACTTATCTCAAATTGTATAAGTATACTCACAAATCATCAAGATTTACTTATTTTAAAATATAATCAAAGAGGTTAAAAAACAAATATTACATAAACATTGTTACTATAAACCCCTTTTCTCTTTTATATTTTAAATACGTTCCTTTTTTGAGATTTCATACCAGTTATTATTATCCTTAAAATTCCATTATTAAAGATCTAAGTATATTCATGTTCATTTAACAATATTTTCCCTTCAAAATATACTTCAAGGATTTAAAAATAAATGTTACCGAACATTGTTTCCTACAAACCCAAAACATTTCATACTTTAAACATTATTTTTAAAACTAGCTTTTTAAAGATTTAATTATATTTATAAGGGTCAAAAACAATTGTTACTTATACATTGTTTACTACAACCAAAATCCATTTATCTATAGTTATATTTAAAATATTCATTAATAAAATCCCAGTTATATTCTTAGGTATAATTAATAAGGGTTAAAAACAAATATTACTTAACACTATTTAATACAACCTAAAATCTTTTTTATACTTATCATAACTTTAAGACATTCATTCTAAAATTCAAAGCATATCCACACTTATTAATTAAGGTAATACACTTTTTATTTAACTTCTCAAAATAATATATTTTAACTTGAGTGTTAAAAATCCAAACTTCCTTTACTACATTTATAAATATTTACTTACTTTTAGAAACTTATATATATTTACTAAAAATCTTTTTAAAATGATGTATATATTTATATGTATACTAATTTATTTATAAGCGAATATAATTAACAAAATTCTAAAATAATTTAAAAGCTATTATATTACATAAGCTTTTTAATACTTTAATAAAAATATTAACTGATATTCTGAAAACTATATATATTTAAAATACTTTAAAAATACATACACTATGGTTTAAAACATTTATTTAAATATCACTTAAAAATACTTATTTTATAATTTATTTAAAAGCCATAAAAAGCATGTCTTATAATTTAAACCCTTTACTTTAAAAATTCATAAATAATTATTAAAGGTATATTAAAACTTTAATATTTTTCGAGTAATAAGTACACTTATAGTACTTATTAAAAATGCAAAGGAGCCTCTAGGATGTTTTCCAAAGTTGACTTTAAAAATCGTCGAACACAAGGTATTTTCAATGTGCATCCATAGCGACCAATTCGCTTTTAATTTTCACAACTTAGTTCTATTATTTTCACAACTTTAACCAGTTCCTTTATGTCAAACAAACCAAAACAAGTGCAGAGAACAACCAAATATATACTATCACAATATATTCACATTTTAACTAATTTAACAAATGTTAAATAAAGGGATTTCAAAGTGTGTTTATAGCGACAATTACGCTTCAAATGTTCACACACACTTTGTAACGACCCGGATCTTTCATCGTTTGATTTTGAATATTTAAATGGTTTAAATAT
This sequence comes from Allium fistulosum, assembly GCA_030737815.1. NCBI lineage: Eukaryota > Viridiplantae > Streptophyta > Magnoliopsida > Asparagales > Amaryllidaceae > Allium > Allium fistulosum. The sequence continues at coordinate 1,176,068,299 of CM060903.1, forward strand.
TGGATTTGGAATTATAACTTAGTTAGTAAGATTTTTAAAGCTAGAATTTCAAGAGATTTCATTAATTTTTAAAATCGTCGATTTAATCGACGCGTTAAAATAGCGATCTGAGGCACAGTCTCGGAATTCGACGAAACTAGTTCCATTGGATCTGTAATAGTGTATTATTATTGGATTTCAAATTTTGTGGCGTTTGGATTTACCATTTGGTCGTGCGATCTGAAAATGCCTAGAAATAATTTAATTTAATTTAAATAGTCGATTTAAAAAGCTATCTTCCACATATGATCGAATTAGGTTCTGAAACTTGTTCCATTGGGTTCGAAATAGCGGTATAACATTAGAAACGCCAGACGGTATGCCTCAATAAGGATTTAAAATTTTTAGTTATGTAAAACGAGACATTTTGATTATAATATTAATTTAAAAAATAATAAATTAAAAGGTCAAACCCAATCTAGCTTATAACCGAAGATGCTCCCTTCTTTTAAAATTGAGTTATCACTTCCCTTTTCAGATTCGAAACAGCAAACCAGGAAATTGAAAATCGAAATCATCTCGTGTAAAAAAAAGTTCGATCTCGAGCGAAATAGAGGCGACTTCGAGCTGGGTTGAAGCGTGAATGGTTTGCAGTTCCATTTTGTGTGTTCGACAGTAATAGTCAAAAGCTATTTATGAGCTAGGGTTAGCAAATTCTTACCCTTGGTAAGGTTTTGGTTCGAGTCGAAGATATATTGGAGCTCGGGGAAGCAAGAAGAAGCGGTGGTCTGAGTTTGGAGAGGCACGGTGGAGGAGTGGCAAACGCGACAATTCAGGGGTCGCGAGCAGGTCGAGTTCGACTCGAGGGACGTAGAACTCTAGCATAAGGGAGCGATCAAACAAGGAGGGGACAAAAACACGTACATGACAGCAAAGATTAATTTTCGTTGATCAGAGGGCAGGTAGAGTCGAGCGGCGATGGCATGAAGGCACTTGCATATGGATTCGGTTGCGTGAAGAATCTCTGGAACGAGCGATGAAAGGGGAAGGAGTTAGGTGGCCAGATTTTATCTCAGGTTAATAAATTAAAAAAATTGAAAATTGATTTGTTTATCTAAAAATGAGTTATTGATGGTTATAAAAAGAGTTTCGATATTTTAAATAATTACTTGAACATGTTTTAAAAATAAATTATTATTCTTTAAAATACTTATCATATATATAAAGAGTTTTGAAGTGATTGAAATTTATTTATAAATTCTCTCGAGATTAGTAAACGGGGTTTATAAAATGGATATGATTTTGATAAGAGGAATTTTATAGGGATCTGGAGAAAAAGGAATTTCATAAATGTTGAATATGGGAACTTCGAAAATGAAATCTGAATTCATAAAAGATGTTATAAATTATTGGTTGGAATATAAAAGAGTATAAATCGGTTTTAGAAATTGTAAGAAGGAATTTATTAATGATTCCAAAGATTTATGAGATAAGTTACGAAATATTCTCTTAACTGTTGATATTTGAAATGATTTTGGAAAATAAGACTTATAATATTTTCCTAAGTATTAAAATAGAAATTTGAAAATATTTCTAAGTATTGATGTGATTCGATAATATCCTGTTAAGGATATAAGAAATTGAATTTGATTTCAATTATTGAAATATTGGAAGAGATTTCGGTATATATGTTCGTAAAGATATTTTGAAATAAATGTTTTGGAATATTTAATAAATTGGGCCTAGTGACTGCTTTTGTATGTTATTTGATAGTTAAATAACTGACTATCAAACTTAGCCAAATTCGTTGATCGTCTCGAAGAGACTGGGATCGGATTTAATTATCTGAAAACCACTTCGATCTGATTTGTACGTTACAAATTATGATATCTCAAAGATCTTGGAGATGGTGATTTGGAAGGAGAATCGGTTTGTCCAAACCCAGGACAACTTGTATAAATATATGCTATCATTGTATCGTTGCCTGTAAGGCAGTGTTAGCATTCCGAGTATGAATGTTATTCTTAAGGTAAACGTAGCCTCAACCCTCATCAACCGGGAATGACTAAAACATGGGAGATGTAGTAGGGCTAAGTGGGTCGCACCCAAGTAGGGCATGTTATCACCTTTCTAGATACACTCAAAAATATTTTATTATCAATTTATGGATATGGTTGTGCATGAAAAAGAGAGCGCTCGATAAGGGTAGGAACACCAAGGGTGATAACATATTCGGTACTATCCAGTAAGGGGTAGGTCGGTCCTGTGTTGGCAGGGATCGTTAGGTACGATCTCGGTACATTTTTCTAGACGTGTACTGTGATGGGCAGTAGTACCCTAGTAGTCCAGTCATTGTATGGAATCCAATATCCACTACGAGCCTGTACGGTTTTAGTTATATACCAATTATGCTGAAATGTGAGATGCAAGCATTTCAGCTATTTTCTAATTTACTTTCTGTAGACCCTATTATAATGTCAGAAGATTTTGATATAAATGGTTTTGGTTATCGTAAGGTAAAAACCCATCATGTTTATGTGTGACGTGGTCTTACGAGATACCTTTATTTTCAAAGTATTTTGAAAAAGATGATAATTCAAATTGAGTGTGTTTTCTCACGTTAGTTTTCCAAACCAACTTGGGTGTTATTTTATTATAATGCTCGGGTCAGACCGAGTATTACAGATTCAGGATAGGATGCTATGGAGCTCAGGAGACGAGCTGGATGACAAAGATGTATTCCCGTACTTGATTTATATTTCCGCTGTGTGAGGACAAGTTATTAAACTGTCCAAATTGGCTGTTGTCTATTATACTCTAATGATTGTAAGTATGAAACAGTTACATATCCTTTTGTATGAAAATCTATTATTATATATTATACTTTGTTCCGCTGCGATTGTGAGATTCTGTGTTGTTGTTTCTATTTTCTTCTACCTCTTACTTCTTAACCCCATCAATCGGTATTTTCGATACTTGAGTATTCGGCATGTTATAAAGTGAACGTATTTATGTCCTTTTTCGAGGGTCGAAATTCTCGGGCCTCTTTATTTGGTATCAGAGCTGAAAGTTAAGCGAGAACCTTGGCTTTGGTGGGGAGTACTCATTAGAGATAGGGTCAGTAGTACCCTAGAATGAGTTTAAGTGTATTATAGATATGAGTGCGTATTTGTTAGTGAGTATAAATTGTTTTATATTATGTTGATTTATCTGTTGAGTGGCGTATAAATTCTGGTCGAGTAGTGGGATGCCACTAAATCGATAGGAGTTTCTAAACACTTAAACAAGGTAAACTGACATAGTATGGTTTTAAAGTGGGGAAATGAAATAATTTTACCGAAACTATATTTTGATATGAAAGAAATAATTTTCTGGAATTATTATGATATATAGATGTATTTGGTTGTTATTAATATAAGCAAAACTAGATTATAAAATTTAAATGGTTATATATAACCAAATTTGAAATTGTATAAAATGAATTATACAAATGAGTTAAATAAAAATAAATTCAAGCCAGAATTTAAAATTAAAAACCCCGAAAGCTTTGAGAAATGTTTTAAATGGATTTGAATTAAGTATTTGGAAATATTTTCTGAAGTGTTGTGAAAATAAAATAGCCATATTTTTGAAAGAATTTTTGAAGAAATTTGTTTTAAATGGATTTTGGAAGTGACATAGCACTGAACTCACTTCAGTCGTTGGAAAATAATCCAGGTAATCACTGCAGCATCATCAGTATTCATTTTCAAGTTTCTAAGTGACGGATTGCTACCATAGTAAATTGATATGGAGATTATTGGTGAAAATAAGTGTTTTGGAAATTACGAAGGGGATTAGTTTTAGATAAAAACTGGATTTGGTATACAGAGAGATATATACGTATCTATGATTTCAAAGTGATTTGAAATAAATACTGGGTATTTGAATTCTGAATTCCTAGCTAAATGTTTTAGAAAATATCAGAAAATAAGTTTTGAACTTATAAGTAAGGAATGATATTAATAAGGAAAAAGTGTGAAAATTGAATTTTGGAATTAAATTTAATTTGAGAAGTTAAATGGAATTCAACTTAAGTTAAGTTGAATGAATTAAATTTTAGAAATTTAATTGATTGTGATAATGAAAAGAATTAATGAATTAACTAAATGGATTGAATGTTAATTAATTGAATGAAGTTTACATAAGATATGAAAAGTGAATTGTATGAATTTAAAATTTAACTTAAGGAAGGTTAAATAAAAATTTAATTGAAATTGAGACAATAACAAATTGAATTGAATATAAATTTGAATGGTGAAATAGTTATATAACTATAAGTTATATATTTTGAACGGAATAAACTCAAAATATCGAATTTATGGAATTGTGAAGAAAATAAGTTGTGTAACTTATAAAATTGAAAAGTGAAATAGAAAACCTTAATTAAAAATGGTTTGATATTTTGGTGAAGGAATAAAAATCCGAACTTGAAATATAAAAGGAATTTGAACTCAAGTAAATTGAATAAAGTAATTTTTGAAAGGAAATCGGATTTTGAACTATAAAATGGAAGTGAACTAATTAGATAAATTAATTAGTTAATTGAATATAGAATGGGACTTAACTTGGTTAAGTAAATTGGATGGTGGATTGAAATTGAAATCGAATGTGGAACTTGAGTTACAAATGGAATTCGACTTAAATGTAAGCGAAGTAAATATATTTTCGAAATGTTGTCGAATAAGATAGAAATGGATTGAAATGGCGAAGACTTAAGTTATAAATAAATTCAATTTAAGTGTAAATAGATTGAATATGGTATTGGGATTTTATTTAAATGAATTCGAGTAAGAAATTAAGGTTTAAAGTGGAAATGAATATGAATGCTGAATAAAAGTTTATAATAAACATTAATATTAATTTTATGAAATGATTCTTAAATAATATAGTATAAATTGAGATATACCAAGTAAATGGGAATGCGAGTGAATCGAAGGCAAATTAATTAAAAAGGGGTTTCACTGCAATGGAATTTGATTTACATTAACTATTAAAAATAGAATTGGTTCGAAATTGTGTTGATTTGGAATAATTGAATATGAATTTGGATTATGGAATGAAAGGAAATGGAAGGAATAAAAAATAAGTCGGGTATAAAATCAATGCAAGTGGATGAAAATGAGATAAATTGATTTAGAACCAATTTGAAACAAATATGGGTATAGTATGTGTTGATATGAATTGAATGCTTATAAATAAGTTGTGAAGCATTTAGAATTATATAAATGGCGTATAAATTGAATTGGAAGCAAAAAATTAAGTGTTGGGACCTTTTAATTGCATATACATTCTAAATACATGTTATAGCATGCATTGCTTATGAAATTCATGTGTTTAACTAGTTATTGAATGAAATATTATTAAATTTCATATTTATGGAACTTACGTGTTTAAATTAAGTAAGTACAGGTATAAGGAGACTATTGGGCTAGATTTCGTTTGCGAAATTGCATATAAGATAAGATCGCTTGCTTAAAAACGCTAATATAACATACGTTTTCGGATTAAATACCGCAAAGATATAAATATTGTTATACATTTATGTTTTCCTACCATGTGGGTTGATGTATATATATTTATCATTATTGTCATATTGCAAAAGGCTCCGTACAAAGGAGACTCTGCCAAAAAAATTCGGAAATTTAGGGTGTTAGAAAAAAAATTTGATAATTTTTGGAAAAATTTAGTTAACTTAAAAAGGTTGATTCTTGAATTGAAAATTGAAAGGAAAGGTTTTGAATAAGAAATGGAAACTAAAGGTTTGGATGAAACTAAAGGGTTTTTAAAAGTGAATGTTGAGTTTTAACTAAGTGGGTTTTAATAAGTAAATGGGTTTGGAGCATTTTTCCTACCTTAGCAATTTCGGGAACGAAATTCTTTTAAGGGGGGAGGAATGTAACGGCCCGGATTTTTCGTCGTTTGATTTTGAATATTTAAATGGTTTAAATATTGGATTTGGAATTATAACTTAGTTAGTAAGATTTTTAAAACTAGAATTTCAAGAGATTTCCTCAATTTTTAAAATCGTCGATTTAATCGATGCGTTAAAATAGCGATCCGAGGCACAGTTTCAGAATTCGATGAAACCAGTTCCATTGGATCCATAATAATGTATTATTATCGGATTTCAAATTTCGTGGCGTTTAGAATTACCGTTTGGTTGTGCAATCTGAAAACGACTAGAAATAATTTAATTTAAATAGTCGATTTAAAAAGCTATCTTTCACATACGACCGAATTAGGTTCTAAAACTTGTTCCATTGGGTTTGGAATAGCGGTATAACATTAAAAACGCTAGACGGCATGCTTTAAAAGGGATTCGGAATTTTTATTTATGTAAAACGAGACATATTGATTATAATATTATAAAAAAAAAATTAAAAGGTTAAACCCAATCTAGCTTGTAACTGAAGATGCTCCCTTCTTTTAAAATTGAGTTATCACTTCCCTTTTCAGATTCGAAGCAGCAAACCAGGAAATAAAAAATCAAAATCATCTCGTGTAAAAAAAAAAGTGCAATCTCGAGCGAAATAGAGGCGACTTCGATCTAGGTAGAAGCGTGAATGGTTTGCAGTTTCGTTCTGTGTGTTCGACAGTAATAGTCGAAAGCTATTTATGAGCTAGGGTTAGCAAATTCTTACCCTTGGTAAGGTTTTGGTTCGAGTCGAAGATATATTTGAGCTCAGGGAAGCAAGAAGAAGCGGCAGTCTGAGTTTGGAGAGGTGCGGTGAAGGAGTAGCAAACGCGACAATTCAGGGGTAGCGAGCAGGTCGATTTCAACTCGAGGGACGCGGAACTCTAGCAAAAGGGTGTGATCAAATGAGGAGGGGACGAGAAACACGTACATGACAGCGAAGATCAATTTTCGTTGATCGGAGGGCATGCGGAGTCGAGCGACGATGGCATGAAGGCACTTGCATATGGATTTGGTTGCGTAAAGAATCTCTGGAACGAGCGATGAAAGAGGAAGGAGTTAGGAGGCCAGATTTTATCTCAGGTTAATAAATTTAAAAAAAATTGTAAATTTATTTATTTAAAAATGGTATAAACCTATGAAATTCATAATTTATCTATACGAGGTCCAAAATGAATAAAACTAGTCGAGTTTGGATTCGTAGCTGCGGAATCTAAGCAATAGAATCGGAATTGGAACGATCAACAAATTCGAAAATAAAGGTGAGTAAAATCTCACTCATTTGGATTACCACTATTAATTTTAAAATGTTAAAATTAATTATTGGTTGATTGGATGAATTTATAAATTATTATTATCAGTTGGATATTATATTATATATATTAGTAGTTGGATATATTTCCCGCCTATTAGAGCGGATGAGACTCTATGCACCCCGCATATTAGCGGATGACCCAATATACCACGATATCGCCCTCGAAGTGGGATTGGTATTTTTATGCATCTGTGGATGCAGGGAAAACAGATTGGAGGGATCCAACTTGATTCCTCACAAATATATTGTTTGCTTTTCATATATATTGATATATGATGCGAATTGATAATCTGTTATGAATTGTTGACTGATTTGAATTATTGGATGCTATAGTAGCACTGGCCTGAATTTTGGTATTTTAAATACCATAAACATTATTTTTAAATTTGAAGGAATTAAAAGGAATTTTGAATATAAAAATATTTATATCGGGATTTGGATTATTTTAAAAAGAAATTGATTGTATAAAACAATAATTTGATTTTTGGTTGTGCTTAACTAGTCATAAATTGTAAAGCAGAGATTTTTTTTAAATATTTAATTAAAGGATTTTTAAAATGATATCCTGAAAATATGAAATCGAGATTTAAAATAGATTTGAAGAATAAATAGAATGTATAAAGAAAGAGATTTATAAAATGGAATTTTATAAATGAGATTAGTTTTATATACAAGTGAAACTCAAAAGAGTTTATAAATTTATAAACAATGTTTATAGATAAGGAAATGATATTAGTTGATAAATTGGAATATAAATTCTCGGTGTGAATTTATATTGGGATATGGGAATCGGTTTTGAGAAAATAGTGGATTCTATTTTTTTGGAGTGTGGAAAATGGTTAGAAGAATCGGAATGAAATCGATGAGTTATGAATCGAGAGGAATCTATAAATTAATTGGTTATTGAAATTTTAAAAATATATTTTATTACTAAGAAATTAAGTTGTTTTTAAAAGGGAAGTTTTATTTATCAAACTATGTAATTTCGAACTAGTAAAATTGAAATACATCGAAAGGTGAATTTTTCAAATATTTATTTTAATAAATCCTTTTTTTTAAATCAGCTTTGAAAATTGATTTGTTTATCTAAAAATGAGATATTGATGGTTATAAAAAGAGTTTTGATATTTTAAATAATTACTTGAACATGTTTTTAAAATAAATTATTATTCTTTAAAATACTTATCATATATATATAAAGAGTTTTGAAGTGATTGAAATTTATTTATAAATTCTCTCGAGATTCGTAAACGGAGTTTATAAAATGGATATGATTTTGATAAGAGGAATTTTATAAGGGATCTGGAGAAAATGGAATTTCAAAAATGTTGAATATGGGAACTTCGAAAATGAAATCTGAATTCATAAAAGAAGTTATAAATTGTTGGTTGGATTATAAAAGAGTATAAATCTGTTTTAGAAATTGTAAGAAGGAATTTATTAATGATTCCGGAGACTTATGAGATAAGTTACGAAATATTCTCTTAAGTGTTGATATTTGAAATGATTTTGGAAAATAAGACTTATAATATTTTCCTAAGTATTAAAATGGAAATTTTGAAGTATTTCTAAGTAATTATATGATTTGAAAATATCCTGTTAGGGATATAAAAAATTGAATTTGATTTCAATTATTGAAATATTGGAAGAGATTTGGGTATATATCTTCGTAAAGATATTTTGAAATAAATGTATTGAAAGATTTAATAAATTATGCCTAGTGACTGCTTTTGTATGTTATTTGATAGTTAAATAACCAACTATCAAACCCGGCCAAATTCGTTGGTCGTTTCGAAGAGACCGGGATCAGATTAATTTATCTAAAAACCACTTCGATCTGATTTGTACGTTACGAATTATGATATCTCAAAGATATCGGAGATGGTGATTTGGAAGGAGAATCGGTTTGCCCAGACCCAGGACAACTAGTATGGATGAGTGCTATCATTGCATCGTTGCCTGTAAGGCAGTGTTAGCATTCCAAGTATGAATGCAATTCTTAAGGTAAACGTAGCCTCAAGCTTCATCAACCGGGAATGACTAAAACATGGGAGATGCAGCGGGGCTAGTGGGTCGCACCCAAGTAAGGTATGTTATCACCTTTCTAGATACCCTCGAAAATATTTTATTATAAATTTATGGATATGGTTGTGCATGAAAAAGAGAGCGCTCGATAAGGGTGGGAACACCCAAGGGGATAACACATTCGGTACTATCCAGTAGGGGGTAGGCCAGTCCTGTGTTGGCAGGGATCGTTAGGTACAATCTCAGTACATTTTTCTAGAGGTGTACTGTGATTGGCGGTACCCCAGTAGCCCAGCCATTGTATGGAATCCAATATCCACTACGAGCCTGTACGGTTTTAGTTGTATACCAATTATGTTGAAACGTGAGATGCAAGCATTTGAGCTATTTTCTAATTTACTTTCTGCAGACCCTATTATAATGTCAAAAGATTTTGATATAAATGGTTTTGGTTATCGTAAGGTAAAAACCCGTCTTGTTTATGAGCGACGTGGTCTTACGAGATACCTTTGTTTTCAAAGTATTTTGAGAAAGGTAATAATTCAAATTGAGTGTGTTTTCTCACGCTGGTTTTCCAGACTGACTCGGGTGTTATTTTATTATAATGCTTGGGTTAGACCGAGTATTACAGATTCAGGATAGGATGCTATGGAGCTTAGGAGACGAGCTGGATGACAAAGACGTATTCCCGTACTTGATTTATATTTCCGCTATGTGAGGAAAAGTTAATAAACTGTCCAGATTGGTTGTTGTCTATTGTACTCTGATGATTGCAAGTATGAAATAGTTACAGATTCTTTTCTATGAAATCTGTTATTATATATTATACTTTGTTCCGCTGCGATTGTGAGATTCTATGTTGTTATTTCTATTTTCTTCTACCTCTTCCTTCTTTACCCCTAGCAATCAGTTTTTCCGGCACTTGATTATTCGGCATGTTATAAAGTGAACGTAGTTATGTCGTTTTTCGAGGGTCAAAATCCCGGGCCGCTACACACTTCAACTTTACATAGAAATTAATCAAACATGTAAACAACAAGTCTTGGTCATGTTACATGTTTTAAAGGGTTGTAAGAGATATTTTACTGCATATAATGTTTTCACTTGCTTTAAAAAACAAATAGGGGTCCAAATGTAATAACTTGCAAAGTTCTCTATTTAAACTTTATATTTTGCACACCAAACATTATATACACAACATATATGAATTAATTGTTGAGTTAACTCATCCAAGCCCAACCCAAAGATGTAGATAATCTCACTACGAGTACAACGGCAAATACGGCATCTCGATTGGACTGCATATGCAATAGTTATAAATTAAATACGAAATGAAACTAATTAAAATAATTAAATTAACTAATTACCTTAATTAAATAAAGACCTCTTCTTCCCCAAATTCAAATCCCTATGCATCTCATCCATGTACATGTCCAAACCCATTGCCGCATATTTCTCTCTTCTATTTCCCATTCCATTCTCCATGAATTGACGTACGGCCACTTTCGATGAACTCCTCTTCGCACGTGCTCCGTGATGCACCCAACCATGTCAAGCTCGACCCTCTGGTGTTAACTACAACCTTGGGCCTCTAGGTGCGACTTCCTGATGTCGCAATTTTCTTCAGACCACCAGAGCTCACATGGTTATCTCCCTCCGATGCACGTCGCCAAGAGAAAACAACCATGTTCTCCAATTCGCTCAACTTCCTCTCTAGCTTCGCCAAAGCTAAACCCTAGCTACGACCATAAAAAATGGAGCTTTGGTAAGTGAAGTCGCAACCACCATCGCCTACACCAATGCAAAGATCTCCCTTCCCCAAGTGCAGCGGATCCAACGTCGTCGATTTTCGTTGACTATAGCTCCTGATTAAATTCAAAGAATGGTAGCGGTTCTATTTCTTTCACTGTAGAAGGAGGAAGAAAAGAAAAGTGAATGAACATGTGGGTGGGGGTGGGGGTATATATAATAATATGTATTATATTTAATTCATCAAATAAATCGCAACACGTTTCGAGCTCATACGGGACGTTAGATTGCTACGAAACTCATCGGTGCACATCACCTCATTATTCCAGTTTTGATGACAATAGTTTCATCACAATTCGACACTTTGGGATGATAATTTCATGCGTTTTGATGACATTTATCGATAAAATAATTTTCGATCGCATTATCGATATTTCTTCAAACTATTTATTTTTGTAAAAAATTCCAAAAACAAATTTCTTATCATTAGTTATTATTTAAAAAAAAGTTTAATAAGGCTATTATATCAATTCTAATCACATTAAATCCAAAATTTAAATATTCAAATATTTCATATATTTAAATACGAAGTGTCCGAAATTCTGGATCGTTACATTCTCTCCACAATTATAATATTTCATCATCAAAATTCCAACACAAGCAACAAAAGCAACAATTGCACATCAATACTTAATAGTTTTAAAATTTTTAGCAAACAAATCTCACAGTTTACTCAGGTTCAAAAACCTTCTCATCGCACAAGGATAATGCAACAACCCGAAAATTAATCATTTGAAAATTAAATATTTGGCATATTTTTAAATATTCAAATATAGCATTATTTAACACAAATTAACATGTTTTGTAAAAGAAATAATTAAGGTTAACTCATTTTTCAAAATGATTTATAAAAATAAAAAGTTCGAAGAAAAATAAAAAATGTGACAGAAGATCGTTTTACGAATTTTCGACCTTTTATCAAGCAAAAGTTGTTGTAACTTGTAGAACACACACTAGCACACATATAACTTACACACAACATACACAAATGATTAATTCACTTACTAAATGTATTAACATTAATCACTTTCTAGAAGGTAATTAAGGAGGGAAGACTATTGCTAACCTTTTGCTCCTTTTTATGTGATGTGATAGCAAGAACACATGGCCACATGGGTGGCACATGGGTGTATGATAAAGTAGTTGAAATGAAAAGGGTTAGGAGGGTAATTTTTGCTAAGGGTATTAGAAATAATTTGCCACATTTGCCAGATTCTCTAAATATACACCCTTACCTTCACACAATAAATTGACACATTTGCCAAATTCTCTAAATATACACCCTTACCTTCACTTTTCCATTCACACTTCCATTCTTCTACTTTGCTCTCATTTCTTCATATTCTTCCTTCTTGTTTCCGTAAACCATCTTAAGTAAAACACATAAAAACTTACTCTTTTTATCCTCTAAAATATTAAATAAACCTAGAATAATATTATCTTCATCATCACCATTCCGAAGTCGTAAGTTTTGAAGCCAAAACACCCCATTCTAGCAAGGGCGTGAGCAAGGGGGAGCTTTCATGGGCTTTGATTTGAAGTCGAGCAAGAAAGGTGGTGTCTTATGGTATTGCTAGGTAGAGGAAGGCTTATGTTGCTTTAATTTGGTCTAAGCTTGATTGAGAGTGAGGTAAACTCACTTTAAAATGATTTTTAAAATGAACTAATGATATAAAATATAAATTGTTGTTTACGTTGTTTATACTTATGTATATTTCTTGTTTGGATTTGATTTCCACTTGAAAATGGATGTCATAAATAATCATTGTGTTGCAGGGGACAAAAATAGGAAGTCGAAAAGTTTTTATAGCGAATAGGTCGCTATGGAAAACTTCGAAATGCATATACATATATGAAATTTATATGGAACTTTTGTAGAGAGACCCAAGGAGTTTCTCATCAATATTGATTCACTTCCATATTTATGTTGTTTATGAAATGTATGGATGAGTATATATGACATGTATCTTGTTTATGGAAGTGTCATTATAGTGATTATCATTGTACCTACACTGAAGTATCATCTTTCTTGAAATCCTTTGTGTGTTGATCTCGTGCTTGGGTTTTTGCAAAAAAAAAATAGTTGGTCGCATTTTTGCACTTTTAGCCCAAAAGTATGAAGGCTCGAAAAAGATAGAACCCCTAAAACTAAAGTTTTTAAAAATGAGAAATGGATTTCCTTTATCGATGTCATAAAAAGTCAAATTTTTAAAGAATTTTCAAATGTTTTTATTTGATTTCAAAACTCCTTAATTATGTGTAAATGCATACTAGATCCATAGTATGTTGTTCTAAAAATAAAATAGAGTATTCATAATTCGGAAAAATTGAGGAGAAATTTATATTTAAAAGGAATCAATTTAGAGAAAATTTCAATACTATTTAGCAACACTTTTGCAACATTTTTTATAATTTTCATAAAACTGGTTCTAACTTATTTTTCTCTTCATGAGATTTAATATGGATATTTTTAACTTATTTCCAAGGATTTTAAATATGTTTTATAAATGTTTGTGATGTAAAAACCAAGCATTTGGTACGGTTATGGAAAGGATTTAGTCTTATCCTTAGTACCAAACATTGAGAAGGTAGATTCATTACTATTTGTGAGATTTAAAAACTAGAGTGTCTAGGCAAGGCCAGAAGCAACCAATGTCCTTACTTACATAGCTCCATTTTAAGTGAGGGATGGTACATATTAGAAATCAAAGTTTGGTGATATAAGTAAAAAAATTAATTTCCATAAGCGATATCACTTATATGGAAAGGATTTAGTCATATACTTAGCACTAAACTTCGAGGTATGGAAACTCATCTTTATCTCGAAGGTTAAGAATGTACATCGAGGCAAGACTTAGAGGTAACACTACCTTAACTTGTCCAGCTTCATTGTTAATCGAGGGATAGTACAAGTTTTAAATCAAGGAGTGGTGGTAAATATATGAGATTTAATTTCCATATATGATCATTCTTATTATCCCCGATAGTTTATTTCTTGACTATCGATTTCGATATCATTCTTTATATTTCATTATTCTAAGAAAATTTATTGCTTTTTTGAAGCATTGATATCCTTTATCTAAACTAACTAAATAATGAGCGAGTGGGGATAACCTATAAGGGGTTGCTTCCATTAGGGTATTGTCACATTCTACTCTAATCGGTATTGGTTATATGCGCATGAAGATGTGAAATACTCGGATTCTCAGTAAGGTTGGCGGGGTCTGGCTTGGAGGTTTCCGAGAGCCATCATAGTTTTGAAGTATATTTTCTAGAGGTATACTTTCATTAAAGAGGGGGTAAACCCTCCTAGTCATTGTTGGAAAAAAACTTCTTTCCCTTATTTTGATTCAAATTTTTGAATTGCTTCATTAATTACATCGAAAATGGTTTTGCACCCTTCTCTATGTTTAATTATTTGGTCCTTCCCTTTTGATTTGGATGTTGTTCTTGTAAAGGGAAACCTAATCCGTGTTTAGTAGTGTGGTCTCACGTGTTGTCATTTGTTTCCACTTTTATTTGGAGCTTATTCATACCAGACTTTGTCTGACCTGAGTTGTTTGTTTTTCCTAAACTCTCGGGTACTCATTGATATTTGAGTACTCCGGGAGTGACAGGTTTCTTTGGGCTCTTTTGAAGATGGTGGACAAGCAGGAGGCTCCTTATCTATTTTGCTATGTATTTCTGCTATTATGGGATGTTGGTTTTATGTATGTGTATTTTGTATCAGCAAGTGTGCATGCAGATTGTTATAATTGCCTAGGCTGATGGTAGTACTTCTATTGTAACTCTGATAACTCCATGTTAAGGAGTAACCTTATGTACTATTTTATTGTTATATTATATTTAACCATTCCATTAGGATTTCTGTGTTGTTATATTCTTTTATTTTACCCTATGATGTCTTGTCTTTCGGATACTTGGGTGATGGCACATGAATACCATGAATGTATTAGGTGTCGTTTCCAGGAGTCAAGAAGATGGGTCGTCACATTTGGTATCAGAGCTTCAATAGAGCGAACACCTTAGCAAGATTGGGGTACAACTCATTAAGGTAAGTGATGCCCTAGAATGAGTTAATCTTGAGAGAGTCTATTTGTAATTTTTATAATAATAATATCTATCCTCTAAAGTCTCGTTTTAGATCCTTTGGTGTTATTTCCATAAACCATTTTGATCTTATCTTTGTATTCTCAAGATACCCGTCATTGTTCAGGGAATAGAAAATGAATACAAGAAGAGATGGAAGGAGAGGATCTGGAACTAGCACAACTACCAATGGCAGGATACATAGAAATGCCACTATGATAGTTGTAGATCCGGTAGAGGAAGTGATAGTGCAATTTTAGTCCCTTATGAACTTTGCGGTCTTGTGTAAGGATTTTACTACTTCGGGCGAGAAACCATTTTATGGGACTAAAGATATTCTTGGAGTTTTGATGTAGCTATAATCTCGTGAAAGGATAATTAGAGATCTTCGATTGGAGGATGAGAAGAAATAGCTATTGGCATCGCGACAACTAGAAAAGTCGACGTTGGATTGGTGGGATTTAGTAATGGCCAATACCTCAAAGGAGGAGTTTTCTTGAGCTCACTTTAAGGAAGTTTTCAAAGTGCAGTTTATTCTAGAGGTCGGGAGAACTCGGTTGTTTAGGATTTGCATTGATTTAAAGCAGGATGATATGACAGTGTCGTAGTATGAGCATAAGTTCAATTCTTTGTCCCGCTTTGGACTTGGATTAACAGATGCACAGCTCAAGAAAAATGAAATTTTAGTGAATGGATTGCGGCTAGAGTTCCATCGGGAAATGACCAATCATATTATAGGTACATTCACCAACATTATCAGCATGGCTTTAAGGTTCGAAGCTCTTGATATTAAGGAGGGCATCCAGAAGGGTGTAGTGCCAATAGTGAGGACTAAGCCATTATCAATTATACCATTTGGAGGCAACCTAAATTCAAGCATAAGTTATGGAAAAGAAGCAACGGGTAAGGAAGAAACCCGGAGATGCGGCTCCAATATAATGCCCCACCTTTATGCCCTCATTAACAAAGGATATTAACAAGTAATATCGTCTGCTAATGTGGAGAATAAGGTTGTTTAGGAGCGACCATCTGTAATATTGCTTTGGGCGAGTATCGAATACGTTGAACATACAAATTTGTTTTTTTGTATGGAGAAATTCAATGAATACGATCCAGGTGCAAAACAATAACACAATGGCTTATTTATAATTCAGATCAAAATAAAACATCACAGACACAGAATCACAGATCGCACTGATAAATATAATAGAGGACATATCATATAACATAAGTGAGCCAACAAAGAAATGAATCCAACTCACAAAATACATACACTAGGACTAAGGTACATCACCAAGTACAAAATGAGTCTACATCTTAAAAAAGATACATATATACATAAGATAAATTTTAAAATGGACTAATGACCCAATAGATAACTAGCATAAATTTCTACCTAAGCAAACCCATATCCAAATCCAAAAGTCCCTGCACCTGTCAAGTCTCGGTCTGACTTGAGCATTAAAATAACACCCGGGTCAGGCTATCTCTAATTATCACAAAAGGTAAGTGCATAATAATAATATGCTAGCATGAACATCAAGGATGAATGTCATAAATTTTACTTCACTAATCTACTAATACTTCATATAAAACTTCATGACTTAAAGTTAACTGTGCTCATTCACAACCAAACATCAAAGTGATTATAGCCATTAAATAATAGCATAGAAATTCACAACTATAAATGCAGGCAAAGGACAAGCACCTCGCAACTCAATAATCATCGTCGTGCATTTCACACGTAATTAACTAAGCACTTCCCTAGTCAATTATCATCGTCGCGCACTTTGCACATAAATAAATAAGCACTTCGCCAGTCAACTATAAGATAGGGGCATCGCAAGCCAACACCAGATATAAGCACATCGCTCGTCATCATCAATAGCTAGCCTAATAGAAAAACACTTTGCATGTCAACATAAGATACAAGCACATCGCACATAATAACTCATTCGTAAATGGGTAACATCAGATTGGCTTGAAAACCCATAAAATCTGCATAAAATAGATCACCCAAGGATGAGTCTAAAAATCGATGAAATAGGTGTTATATACTTACTACAAGTAATCATTCAAGTAATTGCATGTCCCATAACCACCCGACTTTACTCAAAAGTTTACTATAAGTAGTAAACTCCACTCGATAAGTGTGATATACTTCTAATAGCAACTAAACAATTATCGTGCAAATGTCCCATAACCACTTACCGTTACTTAATTATTTACTAAATGATTATAAAGTCCTACACTTGCATAATAAATGTTCATTCAAACAAGTCCAAGAATTAACCGGTAAAACAAACCGAGCATTTCATACCTCTCGTTTTAGTAAACCTTTTAAATCGATTTCTCATCCGATCGATCTTATGCAATTTTATAAAGATAACTTACTTTGGCATCCTTCTTGAAACTATCATTTTATATACTAGAATATATACATATATATCAAAAAGCCTTTATAAATTTATACATCGGTATTTACAAATACACTTTAAACCCATTGTTCTAAACCAATTTAAAATCATTGATATTGTAATTAAATATCTTTTATATGTATTTTAATAGATTTCAAATATCCCTTATACAAAATATATATTCATGCTTGAAATGATTTGGAAAATGGTTTGGTTTAGAAATCATTCTATTGAAAACACTAGTTGGATAAACTTATGTGCAATGTCATGTGTAATTTCATGTATCCACAGTAATATTTCTATTGAATTATATCATCAAAATGAATTCACCAATTCAACTATTTAAATCTTAAGTATATGCATTCAAATCATCACATAATAGTAATAAAATATGCCTATAACATCGAGAAGCAATTGGGTGAAAAGAAGGAGCAAACTAGGTTGTCGGGAGGTTGCACGACACATCTTGGAACACGTTCTAGGCTGTGACCAATGCACCGGTCCAAGTGGATCGGTGGTGCTGCCTGGAACACGTTCCAGGCAGTGTCCGTAGCTCCCGGATGGTCCATTTCCGACGATTTTCGAACTTCGACTTCTATTGACTTCTAGGGTAAGTATGCAAGCACACAAACATCATGGAATTAAATACAGCATGAAATTACAAGTTTAGGGGAGTAGCAAGCAATACTAGCAAAGCATAAACAACAATTATCAATCAAACTAAGATCATATAATTCTACACAATCATTTATCTAGAAATTATAATCAAAGATAGTTGTGAGTTATTCTGTAACAACCTGAATTCCAGTGGGTCCGGATTTTTTGCAAAAATGCTAAAACCCAAGCCCACTGAAACTCGAGTTGGGAATCTGGTATCCTGCAAATAGGAAAAGACAAATATATCAGAGCTCAATTAAATATCTCACAGCGGAATTGACTAAAATATAATAGTAAGTAAATACTCACCAATATAATAACACTTTCTAAAAAGGGGCATTTCACCAGAAGAACAAACTTTGCGGTCCAATTAATTTCTAGGACACACATCTGAAATAATTACTTTCAAGGCCAAAGTCAGCAGAATAATTACTTTCAAGGACAAAGTCAGCTGTCCAATTACTTTCAAGGACATAATTTCATAGGTTTTTAGGCCCTAGAAAGTAATTATTTTAGTTGTGTGTCCTAGAAATTAATTTCACTTGCTAAAGAGGCCCTTGTGGCTAATTCCCACTTCTAAAAAAGTGTCTTAAAGCTGGGAAGTCTCTGTCATCTACCTAACCTGTAGGATGTTACGAGGAGGGGAATGTAACAACCCGAATTCCAGTGGGTTCGGATTTTTCGCGAAAATGCTAAAACCCAAGCCCACTGAAACCCGAGTTGGGAATCTGGTATCCTGCAAATAGGCAAAGACAAATATATCAGAGTTCAATTAAATATCTCACAGCGAAATTGACTAAAATATAATAGTAAGTAAATACTCACCAATATAATAACACTTTCTAAACAAGTGTCTTAAAGCTAGGAAGTCTCTGCCATCTACCTAACCTGTAGGATGTTATGAGGAGGGGGACAGAACTAAAGTTCTGGTGAATGGATAAATTATACACTTTTA
Source organism: Allium fistulosum (assembly GCA_030737815.1). Taxonomy (NCBI): domain Eukaryota; kingdom Viridiplantae; phylum Streptophyta; class Magnoliopsida; order Asparagales; family Amaryllidaceae; genus Allium; species Allium fistulosum. Next base: position 1,176,087,501 of record CM060903.1, read on the forward strand.
AGCTTAATTCTACATATACCATTTTATTTCCATTTACTGTTATATTAGGTTCACTAGGTTTATCATACTCTCGCCTCTATGCGTGAATCGTACCCATCTACTCCTTAGTAGATTAAAACCTAATAACTGATATATATATATATATATGTGTGTGTGTGTGTATCTATATGCCCAATGACCATATTGGTCCTAGGTACCATCCATGGTACCTTCTGTATCCTCCTCGAAAAGGGCTCCATCGTCTTGCTTCGAGAGCGTTCCGTAACTACATCTGTAAAGGATTGCTACGTAAGGCCTACAATATAGATGCTCCATCGTCTTGCTCCGTAGCTACATCTGTAACAACCCGCATATTTGTCGATTTTATATTTAAATATTTTATTTAAATATTTCATCGTTCGTCGAATTTTAGTTCGAAAAGCTACTTTTTGCAAACAGTCGAATTAGGACTCGAGACCACTTCCATTGAGTTCAAAATACCGTTTGCGACCTTTTTGAGTATAAACTTCGATATGTTTGGAGTTAGTGGAATTTTGCTACTTTTTCACTTAGGGCTTTGGTTTGAGTTTCAGCTCATTAACCCCGACTAAGACCCAAGCTCCACCACTACTTCTCTTCATTCATTTCATTTTCCTAATACAACTCAAGCTTTAGATAAAAATGGGGGAAGAGAAAAAGAATGGAAATTCCTAAGCCCTAGTTCATTTGCAAATCCTTCATCTAGCTCCAAATTCAAAGAGAACCCATTGGTAAGCATCTCCTTCTTCTTCTCCAACTCTTTCTCCTTCCAATTTCAGAAAGTCCTAAACCTAACTTTGGGAATGTTCTTCTTTTTAAGCTTTGAATTCAAGCTTGTTGAGTTGGAATTGAAGAGTAATTGCTTTTGCCATTGCTCCATAGCATCTTCTTCATTCGTTTGGGTTCAAAGGTGAGATTTTTATCTCACATCTATGACTATAACCATGTTTGATGTTTGGTATGAATTCATAACACTATTTCATGTTCAATTGCTTTTGGTTTGAATTGCTTTGGCGAACATTTCAATTTTTGATGTTTCGAAGTCAAAACTTTGAAACTCCTTGCTTTGAATTGTGAACATGTTTTTGTTTGTGAATCGGAGAGCCTATAGGGCCATATTATCAATTGACAAAAGCCCCGAAGTCCATGGCTCGATCGGGTGAAAGTGTGGGAGATTTCTCTCCCACTAGGCTGAAAAACAGTTTCAGCTCGTCACCAGACGTCTGCAGGTATGCTCAGACGTCTGGGGTTTGTTTCAGGAAGTTCCCGAAACTTCCTACAGACGTCTGAGTATTTACCCCAGACGTCTGGAGCATGTGACCTGCTCTATTTCGCCTGATTTCGCCTATTTATCTCGAGATTTCAATTTCCCTCGATTCGTGGTTATCCGATTTGTCATTATCATTTATTTTCTTCATTGATGACTTCTTCTCGGGATTTTTGAGAATGTCGCTCGCCTCTCTTAGGTCGCTCGCTTCTGCTAACTCGCGAACACCCCATAGCGGGGGTGTTACCCTCGCACCCCCACCTAGGGGGGTTGCCACCCCCCTTGGACCCCCCCTCCGTAGGGGATCTTATCTGAAAAACATTCAACAGAACTTCCACTTTGATGCATTTTGAGCTGATTTCCTTGGATTTTGTTCACGTCTTCGAATGTGAATTTTTGTGATAGATTGTTTCTACAATCATTTTTGTGATTTGTCACTTTAAAAATATGAAGGTTTTCTATACTAGTAGTAAATATTCAAACTCCTTTACAAAAACGATTTCAACTCTATTTTTAAATAATAAAGCTTGTTTCCAAAACCGTTTTCCAATCTATTAGTATATATACAAACCTTTACCTCATTCGTATGAGAAAATATAATTAAACAACTTAGCAAAACAAGTGGTATGAAACGCTTGCGTTTACTTCGTCGGTTAATTTTTGGACTTGTTCGATTGAAACTCTTGTGACAATTTTCTAGTGAAGATCTACAGTTTGTTCGTAAATATTTAAGTTAAGCTAGTGGTTATGGGACATGAGGCTAAACTCTTATATTTACTAGCTTAGTGTAATTGACACTTCTTGATGATCATGACGATCGTTTTTGTGATTTAGACTAGCAACTGTGCGATGTCTCTTTGTCTGCGAGGGAGACTAAACCCCGCTTGTGTGATGTTTCACCATCACATAGAAATAGGGTAGCGACCCATGGTCTTCGGGCCGTTCGTGTGTCAAAATTTAATGGATAGCTTCCATGAGATAGCTTCTCATTCTTGTGTTACACGTGTTGGTGAGTTTTCATACTCCCGTTTTGTGATAGGCCTCCCCCCTTTTCTTGTGATTTCTGGATTTCTTGTGATGATTTCTGGAATTTTTGTGCTTCACTAATTTTAGTGATTTCCATTGATATGTTTATCAATTTTTGTGCATTGGTGAATTCGTGTGTCATTGACTTGTTATGAATACAAGTTTAGGGTATAATGCCCTATTTTATCTTTGAGAAGATTCTTGTGATATTGTGGATCTTGTAGACCACTACTCTGATGCACACTTTTATGTGTTATATATTCATATCTATTTCCGCCTTTGTGATATGGATGTCTATGACTAATTTGTGTTATGTTTATTTCTATATTTGTTTCCGAAGATATTATAGCCACTGTGTGATAGCTTTGGGTTTGTATCGGTATGTCGGATTTCCTCCTTAAATGAAATGCATGCTAAACTATCTGACATATCGGTGCTCGCACAAAGAAGTTACATGGATGGTCGCTCCTCAACAGCCTTATTCTCCATGCTAGTTAACATCATTACTCCGTAGTGTTCTTGGCTAGCGTGGGTATAGAGGTGGGGCGTCATAGCTTGGTATCAGAGCCAAACTTCGGAACAATGTAGAATAATCTAACAAGGATCATTGTCCTAAGTCTTTCTTAGGAGTCGTGCCTTAGGATTTTATTCAAGTCAATTGGACCCCTTCTATCCTATTTTCTTTTATGATTCCTTGTTTTATCAATCAAGTTTGATTGAAATTCATTCTATGAATAACTTTTTCTTCTTCTTTCTTTCTTTCTTAAAGAAGAAGAAATGGTTGGATCTGGCAGTCCTAGCGCTGGTCAATCCAGTAGTCCTTCTTTGGATGGCGTATTCATGTCAGCCCAACAACTTTTGGATCTTGTAAAGAATCAAATGTTTATTTGTGCTTTGTGTAAGAACCCCGAAATGGTTTTACCTCTAAAACTTGAAGTTCCTTTCCATCATCTTGTGGATATCGCTCTTCGCCATGAAGAGGTTGGTAAAGGAAGTGATAGTGATATTGGGATTCCCAAGAAGAGGCATATTAAGTTCAAGAGCCTTAATCCCAATAAGAGAGTGAAGCAAACTACTTTGGTGGCAAAGACTCCAATCCCTAATCATGGAGAATGCTACAATTATGGTTCCACGGACCACTATGCAAAGGAGTGTCCGGAGCCTCTCTTTTGTCGTTATTGCAAAAATTCAGGTCATCATATTTCTGCATGCTCCAAACTTCTAAGAAAGAAAGAAACTTCGGTAGCAAAGTCGCCTACCTCAAGTCGTAAACAATGCTATAATTGTGGTTCTATGGACCATTATGTTATTAAGTGCCCGAAACCCCTTTATTGCCGCTATTGCAAAGGCTCCGGTCATTACTTATCTACATGTCCCAAGCTTCCAAGCAAGAGAGGAGGAAAGTTCCAAGCCCCTAGCAACTCTTCTCTTGGTCAAGGTATTTCTTATTCAATCCTTGATTACATTTGTTTTGTGATTATCCTTCTGGAGTTCCTGTTGATATGAGTTCATCTCATCATTTCATATCAAAAGAACTTGTCGATTCCTTTTCTTTAAATATTTGGGTTTAAAACTTCTTTGAGAATTGTGAATCCGGTTGGTGGATCCGCAACACTCAATTTGCTTTTTATTAATGTCGAAATTATTTCATGTGATTTTTCTGTCCGAACCGATTTGCATATTATGCGTTGTTTAGGCTTCGGAATTGATTTGCGTGAAAGGATTGGCTTAATCATTTTGAAGCCCATATCCTTTTTTTTTCCGAATGGACTATTCATTCTCGACATTTTTAATCTGTTAAGCAGATTTCTATTTTTCTTTTGTGATTTCGATTCCAAATTGATGGCATCATTTTATTCTTTAAGCTCACGTGTTGAGTAAAGTGCTATTTCTCTCATTCATGTAGTTTGAGAATTTTCTGGTATTTTTGAGTTTGTCTTAGGATTTTCGCCTAAGCAATCTTTTGAGCGGTATTAAGGTCTTTTTAGCTCGACCTTGCCACCGATTTCCATTAGCTATGAGTTGTGGAAGTTAGCATTCCACTTTCCGCATTCCACACTCGTTATGGTTCTTATGAATGACTTATTATGTCATCCAGTTTGTCCGGCTTATTTCATCCATTTTATGAATCGAGAATTCTACGAATGTCTCGATGACTCCATTCTTGTATATACTGGTTTTGGTTGAAAACAGCAGTTTAAAATTTTGCAAATCTTTTTCATAAGATTTATTTATAAGTACAATTTGATTTTGCTCTTAAACGAGCAAAGAATATTCTTAAAGGTTTTTAAGAAACGTGTTTATCATATAGAAAATGATTTTTGTGTTGTTTTGCTCATTGAGTGCTTTAAGAATTCTGGTCGATGCGCTTGATCAACGTTATCGATAGGAATCTCCTAAACGTTTTTATGAGACAATCAGACATGGTAAATTGACTTGTAAAATAAAAGTTTTTCTAAAAAGATTATTACATAAAGATAATTTTAATTTTAAAAAAGTTTTAGCTTTCGGAAAAGAAGATTATTTAAAAGAACTCTTTTCCGATACTCTTATTCTTGTGATTCCTGAAGGGAACCAAGACTTTATCTTTTGTACCAATGCTAATCGTATTGGTTTGGATATCGTTCTCTTGCAAAAGAGAACGTGCTATCACTTGTGCTTCTTAATCATTAAAGCCGATCGAGACTAGGTATGCCACTCATGATCTAGTGCTCGCGGCTATTGTTTTTGCTTTTAGAGTTTGGCATCATCATTTTGGGGGAGAAATTTGTTCTCCACCTTGATCATAAATCTTTGAAATATTTATTTTCTCATAAGGAACTTTATTGGTGTCAACAATGTTGGCTCGAGTTCCTTGCATCTTATGATCTTGATATTCTTTGTTTACTCCCGGATGGGAGAATCGTGTTGCCGATGCCCTTAGTCTTAAGCAACAAGCGGTTATTTCTTTGATGATATCCAAATGGAATGATCTCAAGATTTCCTCCACTTGTGAGATTCGAGATCGTGAATTCCAATTCATGTTCATCTCTTGTTCTATGTAGCCTTGAGGCTCATCCTTCTCTTTTAGACCGTATCCTTGAAGCTCTAAAGTAAAATCCCGAATTGGCTTTTCTTAGCCAAAGTTGTAGGGATCAAAATAAGGTTGATGGTTTGAAAGATTTTGAAATCGATGCTCGTGGTGGCATTAGAGTGTTTGGTAGACTCATTATGCCAAACATTTATGATCTTCGTAAAGACAGTTTAGATGGTTCTCGTCGTTTTAAATTTTCCATTCATCCCGGTAGTAGTAACTACTTTATTATTAGGATGGAATGAAATCTGATATTGCTAACTTCATTAAGCGTTGCATGACTTACCAACTTATTAAAGGCCCAGTGGGTTATTGCAACCTTGGACCTTCCAATTTAGAAGTGGGATCATATTTCCATGGACTTTATTGATGGTCTTTCCCGTTCTCGTTCGGGTCATGACAATTTGTTGGAGATTGTAGATAGACTTACAAAATCCGCTCATTTTCTTCCCGTTCGGTCCAATCGGACAGTACCTCTTTTTACTAAACTCTATGTCTAGTTAAATTGCATGGAGTTCCTACTTCTGTTGATTAGCAATCGTGATCCATTATCTTACTAGTGGATTCTTGGTAAGGTTTTCAAAAGCTTTGGGAACAAAGCTTAATTCTTAGCACCGCTTATCGTCCTCAATCCCATGGACAAATAGAGCGTGTGAATCAAACTCTTGAAGATCTTCTTTCATGCTTGTGTTCTAGACTTTGGTGGAAGTTGGGAAAATTATATTTCTCTTGTTGAGGTTTCTTCCATTAATAACTTCCAACCTTGTATTGGTATGGCACCTTTCGAGGCACTCTATGGAAGGCCATGCCGATCTCCTTCTTGTTGGCTTGAGGCTGGTGAGAAGCTGGTTATAGGTCCAGATTTCATTCGTGATTCCACAGAAAAGATTGAACTTATTCGTCATTAGATGAAAGAAGCCCAGAGTAGACAAAAATCCTATGCCGATAATCGAAGAAGGAAATTAGAATTTTCTGTTGGAGATCTTGTATTTATTCGTGTTTCCCCTATGAAGGGAGTTGTACGTTTCAGTCGATCGGGAAAGTTAGCGCCTCGATATATTGGGCCATTTCCTATCACCGAACGTATTGGTTCCATAGCTTATCGCCTTTCATTACCAGCTCAGTTTTCTGCCATGCATGACGTGTTCCACGTTTCTCAATTACGGAAGTGCCTTCGGGATTCCGATGTTATTCTTGAGTCTAGTGTCGTGGAAGAGATTGAAGTTTCGCCGAATTTAACTTATGAGCAGCATCCTATTCGAATTATTGCTTCAGAGGTTAAACGACTTCGAAATAAAGATGTCCCGCTAGTGAAGGTTCAATGGTCCTCAAATCCTAAGGATTGCTCTTGGGAATCTAGAGAATTCATCGAGCGTACACATCCGGACTTACTTTCCCATGCTCTTTAAGGTGAACTTCTTATTTCAAATTTTCTTTTGTGTTGATATGCTTCTATGGTTGTTACTCTTTATTTTCTTCTTAAGTATTGCGAGGACGCAATTTCTTTAAGGAGGGGAGTCTGTAACAACCCGCATATTTGTCGATTTTATATTTAAATATTTTATTTAAATATTTCATCGTTCATCGGATTTTAGTCCGAAAAGCTACTTTTTGCAAACAGTCGAATTAGGACTCGAGACCACTTCCATTGAGTTCAAAATGCCATTTGCGACCTTTTTGAGTATAAACTTCGATATGTTTGGAGTTAGTGGAATTTTGCTACTTTTTCACTTAGGGCTTTGGTTTGAGTTTCAGCTCATTAACCCCAACTAAGACTCAAGCTCCACCCCTACTTCTCTTCATTCATTTCATTTTCCTAATACAACTCAAGCTTTAGATAAAAATCGGGGAAGAGAAAAAGAATGGAAATTCCTAAGCCCTAGTTCATTTGCAAATCCTTCATCTAGCTCCAAATTCAAAGAGAACCCATTGGTAAGCATCTCCTTCTTCTTCTCCAACTCTTTCTCCTTCCAATTTCAGAAATTCCTAAACATAACTTTGGGAATGTTCTTCTTTTTAAGCTTTAAATTCAAGCTTGTTGAGTTGGAATTGAAGAGTAATTGCTTTTGCCATTGCTCCATAGCATCTTCTTCATTCGTTTGGGTTCAAAGGTGAGACTTTTATCTCACATCTATGACTATAACCATGTTTGATGTTGGGTATGAATTCCTAACACTATTTCATGTTCAACTGTTTTGGTTTGAATTGCTTTGGCGAACATTTCAATTTTTGATGTTTCAAAGTCAAAACTTTGAAACTCCTTGCTTTGAATTGTGAACATGTTTTTGGTTGTGAATCGGAGAGCCTATAGGGCCGTATTATCGATTGACAAAAGCCCCGAAGTCCATGGCTCGATCAGGTGAAAGTGTGGGAGATTTCTCTCCCACTAGGCTGAAAAACAGTTTCAGCTCGTCACCAGACGTCTGCAGGTATGCTCAGACGTCTGGGGTCTGTTTCAGGAAGTTCCCGAAACTTCCTACAGACGTCTGAGTATTTACCCCAGACGTCTGGAGCATGTGACCTGCTCTATTTCGCCTGATTTCGCCTATTTATCTCAAGATTTCAATTTCCCTCGATTCGTGGTTATCTGATTTGTCATTATCATTTATTTTCTTCATTGAGGACTTCTTCTCGGGATTTTTGAGAATGTCGCTTGCCTCTCTTAGGTCGCTCGATTCTGCTAACTCGCGAACACCCCATAGCGAGGGTGTTACCCCCGCACCCCCACCTAGGGGGGTTGCCACCCCCTAGACCCCCCTTCTGTAAGGGATCTTATCTAAAAAACATTCAACAGAACTTCCACTTTGATGCATTTTGAGCTGATTTCCTTGGATTTTGTTCACGTCTTCGAATGTGAATTTTTGTGATAGATTGTTTCTACAATCATTTTTGTGATTTGTCACTTTAAAAATATGAAGGTTTTCTATACTATTAGTAAATATTCAAACTCCTTTACAAAAACGATTTCAACTCTATTTTTAAATAATAAAGCTTGTTTCCAAAACCGTTTTCCAATCTATTAGTATATATACAAACCTTTACCTCATTCGTATGAGAAAATATGATTAAACGGCTTAGAAAAACAAGTGGTATGAAACGCTTGCGTTTACTTCGTCGGTTAATTTTTGGACTTGTTCGATTGAAACTCTTGTGACAATTTTCTACTGAAGATCTACAGTTTGTTCGTAAATATTTAAGTTAAGCTAGTGGTTATGGGACATGAGGCTAAACTCTTATATTTACTATCTTAGTGTAATTGACACTTATTGATGATCATGACGATCGTTTTTGTGATTTAGACTAGCAACTGTGCGATGTCTCTTTGTCTGCGAGGGAGACTAAACCCCGCTTGTGTGATGTTTCACCATCACATAGAAATGGGGTAGCGACCCATGGTCTTCGGGCCGTTCGTGTGTCAAAATTTAATGGATAGCTTCCATGAGATAGCTTCTCATTCTTGTGTTACACGTGTTGGTGAGTTTTCATACTCCCGTTTTGTGATAGGCCTCCCCCCCTTTTCTTGTGATTTCTGGATTTCTTGTGATGATTTCTGGATTTTTTGTGCTTCACCAATTTTAGTGATTTCCATTGATATGTTTATCAATTTTTGTGCATTAGTGAATTCGTGTGTCATTGACTTGTTATGAATACAAGTTTAGGGTATGATGCCCTATTTTATCTTTGAGAAGATTCTTGTGATATTGTGGATCTTGTAGACCACTACTCTGATGTACACTTTTATGTGTTATATATTCATATCTATTTCCGCCTTTGTGATATGGATGTCTGTGGCTGATTTGTGTTATGTTTATTTCTATATTTGTTTCCAAAGATATTATAGCCACTGTGTGATAGCTTTGGGTTTGTATCGGTATGTCGGATTTCCTCCTTAAATGAAATGCATGCTAAACTATCTGACATATCGGTGCTCGCACAAAGAAGTTACATGGATGGTCGCTCCTCAACAGCCTTATTCTCTATGCTAGTTGACAGCATTACTCCGTAGTGTTCTTGGCTAGCGTGGGTATAGAGGTGGGGCGTCACAATATCTGTAAAGGACTGCTTCGTAAGGCCTACAATACAGATACTCCATCGTCTTGCTCCACGAGCGTTCCGGAGCTACATCTATAAAGGACTGCTTCGTAAGGCCTACAATACAGATACTCCACTACTTACCATGAAAGCGTAAATCGCGTCCGCACTAGTCTATGCCAGTGCTCGGACATCCACAATGTACCACCCAGTGCGTACATTAAGGACTGTGTAATCGTTCTGTCTACTATCTGAATCCCGCCAACAAGGTTTACCTTTTACGGAATTCAGTTGGGGATTTTCTATATTTGTAAAGGACTGCTTCGTTAGGCCTACAATACAGATATTCTAGTTGGTCTGTCTCTTTTTCATCATGGCTATGGCCCAACGCAGCCACCCCTCAACTAACCGAAAGACTTCTAAAGGGTTAAGTGGGTGTGCCCTACTGCAAACAATTTAACATCCAAATGGAGGTGCCCCTAATCAAATGTCTCGATAGTGAAAGAATCATTGGCATGTTGGTTTCACTCTAGTCTTTCCCAAAATCGCTCTTGGTCATGATGCTGGCCGATATTCGCATGCGACTATCCTTAAACTTACTTGCAAGTACTGGACATACGAATACCCTACTCCAAACACCAAGCCCTTCTGACTGCCTATAAAGGTCTGCTTCATTAGGCCTACAATGCAAATGCAGTCAAGGCATACTCTCTTGATGGAACACCTACTGACCTGCCTCCGGGGGTGCGGGTTCGTTAGGCCTACCCAAAGGGCCATCCTAGAGTATCCTCACGTCCCGTTGAAGTCTCGTACTTCCTTGAAGCCCAAAAATACTAAGTTGGACATGCTTCTCCAGTTCTAAAATCCGTGATGAACTACTTCGTTAGACACTTAATCCTTTGGGCAGCTCCAAACGCATCTCAATTCTTTTATTAGACCCTAAGTCTAATCTTTTAATTTGAGTTTAGTTTACTTTCTTATTCTGTTGGCTACTTATTTACCCTAATTACCATATTCTTACCCTCGTCTCACCTCTATCTATTGTGAGATTTCCATTTATTTAATAGGAAATGCTGTTGGTATGAGCCACATTCATTATCTTGCTTATTTAACTTATATAAATCTTAAGTTAAATTAAAATAAGCCTCTTTTATCATTCCTGCTTTATTTGCTTATTGACTTAATATAAATTATTTAAATAAGCTTCTACCATTATTATTGCTCATTAATTTATTCAAAGTCTCAAAATAAGCTTTTTTGTTCTTATTACTTAATTATAACCTTTGTTATAATTCTACCTATAATTGTCATTTTTTTTTCTTTTATAGTCCGTACATAATTCCAGCATTTCTTTTCTGTTCTAACCTGCCTTCTTTTATTATGATATAGAATATTCTTTTATTCTCTTATATTACATAATTCACTTATCATAATAACTATCTTCTTAAATAGTCTACGCAGTGAATGCAGACCTAGGTTCATTATTGTTTATAGCTTCAAGTTCTTATCTAATAATTTACTTGATTCATGTCATACTTTGCTTTATTATCTTCTGTTTGCACAAAAAATGGACAAACACCTCAAAGTTGTATGATTTAGTAGATCTTATGTTGTTCTCAACGATTTGAGTGATTTATGCAAATATATGAAAAACAGAGGCTAAACTGTAAAAAGACACGTAGATTTATAGTGGTTCAGCCAGAATGTGCCTACGTCCACTTTATATGTTATTTCTCTTCTTTTGATTACAAGTACAAAGCTTTTATACAAGTAAAAGAAAGTTGTTTGAAAGTTCTCTCCGTGCTTGAGCTCTCAAAACTTGTCCCCATTGTTGTACCCCTGCCCCTCTATTTATAGAGTGAGGCTAGGGGTAGGGGTCATGGATGTATGTAACAGCTGGTGGGCCTGGGCTGACGCGACCTGGCCTGGTATTGTTTGCCCGAAAGGAGTATGGTCCGGTAGATGCTGGGAGGAGCTTGGTCCGGTAGATGGTGGGAAGAGCTGGTTCGGCAGTTGCATGAGACCGCCGAATGGGCTCTGGAGAACGAGAATGCCGAATGGGCTCTGGAGGACGAGAATGCCGGATGAGTGACTTCCGAATGGGCTCTGGAGAACGAGAATGCCGGATGAGTTTAGGCGAGCCTGGATGGATGAATCAAGCTTCTTGGTCTCGAGGTCTTCTGGGTGAGAACACGCCCAACATTTGCCCCCCAAAGTGAGGCATATGCCGGAATGTGCCGCGCTTTGTTTTTTAAAACTAATGACGTCAGCTTGGATGCTTTCGCCGAATCAGCTGGTCCGGTCGTCTATAGTTGTCTATAAGTAAGGGCCCAGGGCCTCTATTACCTTCTACCGAACGAAACAGCCAAGCCAAGTTAGTCACCTAGCCGAATCAAATTCTAATCCTCTGCCGAACCATTTCAGCTTGCCGAACCAGGTACTCAATTTTCCTTAGCCAAATGGTTTTTCGTCTGTGTCCACCGAATGAAGTGCGTGTGTCATACATACCGAATGAATATTAGTTGAGAGTGCCGAACGAGTTCCTCGAGATGAGACTGCCGAATGGGCTTTCCCGAAGAGAATGCCGAATGAAATTTCCAGATGAGAATGCCGAATGAAATTTCCAGATGAGAATGCCGAATGAAATTTCCAGATGAGAATGCCGAATGAAATTTCCAGATGAGAATGCCGAATGAAATTTTATATTCAGTTTACCGAATGATAACGGGAGTTTGAGCATTTCGATTTTATGAGTGAAACTCTAGACTGCACACACTCGCTTCTTTTCTTCCTTTAGCCTAACGACATTTTTCTTTGTGTTTGCAGATAATGTCTCGTAAAGCGGAAACTCGATCAGACAAGAAGAAATCCGGGGGCGAAGGAGGTTCCTCTGCCGTGCCCCCAGCTCAGCCGAATCAAGAACGTCACGGACCAACCCCAAGATCGCTAGTGGACGGGTACGGCCCTCAGGAACTTCTGAACTCCCCGCCCGATTACTTTCCTAGCTCCCTCAAGGAGGAGCAGCTTGATGTCATTTCCCGATCCTTTGGAATCGATAGGGCGCACTTGCTATTGCCTGGGAGAGACATTATGCCGTATGACCCTCTTGAAGGGTACTTCGCCTACAACCGATACCACTGCATGTGTGGTGCCATTCCTCCTCTTAACGCTTGGATAGCCAGCTTCCTCACATATCTAAAGGTGGCCCCATTCCAGCTTCAACCCAACTCCTATGCTATATTGGTGAGCCTCTTCGTCATTTTTCAGAGGAAGTATGGTCGTGCTCCTTCCAACCGAGAGATCCGGTATCTATATAATCTGAGGGGCTATAAGAAGGGGTCCCTATACATTAGCTTGGAGTCAGCTGTGACCTTCAAGCCGGTCTTGGATCTGTATTCCAAATTCAGCATGTTCAAGAAGGAATGGTTCTTTGTCAGGGACGACTCCGTCTCAATTCGGCGCTTTACTTCTGGATGTAAGTTGATGCTTTTACTTCTAATTTCCATTCCGATTGCGATGCTTCTTCTCATACTTTCTCATTTTTGCTAGCGACAGGTGGCTTTGCGATTATGGAGACCGACCGCCTGGTTCAGACGGCGGCTGAGATAGAAGCTATTCTCGGGAAATATAGATCATCTGCCTTCCTGATCAGAAATGCGACCCTTCTTGAGTATAACTTAATCCTTCCACAGCAGTCAGTAGTCAAGCTGAGGGAAACGGCGGAGGAGAGGGTGGCTGTTCAGACTAAGGGAGGTGTTACGGTAGAGGGTAGCAAGAGGAAGCCTTTTACAAAACCTCCAGCCGTCGGAGGTAAGAAACTCAAGAAGTCGGACGGTCCCTTCCCCAGCAATTGCCCACTTACCCAGGAGGAGGAAGACATAGAGGAGGAAAGAGGTGAGGGTGGAGACGGTCGGGAAGGTGATAAAGGTGGCGATGGCGTCGGGGCCTTGCTTCCTGGGCAAGCGGGTGAGATTCAGGAGTGGACGGATGATGCGTTCCACCAGGCCTTCGAGGGGCTGGACGAAGATCCGGCTTTGGTAGAGAAAACTGGGAAAACTGACAAGGCTGGAACTGGTGCAAGCGAGCCTCCTCAGACTATTCCAGCCAAGGTGGCTCCGACGACTCAAGGTGAACTTTTGATTCCTTTTAATTTGCCGTGTTTTCTTGAATTATGGATCAATGTAAGCTTGTGACACTTGTTCTTCATATCAGGAGCAGGTAAAACGGCTAAGGCCTCAGATCTTCGGCACAGGCTTGAACAGTACAAGCTTTCCAAAGCTTCCGCCAAGCCAAACTCTTCGACCCACCGCTCCGGGGATGTAGTCGGCTACCGTCCCCTTCTCGGGGTTATTGAAGAGGGTATCCAAAAGAGAAAGAGGAGTCATCCCTCATCCGAACCTTTACTTGGTCCTCAGCCCCCAGTTCAGCCTCTTCATGATATCACGGAGGAGGATAGGGAGCTTGCACTCTCTCCGCACCCATCCGAAAACCCTACCGTTATTCAGATTGATCGTCCCGACTGGGCTCGTAATCCATTTGCGGGTCATCCTGATCTGGATCCAAGTTCCCATGATATTACCTTTGATGAGGTTACCGGTGAGCACCTTCTTCCCCGCAACCCCATGGTACGGGTACTTGATGAGGCTAAGTCCTTAGATCTCGATTTACTCACTACTCGTATAATTACTATGGGAGACGAGGCCAAGGCTAATATTGATCGGGTGGCGGAGGAGACTAAGAAGCTGATGGGGCATCATGCCCGGCTGGTTAAGGCCGGAGAGGAGATTGGGAGTGCCAACATCCGACTACGATTGGTGGTTTCGGATCAGGCCAAACAGCTTGCGGATCAGGCCATTCAGATTTCTCAGCATGAGGCTGCTTCTGGACGACTAAAGAAAACCATGGAAGAGGCCAGCCGGGCCGAACTACGGAAAATGGAAGCTACTTGAAAAGAACGGATTGACATGGCTATTGCCACGGTGGACGAGGTTCGGAAAGCGGATCTTGAGCAGGTGGAGGAGTTGTCCGGGAAACTTGAGGCTGCAGAGCTTGCTCAAGCCAAGTTGAGGGAGGAGATGGAGGCAATGCGGGGATCCCTTCTGGTTGACTGCTCGAGATACCGATCGGAGAGAGATGCTGCCATTGAAAGGTTGTCGGCTTCCGAGGCCCGGATGAGGGAGTTTGAGGAGAATGAGGGGATGATGGACGAAATGCTTCAGGACATGTACTTCCGAACCTAGAAGCAGGGCAACCTATCCTGGATGGATGATTATCCTAGGGTCATGGCTAAGATCTATCTTCGGGCTCTAGAGGAGGCCAAGGCTGATGCGGATAAAGATGGTGGCGTGGCCTTCAGCATGGATGTGGTCACTGCCCAGTTTGCCAAGGGGGAGAAGGTGGCGGTGAAGGAGGGTATGTGGTTGCTTGCTGCTGAGGAGGCAGGGGTGCAAGTTGATGATGACGACCAGGATGGCCAATAAGCATATGTTGGTAAGTCTTCCTTTTTAGTTTCCCCATTAACTTGGTCGCTTATCACTAATGAATCTTTTCTTTGACTGGACAGGTGGTCAACAGGACAAGGATAAAACTCCAATGCAGCCGGCCCCTTGATTAGACCTGGAAAAAACTCTTTTTGTGGACTTGACAGGGTTGTATATGTTAGTCTTAAAACAGTAAAGTAGCTTTTAGGTTGTATTATTTTGCTACTTGTAATAAATAGCTCCATTCTTGATGTGTAATTCTTTGACTTAAGCTGATTTTGTCGTTTTCTGAATGTTTGTTGCTATTTTGACATGTCGTATGAGAAATATAGCTATGTATATTCTTGTAATTGAATTGTGTTTGATGTCAGGTTCTGGTTCTAAAACATAATTTCATGACTTGCAATATTAGCGTGTGGTGTGAACGAATCATAGTCATGTATCTGCACAAAAAGAAGAAAATACCGCCTTTCATGTTTTAATCGTAGATGGCAGTTTTGAATATCTTGTATGACCGAGCATGGAATGCAGTCGAATGCCCTGCCATCCAATTGTGAGTCCCTACACCCATTGGCGAGTATCTCCTACTCTATATCCTGTACTTTAGGGATTGTTATAGAGGATAGGGAAAAAGCTTTTTAAGTAAAATTGAAATATGAAAAAGTAAAACTTCCAATCACGGAAGGCCTTCGATGTGCTTAAGTTCGTGGCAAACGGGTTTTGTAGTCACTTTCCCTAGCTGTGGGTCTTGGAGACATTTGTCACCCATCTTACGCCTCCGCGGGGAGTTAATTCTTTTTTACCACAGCCGTACTTAAGACACATCGGAGCCGAGATCGCGCACAGTAACTACCCGGGCCATTATGGCCCATAATCGTGGGTATTATTCGATTTACCGTGGCCGGCTAGCGTGGGTGCCGATCGTCAACTGTGAACTGCCCCTGGCTGGCCACACCTTATGTTGGGGCTTATAGTCGGTTCACAGTTGCCGGCGAGACTAACGCCGTAATGAGCTGCCTCGGCTATAGTCGCCCTTCTCGGTGGCTTATAATCGGCTCATTACAGTTGGCTTTGAGGGCCGTCGCGAGCAATGAGTTAACCCGCAGCAGAGGGATGCCGGAGCAAAAGTGTCTCATTGGCGAGGGCATAGATTCGCATAGTACCTGCTAGGTCTTGTCCAGGTGAAGTTGCGTTGTGGAGTGCTTTGAATAGAAATGCTATATGCTCAGGATTTTGTTCAACAGAAAAGGATAAAGTTAACAAGCAGCCAAGATACAAAGGAACAAGTTAAAAAAGAGACAAGGTTTTTTAAAGTGGTTCGGCACGAAAATGCCTACGTCCACTGATTCTCTTTGTTAATTCACTTCATATGGGCAATACAAGTTAAGAAAAGTATCGACGGAGGTGTTGGATGTTCCAAGCCCTCTGGAACACCTCTCCGTCCACTGTTGACAAAATATAGGCTCCGTTGTGGAGATCTTTATGAATTACATATGGTCCATCCCAGATTGGGTCTAGTGCTCCGGGACGAGGGAAGATACGCTTGAGGACAAGATCCCCTTCTTGTAAGGTACGATGCTTGACTTTGGAGTTGTAGTGTGCCGCCACTTTTTGTTTGTGGGTTGCTGCTTTAAGGACTGCATCATTTCTTCTCTCCTCAACTAGATCCAAAGACATGTGGAGGAGCTCTTCGTTCTCTTCCGGGTTATAGTGGATCCTACGGTGGGAAGGCACAATGGTTTCAACTGGGAGCATAGCCTCCGATCCGTATGCCAAAGAGAAAGGAGTGTGCCCCGTTGATGTTCTGAAAGATGTGCGGTAGGCCCACAGTGCCGTAGGGAGTTCATCCACCCAAGCGCCCTTTGACTTTTCGAGCTTCTTTTTGATCAGAGTTTCAGAATTTTGTTGACTGCTTCGACTTGTCCGTTTGCCTGGGGATATGCTACGGATGAGAAGCTTTTATGAATTCCGTGTTCTTGGCACCAGTTGGCTAATTCCTCGCTGTCAAACTGAAGTCCATTGTCTGATATGATTTTGAGCGGGACTCCGTACCTGCATAGAACATTTTTGATTAAGAAGTTAATAACTTTTGCTGAAGATACTTTATTCAGAGGTTCCACTTCCACCCATTTGGTGAAATAATCAACTGCCACTATAGCATATTTGGCCCCGCCTCGGCCCATCGGTAGCTCGCCGATTAAGTCAATTCCCCATATTGCGAAGGGCCAAGGGCTGGTCATTTGAGTAATCTCAGTTGTTGGTAGCCGTGGAATCTTAGCAAATTTCTGGCATCTGTCACACTTCTTGACGAAATCTAAGGCGTCCTTGCTTAAGATGGGCCAGAAATATCTGTATCGGAGTATCTTTTTTGCTAATGTTTGCCCTCCGGTGTGATCTCCGCAGCTCCCCTGATGGATGTTGGATAATATTTCCTTGGCTTCTCTCCCGGCGACACACCTTAATAACGGGTTAGAGAATCCGCGCCGATAAAGGACGTCTTCTTGTATTGTGTAGCGGGATGCTTTCCTCAAGATTTTCTTGACTTCGTTACGCCCGTTGGGTAGTGTGCCACTTTGTAGGTAGTCTCGGATGGGAGTCATCCAAGTTGCTTCTTCGGTTGCAGCTATTAGATTTACTTGCTCAAAACTTGGGGCAAGTTGCTTTGAGATGGTTACTGCCCCGAAGATGGTGATGTCTCTCACACTTGCTTGCTTTGCTAATTCGTCAGTCTCTCGGTTCTCCTCCCGAGGGATATGTTTGACTAAGTAGTGGTCCAATCGGCTGAGAAGTAACTTGGTCTTCTTTAGATATGCTATGAGTCGTTCTTCTCGAGCTTGGAATTCTCCTAGGATTTGATTAACAATAAGTTGAGAATCGCTGTGAAGACACAAAGAATTGGCCCCGATTTCTATGGCAATTTCTAGTCCAGCTATCACTGCTTCATATTCTGCATCGTTGTTGGTGGCAGCGAACTCCAACCTTATAGCAAAGTGCAGTTTATTTCCCCTGGGAGTGATTATTATCACACCTGCCCCCGAGCCTTGTTCGTTAGATGCACCGTCCACAAAGAGATTCCACTTGATATCTTCTGTTATTTCCAATTGCTCCTTATCCTCGTTGGTAGTGAATTCTGCAATGAAATCAGCCATGGCTTGTCCCTTGATGGTGGTGCGAGGGTGATAGGTGATATCATATTGACTCAGCTCAATGCACCATTTAAGTAGTCGCCCGGAAGTGTCGGGACGATGGAGTACCTGCCTCAGTGGTTGATCGGTCAGAACTTTGATGGAATGGGATTGGAAGTAGTGACGTAGTTTTCGTGAAGTGATTAGTAAACAGTATGCTAACTTCTCAAGTTTAGGATATCTAACTTCTGCCCCAGTAAACCTTTTGCTGACGAAGTAAACTGGTCGTTGCGTGCGGTCGTCTTCCCTTACCAAGGCAGCGCTTAGAGCGTGAGATGACACATCAAGGTATAGATATAATTCTTCGCCTTCGCTTGGGGTCGAGAGTACCAGTGGTTTCTGGAGGTGTTCGATTAGGTTAAGGAAAGCGGTTAAGCATTCGTCCGTCCATTCGAACTTTCCTTTATCTTTCTTTAGAGCTTCGAAAAAGGGGACGCACTTGTCCGTTGCCTTGGAGATGAACCGGCTTAGGGCGGCCACTTTTCCATTTAGGCTTTGCATTTCCTTTCGGGTGGAAGGTATCTTGATATCCCTTAGCGCTCGGACTTGTTTAGGGTTTGCTTCAATCCCTCGGGCATGGACGATGAACCCTAAGAATTTTCCCGATGACACTCCGAAGGAGCACTTTAGTGGATTCAACTTCATTCCATACTGTCGAAGTACCTGGAACATTTCGCCTAGGTGGCTTACGTGATCTTTGGCTTTCCGTGATTTCACCAGCATGTCGTCCACACATACTTCCATAGTTTGTCCTATTAGCCCTACAAACATCTTGTTGACGAGGCGCTGGTAGGTGGCTCCTGCATTTTTAAGTCCGAAAGGCATTACCTTATAGCAGTACAAACCCCGGTCGGTGATGAAACTAGTGTGGTCTTGGTCGGGAGCATGCATAGGAATTTGGTTATATCCTGAGTACGCGTCCATAAAAGATAGGAGCTCGTGCCCGGCTGTGCTGTCTACAAGTTGGTCGATTCTGGGAAGTGGGAAGCAATCCTTTCGGCAGGCGTCGTTTAGGTTGGAGAAGTCGATGCAGGTCCGCCACTTCCCGTTAGCCTTCTTTACCAGTACCGGGTTGGCGATCCATTCTGGGTAAACAGCTTCTCGTATGAAGTCATTGGCGAGTAGATTCTTTACTTCTTCATCGAGGGCTGCTGATCGCTCTGCCCCCATACTTCTCTTTTTTTGTTTTACAGGCGCCTTGGTAGGATCAATGTTTAATACGTGGCATGCTATGTTGGGGGAGATTCCGGTCATGTCAGCGTGTGACCAAGCGAATACATCCAAGTTGTGGCGGAGAAAATCGATGAGTTGTTCCTTTAATTCGGCTTTTAGTTGGGATCCAATTTTCAATAGTCTACTTGAGTCGTGCTTGTCTACAGATATAAACTCCATAGCCTCTGCAGGCTCGGCGGTGGCCTCCTCCTCTTTGTCCCTAGGGTCTAATTCATTGAAAGGGTCGCTGGTATATCGAAGAGGAGGGGCTTTCTTTAGTTGCTATGCTTCTAGGCTTTTTGTGCAGAGGGCAATCTCTACACCCTTCCCTTTATCCTTCCTGTGGTTGTTGCGAAGTTCAGTTACATAGCAGTCTCGAGCAACGTCCTGGTCTCCTTCCACTTCCCCTACTTCATTGTCTGTTGGGAATTTCATCTTTAGGCACCATGGGGCTAAGACAATTTGGAAGTCAGACAAGGATGGCCTTCCTAAGAAGGCGTTGTAGGCCGACTGGTTTTCTATTAGCACAAACGTTTGTTTCCGTACAGCAGAGCGGGGATGGCTTCCAATTTCAACAAAAAGGTCCAGTTGCCCGAGGGGCATCTTCGCATCTCCAGTGAAGCCGTGTAGTGGTTTATCGCAGGGGGATACATCCTTCATTGATAGCTTCATTTTGTCGAATGCGTGTTTGAACAGGATGTTTACCGAGCTTCTAGTGTCTACCAGGATTCGGTATACTTCGGCGGGACCAAGTCGGGTAGAGATGACCATGGGATCCATGTGAGGGTACTGCCTTCCTTCCAGGTCATGCTTACCGAACGTGATGTCATTACTTTCTTTCCGCTTCAGGTGGCGCTCTTCTATAACCGAATTGACATAGTCTTTATTGTCTCTAAGCGACTTTCCGTATCTTTCCATCTCTTTCCAGCTTCTGTCTGCGATGTGTGGCCCTCCTGAGATGGTATGGACCACTATCTTTTCTTGGCTAGAGCTGCTAGCGTTGCGGTTTCCTCTGTCGGCCCCCGGTGAGGGTAGCCTTGGGTTTTCATTGGCAGGAGCTGGGGTCCTGTCCTGACCTTTTACATAACGTTCCAGTTTCTTTCTTCTGATGTGTTCCTCAATCAGATCTCGGAGATGATGGCATTCGTTGGTATCATGCCCGTGAGATTCGTGGAAGCGGCAGAATTTTCCAGACTTCTGTGCGTTATCTGATTCTTTCTTGTATGGTGGGCGTTTGTATCTAACTTCGCCTTGGGTGGCAAGGAAGATATTTTCGACGGTCTCGTTCAAAGGGGTGTAAGTGTCGAATCTTGGTCCTGGCCGATATAGGCGCTTTTCTCCCTTCTTGCCCCCAGCATTGTCTTTGGAATCATTTCTTAGAACGTCCCTTGCCACAGCAGGGGCGTTGCCATGGGTTGTCTTATTTTGCTGTCCTGACTGCCCCTCAATGGCAGCATCCTCAAGCCTCATGTATTTCCCGGCTTCATGGAAGAAATCGGGTAAGGTAGCTGGTTTTTCTTTTGTCAACCTTCTAGCAAATTTAGTGTCCGGATGCACACCACTGCAGAGGGCCATTAGGATAAGCTTCTCATCGGCATCTTGGACTGCGGCTGCTGCGGCGTTGAATCTGGTTAGGTATTGCTGCAGCTTTTCTCCAGGTTTCTGTTTGACGCTGGATAAGGAATAAGCGTCCTTAGGTTGCTCCACATGAATGCGGATCTGACTGATAAATTTTTCTTTCAACATTTCCCACGAGCTGATGGATCCTTGGGGTAGATGACAGAACCAGGAGGTAGCAAGATCTTCTAAGAAGAGCGGAAAGCATTTGCACAGTACTCCCTCTGTCGCTCCACTCATGAGCATATGCTGCGTGTACCTCTGTAAGTGTACAATGGGATCGGAGGTTCCTTTGTAGGGTTCCATTATTGGCATCTTCCATTCTCGGGGGGTGATAGCAATTTCGATATTGCGGGCGAAAGGGCTGGTTACCCTAGCGCCTATCCCTCGATCTCTTTGCTCCCATTGGACACACTCTCTGAATAAGCGTGCCATCCTTTCATCAGAACTTGGAGCATATAGAAATGAGTTTGGTTCTGTTCTGTGGGATTGATTCCGTCCAGATGACCTGTAGGGATGGTATCGTCTATCATTCCTCATATTTTCCAGTGGCTGCCTTTGATCTTCTGGGAGCATGCTTGGGTCAGCTACAGTTGGCCCTTGCCTTGATCTCCCCCTGTTGGGTTCTGATCTAAGCACTTCCTCGGGTCCAACTTCGGGCTGGACTCTAGCTCGGCCCCGTTCACTGGCGTTTCTGTGGTTAGGCAGCATGACAGGCTCAGCTATAGTTGACCTTCGCCCGGTACCTTCCCCGTTGGGTTCGGTACCAAACGTTTCCTCAGGCCTAACTTCAGGCTGTGCTCGGTCTCGGCTCCTACCACGGCTACTCCTGCCGTTAGCTCCTTCGAAGAAGGAAGATCTTTGTTGTCTCTGAGATCCTCCAGACTGGGACTCTCCCCATGATTCAGTGTTGCGGTTGGATTCTTCAGCGTCCCTTAAGCGTGACATGAGATGGTCCACCAAAGCCTCCTGCTGGGACGTGAAGCGGTTAGTTACTTCAACCACAACTCTGTCCAGATCTACTCTAGTAATTGCTGCAGGCTGTTCTGTGGCAGGAGTAGTTGGGTTAGCCTGTTCTTCATTTGTTACTGTTGCTGGAGGAGGACGATTTACTTGATTCGTGACAGCTGGATCTGGAAGACTGCTGGATGCGATGTTTTTTCCTTTGTTAACATCTTTTCTCTGTTTGGGAGGCATGTTTTCCAAGTGGCGGACGACGCTGTTAGGAAAACTTGTTAAGCGGATGAAGCTGAAGCTTCAAGCTTCTAGCTCTCAGTGAAAGCACCAAAAATGTTTGCACAAAAAATGGACAAACACCTCAAAGTTGTATGATTTAGTAGATCTTATGTTGTTCTCAACGATTTGAGTGATTTATGCAAATATATGAAAAACAGGGGCTAAACTGTAAAAAGACACGTAGATTTATAGTGGTTCAGCCAGAATGTGCCTACGTCCACTTTATATGTTATTTCTCTTCTTTTGATTACAAGTACAAAGCTTTTATACAAGTAAAAGAAAGTTGTTTGAAAGTTCTCTCCGTGCTTGAGCTCTCAAAACTTGTCCCCATTGTTGTACCCCTGCCCCTCTATTTATAGAGTGAGGCTAGGGGTAGGGGTCATGGATGTATGTAACAGCTGGTGGGCCTGGGCTGACGCGACCTGGCCTGGTATTGTTTGCCCGAAAGGAGTATGGTCCGGTAGATGCTGGGAGGAGCTTGGTCCGGTAGATGGTGGGAAGAGCTGGTTCGGCAGTTGCATGAGACCGCCGAATGGGCTCTGGAGAACGAGAATGCCGAATGGGCTCTGGAGGACGAGAATGCCGGATGAGTGACTGCCGAATGGGCTCTGGAGAACGAGAATGCCGGATGAGTTTAGGCGAGCCTGGATGGATGAATCAAGCTTCTTGGTCTCGAGGTCTTCTGGGTGAGAACACGCCCAACATCTTCTATTATAGGAAGTAATTCTATTTTATTTGGTTGGTTATGAAAACTATATTTAAAAATTCATTTCCATATTTTAATATTAAATATACTATAAACAATAATCCGTAAGTGCTAGATATTTCTTTTACTATTTTGGAATAGTGTAAAATACAGTGGTTTCTCTATTTTACACTAATTCTCTTTTTCTTTCTTTTATTCTAGCAATTACGTTCATTGTTGTCTTTTAAATATTAAATTATAGAAATGTATCCTATTTTCTAGACCAACCAATTAACCTTTTAGTTACTTCCAAATCCAGTTATTAGATTAATTAACTTTTCTCATTTTAACGTAATTTAATACAGTAATTCCATTCCTCAAACTTTTATTACTATACATCTTATTTCCTTCATTTCAGTATTCTTAATTATTTAATCCATATTCATATTTAATCTATTCTAATCCATACGCGAAGAAAGAGGAGAAAATAGAAGAAGAATGACGCTTGCATGGAAATCCAAAACGTACAAACAGATGTAAATAAATACTAATACTGTAAATAAATTGTAAATTCCTTATAGTTCAGCATAACTTAACTAATAGGATTAATTATAGAATAAAATTATCTAGATGGGAATTTAAAGATAATATATCTTAAACTTAAAAGATATATAAATAAATGCACTCACATGTCGTCCTTAGCTTCGATCTCTATCCTTTAAAATTGCTACGCTATCCCCCTTTTAATTCGCTGTAAATTCCCTAATTTGTTTGCGCAATTCTCTGATTTTCTTGTATGTATTTCCTTGCTTAATTTTTTTTGGTGAAAGATTTGATTGACAGAGGAGAAAGGCAGAGGGAGAAGAGAAGAGGAGTTTGCTGTAAATGACAGCAGCTGATTCAAAGAAAATAATGTAGGCTAGGGTTAAGTTACGTTCAATTTATAGGTGTAGTGAACAACTATGAAACATCCGATTAACCCTAAAAACAATCCTCACCGTTATTTATTGATTTTTTTACGTTAGCTTATAACGTATAATTCTCCAATGTT
This sequence comes from Allium fistulosum, assembly GCA_030737815.1. Taxonomy (NCBI): domain Eukaryota; kingdom Viridiplantae; phylum Streptophyta; class Magnoliopsida; order Asparagales; family Amaryllidaceae; genus Allium; species Allium fistulosum. The sequence goes on from CM060903.1 coordinate 1,176,111,383, forward strand.
ATTCGTTTATTCCTTTGTTATACGACCCTATTAATTCAAGTTTCCTTCTAAATAAGATTCTCCCATTAATTATCCAATTAATTAGATCATACATATATATATATATATATGTGTGTGTGTGTGTGTGTGTGTGTGTGTGTCAAATATTAATTGATTCTTATACGTTATAATTTCTTACCTATTTGAACACGTCAATTAGTACCTCTATTAATTGATTGTATATAAAAGTTATACTTTTTTTTATTTATTCTTATTAACTTACCTTCATCATAAACTTAATTACTCCATTTGATTTTTATAAGCATTCCAATTCTTTTTTTTCTTTTTAACTTGGAAACAAATAATCCTATAACTGGCGTTTTCTTCTAAATAATTAATTTACATTATTAGCTATTGTAAGAAGGGCATATTCTTTGATTAATTAACACCCTTTTTAAAACGCTCAACTAATTGCCAATCAACTAATTGACACATTTTCCTATTTTAATCGATATCCAACTTAATTCTTATGCGTCACTCAATCATGCATTTATTAGTTGTATATATTTAAACCGCCAATTCATTACCCAATTAATTGACATATAAGTTTTCCTCTTTTATTAATTGATGCTTACTTAGTGTCTTTAATTAATTTTTTAATTAATCGATTGCGTTAATTATAAATTAATATATGTATGTTATCATTTAATTTATTCCCCACATACATTTCCCTTTATTAGAAGATCCCTTAATTAATTAATGTTATAAAAGTGACATATTCTCTGACTAATTGACGCCTCTATGTCTCTTAATCAATTCCTCTTTTAATTGATTGATGCGTCAATTAATCACACACTCATTGCTTGCGTAAATCTATGTAACCTCTTAATTCTTAAATGCATATATTTGACATTTATATTCTGTTTTGCAATTATGTTAATTCAATTGATTTTATTTAATTATATAAAATGCGGGGTATTACAGGGTCAGAACTAAAGTTCTGGTGAATGGATAAATTATACACTTTTAAGCTTAATTCTACATATACCGTTTTATTTCCATTTACTGTTATATTAGGTTCACTAAGTTTATCATACTCTCGCCTCTGTGCGTGAATCGTACCCATCTACTCCTTAGTAGATTAAAACCTAATAACTGATATATATATATATATATATATATGTATGTATGTAGCTATATGCCCAATGACCATATTGGTCTTAGGTACTACCCATAGTACCTTCCATATCCTCCTCGTAAAGGACTCCATCGTCTTGCTCCTATAGCGTTCTGTGACTACATCTGTAAAGGACAGCTTCGTGAGGCCTACAATACAGATGTTCCGTCGTCTTCTATGAAAACGTAAAACTACATCTGCACTAGTCTATACTAATGCTCGGACATCCGCAACGTACCACCCAGTGCGTACATTGAGGACTATGCGTATCGTTTTGTCTACTCTTTGAATCCCGCCAACAAGGTCTACCTTGTTCGGAACTCAGTCGGGGATTTTCTATATCTGTAAAGGACAGCTTCGTTAGGCCTACAATACATATATTCTAGTTGGTCTGTCTCTTTTCTCATTGTGGCTATGGCCCCACGCAGCCACCCCTCAACTAATCGAAAGACCTCTAAAGAGTTAAGTGGTCGTGCCCTACTACAAACAATCTAACATCCAATTGGCGGTGCCCCTCATCCAATGTCTCGATAGTGAAAGAATCATTGGATTTTTGGTTTTAACTCTAGTCTTTCCCGAACTCGCTCTTGGTTTTGATGCTGGTCGGTATCCGCATGCGACTATCCTTTTTGGGTCCTGCCCACTAAACTTACTTGCAAGTACTAGGACATACGAATATCCTACTCCGAACACCAACCCCTTCTGACTACCTACAATGGTCCTGCCATGCAAAAAGCAATCAAGGCATACTCTCTTGATGGAACACCTACAGACCTATCTCCAGGGATGCAGCTTCGTTAGGCCTACCCAGAGGGCCATCCTAGAGTATCCTCACGTCCCGTTGAAGTCTCGTACTTCCTTCTAGCCCAAAATAACTAAGTTGGATGTGCTTCTCCTTTGCTGAAATCTTGATGAACTGCTTCGTTAGGCCCTTCATCCTTTGGGCTACTCCAAACGCATCTCAATCTTTTATTAGACCCTAAGTCTAATCTTTTAATTTGCGTTTAGTTTACTTTTCTTATTCTATTGGCTACTTATTTACCCTAATTAGCATACTCTTGCCTTCGTCTCACTTCTGGCTATTGTGAGACCACTATTGATCTAATAAGGAATGCAGTTAGTACTGCCACTTCTATTATCTTGCTTATTTAGCTCAATTTAAGTCTTAAGTTTATTAAATAAGCATCTTTTATTATCTTTGTTCTATTTGCTTATTAACTTAATTTAAATCTTAAATAAGCCTTTCCGTTCTTTCTACTTTAATTATAACATATGTTATAATTTTACTTGTAATTGTCACTTTTATCTTCTTTTATAATCTGTATAAGATTGCAAGTGTCTCTCTTCTATTCTAGGTTGTCTTCTTTTATTATGATATATAATTCTCTTATATTGTATAATTCACTTATCATAACAACTGTCTTATTGTATAGCCTGCGCAGTAAATGCAGATCTAGGTTTATTATCGTTTACAGCTTTAAATTCTTTTTTAATAATTTACTTGATTCCTTTCATACTTTACTTTATTTTCTTCTATTCTAGGATGTAATTCTATTTTATTTGGTTAGGTATGAAAACTATACTAAAAGTCCATTTCCATATTTTAATACTAAATAATACTATAAACAATAATTCATAACTACAAGGTATTTCTTTTATTATTTTGGAATAGTGTAAAATACAGTGGTTTCCCTATTTTACACTAGTTTCATTTTTCTTTCTTTTATTCTTGCAGTTACGTTTATCGTTATCTTTTAAATATTAAATTATAGAAATGTATCATATTTTCTAAACTAACTAATTAATCTATTACTTACATCCAAATCAAGTTATTAGATTAATTTATTATTCCCGTTTTAGCATAATTTATTGCAGAATTCCATTTTTCTAGCTTTATTCCAACTTTTCTTATTTTACATCTAATCTAGTATTTTTCCATTTAATCCATAATCGCGAATTTTCATTTTAACTATATTATTCGCGTACAAAGAGAATAAAAAGAAACTAGCATTTAGGCTAAATTATAACTTCAAATTAGATGTAAATTTCTTACAGTTCAGCATAACTAATTAACATAAGTAATTACTGAAATACTGAATAAAATTATTCAATGGGAATTTAATGATAATATATCATAAACGTAAAAGATATAATTAAATCCACTAACATTGCTAGCTTTTCAAATCTCCCTGTTTTTATTTCAGATCTGTCCCTAACATCTATATTCACCTCCCTTGTAATCCCTATTTGGAATTACAAATGATATATTTATAGATCTATAATATTTGAAAGAGAAAAGGAATAGATTTTGAATAGAAATAGCAAATAAAACTCAGATCTAGGGTTTTACCTTTAACATAGCCTTCTGATTTAAACCAATTCCTAATTCCCTAATTAATTCTACTCTATTTTTATTTAGATCTAAATTCATGTGAATTAGATCTAAAATTTTGTTATTAAGAAAGTGTAGAAGAGATAGAAAAATGGCAGAGCTTCTATAGGCAAGAGAAAAATAATGAGAATAAATGGAGCTCTGCACCTATATTTATAGTGGTTCAAACAGTGCTAACCATTAGATATAAAACTCTAAAATCTAAAGCGTACACTCAGCCTATGGACATTAAATTAATATGTTTTCTTCTGCGTTTGTTTTTATTTCAAATTGATTCTCCAACAATCTTTTCATTAATCACTTGCCTCTTCTCTCTTGCAATCTATGGAAACATATATTTTTAAATGTGACGTTTCTTTTAGATAAGATTCCCCTATTAATCACCCAATTAATAGATTTCATATATACCTAGATTTAATTTACTATCCAATTAATCCCTGCCCGCACTGTGATTTCTTACCAAATTAATATGCCAATCAACACCATATTAATTCGTCACATATATGCATATTAATTTATTTTATTCCCATAATTATTGCATGCATATATTCTATAATTGAATTTTAAATCACAATCTTAATTATATATGTTACCATAAGTCTCCATGTTTATTAATTGACAATTGATTACTTGCATAAATTTCTCTTCCTCCATTTTATTCTTTTACACTAACATATATGTTTCTAATCATATCAATTAGTTGCTACAATATATGTTCCCTTTCTTGTCAATTCCTATCAATTAATCACCTCTACTAATTAATTGAATATTAATTTCCCTTTTAGACAAACACCGTCAATTAATCTTCTCTATTAATTGATTTTATATAATTTCTCTCTCTAATTTATTTGTTACACAAATATATGTGTATTCCAAATAATATTAATTAGTTGCCCCATTTACAAACATTACTTTGTTTTAAAATTTCAAACGTATATAACTTAATTAAATTATTTGCATATATAATTGTATTTTAACGCGGGGTGTTACATTCTTCCCCCATTAAGAAATTTCATCCCCGAAATTTGATAAGGGTTCAATTATGTAATTTCTCGTATTAATCACATGTATTTTGTGTACATCTAATTTTGCAACAATCTATGCATAGTGCAAAGTGCAATACATCATAAAATATATGCTCGTACAAGAATTTCTATGCGGTACCTCCTATATGAATGCCTTTTCTTTTAGAAATTGCTTTTAAAACATGATGCACACATCCTAAATATACTTGCAATTTCTATATGAATGCAATCTTTTGAAAACTCAAAACATTTTTCATTCAATTTTTCCCACACTCCTACTGAATAGGAGCATAGTTAAACAAATTTTTACGTCCAAACCTACCACACAACATTTAATTTTCGAATTTTAGAAAATTCTATTTTCCAAATTCGATTTTTTATGTTATAAAGAAGGTGGAAAATGGAAAAACTTCATATTTCTTCGATTTTCTTTTGTGCACATCTTCCTCCGTACTTGGGATTAAGGCTACTATTCTAAAAAAATTTATTTACTTCCCCAAGTACAGTTTAAATCAGAAAATATCTCTTTTAAATTTTTATGTTGATGTTTCTGTCGCTTTCTTTAAATTTGTTATTTTCCTTTTAGTTATCTTATTCTGCTTTTACTTTTTTTTATACAGCAACTAAACACAGCTATCATCTAGGGCAAGGAGGTCTAGGACTGTAACGACCCGAGATTTTCTGTAACGACCCGTATTTTTACGGATCGAAACATCGTAAAACAGTTGTCATTAGGTCATAGTGTTGTTAAGTCGATTAGAGCTTAAGTCATGTAGAAGTTAGGTCGTGTGGAAGATTAAGTCGTGGAGCGACCTAAGGAAGTTTGCGACTTAAGGGGTAGACGACCTAAGGGGTTAGGTCGTGTGATAGTTAGGTCGTCTGGAGGATAAGCAGTGTTGTAGCTTAGGTCGTCTGGTAGTTGGGTCGTGTGGTAGCCTAGGTCGGATGGTAGTTAGGTCGGGTGAGCGACTTAAGGATTGGAGCGACCTAAGGGAAAGACAACGACCTAAGTTAGTGAGCGACCTATGGAAGTTAGTGGTTGGCGACTTAAGGAATTGACCGACCTAAGAAGGTTAACGACCTAAGGAATGGAGCGACTAAAGAGTTAGCGGCATAGGAGTAGCGACCTAGTAGACTGTGTGAGTTAACGACCTAAGAAAGTTAGGTCATGGACGAGATAAGGCTTAAGTCATCATAGATAGGTCGTGAGATTCTGTGTTGGAGTTAGGTCGTAAGTCGTTAGGGCTTGGCTCAGTGTTAGGTCGTTAGACGACCTAAAGGTGTTAAGTTGTTAGGTCGCGTGTGTGTTAGGTCATGACTTCTGTTAAGTCGTTAGGTCGGCATCTTTGTTAGGTCGTGTAGCGTTAAGTCGCTAAGCCGCTTTTGTTTGATAAGTCGTAGGTCGTAAGGACTGTTAGGTCGTAGGTCGTGAGAGTTAAGTCATGGACGACTTAAGGGAGCGGACGACCTAAGGGTTTCCAGCCTATAAATACACGTCCATTTCCTCACTTTTTGGGATCCGGATTTCGAAGCGACGAAGTGCTGCCATTTTGAGAGCTCGAGTTCTACACTTCTTCACTTCTTTTCTCCACTCTAATCTTGTGATTCCTTCCATCCAAATCGAAGATCAAGATCGAAGATCCAAGAGCAAAAGTTGAAGATCTACATCCTTTGAAGAGAGATTTCATCGTTTGAAGCGGAATTTTGGCGGATCGAGCTAGATCCTTTACTGTCCAGATCTGAAGTGTGTTGCTTTTGAGTTGTTTAGGAGATTCGGTGAGTGGTGATTATCTCTCACACGGATCCAAAGGAGTATATCGGATTGATGGCTTGATTTGGTGTTAAATTAGTGATTTCCATGCATTTTCCTAAACCTAAGTATAGATCTATTGTTCATGATGATTTGACATCCATTTTACTACATGTTAACCTATGCAAGTTCATTCATCACATTGTAGAGATATTGCTCTTGATTCATACTTGTTAGATTTAGACTCTTTATTTACAGAATTGCCATTATTGTTATAATTGTTTATTTGATCATATTTGAATGCTTGATTGCTTGGATTAATGATTGACTTGATTGATTGTTGTAAATTAGTTGATTGATGATTTGATTTAGACAAGATGGTCGAAGATGATTCAAAAGCTAAGGGAAAGGCTCTTGAATTGGGAAAAGCTGCTCGTGGCATATGTGGCGGATGATGAAGCTCATATGGATAGATTTGATGATGTTGATGATGAGATGAGGCTTTGCTATGATGAGATGAAGCGAAGTGATGTGAGATAGCCTTGGTTTAGTCCAGACGGGATCATTCCAAGCATGTTGAAGACTTGGTGATATGGTTTGAGTTTGAGGATAATGGATGGCTCGAGAGGCGCTTGAGCTAGTATGAGAATAGTCGTCGAGGAGGATGACTAGGAGGCTGAGATTTCCTCATTATTGAAGGTTCTAGCAAACTCAAAGCAAGAGTACATGGGGACGCCCAAAAGACTAACCGTTGATGGTCGAGTACTCTGGGCAGATTCGATAATCCTAGGCACGGGTTGCGACGACGTGTGGAGTTTTGTCTAGAACCGGGGTTACCATTAGCCCTTGACTGACGGCTGAAAGAAGGTGCCGATCATTCAATTAACGGTGGTTTCGAAGCAATGATAACAGTGATAGCCAGAGTCATGGATGTTTGGTTGTATCGTCATTCGGTCTCAAGAGCGGTATTTTCTGGGTGCTTATCTGATCTTGGTTTAGGCCTTAGGGGTTTGTACTTGGAAAACATCGCCCTTGACTCGAGTGATAATTGTTTTACTTTAAATGTCTGCTTTGCTATGTTTATTTCTGCTTAGTGTGTCTGGGGGCTATCACTGTAGAAAGAGGTGGAGTGGGAGGGTTGGATTCCTATTCCTTTTTCCTTTATGCTCTTTTGGTATGTTGTTAGTTAATTTACCGCTCACTAAGACTGTTGTCTGACTCAAGGCTTTATGTTTAACTCTTATTACCTTGGGCTGTTCATCCATTTTGGGATGGGCAGACTAGGTAGCAGGTGACAGGTGTTGTTCTTAGTTTCCCACGATGCTGATGGCGAAGACGAGCTGGAGGCTTGCATATTATTTCTTACTATATGTACTGGATGTTCCGCTGCTTGTATATTCTCTGAGTGATATGTAGTGAGGCTTGATGTATTGACTATTCTGATGATTGTATTCAACTATTATGAAGCTTAATTGATGAGATTCTATTTTGTGAAGCTTCACTATGTATATTTTCTATTGTATTTTTATCCATGCGCTATGAGTTATACGATAGATTCTGCTGTTTTAACTTTACCCTGGCGATCGTCCATGGCTGCCTGGCACACCTTTCAGCGCACTATTCCTATTTTCAGTGCAGGGGTCATGGGCGGTCGTCACATTTGGTATCAGAGCTTTGGTTAATCGATTTTACCCAATGCTCGCTGACGTAACTACGTATGAGAGACGTAATTGTATTTTGATGGATAATTACTATATATAAAATAGTAGCTTAAAATGATTTGAACCCTTTATGCAGTTGTTTCTCAAGGTGTACTAATCATTCCTTTTTATCGATATTAAGAATGAGTCGAGGAGAGAGACAAGCTGCTGGGGAAGGCCGTGCCGCTGAAGGAGCTGCTGATTATGCTGCAATGTTCGAGGCTATGATGACTTCAATTATGAGGAGGCAGTTGTTGGATCATCTGGGCAATCCATTTGAGAAGCTTATGGAGAAGGCTTCTAGGCACAAGAACTTGTTTCCTAAAGAAGGATCTGTTGTTGTTGTAACCAAGGAAGGGTCTAAACCACCGCAAGGTGGAAACAAGAAGAGGAAGCAGCAACAGAAAAGGGGTAAGGGCGGCCAGAAGAAGCAGAAGGGTGAAGTGACCTGCTACAATTGTCAGCAGAAGGGCCATTTCTCCAAATATTGCAAGAATCCAAAGGTGCCGATGAAGTGCCACAACTGTGACAAGCTGGGGCACATCAAGAAGTATTGTCCAGAACCGCGGAAGGACATGCAGATTGTGCAAGCTTACGATTTGGGGGCTGTTCCATCATCTTCAAAAGCTCCTACTGCTGAAGAGAAAGGAAAGAGTGTGGTGGTTCAAGGCACTCTTTCCATTTGTGGTGTTCCAGTTAGAGTGTTATTTGATACTGGGGCGTCGCATTCTTTTGTTTGTAATGAACTTGTAAGCCGGTTGGGTTTGGAACCGGATATCATTGATAGGCCATTGGTTGTGACTAATCCAGTTGGGGGTTCGTCTGTATGCTATGCCGTGGTCTGATTGTATCGAGTCATGATTGCTCTTTTGTTTGTGATTGTTTTGTTCTGAACTTTGCGGGGTTCGCAATTATTTTGGGTATGGACTGGCTTAAGAAGTATGCGGCAAAGGTTGATTGTGAAAGGTTGGAGGTGACAGTCGAGAATGTGGAGGGGCGAAAGGTTGTGATACAATGTAAGCATGAGGAAGGCGTCTTCATGAGCTTCATGTATTCGCTGGTTGTTCCACGGGATGGACTGTCATCGGTGCCAATCGCTAATGGATTTCAGGATGTCTTTGATGAGGTCAAAGGGTTACCGCCGCATAGAGAGATCGAGTTTCGTATCGATTTAGTTGAAGGAGCCAGACCTGTTGTGATGCCTCTTAGGCGAATGGAGCCAAGAGAACAGCAAGAGTTGAGGGTGCAGGTTGATGATCTTTTACAGAAAGGATTCATTCGGCGTAGTGTGTTCGAATGGGGTGCACCAGTTGTGTTTGTGACCAAAGCGGATGGATCGTTGAGGTTATGTGTGGATTATCGTGAGCTGAATAAAGTGACTAAGAAGAACAAGTATCCATTGCCGAGAATAGATGACTTGTTTGATCAGCTTCACGAAGCTAAGGTGTTTTCTCAGATGGATTTGGCAACGGGATTTCACCAGTTAAGAGTGGCTAAGGATAGTGTGCCGAAGACTGCTTTCAGGACACCATCTGGTTTCTTTGAGTTACTGGTAATGCCGTTTGGATTGACTAATGCGCCAGCATATTTTGTGGATCTTATGAATAGAGTGTTCAAAGATCAGTTGAACAAGTTCGTACTAGTGTTCGTGGATGATATTTTGATTTATTCCAGAATTGAAGAAGAACACAAGACGCACTTGCGTATTGTTTTGGGAATCTTACGAAAACATCAGCTGAAGGCTAAGTTTTCAAAGTGTCACTTCTGGAAGAGTGAAGTGAGGTTCTTAGGCCATATTATCTCTGGAAATGGAATAGCGGTTGATCCCGCCAAGATAGTAGCAATCCAGGATTGGTGTAGGCCTATGAATGCATCTGATGTGAGAAGTTTTCTTGGATTAGCAGGATACTATCGTCGGTTTATCAAAGACTTTTCCAAGGTGGTTGCACCGTTAACAGGATTGACGAAAAAGAATCAAGTATTCAGATGGGATGCTAAGTGTGGGCAAGCTTTCAGAATTCTGAAAGAGCGATTGACAAGTGCTCCTGTTTTGACTATTCCAAGTGGGAATGGAGAGATGGTAGTTTACACCGACGCATGTGGTACTGGACTTGGAGCAGTGCTGATGCAGAAGGGTAAAGTTGTTGCGTATGCAAGCCGACAACTGAAGTCGCATGAAGGGAATTATCCGACTCATGATTTGGAGTTAGCGGCGATTGTATTTGCTCTGAAGATGTGGAGACATCACCTATTGGGAGTTTGATTCGAGTTGTTTATAGATCATAAGTCGTTGAAGTATCTTTTCTCCCAAAAGGATTTGAATCTTCGGCAGCAACGATGGCTAGAGTTTTTGGCATCATATGATTTTGGTATAGCCTATACTCCGGGAAAAGGTAACGCAGTGGCAGATGCGTTAAGTCGAAGACATGCAGGATTGGGAGCCATGTTTTCAGAATGGAAGAGTCTCGAGTATTTAGCTGGATTTGACTTCAGGCCCAGATGTGAATTGGAACCTGAGATGTTGGCAAACTTATCAACAAGACCTACTCTTGTGGAAAGAATTGGCAAGAGCCAAAAGCGAGACGATAAGATTGTCAAGATTATCCGTGATTTGGAATCTGGGTTGGACCCAGAAAAGGATAAAGGATTCGAGGTCGATCGAGAGGGTTGGCTTCGGAAGCAAGGACGACTAGTTGTTCCCGATATAGATGAATTGAGGAATGAAGTTCTGAAGGAAAGTCATCACTCGAAGCTGACAATTCATCCAGGTGGAAATAAGATGTATCGGGATATGAAGAGAACCTATTACTTGGAAGGTATGAAGAAGGATGTTGGAAATTTTATTTCTAAGTGCATGAACTGCCAGTTGGTAAAAGCCGAGTAGAAGAAGCCCAGTGGATTGCTACAGCCATTAGAAGTTCCTACATGGAAGTGGGAACAAATATCGATGGATTTTATCGATGGGTTACCTAGAACCAGAATGGGAAATGAAGGGATTTGGGTCATCGTAGATCGTTTGACTAAGAGTGCAAGATTCATTCCTGTTCGATCAACCAGGACTGCATCAAAGTTGGCTGAGTTGTATGTTAAGTGGATAGTTCGATTCCATGGTATTCCGAAAAGTATAGTAAGCGATCGAGACCCATTGTTCCCTAGCGGATTTTGGAAGAGCTTTCAGGAAGTTTTGGGAACCGAGTTGTGTTTGAGTACAGCTTATCACCCCCAAACAGATGGTCAGACCGAGAGAGTCAACCGAGTTTTGGAAGATCTCCTTAGAGCTTGTGTTTTAGATTTCGGAGGATCATGGGAAGATCACCTTCATTTGGTGGAATTTTCATATAATAACAGTTACCAGTCAAGTATTGGTATGGCACCATATGAGGCATTGTATGGAAGACCGTGTAACTCTCCGACATGTTGGTTAGAAACAGGAGAAAAGCTGATAATTGGGCCAGAAATGATTCGATAGACTACGGATTGCATAGAGATCATTCGACAACGAATGAAGGCAGCCCAAGACCGACAGAAAAGTTATGCCAATAAGCGTCGTAAGGATTTGGAATTCGACGTAGGTGATATGGTTTTTGTGAAGATTTCTCCACTGAAGAATGTTATTCGATTCGGGAAGAAAGGAAAATTGACTCCGAGATTTGTTGGACCATTCCCGATCATCGAGCGAATTGGAAAGCTCGCCTATGAATTGGAGTTACCAGAAAAGATGTCGGGTGTGCACAATGTTTTTCATGTATCGTATCTACGGAAGTATGTGCACGACTCGAATACAGTAGTTTCTGCAGATAGCTGTGAAGATTTCGAGATTTACCCAGTCGATAAGAGACCTCGTAAGTCGCTTCGTGTTGTGGAAATTGACACGAAACAGCTTAGGAGGAAGGTAGTTAGGTTGCTCAAGATACAATGGAGTGATGATGTTAACGACTGGACAGGGGATGTGGAAGAGAGGATGAAGGCAGCTCGTCCTGAACTCTTCGAGGTATGGCCATAAGGTGTCGTGACATCTTATGACATTGTAACTTGTTCTAGTTTTAGAATTCTGCATGCTAAGCTAGAATTGGATGCATGGTTTGTTGATTGCTATGGATGGTAGGCGTGCAGAATAGTCTTTGATTGCTCTTGTTTGTTTGGAATTTCGGGGGCGAAATTCCTAAGGGGGAGAGAATGTAACGACCCATATTTTTACGGATCGAAACATCGTAAAACAGTTGTCATTAGGTCGTAGTGTTGTTAAGTCGATTAGAGCTTAAGTCGTGTAGAAGTTAGGTCGTGTGGAAGATTAAGTCGTGGAGCGACCTAAGGAAGTTTGCGACTTAAGGGGTAGACGACCTAAGGGGTTAGGTCGTGTGATAGTTAGGTCGTCTGGAGGATAAGCAGTGTTGTAGCTTAGGTCGTCTGGTAGTTGGGTCGTGTGGTAGCCTAGGTCGAGTGGTAGTTAGGTTGGGTGAGCGACTTAAGGATTGGAGCGACCTAAGGGAAAGACAGCGACCTAAGTTAGTGAGCGACCTATGGAAGTTAGTGGTTGACGACTTAAGGAGTTGACCAACCTAAGAAGGTTAACGACCTAAGGAATGGAGCGACTTAAGAGTTAGCGGCATAGGAGTAGCGACCTAGTAGACTGTGTGAGTTAACGACCTAAGAAAGTTAGGTCGTGGACGAGATAAGGCTTAAGTCGTCATAGATAGGTCGTGAGATTCTGTGTTGGAGTTAGGTCGTAAGTCGTTAGAGCTTGGCTCTGTGTTAGGTTGTTAGACGACCTAAAGGTGTTAAGTTGTTAGGTCGCGTGTGTGTTAGGTCGTGACTTCTGTTAAGTCGTTAGGTCGGCATCTTTGTTAGGTCGTGTAGCGTTAAGTCGCTAAGCCGCTTTTGTTTGATAAGTCGTAGGACGTAAGGATTGTTAGGTCGTAGGTCGTGAGAGTTAAGTCGTGGATGACTTAAGGGGGCGGACGACCTAAGGGTTTCCAGCCTATAAATACACGTCCATTTCCTCACTTTTTGGGATCCGGATTTCGAAGCGACAAAGTGCTGCCATTTTGAGAGCTCGAGTTCTACACTTCTTCACTTCTTTTCTCCACTCTAATCTTGTGATTCCTTCCATCCAAATCGAAGATCAAGATCGAAGATCCAAGAGCAAAAGTTGAAGATCTACATTCTTCGAAGAGAGATTTCATCGTTTGAAGCGGAATTTTGGCGGATCGAGCTAGATCCTTTGCTGTCCAGATCTGAAGTGTGTTGCTTTTGAGTTGTTTAGGAGATTCGGTGAGTGGTGATTATCTCTCACACGGATCCAAAGGAGTATATCGGATTGATGGCTTGATTTGGTGTTAAATTAGTGATTTCCATGCATTTTCCTAAACCTAAGTATAGATCTATTGTTCATGATGATTTGACATCCATTTTACTACATGTTAACCTATGCAAGTTCATTCATCACATTGTAGAGATATTGCTCTTGATTCATACTTGTTAGATTTAGACTCTTTATTTACAGAATTGCCATTATTGTTATAATTGTTTATTTGATCATATTTGAATGCTTGATTGCTTGGATTAATGATTGACTTGATTGATTGTTGTAAATTAGTTGATTGATGATTTGATTTAGACAAGATGGTCGAAGATGATTCAAAAGCTAAGGGAAAGGCTCTTGAATTGGGAAAAGCTGCTCGTGGCATATGTGGCGGATGATGAAGCTCATATGGATAGATTTGATGATGTTGATGATGAGATGAGGCTTTGCTATGATGAGATGAAGCGAAGTGATGTGAGATAGCCTTGGTTTAGTCCAGACGGGATCATTCCAAGCATGTTGAAGACTTGGTGATATGGTTTGAGTTTGAGGATAATGGATGGCTCGAGAGGCGCTTGAGCTAGTATGAGAATAGTCGTCGAGGAGGATGACTAGGAGGCTGAAATTTCCTCGTTATTGAAGGTTCTAGCAAACTCAAAGCAAGAGTACATGGGGACACCCAAAAGACTAATCGTTGATGGTCGAGTACTCTGGGCAGATTCGATAATCCTAGACACGGGTTGCGACGACGTGCGGAGTTTTGTCTAGAACCGGGGTTACCATTAGCCCTTGACTGACGGCTGAAAGAAGGTGTCGATCATTCAATTAACGGTGGTTTCGAAGCAATGATAACAGTGATAGCCAGAGTCATGGATGTTTGGTTGTATCGTCATTCGGTCTCAAGAGCGGTATTTTCTGGGTGCTTATCTGATCTTGGTTTAGGCCTTGGGGTTTGTACTTGGAAAATATCGCCCTTGACTCGAGTGATAATTGTTTTACTTTAAATGTCTGCTTTGCTATGTTTATTTCTGCTTAGTGTGTCTGGGGGCTATCACTGTAGAAAGAGGTGGAGTGTGAGGGTTGGATTCCTATTCCTTTTTCCTTTATGCTCTTTTGGTATGTTGTTAGTTAATTTACCGCTCACTAAGACTGTTGTCTGACTCAAGGCTTTATGTTTAACTCTTATTGCCTTGGGCTGTTCATCCATTTTGGGATGGGCAGACTAGGTAGCAGGTGACAGGTGCTGTTCTTAGTTTCCCACGATGTTGATGGCGAAGACGAGCTGGAGGCTTGCATATTATTTCTTACTATATGTACTGGATGTTCAGCTGCTTGTATATTCTCTAAGTGATATGTAGTGAGGCTTGATGTATTGACTATTCTGATGATTGTATTCAACTATTATGAAGCTTAATTGATGAGATTCTATTTTGTGAAGCTTCACTATGTATATTTTCTATTGTATTTTTATCCATGCGCTGTGAGTTATACGATAGATTCTGTTGTTTTAACTTTACCCTAGCGATCGTCCATGGCTGTCTGGCACACCTTTCAGCGCACTATTCCTATTTTCAGTGCAGGGGTCATGGGCGGTCGTCACATTTTCGATAATTTAAATTAGTTAATTTAATAAGATTTTGGTAATTTAATATTGAAAGAAAATGAAAATTTGTAATTTAATAATGAGATAATAACTAAAATGAAACGTAACAATGTTAATTAAAGTTGATCATTAATAATTTGAATGAAATTCCAATTAATTGAAGTGATTTTAAAGTTATACTTGGTTTTAAATTGAATATAAGAAAAACAAATGTCAATATTTAACTAATTTATGAAATAGTATATAAATTAATGGAATTGAATAAAATCAGTGTTAGTTAAGTAATTGTAACATTTGCTTGGAAATAATGAATTTATAAGTGCGACTAGAACTAAATGGGGGAAAACTATTATATGTTACCTATTTATTTAGGCTGTTAAGATAAAGTGGAAATCAATTATAATTGAATGGAATTAAATGTTACATTAATGTGGTTTAAGACAATGACTGCAATCTGTGAATGTAATAAAATACATATAAATGTAAATTTTATTCATAAGGAAATGATTGATTTAATAAAAGATTGGAATCAAGATAAATAAATCATTTAGGATCTTAAATTTTAATTAATGTATAAATTTGACAAAAAATTCAATATAAATGGAAATATAGTAGTTAATACAAATAAAGATGGAAATTGGAGAATATTAATGTAATGAAAGACAAACAAATATTAACTATGTTATTTGAGTAATAATTGATTGAATATAAAGTCTGTAATCAAATTAAAACAATTTATTGAAATTAAATTTTAATTAACTGGATTTAATTACAGTTGAAATTGAACACTGTAATTTGTGCAATAACCAACACTGAATTGTTATATAAACTTGTATTAAGTCATTGTAAGTGTCTAAGTGATTAAATGTGATGAAATTGGTTAACTATCAAATTTGAATGAAAAGGTGATTTAATTAATTAATTACTAATTTATTTAATTAACGTGAAAATAGCCATTTTGGCCGCTGACTCGGATTTCAACTAAACTAGTTTCAACGGATCCGAAACGATGAATTATTGTAAGGTTTCAAGTTTCGTAGCGATCGGACTTGTCGTTTGATCGTACGGACTCGAAACGCCTAGAAATCAATTTAATTGAAATCAATTGAAATCAATTTGAAATAAGCTAATTTTAACACAACTTTTTCATACGATGGAATTAGGACTTGAAACCTGTTCCAATGAATTAAAAAATATTGAAAACATCTATTTTGATAAATGGGATGACCCATTTTTGTTCTGGAGGCAGAATGGGCTTTACGGGTCGTTTATCGTTCAACTTTCAAATCAATCTTGTCCATTCATTCCATTTTTCGGCTTTGCCTATAAATAGTCCGTTATAAACCCTAGCTACTTCTTATTTTCATTTGTCTGTATGTACAACTCTCTCTGGCTTATTCTTCTCGATGGCAGACAAACCAAACAAATTCCAAACTCAATTGCAAATAAAAAATTCAAACTCCTCCAACCCAAACAAATTATATATCGATTTGAAGCTCTCAACAAGCGCAGGTCAATTTTGCTGTTAGTTTTTTAATTGGAGTTTCTGTGTGGCCAGAATTGGGCGAATTAATCTCGACGGTTCATTGATGTTTGATGATCTTTGGTCGGTTGTCGATTGGAGGATATAGTTTTTTAAAGGAGGCCAGGGGAGTTCATCTAGGTGGTTGGCGTGACGAGTTGACGGTTGGATGGGGCATTAAAATTCAATTAGGGTTTGTTATAAGAGGTGGCGGCTGATGGATTTGTGCATCGTCGGCCAGTGGCATGCGTCGCATGGTCGGTGGGGGTTCACGCGTGTGGACGGCGGGCGCCTAATGGTGGCGCGATGGGCCGCGGTTGGCCGAGGTGAAGCGATCTCGTGCGGCGGCGGTTTCATCAGGTCGAGTGCGTTTTTCTGAGCTAGGGTAGGGATGAAGATGATGGTGACGTGTCTTGTTAATTATTATTATTTTGTTTATTTTAAATTTAAATCTTTAATGTTCTAATATGCATAACTTTTACATACGAGGTCTGATTCACGCGCGGTTTGTTTTGTCGGGATTGTATCAAAATTCCGGACATTTATGATGTGATTATAAATTTATTGTGCCTTAATTCCAGACATTCTGAGATCGTTTGAATTTGGGCCTTAAATTGGATTTAAATTCAATTTAAATTCAAAGGTGAGTGATTTGACCCACTCACAACTTCTAAAAATTTCTTGTGTTAGTAAAATTAAATTTATGATGTGATTATAAATTTATTTATGGCTGTCTGGTATATTTAAATTGCTATTCCTGTTAATTAAATTATTTTGAATTAAATCGTCATTTAATTTATTTTGGAATTTAAAATTGCCAGTTAAATACTCATTATTGATATTTTGTTAATTGTTGATATATTGGTTGAATTGGATGATGATTGTGATGGGTGTTTAATTTTATTTTGGATGTTATGTAAATTTATATATTGCTATCACTTTGCAGTTGCCTTAGTTATTATTTGAAAAAAATCGTTATGGGTTGAAATTTTATACCCGAGCGATTTTATGGAATTTAATATTAATTTGGGATTGCGGTTTGAAATGATATATAACCGTAAAATTATAAATTGTGGATTGAAATGAAACATCCGTATCACTTGACCCTAGGGTAGAGAATTATATACGGACACCAGATTGGTTAAATTAAATATTTTAATCCTTAATTTTTGAATTTAGTTAAATGATATTTTGAATAAAATTTGATTTATATAAATTGAATTATTATCGAATTTCGAGTTTTATGTTAAATTTGGAATTGTTTTAATAGAATTGTTAAAGGAATTAATTGAAATTTTAAAGTTGAATTTGAAATATAAGTGAAATTTATCATAATTGAGTTATTTGAAATATAACTTTGAAATGTATTGAAATTGGGATAATTTAAATCGATATTTCAAACATGGATTGAAATCGATATAGAATTTAATAGTTTATTTAAAATTTGGATTGGAACATTCAAAATTGGGTTTTGTTGATTTGGAAATTAAAATGGTTCAAATGTGTTGAAATAAAATAAATAGTTTAAATTGATATTAATTCCAAATTCATGTTTTAATATAAACTGTTTAAAAATATATTATTTTAAAATTTCTAATTATTAAGATTTTCAAATTATTAAACTATTTTAACCTATATTAACTATATTAAATCATTTTAATCTATTTTGAATCATTTAATTTATTTTAAAACTAATTAACCCATTTTAACTTATTTTAAATCTAATTAATCTATTTAAAGCTATTTAATCTATTTTAATTATATTTAATCTATTTTAAATCTATTTAACTATCTTAAATCAATTTAACAGTATCTTTAATCTTTAATTAAACTATTTTAGAGTATTTTAAATATTTACAACTATGTAAAAGTATTTATAACTACCTAAACTATCTTTCAAATTTTCAAACTAAATTAAGTGGATGTGTTTATATTTTAAATCCTCGATTTTAAAGTGAATATGGTTAAATGATATTATAACCTAAGTTGGAATTTAAATTACATATTTGGTTTGAATATGAAGTTTTGAAATGAGGGTTGTAAACTATTTTGATAATATGATTTTTTTGAAAGTGAATATAACTTCGAAAGAGATATGATTTGAAAATCGAATATGATATTTTGATATAAATTTAGGAATTGACTTTTGAAATGTAAAAGAACCATCCGGTGTGTAATAAGCATTTGGTTGTAAAAGAGACCGGGATCGGATATTGTCATACTCTCTGCCAATACCGAAAACCACTTTAACAACTGTGTACGTGGTGGAGATTGCAGAAATGAAGTAGGATAGTTTGGCGAACGATTTCTGTATAAGGTATGATGTGACCCTGACTCCTATGAGTCAGCTTAGATGTGACTAAAACATGAGCTATACATGGGCCAAGTGAGGTCATTCCTCCGATCGGACATGCTTCTTCGATACCATATTATAACATTTGTGATGATTTGCTGACCACCCCTTGATTTTGATTATGGGAGTGTGTTCCGAGGTGGGTGGTAGTAGTTGCTATGCGTTACCACCAACCCGGTTCTACAATTGGTAAATCTACCCTGGCATTGCCTCGAGTGCCATGTTCACATGCCCTAGAGTGCCTTCTACGAGTTTGGTTTGTACCATACCTATGGAGTGCCCTCTGATAGCCCTCCAGTTTATGGAGGAATTATGGTATTGTATAGACTATGAGAATATATAAAAATGTGTTAAGGGGGATAGTTTACTTTACTTTAGACACTATTATAATAGCGTATTGTATTACATAGTAGATAGTTTAACGGATCCTTAGGAGACGGTAATCCCGAACATCTCTTAAGTTATTGCACTCACGTTAGACACTGGATAGGAGATGTCAAACCTCGTAAACAGCTCTGACGCCGTTACACTCATATTTATTTACCGTTGATTTAACTTACATAAGATCTTTTAGTTTTGACTCGAGTGTTTTGTCTTTTCAATTCGCTCCGGTTAGTCTAAGCTTTTCAGTGTATCGAAGACCACTTTCTGGAGGATGAAGACGAAGAGTTGTATTATTACTATATATTATAGTTATTCCACTGCATCATGTTATTCCGCTGCATTTATTTATTTATTCCTATTTTATGTAACTCTGATTTTTATTGTAAAGAATAATCAAATGTATTTATAAAACACCTTCATGAACTATTTATTTGATTATTATATTTTTCCATTTCGCTGCGAGATTTTGTATTTTTTTCTTTCTTTCTCTGCTTTTTCTTATTTACCCCATAAAAATCTACTCTTTTGAATGGTTTGAGTTGACGTGTGTGTCTGCTTAAAACGTCCAAAAAGGTTGGTCGTTACAGTTGGTATCAGAGCTTTAGTTTAGCGATAACCTTAACTTTGTGGGGTCTGACTCATATTAAATAGGGTAGTAATAACCCTAGAAAGAGTCGCTGAGTGTATATATACGAGAGAGCGTATTTTATAGTGTTATAAAAGGTTTTGTATTGTGTTAATTTGTTCCGTTTTGTATTTATAGATTCTGGTCGATGCATAGGACGCTATGACATCGAAAGGGATTTCTAAACACTTAATAGGACAAAGCGACACAATATTGTTTTGAAATATAGGTAAATGAAATAATTTTGCCTATTATATATTTTTGTATATAAAATAATAGATTTTATAAATGATATAATTGAATGTAATAAATGATATAATTGGAAATTTGGAACTTAAGTTCCAAGATTTTTGAAAATATCTTTCAAAGGATTTTGGAATATAATATTAATATTATTTAGAAGCATTTTCTAATATAAACATTTCAATGTGATTTGGAAGAAATGTTTTAAAAGAATTTTTGGAAAGAAATAAGTTCCGTACTCCCCTCTCGGCCGCTAGAAAATAATTTCGGTGATGAGTGCACGCATCATCGACGTTCATTTTCGAGTTTCAAAGTGAGAAGACTGTTGTAGTAGTTAACTACATATTTGTTTGACAAATAAATCTTGATTTTAAATTTCAAATATGATTTGGATATAAAAGCTATAAGTATATATCTATATATTGTTCTAAATGATTTGAAAATGGAATCCGGCATTTAGTTCTTAAATTTCTATAAATTAGAGATTTCAATTATTGTAATGAAATAAACTTTTAACTAATTAATAATTGGAACTTCTGAAATGAAAATAAGAAATTAAATGCTAAATTATAAAGGAAATATACCAGAAATTTGAAATTTGTAACTTGCAACTCAAAAAGAATATGAAATTCTGAAAGATGTGATTATTGAACAATTTTGTTAATATATAATAAGCAAGAAAAACTTGTGTAATATTAAATTTCATTCTTAGAAAACATAGATATATAACTTACCAAAATATTCAAAGTTGTAATGTTTAATAAGATCATGTAATGGGATATTATACAAGTAAACTTAAGTAATGAAAGGGTTCTTGGGAATTTTCTTTTATAAATAAGAATTTTGATATTATAATTGTTATAAACTTAAGTTATAATTGAAATTCTACTAAATAGAAGGTAATAATAAAATGAATATTGTAAATAAATGGTTATAAACTTAAGTTCATATTGAAGCTATTTATAAATAAAGTAAATAATAAAGTGAATACTATATTAAATTAAATGACTATAATTTCGGAAAGGTTGAAATGATTCAGGAAATAGATTTAATATTCAATGACATTATATAAGGAAATTAATGTAAATTAAAAAGTAAAGAAACTTAAATATGAACTTAGGCACAAATGAATATAATATCTAATGGAAATCAAGTATATAAATATATAAAGGTGAATTAAACTACAATAAAATGTATGTAATACTTGAATAATGAATTCATTGGTTATTATAAACAAATGAATGGAAATAACTTATGTAAGAAAATAAATATAAAGTAAAGAAATGAAATGACATTATTTGAATAACTAAAAATGAATTTTATAAGTAACAAATGAAAATAAGTGCTGAATGAATGAATGTGAAATTATTTACAAAGGAACCTATATAGTACTTTAAGAATTGATTTACATATGTTTAAAATTTTGTATATGAGTAACATATGTAAGAAAATGTAAGTAACATATGTAAGAAAAAGTAAATGACATATGTAAATAAATGAAATTAAGTATTACATGAATGGATGGGACTAATTTGTGAGAAATAAATGTAAATTAAAGAAATAATCAATTGTATGAAGAAAATAGAATGAATAATAAATGTTGAGAAAGGAAATTTCTAAGAATAAACTTAAATAATGTTTGGAATTTGTTGTTTGTTTTGGCTTATGGGTTGTTTGGGAAAGGATACTTCTAATTGTTTAGGATGTATGAATAATCTGTTGAGTTTTATCTAAGACTGTAGAGTAGATGGTATACTTACTTAGTAGTTATTTGTCATTCTATATGATTAAAAGTTTCTGGACCTGAACAAACCAATTGTTTTGGTTGAAATGGATGGATGATTGTTTTCTTGGTTGAAATAATGTTTGTATTGTTTGTCTGGAAATGATTGTTATTGTGTTGTATTGATTTGTTTTGTTATAAATTGAAACAACTTAAATATTTCTCTTTATATAATTTGCTAACTCTTTTAGATTGTATAAGTGAAATACAAGTTATGGAAGCAATTGCTAATGCTTTTGGTTTCATAAAATAAGCGTTGTTTGCCCGACAAATAGGTACGTTCTCGGATTACGGTTTTATAGCGATGTTATATTGTTTTTCCCGCTGTTGGGATATATT
This sequence comes from Allium fistulosum, assembly GCA_030737815.1. Classification (NCBI taxonomy): domain Eukaryota; kingdom Viridiplantae; phylum Streptophyta; class Magnoliopsida; order Asparagales; family Amaryllidaceae; genus Allium; species Allium fistulosum. The sequence goes on from CM060903.1 coordinate 1,176,133,560, forward strand.
ATTTTGAAAAATTATGATATATATTGTTATTATTGATGTTATTATTATTTCCAGACCTCTCCGTACAAAGGAGACTCTGCCGAAATTTTCCGAAAATTTTGGACTTTGAAAATTTTGGTGAAATTTTTTCCAAACTTTTGTTAACTTGAATATGAAGGGATTTAATTGTTATAAATTAATATATTTTATTTGAAAGTATTTAATTATGTAAATTAATTGTTTATAAATTTAATATTTTGAATAAGATATGTCGATTACTTAATTCCTCCTTTTCCCTTCTTTTTTCTTTTCGAGGACGAAAAGTTTTGAGTGGGGGAGAGTGTAACGACCCGAGATTTTCGATAATTTAAATTAGTTAATTTAATAAGATTTTGGTAATTTAATATTGAAAGAAAAAGAAAATTTGTAATTTAATAATGAGATAATAACTAAAATGAAACGTAACAATGTTAATTAAAGTTGATCCTTAATAACAATTTGAATAAAACTCCAATTAATTGAAGTGATTTAAATGTTATACTTGGTTATAAATTGAATATAAGAAAAACAAATGTAAATATTTAACTAATTTATGAAATAGTATATAAATTAATGGAATTGAATAAAATCGGTGTTAGTTAAGTAATTGTAACATTTGCTTGGAAATAATGAATTTATAAGTGCGACTAAAAGTAAATGGGGGCAAACTATTATATGTTACCTATTTATTTAGGTTGTTAAGTTAAAGTGGAAATAAATTATAATTGAATGGAATTAAATGTTACATTAATGTGGTTTAAGACAATGACTGCAATCTGTGAATGTAATAAAATACATATAAATGTAAATTTTATTCATAAGGAAATGATTGATTTAATAAAAGATTGGAATCAAGATAAATAAATCATTTGGGATCTTAAATTTTAATTAATGTATAAATTTGACAAAAATTCAATATAAATGGAAATATAGTAGTTAATACAAATACAGATGGAAATTGGAGAATATTAATGTAATGAAAGACAAACAAATTTGAGTAATAATTGATTGAATATAAAGTCTGTAATCAAATTAAAGCAATTTATTAGAATTAAATTTCAATTAATTGGATTTAATTACAGTTGAAATTGAACACTGTAATTTGTGCAATAAACAACACTGAATTGTTATATAAACTTCTATTAAGTCATTGTAAGTGTCTAAGTGATTAAAAGTGATGAATTTTGTTAACTATCAAATTTAAATGAAAAATTGATTTAATTAATTAATTACTAATTTATTTAATTAACGTGAAAATAGCCATTCTGGCCACTGACTCGGATTTCGACGAAACTAGTTTCATCGGATCCGAAACGGTGAATTATTGTAAGGTTTCAAGTTTTGTAGCGATCGGACTTGTCGTTTGATCGCACGGACTTGAAACACCTATAAATTAATTTAATTGAAATCAATTAAAATCAATTTGAAAAAAGATGATTTTAACACAACTTCTTCATACGATGGAATTAGGACTTGAAACATGTTCCATTAAATTAAAAAATATTGAAAACATCTATTTTGATAAATGGGATGACCCATTTTCGTTCCGGAGGCAGAATGGGCTTTTCGGGTCGTTTATCGTTCAACTTTCAAATCAATCTTGTCCATTCATTCCATTTTTCAGCTTGCCTATAAAAAGCCCGTTATAAACACTAGCTACTTTTTTTTCATTTGTATGTACGTACAACTCTCTCTGGCTTATTCTTCTCAATGGCAGACAAACAAAACAAATTCCAAACTCAATTGCAAATCAAAATCAAATAAAAAATTCAAACTCCTCCAACCCAAACAAATTATATATCGATTTGAAGCTCTCAACGAGCGCAGGTCAATTCTGCTGTTAGTTTTTCGATTGGAGTTTCTGTGTGGCCAGAATTGGGCGAATTAATCTCAGCCGTTCATTGATGTTTGATTATCTTTGGCCGATCGTCGATTGGAGGATACGTTTTGTAAAGGAGGCCAGGGGAGTTCATCCAAGTGGTTGGCGTGACGAGTTAACGGTTGGATGAGGCGTTAAAATTCAATTAGGGTTTGTTATAGGAGGAGGCGGCTGATGGATTTGGGCACCATCGGCCAGTGGCGTGCGTCGCGTGGTCGAGGTGGTTCACACGTGTGGACGGCGGGCGCTTGATTGTAGCACGATGGGCCGCGGTTGGACGAAGTGAAGCGATCGCGTGCGACGACGGTTTCATCAGGTCGAGCGCGTTTTTCTGAGCTAGGGTAGGGATGAAGATGATGGTGACATGTCTTGTTAATTATTATTATTTTGTTTATTTTAAATTTAAATCGTTAATGTTCTAATATGCATAACTTTTACATACGAGGTCTGATTCACGTGCAGTTTGTTTTTCTTTCTTTCTTTTCTTTTTCTTATTTACCCTATAATAATCTGCCCTTTTGAATGGTTTGAGTTGACGTGTGTGTCTGCTTAAAACGTCCAAAAAGGCTGGTCATTACAAGGACCATGTCCACTTTGACACAGAAAGGTCCTACTCTAGGAATCCAAGTAACTCATATGTTCCTCCTGCCGCCTATTACTTGTTACCAACTTATGTTGTATTACTCATGAAGAATAAGATCTATTCATCTCTTCTATTCCATGCTAAAAAAGGAATAACTAAGTCTCATTTACTGCAATGGATAAGGGGTTCAATCTATGCAGTCTCTATCTAAAAAGACAACTAAGCTTGGAGAAATTTTCTCTTTGCCTTTCATTTACCCCAACTAAGGTCTACCTATCCCAACCACGTGTGTCTTATCGTCTTACTAATATCATTTCACTATTCTTCTATAGGCTGCACACATGAAGCAACATTTCTAGGTTTTCACTAGTGTCATATACACCTTACAGGAACTTTTATTATTACTAAGAGTAATTACTGCTATAACCTTATACTTTTCCCGTTACACCTAGGAAATAATTCCTATCTACTCCATATTTAAAAGTCTGATTTGGTTTGGTATTTATTAATTTTTCTTCAAAAATTAAAACTTCTAAATTTTATCTTTTCAAAAACTTATTTACTTTTCCA